>JAMPIT010000451.1:0-600000 GCA_026261815.1 Monarcha castaneiventris obscurior
GTTGATGGCTCCCTCCCCCGGGATCTGAGCCAGTTTAGTTAAACCAGTGTAGAAACTAATTTAATTTAAGAGGAAGCTTCCACACTCGCTTAGGTTCTGATTCAGCTGGCAGATTTTGGGTGCTGAGCAGCCCTGCCACGAGCGTTGGTGTAACAGACAACTCTGATCCAACTCTGTTACACCTTTTGCAGCGTGGATGCACACCCAGGGCAAGGGAGGCTTTTTTGGGGGATTTAATTAACTGAGAAACCCAAACCTTCCTCCATTCCCACCTGATAGGAGCGTCACTCCTCACAGCAGCGCTAACAGAGCGAGCGCAGTTTCACTGCTGAAAATGCTCCTGGGACACATTTTGCATCCCTCAGTGGGCTGAACAGAAATACCAGAAGCATCAACTCCAGACTAATTAGCTCCCTGGTTTAATTAGCACTCCCGCAGCAGTCCGTGGCGGTCACCCCGGCGCGGGTGGCGCGGCTGGCGAGTGCCAGCTGCCCGTGGGGCAGCGCCTGCACACCCGGCCACGTGCCAGGGCTGCCCAGAGAGCACCGGAGCGTTTTATCCCCGTTTCTCAGGGCCGGGGGGTTTCGGACAGCACAGACAGAGCCCAGCGGGGCCGGGCAGCGCGGCCTCACCTCGGTGATGCGCGGGTTGGAGCACTTGACGTTGTGGCTGGACCAGTCGAGCCAGGGCTGGGCGCCGGGGGAGCCGCAGTGGGGCCGCAGGGTGCACTTGGCCTCGCCGCTGCACCAGCCACACTCGAACTTGGGGTCGGCCTTGAGGCACAGCCCGCAGCTCTCGCGCTGCGCCGCGCACTTGTACAGGTGCACTGCGGGGAGAGGGGACAGCGGGGATGGTCAGGGACTGAGGGATCCCCTGGGGGTGCAGTGGGGACTGAGAGATTCCCTGGGGATGCAGCTGGGACTGAGAGATTCCCTGGGGATGCAGCAGGGACTGGGGGGTCCCCTCGGGGTGCAGTGAGGACTGAGAGATCCCCTGGGGGTGCAGTGGGGACTGAGGGATTCCCTGGGGATGCAGCTGGGACTGAGAGATCCCCTGGGGGTGCAGTGGGGACTGAGAGATTCCCTGGGGGTGCAGTGGGGACTGAGGGATCCCCTCGGGATGCAGCTGGGACTGAGGGATTCCCTGGGGGTGCAGCTGCTCCTGGACTCGCCCCCCACAGCCCGAGCTCGGCTCTGGCTCCCCGGGCTGCAGGTGCCCCTGCACAGGTGGGTTCCTGCACAGGTGGATTCCTGCACAGCCAAGGCGGTGTCAGTGGGGCTCAGAGAGCAGCACCAACAGTGCAGGGAGCTGCTCTCCTCCTCAGCGCGATGCTCAGGGGTCACAGTGGCTCTGCCCCAACAGCCCCTCTCCAGCCCCTCACCACCCAGGACCTGAAGCCAGTTCAAGCAGATTTTACCTTTCAGATTCTCTGGGTTGTCAATGACAAAGTTGCCGTTCCAAACCACGGCAAAGTCCACTGCCAGGTTGCTGATGTCCATCCCATCGTAGAGGTACTGCAGGGGAAGATCCAGAATGAAATGCTTGGGCAGATGATGCTCACAGACAAAGAAGGTTTTTTTGAAACAAACCATCCTTATTCTCTGCTTAAAAACATCTGCTGGTGCCTGAGACACCACACTTTTACACTTCGTCTCCAGGGTTCTGCTTTGAGTCCCTTCTCCTCACTAGGAAGAGATAATTAAATCAGGTCTAGGCCTTGTGAGAGGTAACAGATTAATTATTCCACTCGCAGTGGTTGCTCTCATCACTCAGTCTCTGGTTTAGCAACACAGCCCCTCCAGTTCACCAGACTGGGACTGCTGCCTTCAGGCTGTTGCTTGCCCAGTCTGGGCACCCCAGTGTGACTGGGAGCTGGGAAATCCCACTGGGACCTTTGCTGGTGGAATAGGAACAGCTGAGCAGAAATAGCTGGTGCAGAGCCCCAGCCACTGCTTCAGCCTGCTCTGGGGCAGTGCTGCCTTGAATTCTTGCCCTTCCTAGGGACATCCTGGGGGCCGTGGCTGAGTGAAGCTGGATGCTTCAGCTGAGCTCCCAGTGAACGCTGAAATTCCCATGATCACACCCAGCACTGGCGAGGCCTCACTCTGCTGCTCTCTTTAGGTCAACCAAGAGCTGCTAAAAAGACTCAGAAAGGTGAGTGAGCACTGCCATCCTCTCTGGGACGAGGGAATGGTGGTTAAAGCAGGGCAGACTGCTCTGCCCGTCCCTGGGCATGAGTTGTGCAGTTTTAACTCACATTTGACTGTACTGGTTCACTCTGCCTGGGTTTTACTGAGCTGGTGTGGAACAAAAAGCTGTGAGTCCACAATGGCCCTTGCATCCTTCCCCTACCACTTCCTGTCAGCCTAACAGCAGTAAAAGTGCTTCTCTAATGCTTATAAATCACTCTGGATAGGAAAAGTACCGTATACTATTAATACATTTATTATCCACCAAGCTGCGAGGCCCAAAGACGGCCAGCGATGTATAAATACCCAGTAAAATTTTTAAAAATTCAAAACTTCATTAACAATTTAAGACCATCTGCGCTGAATATTCAAGCGGGCCCTGCTCTGCTGCCTAAAACAAACTGACTGTGCCCTGTTTGCCCAGGGCCCTTTCCGAGCACATGGTGAGCAGAGCAAGGGCCACGCTCGTCCCTGCTCGTCCCTCAGCTGTGACGGCCACGGGAGACCCAAGCGTGGGCTGTGATCAGCTCTGCATTTGCCATTTGCCTTTTGGCAGCCCCAGGTAGCCACCAGGGTGACTTTGGGGTGCCCTGGGGTCCCCGGCAAGGCTGAGCCCCATCCTGTGGAGGGGGATTATCCTCCCCTCTCCTCGGGCAGCATCACCCCGGCGATTCCCCTCTCCCCGCCGCGCTCTGCTCGCTCCCCTGGCAGTTTCCCTTTCCCCCTCCTTCCCTGCTCTCCAGCACCGCTCTATTCATCCAGCCACCGTGACCTGGAACTCGACAGCTCCCCGATAAGGGGTCTGTGATTCTCCTTATCTGCCGGTGTGTGAATTAGCCTGCCTTAACACCCTCTGCATTCCCTCCTCCTCCTCCTCCCTTTCCCTGGCTGACCCCCACCGGCAGCCGGGGGACTCCAGATAAGGCATCTCCGAAACCCCCGTGGGCATTCTCCCACCTGGGATTCAGGATTAGAGATTTCCCACCCTCCCCGCGGCTGTTTGGAGCTGACCCCTCCTTTCCAAAGGCTCCCCCGGCTCTCACCGAGCTGTTCTGGCACTGCACGCTGGAGCTGTTGAAGCGCAGGGCGGGCACCCTGTGGATGATGCCCTGGATGCTGAGCACACACTCGTAGCCCCTCTGGCCCGACTGGGGCTGGGGCAGGTTCCTGGCCTTCAGCGTGATGGGCTTCACCTCTCCCACCGGGATCAGGATCTCCTCCGTGGGGAAGAGCTGCGGGCAGTCCTAGGAGGCAACGAGAGAAGGGGGAGGTTAAGGCTGGGCTGCGGTGGAGCTGCAGCAGTGGCCAGGTCTCAGCTGCCTGCTCTGGTGCAGGGCCGATGTCCCAGCACATCCCCAGCGCCCAGGACCTGCCGCTGCTGCTGCAGGTGAAGTGCAGGGACACAGAACCCCCCTGTGCCCCAGGGCTGGCACTGATGCCTCCCTGCAGCTGCACAAGGACGAACGCCCTCTTCGGGGACAAATCCAAGGTGTCCTCCCCGCTCTGAGCTTCCCACGGGTTTTATCTGCGGAGCCAGCAGCTCCTGCTGGACCCTCCTGAGGAGCACAGCCCCTTATCAGCTGCTCCAGCCCTGCTGAGCCCCCTGCTCCGGGAGGGGACGGGCTGCTCCCAGCCACGGGGGCTTCTCCTAATCCCATTTCACCCCTCAGAGCCCTCGTGCTGTGGAGTGGGATGGATCAGCCCAGGGTGTGCTTCCCTCTCACCACCAGGCACTGATCTGCTCGGCTTTATCTCAGTAAAATTAGGCCAAGGTGCCATTAATTCCTGCGGTGACATTAAAGTTCTACTCTGTCTGCTCTCACTCCTCTCCATGCTCCAACACCTCCTGCCTTCCTGAATCGCCCACCAGCTCCTGTGGCTGGCAGCGTTTTCCTTGGCCAGGGTGGGATTTGTGCCTCTGCCAGCTGGGTGGGCAAAGCCAAATCCGACCTGAACTGCCCCTCCTACCTCCAGATCACAGAATGGTTTGGATGCGAAGGGAGCTTAAAAATCATCCCTGGCAGTGTCCAAGGCCAGGCTGGATGGGGTTTGGAGCAATCTGGGATAGTGGAAGGTGTCCCTGCCCATGGCAGGGGGTGGGATGAGATGATTTTCATGATCCCTTCCCATCCGAACCATCTGTGATCCCGTGAAACACCATTCCACAGAAGAGCAGCTCTCCAGTTCCCCCAAACACAAACCAAATGTCTGAATGAAACCCTGAGATGGACCACAAAAAACAACTTATCAGCACCTGGTAACTGTGTGATATCCCTCCCACGAGATCTCAGCATCCCAAACGTTATCTCTGCACGACACACTGGGAAATACAATTTTTCTTCAATTTCTCCACTGGGAACTGCACCATGCCGAGACAAAGGCTCTGACCACCAGCAGTATTTACATTCTGCTCAGCTCTGATTTGCTTTGATCTAATGGAACAAGGTACCTAAGTACCTGTGAGCACCTGACACAGAATGATTAATCCCGCGCTAAAGCCGAGTTTAGAACAAACACCCTGACGTCTCCATCGCCTGTTCCCTCTGCCAAATCCCAGACTGGCATCCCGAGCCCTTTGCCCCCCAGGCTGGGGATGAAAGGAAATCACCCTGCTGGCAATGCCAGGACAGCCATTGTGCCCAGGATCCTGCTAGGACAGCGTGTCCTGGGGGAAAATCCCCAGCTCCAGCCAGGGCCATGGGAAGTTGTTCCACCACTGGCTCAAGCGAGCTGTAAATGAGAAACAGACGCTCCCTCGGTCTGGAGGAGCCACTAACTTAAACTGCAGCCTCATAAACCTTTTTAGTGGCACTTTTCCTTATATATATTTTATTTTATTTCTAACAGGGACTTTCACGGATTAACAGCCAAGAGTGATTTCAAACTCCATCAGCCAGCAAGCTGTGCTGGGGAGGGAAGGGAAGGCCTTTCCTGCAGTGGAGTGGGTTCACAGGCTGGAAGGGAATGGCATTCCCAGCTTCCCACTGACTCTGGGGCTGTGGATCCAACCCCAGCTCACCACCAGCAAACTCCGAGGATTCACAGCATTTTCCACCCCCTGCCAGCCCTTCCAAGCTGACTCTGCACACACATTCCTTCCTCTCCTGACACACCACACGCCTGTGCCACCTTCCACTCAACACCTGCCTGCACTGAAGGTTTTGCATTTCACCCCAGAGTCACATCGAGCACCAACAGGACACAAGTGGCTCCGCTCTGCCCAGCCCCACGGAACGCCCGTGGTTTGGAAGGAAAAGCAACCTGGAGCTGCAGAGTCCTTTACCCCATTACCACTGAAAACTAAAAATCTCCACTTGCCTCACCAGTGCGAGAACTTCAGTGCACAGTCCTGAAAATAATGAATATGTTATGGACCATTATCCTGCCTGGCCAGCGCCCTCCGTGAGGCGACTGCTAAGGAAAGGCTCCTGCCTTTCTGGGCACGGGAGAGGACTCCTGTTCCCAGATCTGCTCTCTGGTGCTGAAAATGCCAGTAGCAAAAATTGTTCTGCCATCATTAGAGACGAGCGGGACAAAATAGATTTTTTTGGGTTTTTTTCATTGCTCTGGTTCCAGTGGAAGGAAAATGTCGCATTGGGATTGTGAGGAAAGCAAGGCAGGCGCAGCCTGAGCAGAAGCCCCGTGCTGGCTGAGAGCTGCAGTGATCACATTCATAAGGGATCCACACTTTGGGATGGAGAGCTCCGTAGGAAGATGCCAGACTCTGGAAAACGCGGGATGCTCGTGGGGAGCCACAGTGCTATGGGCAGCCACTGCTGAATTTCTCAGCTGAGCAAAGGGAGCTGTGGGAGCTGCTGGGGCTGGCAGAGAGTTCGGGTCAGCTCGGACCCTGCACGTGCTGTGGAGCCCCTGTGAGCCATTTCCAGCCTCTGTGCTCAGCTTTCAGGGCTTTTTCCTTGCCATTTGTTTTTTGAATTGCTGCTGCAGTGACGTGCACCCCAAATCTCTGCACAGCCAGGCCCTGCACCCCAAATCCCTGCACAGCCACGGCCCTGCACCCCAAATCCCTGCACAGCCACAGCCCTGCACCCCAAATCCCTGCACTCCCACACCCCTGCACACACAGCCCTTCCCACAGACCTCGTGTGGGGGTTTTGGCTCTCCCGTGGGTGCTGCTGCAGGAGAACAGCCTGGCAGCCTGCTCTGTCCCTCCACCACCAAAGCAAAACACCCAGAAAACACCCACCAGAGGTGGTGGAATACACAATTTGTTCCATAATCAGTTTACTTTGTGTTTTAATTCATGAGAGGTAAATCCTGCAGCGAGTTAGGAAGGCCATTATTGCCTCCCCTCACTAAACAAACACGCAGAATCCTCTCATTATCCTCCTTGACTTCCCTCCGCCAGAATAAACACGGATCAGATCTGCTGGAGGAAGACAAGGCTCCGATGCCTGAGTGGCACAGACTCTCGGGGAATATTCTGCCTGTGAAGTAGCAGCACACACAATTTACAAAGACATTTTATGCTTCTCCAACACTTTTTAGCCTCAAAGACTCCAAGGTCTATAAATACCTTAAAGACCCGCGTTCTGCAGCTGTCTCTGGAGCAGAACAGAGCACCCATGGTTATTATTTGTGTTTAACCGAGCAGTTTTAGTAGGTCAAACCTCCTTGCTCTTATTTGGAAAAAAAAAATTGCCTAGAAATGGCAGGCAATTCTTCTGACTACGGGATTTAGCCCAAATGGCAGAAAATAGACCAGTTTTGTACTGTTCATCTTCAAAAAACCCCCACAAACTCTCCACAAATGTTAACTTGCTGCACGTATTTTAAAGTTATAAACATAACCCGACCTGGCACGTGAATGTAAACCCCTGGCTCACAGTTGTGTTCCCAATGATATAAATTACAGTCCCTGTCACTCATGGAAACACATTATCCTTCACTTATGCCACTGGAAAGGAGAGCAGACCCTGTTCCTTAGAAACCAGACATGAAAGAAAGGCAGCTGGAGCCCAGCCTGGTAAATTCCTTCCCCACACCATTAGTCCTGAGCTCCAGGCACGTGCTGTAACCTGGGTCTTCTCCATTAATTTGGGAGGCAGGGGGATATTCACAGCCACAGAAAGGCTGCAGGGAATCTTTCCCTGCTGTAAACAACCCGTGGTGTGCCAGAGGTGAGGGCAGGAGCCATTCCCTGGCACAGGGACGGGTCACAGGCAGGAACATCTCCCTCTGTCCCTGCAGCTCTTCCCTGCACGGCTCCTTCCCTCCAAACACCAAACATCCACACCACGGATGGAACAGGCATTGCCACAGCTCAGAGCTGAGGTAATTTTGCTGAAACCGGGCTTTTTGTTCCTGTTTCAGGCAAAGCCATCTTCCCAAAGCCAGGTGTGACCCAGCAGAGTCCTTGGCTGGCTTTGGTGGCCTCCTGCACATCCCAGCTCTCCTGGGATGGGGATTGGCAGGACAGGCACGAGCCTGGGCTCTTTTTGATTTCTTTCCTTCAAGGCACATCGGGCAGCACTCAGCGCCCAAGGGCACAGCCAGGGCCAAGGGCGTTGCTCTAAAATCAGTGGGAATTTAAAGGAGTCACAAGGGAGCTGGGATCTGGCTCGGCACTGAGCTCCCCAAATCTGGAACTCTCTGTCCCTCCTGAGGGAGCAGCGTTAGCAGCACATGCTGGACATCAAAGAGGGACAGGGCCCACAGTCTGGGAGCTAAGAGGATTTATTTGGCTCGAGCTCTCCCTGGGATGGGGGGTAAGGATGTGTTTATGTATCCACATTTCTCCTCCTCTGGAAATTTCAAACGTTTAGAGAGAGACATCGTAAAACCTCACACACACACGAACCCAGCCACATCAGACATACTGAAATCACATCATTGGCTTGATCTGGAGTTGTGTAAAGTGGGACAATCAGTGCTCCACACCCATGAGAATCTCTTGGAGAAATCCTGATTTAGTGGGAGCAAGGTCTGAGCAGGCAATTTCTGCTGACAGTGAAGCCTCTGGCCAAGAACAGGATGGGAAAATAATTTCCTATCTAATTATTAACTCCTAAAGAATTGGGTACCTGGAAATGGAGACCTCAGAGGAGCTGGGTTCCCCCATGCCAGAAATTCCCATAAGATAGAGGATATCAGGAACAGCCAGCTCTGTCCTGCAAGTTCCCTCTGCTGTGAAGGCTCTGAAGGGCTCTGTACTCATTGACCAGTGGCCCCAAACCGAGTGTTCCACATTTTCACTTTCCCAAAAGCACCCACCCACCTTTGGGGCTTCCCCTGCACCACCCACATCTGTCCCTGAGCGCTGCCCTTGGACCTGAGCAAACAATTCCTGCTGACAGGGCAGGTGGAGGGAGGAGAAAAAGCTCTCTGGGTTGTGTTTTCATGGAAGGCAGGGCAAAAAGCAGCATTTAGCTGGGTCAGTAGAGGCAGAAGCTCGCAGGGAGCAAGAGCACAGCTCAGGAAGAAGGAATTTCTCTCCCTCATCTCCTCGTGAAGTGGCTGAGGCTTTGAGCTCTTGTTCCTCCTCCAGACAGACAACTCCTGGGAGCATCAAAGGGAGCTCGTTACACATCCAATCCCACTGGGACGCCAATTCTGATGGCCCAGGAGTAAAAGGGAATATTCAAGATATTTTCCCTTGAATTAAATATAAAGATGCAAGCAAATTTCCAGGCCCGTGTGAACACGTGTGTAAACCTTACGTAAGGAGAGGCACAGGGGACTGAAAGTAGGGCACAGACACGGAGATCATGGCTCCAAACACCACTGGCTCTGCTGGGGAGGCAGCGAGGGTGAGCACAAACAATTTCCTAATACATCAGGCCGTGACACAATGAGAACATTGTGATCTGAATTGGTTTAGGAGAGGAAACTCTTGGTGAGGCATTTATTTATCTCTGTGTTAGTGAAGAGCCCGTAGTAAAGGCATTATCACTGTGCTGTCTGTGAGGAGGAAATTCATTGGTCTTAAATAAGCAAACAAATTTATGTGGGGTGGTTTTGCTCAGAGGTCTGGAGAAGAAATGATGGACAGTGAAGCTGTACTGTTATCAGCCCTTATCAAAACCAATTCCCAGGAAGGTGTGAGATATCCCAAAACATCCCCTGGTAAGAAACAACCTCTGCAAGATGAAGACGACAGAGGAAGTTCTTTGGAGACACGACAGCCCTGTGATCCCAGCAGGAACTTGCAGAGATACCAACTCCACTCTCTCCCTCTGTGTGATCTCAGGCAAGTCCTGGGTGCTCCCAGGAGGAAAACAGAGATAATGGCATTGTCCTACTTCAGCAGAGACTTGTCAGACACTTCTGAGATCCCGGGGTCGGAGACCCAGGGAACGGAGAACTCCAAGTGAGCAGCCTGGGAGGACAGGGATGCTCTGAGGGTGAAGGAGAAACCTCCCCATCACTCGAGAGGAGGAGATGCAAAGGGTTTTGCTTTCTCTTGATATGGTCTCATTTCAGGTGCTACAAAGGAACAGGGAGGGCAAAGACCAGGACCTTCCCAGCACCTGGACCTCATGAAGATGAAGCAGGCAGGGGGCTCAGCCAGGACGAAGGCTGCAGAAACCCCAGACCCCAGAGGGCTCCTGGCCATGTTCAATCAGGAATTTGTGCTAACAAACCCCTTTCCTGCACGGATCCCTCAGCCCTGGGACGCCCAGGAGAGCTGGCAGAGCCACTCACGGGCTGTGCCTTTCCAAGTGTTAAAAGCATTTTTGGATTGGAGCCCCACACCTTTTATGAACTGCTAAGAGAGACGGCTCCGGGTCCCCAGTGCTGGAAACAGAACCAATTCCCTTCTCCAAAATCCGGGGCTGTGCACTTTGGTAATTCCCTTCTTCCACAGCCATAAATCCCAGCCCTGCCAGCACAAGGCACCGAGCAGCCCCAACCAGACCTGCTGCTGGCCCTCAGACAAAGCTGAGCTGCCGAAATGTGCTGGGCTGGAGGAGTCCTTGGGACCCCTGAGGGAAAGCACTGCAGTAATTACTGTAATTAATGAACCTGGGCATTCCCACACGGCAGGGGTGGGATCAGCTCTGGCGTTCAGGTCAGGGGCAGCACTTCAGTGACACCAACACCCCCCACTTTAAAGCTGCACCTTTTCCACACCAAACAGACCCACGGGGAGCCAACAAACCTGACACAAACTTTGGTTGTGCTGCTCGTGGCACGGAAAAGCAAAGGACAAAGGGAAGAATGCTGGTGTGGTACCTCGGAGACGTTGATCCGTCCCTCCTGGAAGGAGCAGGTGGTGGGGTCGTGGGTGCAGAGGTTCCGGTACTTGCACCAGTGGCAGCGGAAGGCGCTGTTCACACAGGACAGGCACCTGGGGACAGAGGAGGGGTCAGCACAGGGCTCAGCACACTCATCTCCAGGCCTCACCACAAATCCAGGCCCCCCTGGGAAAATCATTTCTTTGGGAGGGGTGGTTTTGATACAGCAAAAGTGAGAAACGGGTTTGGGAAAACACACGGGCTCCAAAGGCAGACTTTGGGCAGCCTTGGGATTTATTGCACAGTAAAATACAAGCTGGGATTTACTGCACATCGCTGGGTTGGTGTAAAATAGAGCAGGGCGTTGCACAGGCACCAGGCTTGGGTTTTAGTTTCTAGAAAAGAAGGCAAGCCTGGCAGAAATGGGATCGGTTGTTTTACAAGTCAGGAATGCTCCAAGTCAACGGCAACACTTCTGCCCAGCTTGGAGTGCAGAGGGTCCAGCAAGTGCTTTTGATTCACGTTGGGAAAAAAAAAAACCTGTTTATGAAATGTTTTTGAAAGAACACAGACCCTTTTCAGCCCCGGGGGGGCCCAGCTGCCAGCAGAGTGCTGGGTGGGTTTTGTTCCCCACTTGCTGCCGCCACAGAGACGCACGAGCTGCGGCAGCTGCTGATCCTGGCAGTTGCCACCTCCTCCATCTCCGAGCCCTCCCCTCCTGCCATGCAGCAGCTCTTGGTGCCACAAGCATCAGCTGTGCCCATGGACTCGGTCCCATGCCATAACCTGTGGCTCCTGGAGAGGGAAATGCCCGGGGATGTGCTGGAGCAAGGCCAGGGCAGGCAGACAAATGTCACCAGAGCAGCCTCGGGCACGAGGCTCTGGAAGGGAGCAGCTCTGCAGGCAGGGGCTCTCTGGCCAGCTGGGCACAGGCACCAGGGCAGCAGGAGCTCGTGTGAGCTGCTGCCACCAGGATGAGTTCTAACAATTCAGCTGTGCTCTCCTGATGCCTTCCCGGTGACCCCAATAGCCACGGGAGCTTCTTCTAATCATGCACGGGCAAATCTGGGGGAGAACACCGAGTGCTGCGAGTTTACTTAATTACTCATTTGTCTGACCCACTTCTGTCTCCCTTTGGGTCTGCAGCACCTCACCCACCTGGCCTGGCCTGGCCTCCAGCATTGCCAGCAGGGGCTGGTGGAGCTCCCAGTTTCCCCTCCGAGGGAGGAGCATCTCCCTGGCCACCCAGGCCAGTGGTTTGGTTTGGCACCTCTCCCTGTTCTGTGGTTTCTGTGGTTTCCTG
Organism: Monarcha castaneiventris obscurior; assembly: GCA_026261815.1. Lineage (NCBI taxonomy): Eukaryota > Metazoa > Chordata > Aves > Passeriformes > Monarchidae > Monarcha > Monarcha castaneiventris. Next base: position 11,691 of record JAMPIT010000451.1, read on the forward strand.
GCTGCTGCTTCCAGCTCTGCCCCGGCCTGGCAGCAGGACAAGGCAGGGTCCTGAGCTCGCAGACTTACACCGGGTCACCACCAGGGCTCCTTCACCCCAGCCCAGCTTTCTCAAGGACCAGTGCATCTCCTTTGCTTCAGAAATTGCATCTCCCCTCCTCGCCTGGTCCTTACTAAAAGACACTTGTCAGGGAAGGTTCCCTGTCCCCCCTGGGCACACAGAACCCATGGGCCTGGGCACTGGGACCACCCCAAACCCCTCCTGCCCCTCTCTCCCCATGCCACCTCCCAGGGGTGTGTGCAGCAGACATCACACAGCCCCAAAGGGCTCAGCTGCTCCCCACACACCCCAGCACTGCAGCACAGAGCCTCAGGATCAATCGATCTCTCTTCTCTGCTGGCTGAGCCCTGAATTCTGCCTCCTTTCTGCATGCCGTGATTCATCCCTGCCAGGCTGGCTGTGCCCTCCTTGAACTCTGTGATAACGAGTCCGGAGTGATGTAAGTGCTGCAGAATTTACCACCCTGTAAGCACTTTATCTCCAGACACAAACGGGGGGAGGCACGGCCAGATGAAGCCGAGTGACAGGCCTGGAAGGATGTATTGCCTCTCCTGATCCAAACCTCGGCTCCTCCGTGAAAATAGGAGTCCCTGGAACGCCATTCCTCATGAAAATTCCACACCGGGAGAATGCAGAGGAGCCTGGGGGGACTGCAAGTGCTGCTGGTGCTGCACAGCCTGACCGAGGGACAAGGACCTGAGGACACAGCTGTGCATGAGGGGCAGCAGGAGTCGTTGGGATTATGTATATGGATCCCACAGGCAGCACAGGGGGACTGAAGGATTCCCTGTCATCCCTGTACCTCTGCTCTGTGCTGTGGCTCACAACAGAATTTAAATTAAAAATGAATGCCTGCCTAGGAAAGCCAGCAGCCAGCCAAGCCCGAGAGCACACAAACCCTCTTCCAAGGGCAGCAGGAAAGGCCCTGGAGCTTGAGGCTTCAAACCAGGACAGAAGGGCTGGGAGTGACCTTGTGCTGGCACTTGGTGACTCCAGCAGCTGCCCCTGCCCCAGGAGAGGCTCCCAGCTCTGCCATCCCCGTCCAGCTGCTGGCAGGTCCTGCCCACAGAGCCGGGGCTTGCTTTGTTTCCAGACAGAAATCCATGAACGCTTCAGGTCTGTAAATGTGTTTTTAAGGCCGGCCAGCTGCCTGCTGCCTTCCAGTGCCCGGAGGGGGGATGCGATTCCACAATCCTCAGCAGCACCGAGCCCTCCATGGAGCCTCCACTGGGCCTCCCACAGGGCTGGGCTGCAGCCCACCTTCCTCTCCTGCAGCCCACCTTCCCCATCCCACCTTCCCCTGCCCACCTTCCCCTCCTGCAGCCCACCTTCCCAAACCCACCTTCCCCTCCTGCAGCCCACCTTCCCACCAAACCCACCTTCCCCTGCCCACCTTCTCCTCCTGCAGCCCAGCTTCCCCTGCTCACCTTCCCCCTCTGCAGCCCACCTTCCCAAACCCACCTTCCCCATCCCACCTTCCCCTCCTGCATCCCACCTCCCACTGCCCGCATCCCCCTCCCCAGCCCGTGCTCTGCCCCAGCCGCTCCCTCGCCGGCTGTACCGCAGCTCTCAGTTGCGGGATCGCGCAGCTTGGGGGCACCAGCAGGTTAAGGTTGCTCCCGGCTCGCTCCCCCTGCCTCCTCCCGAGGCTCTGGCAGCTCCGCACGCCCCCAGAGCTCCGAGCAGACCCGGGCTGGCGGCTGCCCTTGTGCCAACCCCGCCCCGGGATGGTCCCACGCCCGTCCCCCAAATCTTCTGGGCCGGTTTTTGGCTCTGCCGGGGGTGGGGAAGGAGCACTCACAGCTGGTGGGCACTGCAGTTGTAGAACTTGAACTCGGTGCTGACGAAGGTCCTGCCCGTCTCCCGGGACTTCAGCTGGAGCACGACGCCGAACCAGTCTGGGGATGCAGAGCAGAGCCCGTCACTGCTGCCCAGGGGAGCGAGGGGACAGCAGCACGGCCGGGCTCGTCTGCTGCCCACTGCCCACCCGGGCTCATCTGCTGCCCACCCAGGGTCATCTCCTGCCTGCCCGGGGTCATCTGCTGTCCGCCCGGGGTCATCTTCTGCCCACTCGGGGTCATCTGCTGCCCACTCGGGGTCATCTGCTGCCCACTGCCCACCCGGGCTCATCTGCTGCCCACTGCCCACCCGGGCTCATCTGCTGCCCGCCCGGGGTCATCTGCTGCCCACTGCCCGCCCGCTGCAGGGGGAGCTCGGGGTTCCATCTCCCTGCTCCCACAGCCTGCCCCCGAGCACCCCCGGGTGTCCGTGTCCAACAATCCCTCCAAAAGAACCAGCCCTGATGGCAAAATGCATCAGAGACACGGGGGAAGCACTGCCTTGGGGTGATTTTGGAATCTCGCCCTGTTGCCTGATTCAGTCTCTGGTATAAAAGAGGCAGCCCAGGAATAGAACCGTGGAATCACAGAAGGGTTTGGGTTGGAAGGGAAAGATCATCTCATTCCAAACCCCTGCCAGGGGCTGGGACACCTTCCACCATCCCAGGTTGCTCCAAACCCCATCCAGCCCCACCCTTGAGCACTTCCAGGGATTAGGATCCCCAGCTTCTCTGGGCGTAATGCCCCAGAATTATCTCCTAGAGCAGGAGCCACTGCTGGAAACAAGTGAAACACCAGCAGAACTCTCCAGGAGCCTCAGCTCTGGATCAATTATAAGCAGATTTCTCTTTTGGGGCTGCTGTGGGGAAGCCAATCCTGGCCCTGCTACCACGGGGCTCTGGGCCCCCCGGTGCTCCCCGAGTCTCAGGCTCCATAAAATGCCTCAGAAATACAAAGACATCAGCAGGGAGGCACCATGGACACCTGGAAGGATGCCAAGGGGAAAATGAACTGCAAGCCAGTGGCACTTCAGTTACGGGAAGAGAAAATATGACAGCGGTGACATTAATGAGGAGACAACCCAGAGACCAGCACCGAAACGGAGAAACTGCAGCCAGAACTCGTGGGTGCTGAGCCAGGCCTAGGGGAGATTCCTGCTTCCCAGATTGACCCCGTCTGGCAGGGGTGAGAGCTCCTGGCCACCCGTGAGCCACCCTGGAGGGGACAGACGGCTCCTGTCCTGCCCTGGGAGCCGTCTGGCAGTGCAGGAAGGGGGTAAGGACAGGGCAAGCGCTCCCTGCTGCCTGCTGCCAGCCCATCCTGCCCTGTGTGGGATGCATTTCCTAAGGATGAAGCTCCCCGGGTCCAATAGACTTTGACAGGAGCATGAATTTCTCCAGCAGCAGCCCCAAAGGCTCTGCTCTGCTCAGCTGATCCACCCAAAGCTGCCCTGTGCTGTCTGACACCGTGTCACTGCCCAGGAGCCATCACTTACCCTGATCCACGGGGATGGCTGGGACATCTTTGGCTGGTGGGGACACACAAACCACCTGGCTGCCCGAAACCTGCCCCTCCACCTCGGTGAGGTTCCCAAAGAGGCAGCTGACGCCGGCACTCAGGTCTGGAGCATCGCTCACCCGCAGGCTGAGCTGCAGCAGGGACACCGGGGAGCGAAACAGAGCTGTGAGCAGGCAGAGCTGCCCAAATCTCCCTCAAATTCCCAGTCCCAGCCGTTTTCCCTTTCCAAATGACCCCCTGAAATCACCCACCTGCCCACAGGTGCTGGCCAGCTGCCCTTTCATGGGAAAGGGATGGGGAAAAAGGAAGCCAAGGATGTTCTTTATGGATACAAACCCACCCCGCTGAGCCTTTGGGCACTGCAGGTCAGCAATGGCAGATTTTCATCCCCTGGTTGCTCTGCAGAAGCTTTGCCACCCCCAGTGCCTGTGCCAGGACCCTGAGAGCAGCAGTGACCGTCCCCAAACCCCTGAGCCCAGCCCTCCTCCCTGCCCCCTGCATGGACAGGACAGACCCTGCCCTGGCCTGGGAGGAGCAGGTCCCCAGTGACCCCATCACAGCTGGGGAGTGTCCCCATGGCAAACCAGGGCCTGGAGGGCTGAGTCCCCTCTCCCCACACCGTTTTCACTCGGGGTTCTGGGGGCAGCCCGGGCAGGGGAGGCAGCAGGACCAGCTGCCACAGGGGCCTGGGGGGCTCCGGCAGCAACAGCTGGGAAGCTTTGGAGAGCCTGAGCACAGCTCACGGAGGAGCTTTTTGGGAAACAAAGCCTCTCCTTTCACCAGCTACGGAACCCAGACCAAGGGAAATGTGAGCTGAGGCACCAGGGGAAGGGGAATTTGTTTCTGCCACCCCCCCTCCGACTCCTTCCCCAGCTCGGGTGACCCCTTGGCTCCCCTGTCCCACTGTGAGCGTGACTTCATGAGAAAACATCTGTGCCAGAGGGAAGGGAGAAAGGCTGGAGCGTGGAGTGTTCCCTGCTGGAGGGGCCTCTCCCACAGCCCCCTGCTCACCGGGAGGCTGTGCTCGGACACGGAGATGCTGCTGGGCTGCACCATCACACTCAGGCACTGGCTGATGCTCCCTGCGAAGCGGAACGGCTCCTCTGCCCGCTCACACCGGTCCCTCGGGGAGCACCTGCCACACACGGGCACTCAGAGCACAAAAACACCCACCCAGAGCACAGAACACACCCCAACCCCCCGGGGAGATGTGCTGCAGCAGGACCTGGCGATGCCCCGCACAGGGAGCAGGCGTTGGGCACCAGGTTAGGCCCAAAGAATGCTGGAAAATATTCTGTGATGAGCAAAAAGACAAACTGTGAGTGCCCCATGAGTAATTCCTGCTCCGGGACACAACCCAGAGCTGCTAATCCCATGTGCTGGTGGTGTGGGATGAGCCATGAACTCATCATCTGCACACAGACTAAACCAGAAGGCAGCAACAGGCAGGGACAGGATGATGCCTCTGTCCTAATGAAACCCACACAGCTCACTAATCATCTCCTCCTCCTGGACCTGAGGGGGAGACACAGCCAGGAATGGGCGCTTCCAGCTGCTGCCAGCGGTGCTTGGCTGGTGCTCATGCCTTGAGCTCCCAGCTCTGTCCCATTCCCAGCAGCAGGGACTCACAGCTCTGAGCATGCCAAGGTGGCTGGGACTGCTCCTGGCACTCCACGTGCTCCAGCACAGCTCCTTATCCCCGTTTTCTCTTGCAGGTGTCCTTGGAGCTGAGGAAATCCCGCTGTTTCCAGCAGAGCACCCACTGGAGGTGCCAAGGGAGGGCTTCCAGTGTCTCAAACCAGACTGAGGCGCTGGCATCCCCCCAGGATTTCCTGCTTTATGTCATCCGGGCAAAACCCTTTCCTTCCAACCCCCTCCATGGGTGCAGATGACAAATTTGGCTTTAAGGTCCCTTCTTACCCAGCCACTGTGGGATTGTATGGGACAGTTGGGAGTGAGGCCATTTACTTTAGACTAAGATAAAGGAGGTTTCCACTTTCCCTTTCCAAATCACCCCCGTGATCCCCACAGACACTGGGGCTGCTCTCCTCACCCTCTCCCTTTTGCACCTTTTTCCCTGGAGCATAATGGAGCTAAATATGAATGGTGCCAAAGGAAGAAATATCGAGGTTTAAGTGAATCTCTAAGATAGCCCTAAAGTGAGCTCTTGACTGGAGCCTTTATCTCATTGACTCGCTGGAATGGCTCTTTTTCATCATCCTATTTATGGCAACAGCCCCAACAGAGATAAATAGGCCTGGAGACAATAACACACTTGCAGAGAGCAGCCCGGGGAAGTCTTGCAGGCTTCAGATGCCACTGGGCTGGAGAGATCCTGTAACAATCTCCTGGAGGCCTCCGATCGCTCCCGAAGAGCAAAGGATCTCTCTGTCCATGCAGAGCATGAACAAATCACCTCCTCCTGCACCCCTCACCCCTTCATCCATCCCTAAACACCGTGTGAGCATCACCCCCGACCCACCACCCTTCCACGGAGCAGCTGGTCCAGCTGGAAGCAGGAACGTGTGAGAATTGGAGAGATGACAAATTAAATACAAACACTCCAGCACTTGGGGCCTCCAAACAAAGATGACAGAGGCTTCGAGGAACAGTAAGATAAACTCAATTATTTACAGCTTAAAAAAACCAGCTAAAAAAATGATCACTGCTCTGAAGTGCAGATGCTTGAAGGGAGAGTTGAGAAATCCCATCAGGGGAGGAGCCCTCGTTGGGAATAGGTTGATGCTGAAATGTCATGGCCAAAAGGGCAGAGGAAATGACACTTTTCTCTCCTCTTGTCATTGAGGGTTTTGTCTCTGCAAAATGAAGATAACAACCTTTACCTGCCTCCCAGGTGGCTTGTGAAGATCCAGCTCATTAGCATGAGCTCGCTGATCCTTGCAGAGGAGCTGCAGCAGGAGCAGCCCCAGCGCAGCCCCGGTGCAGCATCCCCTCCCCGCCCGCCGTCCCTGGGAGGGCACACAGGGGTGGCTGCCCCGGGGCAGAGCCTGAGGGATGGGAATGCCCCGGGATGGAAATAATTCCCTTCTGACAAAGGAGTGAAGGCTTTCGGACATGACTGCACAAAGGGCGGCTCAACTGTAGGGCTGGACAGGCTCGTCGGCAAAGGAAAAAAAGCTAAAAACCCCCAAAAGATGCCCGGAGTGCCCTGAGGCGCTGCCGTGGGATGCTCAGAGCTGTGCTGCTGTCCCCAGCCCTTCCCTGAGAGGAGCCTGTGCGATGCCCAGGGGCTGAGAGGAGCTTGAGCGATACCCAGGGGCTGAGAGGAGAATGAGCGATGCCCAGGGGCTGAGAGGAGCCTGAGCGATGCCCAGGGGCTCAGAGGAGCCTGAGCGATGCCCAGGGGCTCAGATGAGCCTGTGCGATGCCCAGGGGCTCAGAGGAGCCTGAGCGATGCTCAGAGGAGCCTGAGCGATGCCCAGGGGCTGAGCTGCTCCTCCTGCAGCTCCCCAGGTGTGGCCACGGACCGGACCCGCTGCGGGAGCAGCTCTGCACCCCAAAGCCCCGAATCCAGGCCGGATTTGTGGAGGAGCCTGCAGCTCCCACTCCCCTGCAGCACCTGCTCCTCCGGCAAGGGGCCAAGCGCTGCTGTGCGGGGCCCTGAACCCTGCCTCCCCCATTTCCAGGCTCTCCGCGCATCAGCGGGGCTGGCACGGGGCCGGAGGGATTTCTATTCCCCGGCTCCAGCCGCCCCCAGGCTTTCCCCTCCTCCCCCGAGCTCGGTGGTCTCCCTTCCGCCTTAGGAAGTGCTGGTTATTATGGCAGGGCAGAGAAAGGAAGGGCACGGACACCTCCTGAATGCAGAGAATTTCCTGGAGTTCCCCTGGAGAAAAGCACCCTCAGCCCTTTGTGCCCGGCGATGGGAGGGGGGCTCCGAGCCCGCTGCCGGATCCCCCCGGGAACGGCTGGAGCAAGGACTCCCGACCTCCCTTTGCAGGATTTCCATCTCCTTTCCTGGTGCATTTAAAGGGGCTCCATGCTCTGCTCGGCTGCTGGAAGCAAAGCCCCACTCACAGCATCACCTCTGCTGTTGCCTTTAAAAAATTCCACATTATTTGGGATTTACAACCTGGGCAAGGAGTGGGAGTGTGCAAACCACCAGGAGGAGTGTGCAAACCACCAGGCTTCTATTCCCATCAGTTTAAATTCTGTTTTTCCACCGTGTCCACATCCCCCTGCCCACGCTGTGGGTGACCCCACTGCTCCCAGAGCTGGAGTTTGTTTCCCTTCACCTCTCCCCGGGAGCTCAGGGATCTCCAATGGCTGCAATGCAGGGAATGTCCGAAGGAGAGAAAAATGGATTTAAGGAACTTCAGCCTAATTCGCTTTGCGTGGGAGGCACTCAGAAGCCTTGAAGGCTGCTTTTATCACCAGGAAAGGGCCAAGGCTGGACTTACATGTGGTGGAGGGAGCACCAGCCGCAGTGGGGGTCCCCCGAGCTCAGGCACTCCTGGCAGGTCGTGTACTGCTCACAGGACTCCACGGGCACCCGGGACACCTGAAAGGGAACCACAGGAGCTCAGAGCTGCTCCCCACAGCAAAACCAGAGCGGCCCCAGGTCCCGCTTCGCCCCTCGGAGTCACGGGACACAACAGCAAATCCACGGCCTGAAATGAATTTGTTCCAACGTGCGAGAATAGGAATTGTTGGAGACTGAGACATGAGGTCACCCCGTCCCTCGGGCGAGCCCTGGGCACGCAGAGCCCCAGCCCGGCTCCCACGGCGCCGCCGGCTCCTCAAACCCCCCCAGCCCCCTGCCCAGAGCCTCCCCTGGGGCTGGAGCTGAGCCCTCTCCTCCCTGATTTACGCTTTGCTCCCTCACCCTTCCCCCGCGGGAGCTGCTGCAGGGGATAAATCACGGGGATTTTGGCAGCTTGTTTAGTCTGGGTGTAGTTTCACTGCTTTGGCCACTCCGAGCCCTTCCAGCAGCGGCCTGAGCCCCGGGGATTGCTGCTCCTTCCAGGCAGGGATGCCCGGAGGGCAGCACAGGTGCTTTCCTGTGTTTTCCAAACACTGCTGGAAACCCCTCTCCCACCCACAGCACACCGGGAAGGTCCCTGCCTGATGCTGAGGTGCAGCACGGCCCTGACCTATTTACCAGCACTGAAACCCCCAAGGGCTTCAAAACGACACCAGGCTTTAACCACAGGTCACTGCTTGGCTCCAGCAAAGACGTTTTTAACCACTTTAACCTTTCCAACCCGTCCTTTGCCGCCTCCAGCAGCAGGGTGGGTTTGCATCCCATCTCTGCACAGAGCTCCTGCTCTGTCCCTCTACAACTCATGGAAGAAATTCCTTTCTGTAATGTTGGGAGGCACCGGAACAGGTTTCACTAGAGGCTGAGGACTCCCTGTCCCTGGAGGTGCTCAGAGCCAGGCTGGACAGACCTCGGAACAACCTGGGATAGTGGAAGGTGTCCGGGTGTCACCGGGTGATCAAGCTCCCTTCCAGCCCACCCCATTCCATGATTCTGCTTCCATTTCTCCCACCAAATACCGCAGATAATCCTCTTGCAGGCTCCCTGCAGCGTTCGGGCCCCGGGAGCGGTGCCTGCAACTGGCTGGGAATTCAAACAACTATTGGATTGCAGCGGCTCTGTCCGTCAAAACAGCACCCGGCTCCCAGCAGCCGGCTCTGAAAGGAGCAGTGTCTCCCCAAACAACGGCCACTGTCACGCCAAGTGCTGTTGACACAGTGAGAACCCAGTTCCTCTCTGAGGACGACACCAATAGGGCTGCTATTCTTCTTGTTTCCTCAGCCCCACTCAACAGCTTTTCCTGGAACAGAGATTGCCCAGGGAAGCACGGGGTTGGTGTTTTCTTGCCGAGGAGGAGCCCGTGGGATGGGTGGAGGGCTCAGTTTGGGACCCTGGAAACGAGGGGTGAGAGGGGCAGAGCTGGGAATGCCCTCAGCCCGTGATGGATGGAAAGAGCTTCGGGAATGGAGAAGAGAAATTCAGGTCTGAGGTGGAAATGAAGGGCTTGGGTTTGATTCCTGGCTGCAGAGGGGCCTGGGGTGCCCTCACGGGGTCTGCACCTCGAGTGGCCACGGGTGATGTGCTCCTTCCTGCTTTGCCTCTCCCTTCTGAGGAGCAAAAAGCCCTTTAGGGACAGAGCAGTGGGGTGGGAGCGACCCCGGGGGCTGGAGGCAGCACAGAACCCCAGGACAGCCCAGCCAGGATTTATTCCTGTGCCCTGCCTGGAGCTGACAGTGCCCAAATCCCCCCCAGCCCAGCGAGCCCCCGGCATTCCCAGTGCACACCAGAGCAGCAGCCACCACGCTGCTCCGGGGTGGAGACCAGAAGCAAACACGTCCTTTTCACACCAAACCAGCGTCCCACAGCTCTCAGCATTCCCTGTGCGAGGCACCAGCAGCACAGGAGCACCTGGAGGGCGCTGGGGTTCCCCTAAAATCGGCCCAGCACGCTGAGCTCGGACCCAGCCTGGAGGTCAGGACAGCCCCAAAATCACCCAGCACTGTGGATCCCCAGCAAAGGGAGGCTTGGCAGGATCTGTCCCTGTGATTTAAATGCAGCTCAGGGCTTGTTTCATGTTTGTGAGGAGCTGGATGCTCTCGCTGCGCTCTATAAATAACGGAGGATTGGAATTATGTGAATAAGAGTTCATTAGAGATGATTTGATGTTGAGCGCTTCGTTTCTTTTTCTGCTCAGGAGCTGCGGCTTCTGCACATGATAATTCTTTAAAAACCACACAGAGATTGTGAACAATGTCTCCGGAGGAGCATCTGTGTGAAGGACAACAGCCAAAATCCAGCACTGCTGGGGGATCCCCTCGCTCCTGAGGGCACAGCCCTGCTCCCCCCAGCCCGACTGTGACCTCTCTCCCAGCTCCCTGTGCCAAAACGAACCTGCTGCTCAACCATTAAAGGATAAAGTCTCATTACTGCTTTCCGTGACTGCCTGACCCATAACAGCAGCAAAATAAAATAAATTAAAAAAAAAAAAATCAATACAGTCTCTCCAAATCACGCGAATTCCAACTCTGCCAGCCCCCGGAGCAAGTAAGTGCAAGAAACCAGTTCCAAATAAATAAATAAATAAATAAATAAACAAACAAACAAACAAATAAATAAATAAATAACTAGAGACCTAAAATAAACAGCCAAAGCAAAGTTTCCACAGCTTTTGCATGCTACCAGCCCAGGCCTGTGACCTCCCCTGGCTGGAGACAGCCCCTGGAGCATCCCACAGCCACGGCACGCTGCCCACAGACCCCTCGGGGGGCTGGAGTTCAAACAGAAAATCTATTTTTAATGACTTTGGGGAGTGGAGTAGAGATGCCAGCTAGTTCAGTGTAATTAAAGCCATCTATCACTCACTGAGCAGGAGCCCAAAGTTGATGAACTTTCCAATGAGATTTGATTCTTTCCTTTATTCATGAGAAAACTCCGCTTTGTGCTGGGGCAGGAGACATGGAAAAGTGTGGGAAGGAGCAAGGAGGACGCCTCGGCTGCAGCTATTAATGTGCCAGGGTGACAGGGAAAATAAAGTCAGCCTTTCTCAGGGGCTGTAAGAAGTTTGACAGACTCCTGTTCCCGCTGCTCCTCCTCCTGTGCCTCCACGCACAGCTCCAGGTGGAACATCCTGCTGGGGCACCTTTGCCAAGGAAAACCCCAGTGTGCAGGGATGGGAATGCTCTGGCTGTGCTGAGCAAGACACGTGGGTGCAAATCTGCCTCGGGCTGTGGAAATTCCTACCTGGAGACTGCTGTTCCTGACTCGTGGGATCTCAGACACGGCGAGACTGACGCCAGCAAGGAGCGTGGAAGGACCAGGAGCGAGTGGGATGCGGGAAATGAATCCCTGGGGCAGAGCCAGGGCACAGAGGAGAGGGGAAAGGGGGAGTTTTGACCACAGGTAACTGAGGAGCATCCTGGGGATGCTGTGGAGCTCCCAAAGGTGGGGATGGCTCCAGGACCAACCCCTGTGCCACAGGAAGGCACAGAGCAGGTGAGGGCAGCTCTGCTGCCGGGTCCAGCCGCTCCTGCAGGACCAGCTCTGCTCTCCCACACCCCCAGCTCCGGGAGGGCTCTCAGAGCCCCCGCCGGGCTGTCAGAACCAAATCAATGCCTGAAGTTCTGGCAGGGAAGCAGCGAGTGGGAGAGGACACGGAGACAACGTTGCCATGGCTACGAGGGGATTATTTAATTACGGCGCTGCAGATGCACGCGGAGAGAGCCCCTTCAACTCTGATCCAGGCAACCTTTGCAGTGGTTTGGCTTTGCTGCTGTAAGAACTCATTAACATCTGACGAGGACACGCTGTGCTGGAGCACAGGGGACCGGATCACTCCCCGAGTGAGGGATCAGAGCATCTCCAAACATTCCCGTCTCCTTGGCTCCCTCACACCCTCCACGCACCGCGCCAGGCTCCTGAGGGAGGTGATGAAAGCGAGGACAGCCTCCTCTGGGAAGCAAGAAAGACTGAAAAAATAGCAAATATCCCGAAGTGAGGCTTGCTCAAGCAGGAAAATTGTCCTCAAGCCAGAGTTTCCTCCATCCATCCGGCCCAGCATCCCGGCAGGGCTCGGAGCAGCCTCGTGTTCTGGCACACAGGCTCCTGCAGACAAACGCTTTCCTGTGGTTTACCACGGCTCGAGTTAATCATCACATCAATATGGAACATCTGAGCGGGGTTTGTTGGAATAACAAAGTGCCAGGCAGAGATCCCAGCCCCGCTCCCAGGAGCAGCGCAGGCTCATGCAGACCTGCAGGAGGGGAAATGGGTTTCCATCTCCAGCACGGGCTGCACGTGACTGCTCATGGGATGCTCGGTCTGTTGGCTCTGGCAGCTCCTCCTCTGCTCCCAGCAGGTCACAGTGATGCTCTGGGCTGCAGGGTGGGCCCGTGCAGGGGGTGGCACAGGGCAGGTGCCCCCTGCCTGGCACAGGCACCGGGTGTCCCATCCCTCAGCCTCCCTCGGCTCCCAGCTGCAGATCAGCTCAGCCCAGCACTTGGGATCCCACCCTGGCATCCTGCACCCCCTGCTCGGACTGGCACACCAGCAACAGCTCTGTGTGGCAGTCACTGCTCCAAAGAGCCTTGGCAGCACCAGCTCTGCCTCCTGCCTCGCACAGACCATCTGCATCTGGGCATTGTGGGGCCAGGGATGCACGGCCGCCTCCAGCCCCGTGTGCCCGCTGCCTCCAGAGCTGGAAAAACCTGGTGCACACACAAAATCGGGAAGCAGTTCTTTCATCTTCAGCGCTGAAATAAAATCTGGAGCGCAGACCTGGCTGAGGTATTGCCAGGAGCTTCTGGAATGGCAAATGCAGCAAAATTCATGGATTAAATAATGAGGTGCAGCCCCACGTTCGTTCCTGCCTGGCTCCTCCGAGCTACTCCTGCCCCAGGGTGCTGGTGACAGCCCAGTGTCCCCACACAGGGATGGCAGCTGGGGAGGACAGGACCCTCAGCAGATCCTCCTCTTTTGGGACACTAAACCACTCTATGTCTTGCAGAACCGACCCATGGGGGTGTACACGTGCCAATAATGAGGAATGGGATGCTGAAGGTCCCCCCCACAAGGACAGGGTTAGGCTGTGATGGATCCACATCCCTGGATCCCCGGAAAACCACCACACCTCAGGCGAGCTGCAATTCTGTTCCTGACTGCAGGGAAAGGGTCAGATGAGTTCCTGGAAATCAGGATCCTGAGCCAGGCAGGAGCTCCCCTGCTCCTCCCCAGCCAGGGTGACACAGTCCCCCTGCTCCTGTGGGAGTCCCCTTTGGGCTCGCCCTGGATTCTGGGATGAAGTGTCTGGAGCAGCCAGGGGCACATCCAAGCGCTCCTGCCAGGGGACATCACTGCTGCCATCACCAGTGGCTTCCTGATGTGCTGGCTCCGTCTTCTGGCACCGCTGGGCGAGGCCACCCCGCCACGGCCACCAGCTGATGAGCACTGCCCTTTGCAGCCTGATTAGCCCAGGCCCCAGGGGAACTAATTAATCAGGATAAAAGGGGGGCAGCCTTCCAAAATGTGTGGGCTCAGGTGGGGATCAATCCAGCACAGCAAACTTTCATCTCACATCAGTTCACGGCCTCTGTTCCGCGCTTTGCCTGGCTGCCATGGAACTCCCCACGTGCTCCCTGCAGTCATTTAAAAGTTTTAACAGAAGCCCAGAAAATTAATTAAGGTGAATAATTATAAAGTGTGCACTTCTTCCCCTCTCTGTTTGGTGAGAAAAGGGCACAAACAGAATTCGGAGTAATTTTGGAGCGGAAACCAATGTAATTAGGTGTTCAACGAACACTCACAATTGGGCTGTGCTCATTGAAATTACTGTTTTAGTCGGAACATTTTGCCAGAGAGTCATTAACAGCACAATGCTCCCGTTTCCCGGGACTCTAATTAGGCTTGGATGCCTCCAGCTCAGGGATGCCCAGCCCTGCTGCCCACCCAGCACTGCAGGTGATGCTCCCTGGGCACCCCAGCAGGGCTCCCTGGGCTGCTCCCAGCTCCAGGGTGTGGGGACAGGGACAGAGCCCTGGCACAGGGTGCTCAGAGCAGCTGTGGCTGCCCCTGGATCCCTGGCAGTGCCCAAGGCCAGGGTGGATGGGGCTTGGAGCAGCCTGGGACAGTGGAAGGTGTCCCTGAACATGGCAGGGGTGACACTGGATGGGCTTTAAGGTCCTTCCAACCCAAACCTTCTGAGGTTCTGTGACGTCCTGAAGGTGGGGATGCCTTAGAGGGGGGACACACCTCGGGAGGAACGAGAGCAGCCAGCCAGGAACACCCTGAGCATCCACCAACAACATCCCTGCTCCGAGCAGCTGCCTGGGCTGGCTGGGAAATGATGGAGCCTCCAAAGTCAGAGTCCCTGCAGCTGAGTCCGAGCAGGGATCTCCAAGCTGGGCAGCGCAGACACCCAGCTCTTTCTGAAAGCCCTGAATCTCCAGGGTGTGGATCCCAGGGAAGCTCAGAGCCTGCTGCCTGCAAGTGCCTGCAGCCGTCTGTTTCTCCTGTCTCCCCAGGAAAAGCACACGCCAGACAGCAGAGCCCCTTCCCCCAAGCTGCCAGCCTGCAACTCACGGATTCACTTAAGTTGTTAAAAAGGATTGTGGCAGGCTAAGATAAAACAGAAGAGTTTAAAATGACAAACAGACTCCTAAATGGGACTAGAGTCTTAATGAAAACAGTAATGAATGAATGAGGGAAGCAAATATTCCCCATTAATATTAGACAGATAGATTAGATCCCTGGGCGCTGCATTTAAAACCGACATGAAATTACTTCAATTACTCTGCATTGATAAATAACAAGGCCGTATTTACTGTTAAAACACATTTCCTCCACCCTCCCCCATGCTTGCTTTGGCTTCTGCTTCTCGAGAGGGAGAGGAGATCACTGAGAGGATGGAAAATGCACTGGGCTGGAAGCTGCCCCCGCTTCCCTCCTGCCCACAGGAGAGCTGGGCTGCTCAGCACCCACCCAAGGTGTTCCAGGGCACCTGCCCCAGAGCTCCAGGCCCATCAGGCTCAATCACCACCATCAGCGCTGCTGGTTCAGCCCTGGCAGTGCTGTGCAAGAGGCAAAGCAATCACTGACGAGCCACTTCAAACCTGATGCTCGCAGCATCCTTCCCTCTCAGAAATTCACTCCGCTTCCCCTTGCTGGTGGGTACAGCTGCTCAGCATCCTCCTTGCCACGCTGGGAAAGTGAGATTAACCTGATCAGAGGCCTCTTCTAATGAAGAGATCATAGATGGATAATTCCTGGGTGTTTGGTGGCATTTACATGCTAATGATGAAAGGCACTCCGGTGAAGGTAATGTCAACACGAGTCCCTTGTCCTTGCATCTCAGCCTCCAGCCCAGCCATCTGCTCTCAGGGTTCAGAAAAGCCCTGGAGAACAGGTTGCTGCTAGAAAAGCTGCAAAAGCTCCTTCCCAGCTCTGCTGCCTCGGCCTGTGAAGCTCCATGCCTGGCTGGAGTGTCCTCGATGGCTGGGGATGCTCAGAGCCGATGGGATAAACGGAGCACTGGGAGCACACCCGGGCTGTGCTGCCCAACCACTGATGTTTTGCTGCTTCAGGATCTTAAATATCTGCAAAAAACCCCTCACTCAGCCTCATCACATCGCAGTAAACAAGAAAGACATAAAATATCTCATTTCAGGGATGCAGGAGCAGCCAGAGTGTGGAGCAGCGAAGCATCCAGAGATCCTGAGCTTCAAGCCCAGGTCCCTGCTGCAGATCCAACATCCCGTATTTCCTGAGGGAGAGGAGGGGAATCAGCCCCTGCTTCCCCCCAGCTGGGATGCAATCCCTTGGGGAAAGGCCACACAGCAGCTCCTGGTGGCTCTGGCTGGAGGATTCACTGAGTGTGGGAATGGGGGGCAGGAGAGCTGAGGGGGCCCTGCGGACCAGGCAGGGATAAATCCATTTCCCAGGAAGGCAACGAAACCCAGGCTTGGTGCATTCCCAGCCCGAAACCTGGGGTAAAACAGCCAAGTGAAGAGGGAGGAATGCACAGAGCTCTTCCCACAGCTCAGGGGATGGATGACCTTTCCAATACTATACCTGTATAAATCTTATTTAATGAAATAATAATAAAAAAAAAAAGAATAGACGAAGGTTAAATCATTCCCTGCAGCGCATTTACACTGAAAACAAAGCCTGTTCAGACAGCGGCTGGTTTGCACAACAGCCCTTTAACATTCCTTTCCTAAGGACTGGGGTGACTCCTGAGCAGCCCTAACCACAGGATGAGTGATCCGAGCCCCCGCAGCCAAAGGCAGCGTGCCAAGACAGAGGCAAAGGGAACAGCTCCAGCCCAGGCTCTGCTTTAAACACACAATTAGGGGTTTTGCTGGGTCACGAGTCACTGCACGGCGGTTTGCACCCACCAGAGCTTCCCCACAACATCCCCGGCCCTCGGGACATGACTTCATCTGCGGTGCCACCACAAGTGAGCGCCTCAAACCCCCCCTGCCCTCCCTCCCTCCTGCACCACAGAGCAAACAGCGCTGCCTGCGGCTTGGAAGCGCCCCTGGGAAAGCGGCAGCACCAACCAAGGGCCTCCCATGATGGGAAATAAAAGCTGGGATGGGTTTTGTAGCTGGAGAAGGTCGGGTGAAGGGTTTGGCTTTGATCTTTACCTGCTTCTCCTTGGGCTGCTGTTTGGCTGCATGGGAGATGTGGAATCAAAGAGCAGCTCTGGGGCTGTGGCGCTGCTCTGACGGGAGGCAGGGCTGATACGAGCTCAGAGCTTCCACACAAACTCCAGGATTGCTGCATTCCTGCTCCCAGGGCTGCAACGCCAAGTCACTTGTCCCTGGAAGCCACATCAGCTCCTGCTGTAAACAGTTGCTTTGACATCAGCTTCTCACTGTCCGGATCCAGCACTCAGAACGGTGGCATTTTGGGCAAATAACGCCATGAAACTATTTCTGCTCCATCAGAGCCGGAGGAACTTCTGCATATATTTCCATAAATATCACTGGCGTCAGTACAGCAACAGACCCAACAGACTGCGAGGGGGATCCTGCAGACTGCTGCTGAGCCTACCTACAGATCAGCTCCAGGAAAAGCTCTGGGCTTGGAAGGGATTGCAGAGGACAAAATTAACTGACTTCTGTGGGAATTGGTAGCCCTCAGCTCCCAGTGAGCCTGGGAACAAAGGGGAATCATTGCCCCAGGAGGCTGAAAGTGGATGGCATCGAACAGACTTGCAGGGGTCAGTTGGTTCAGGACAACTTGGGAATGCCACAAACCAGGAGAAGAGCTGGTGGATCCATGACCTGCTCTGCCTTCTGCCTCTGGCAGGGAGCAGGGCACAGGGACCCGCCAGGGTGGCTCCTTCTGCCACGTGAAGGACACGAAACCAACCCTTCTGCACCAAACCTGGTCCCTGGCACGGTGTTTTTCAGCTGCAAAACCCCCACTGGGGGCGAATCCCCACCTGTGTGTGGGGGAGCAGGGCTGGAAGGGGAATCTTCCCTGGCCTCAGGCGCCTTCCCGCTGGGAGCCTGCGCTGGAGCAGCTGCTCCGAGGGCATTTCTCTGCAGGGTGGCTGGCAAGGGACGGGGTTAATAGCCCCACTCCATGTGTGACCTCTCTTCCCCCTCTGCGAGAGCTCCTCATTACCCAGCTGAAGGAAGAGGGGCAGCCCCCGGCTCACAGCACAGGCTGCTGGCATCCATCTCGGCACAGCAAGGCCTTCACCCCAGGAGAGACCCCAGGAAAGGCAGTTTCTTCCATCCCACCCAGCTCATCAGGGCTGAAGCCTGGATAAGAGCACGGGCACCAGCAGGTCCCTTCCTCCGACAAGGAGAGCAGCTTGGGGGGATGAATAAAGAGCGCTGCTAATGAAAAGGTGCTGCAAAGGCTCAGTCCCGGCTGCCCCGGCAGCCTGACAACTGGCAAATGAACTTCGGTGCTTTATGTGCTCCCCCTCTTTATTCTTCGCTCATAAAACTGGCAGGAGCAGGGGTAGGACAGAGCTGCTGGCGGCAGCTGTGTTCAGTATGAAAAATGAGCAGCACATGCACGGGAGGCAGCTGGAGCGCAGCGCTGCCGCTCAGCCAGGGACCCCGGGCTCCCCGGGTTATTTCCCTCTCTCCGCTGGGGCCCTGAGCTTAACCCTTGCTTTCCTCTGCTGGAGCAGAGCAGCCAAAGGCACAGCCCTGGCTCACACCTGGCAGCCCCAGCACCGGTGTCCCGGGCCGGCAGCGCGTTCCCCGCGTTTCTGGCGTGCCCGGAGGTGAAAGAGGAGCTGCAGCCCTGCTGGGACGGGCACTGTGTGCACACAGCACAGCACAACAGAGCACAGCTGCTGCCAGCAGCAGAGGAAACCTTATCCTCGGGTTGTGGGCGAGGGAGCAGCGCTGGGGAGGGCGCAGTGGGGCACAGCACAGGGGCGGCGGTGGCCGGAGCAGTGCCCGTGTCCGCCCCAGGCTGCCCTTCCCCAGAGCCTGATGGGCTGGAGGTCTCTGCCAGGCACTTTGGGAGGGCACACAGGCCTGGTGTGCCCAAAATCGCTGGCAGCACTCTGTGTCAGGGCCAGTGTCCCAAAGCCACCCCTCTCCCAGCACCCCGGAGGCAGAGCCGGAGTCGCCTTGGCCTTGTGCCTTCTCCCCAGTGCTGTCCCTACAGACCCCCCGAGTTCCCGGCCACCTCCCACCCCTGGCACACACGAGGCCACATTTTGCTCGCCCTCCTCGCCAAGGAGCAAGCCCAGGCCGTGTCCTGCCACCCACCTTGAAGGGCCCCACGTGTCCGAGTGGCCGCGGCACAGCAGGGTGGGCACAGCCCCGCATCTGCCCGCTCCCAGCAGCCTCCCAGGCTGTGCTGCGCCTCAATGCCGGCTTTGTTCCCGGCTCTGGCACGTCCCAGGGTGTCAGTGACACTGAAAAGCTTTGACTGGCCCTTTCTGTTTGTTTTCTTGGCACACGCAGGCATCGCTTCAATGGCCCGAGCCCGGCTCTGCCCGCACCTCGCGTGTGACTGACAGGAATATTCAGCAGCAGCTCTGCCCAGAGAGGGTCTGGACACCAAACGAGGGCATCCAGCCCCTCTGGCTCCTTCAGTGCCCATCTCCCTCTGCCTGCTTTTCCAGCACAGCACCCACATCCCAGGCTGGGCACTGCCCAGGCTCCCTAGGGAACGGGCACAGCCCCAAGGCTGCCAGAGCTCCAGGAGTGTTTGCACAGCACTCTCAGGCACAGGATGGGATTTTGGGGTGTCCCATGCAGGATTTGGAGTGGGTAATCCATGTGGGTCTCTTCCATATTCCAGGATTCTGTGAACCCTGGCTGGCAAAGCTGCAAGGTTCATCCCTCACACGCCCACATCCCAGGGGATGCTGCCTTTCCAGGTGAGCTCTGGGGCGATGCTGGGGAGATTCAGCACAGCCATCCCAGACCCTGCTCAGATCCTCTCTGTAGCCACAAAGGTCTGCGGCACGCAGGGCAGGAACACGAGCAAGCCTCAATTCCCCATTTCTGAACCATTCAGGGTTCTTCAAATTGTTCAAACACTGCGGAAACCCAGGAGGAATGTCCTAGGCATGACAGGTTTGTGCAATTTTATAGAGCCTTGAAAATCCAAAGCATCTGAATGCCCTGAGTAGCTTTAAAGGTCACAGAGTGGTATCACTGCTGCTTCCACAGCCTGGCGAGGGCCCTGCTCCGTGTTTGCTCCAGGAACACTCCGCAGTCTCCACGGCTTTTTAGCAGGGATTGCTCTCCAACTCCATCACGCTGTCCTTGCCAGTCAATTTTCTGCTACTCCATCACTTTCCCATTTGTATATCATTACATGCGGCTGTCAAAAATAATTTAGGAACCTGACCGCCAGTGTGAGGAACGAGCCCTCCTGAGCGTATCCCAAACTCTCGAGTTCTGGGGGAAAATGAGCTCCAAGCCCTTGTTCCCACAGAAGGAGCCCCCACACGTGGCGGGTGTAGGACAAGGGCTGTTACCACCCATGGACACGTCAGTGAGGACCCAGAAAAACATCTCAGGAGACACCACGGCCGAGCTCCAGGGCCACATCAAACCTGGGAGCACAAAGAGCTGTCGGAACACAAGGTTTGATCATTCTGAGGTGCTGTGCTTGCTCCCAGCACGGCAGGCCCTCCCCTCCCCACACACACCAGATCACTTTGGGATGAAGTTTAATGCATTGTTTGTGTTGGAGACTGGAAAATACTCTGGATTCTCCCGATTTACTGCTCTGACAAGGCACTTTGCTTTTCCCATAGGGAAGACAGAGCTGGGCTGGCCCTGCCCATGGTAACCTTGGGCATCTCACCCTGGGATAAGGTGCCAGACTCATCTCAAGGCTAATGAGGAGCCCTGCAGGAATGGTTTAGACTCCAAGAGCAGATTTAGGCCAACAGGGACATCCTGCTACTCCCTCTCGATTCCCAGGCTGTGGAATGCCAGTGGACACTGCAGGCAGTGCAGGGGGAGCCATGCCAGCACCCCAAAATCCCCCCCTGGGCATCCTTGGCAGCACTCCTGGAGCTCTGGCAGCCTCGGGGCCGTGCCCATTCCCTGGGGAGCCTGGGCAGAGCCCAGCACCCTCTGGGGGAAGAACCTTTCCCTAAATATCCTGCCCCGACACAGCTCCAGGTCAAAGCTCTGTGTCCTCTCCAAGCACGAAGGACACCCACGAGGTGGGAGCAGGCAGCTCCTCCTTTGGCAAGGAGTTATTTGTGGGTTTACAATGGATTTACTGGGGAGGCTTTTCCTCCTGCTCAGGAGGTGCCACCAAGGCCCTCAAAGCCCATCCAGAGCACCACAGACGGATCCAGCTGGAAGCTGCAGCTCCCATTCCTTGGGGGTTTTCCACTGTCACTGAGCCTCTCCCTCCCCTTCCTGCCGAAGATTCCCTGGTTGTTTAGGAGCCTGCAGGAGGAGCCAGGCTGGTGCTTCCCATCCACACTGAGCACGGCACAGAGCTGCTGCTGGAGCAGCGCTTTAACTCATTTTCATACATTTATGCTGAGACTAAATTTGTCCCTGCATATTTTCCTCCCAAGCCTAGTAATCAGTAGTGGAAATAATTTGCTCTTGTCTGCTCTGATGTTGCCATCTCCTGCACACATCCAAGTGACAAAGACATCAGGCCCTCAAAGTCCGATTGAAGAATAATTGGAAATCCAAAGTGGCACTAAATGTTATTTTCTAAATAAAAATGCATTCAATTACAGAACATGAGCCTGTCGAGCATTAAAAAAGATTAGTTAGAAGCGGAAAAGAAATAACTGTTCAACCCTTCAGGGGCTTCATTACACGCCCAGGATACCCCTGTGTTCTTTGGGACAGGCAGGGGGAAAGGGAATGCAAAACTATGGAAATATTTCCAGCAGCCTGGGCTGTCCCAGATGGGCCTGGATGCCTCTGCACTGCTGGATTTGCATCTCAGTTGCTGGATAAGTACACAGGGAGATAGATCCATGGATATATAGATGTACATGGGCAACAAAGGCAAGAGAGGTGAGGGAAAAAAACAGATAAATCAAGAAAAAGCAGAGAACAGAGCAATTCCTGCCTCTGTGCCTGCAGGGAAGGGAAGGCCCAGCACAAGGATGTGCTGGGGACACGAGGGATCATGGATCTCTGCAGGGATGGGGATGGCTCCCAGCCCTGGGTGTCCAAATCACCCCAAACCCTCAGAGAAGGGAAAAATCCGGGCACAAATCCTGCAGCTGAAGCCCAGGGCTGTGTCTCTGCCTTGTCTGTGTGGTAATAAACCCAAACATTGCAGCAGCTGCGCTCAGAACTTCAGCAAAGCCCAGCCTGGCCGCGGAGCACAAAGACAATCGTATTTCACCCGGTAGGAGCTGCTAAATTCACACTTAGAGCAATAAAGGCGCAGCCAAACAAACATGACCCCGGGTGGGATCTGTGGCTGTGGCAGGCACAGCCCCAGCCTACACAAACAGCCCGAGATGAGGTGCATTTATCTCACATCCCTCCTTTCAACAGCTTTCCTTAACAGCTCCGGCCCCTGGAATTAATGCCCTGCGAGCTGCAGGGGGAGGCAGAATTATTTACATGGCTGTTCTCCATTCCTGCACGAGGATTAAAGGCCAGGTGAAGTTCATGTGGCAGTTTTTATTTTGTTTCTGGGGTTTTTTTTTTGTTGGGGTTTTTTGGGGAATTTTTTTTTTTTGAGGAGAAGATAATTATCACCTGAAATTATTCAGGTGCAGGTGCACCAAAGGCTGACCTGGGTAAAACACCCCCGTGCTGGGGGAGAGGGCAGAGCAGCCCACACACCACTGGAGATGGATTTATTCCAGCCTGTGCTGCAAGGCTGAGGGCTGGGAAGCCAAATCCCTCTCTCCCAGGGTTTCATTAGCTGGGAATGGCTTTCTAACGAGATTTACACGATCTAGCCTGGAGCCTACACATTTCTGCTCTGCACCCAAAGACAATAACAACGGGGAGCTCAGGAGGAGCCTCCTGTCGCTGCTGTCACCCATCCTTCAGCCCGCTGCCATCGGGCACAGAGCACGAAACCCAAATCTAACCCTGCCCCTTCCGTGGCTCTGGCTGGAACTGACCCACAGCAGGAAAATTCATGGATATGGGGAGGGCAGGGCACAAGGAGCCATTGCTTCTGGTGCTACAGCTCCAGAATCCTACTCATGGCTTAAAATACTCCTAAAATGAGCCAAAACTCAGCGTTTGGACAACACTGTGAGGCACAGGGTGGGATTTTGGGGCGTCCTGTGCAGGGCCAGCACCCAGGGATCTTTGTGGGTGCCCTCCAGCTCAGGGTGTTCTGTGATTCTCTGATCCCCTCATTCACTCTGAAGGCTCAAGGTCCTTTTTGGATGGGATGAGGCTGCTCTGGATTGCTGCATCCCCTGGATCACCCCAGCAAAGCCCAAACCCAGCCCCCTGCTGCTGCCTCACAGGGATATTTCTCCTACAAATCCAACACTTCCTCCAGCATCCTGCTTGGACGAGGTGCCAGGGACGAGCCACCAGCCTGGGCCATGCAAAGACCTAAAATGGAAAAATCCAGCTTGTTTTTGACTAACTGGAGCTTGCACTCTCCTCTCTGCAGGCACGGGAATGCTGTTTCTGGCACAGCTTCTCCAAATAAAAGTGCGGTCAGCTCTTTTTTGGAGGGATTTTGAGCAAATTGTTTTTGTGGGCAGCGCTGTCACACCGCGGCCCAGCCACACAGGGAGGAGATTTTTGTGAAACGCCGTCCTTCCCCTGGCTCCTCCACAGAGAAAATAAAAATAACAATCCTTAGAATCGTGTTCTTAGTGAGGTATTAATAGCACCCGAGGCACTGACAGTTGTGAGTCACTTAAATGGATGGGGAAAAGCCCAAAACAACTGCAGCTTGTCAGGAGGCAAAGGAAACCTCGCTCCTGCTCCCCGGCGCTGAGTGCTGCCCTCATTCCAGCAGATCGGTGGGAATTGCTCCCCACAGCTCCCCCGGCTGTGCCTGCCAGGGGCTGCCCAAAACCCCAGCCAGGCAGGCAGCACCCCCTGACCAAATCCTGCCCTCAGTGCCCAGGGATTTTGGCCGTTCGGGCTCTGATGTGGCTCTGGAGGCCACGGCACCGCCCAGCATCGTTAAGGGTGTCACTAACGAGGCAAAAGGCACGTCCCTGCCTCTGAGGGTCTGAGAGAATCCTGGAATGGTCTGGGCTGGAAAGGACCTTAAAGCTCATCTCGTTCCACCTCCATCCACCCTGAGAGACCCTCAGTGCCCAGGGCTCCTTTGTGTCCCCCTCCCTACTCAAATCTCCCCATTCTCCACTGCTGGAATGGGATTCCGAGAGGGTCTTTTAATTCAATTATTTGAAAGCACCTCTGACACCCTGAGGAGCCAGTCTGGCCTCCTGCAGGTCCTGCAGCCCCACATGTGCCCTGCCCATGCAGCTCCTGCTCCCCGTGCTCTGCTCAGCCTCTGTTTGAGAGGGAACACGAGCACAAATCAAACAGCCAGAAGGGCACGGAGCAGATAAATATGTGCTGCAAGGGAAACTGGAGAGACACGCTCTGAAGTGGAGCCAGGGAGGGGAGGAGGCAATGTGTCACTGCTGCTGGTGGCACAACTTCAGCAGAGTGCTCCTGGCTTACAACACCCCCAAACCCATCCAGACTGGGTGCAGTGCAAGAAACCGCTCCCTGAAAACCTTCCCGCTCCTCCTCTGTGCCCTCCATGGCCGCCCTGACCTCAGCAATGCCTATTTGGAGCAATATTTTGCTCCATCTGAGCGCCAGATCCAGCAGCGTTCCCGTGCCAGCTTCCAGCACGCTCCAGAAGGCCTGTGCCAACTCCTCTGCAACTGAGCATCCTCTGGGCTGCAGGCAGCGACTGCAGGGATACCCATCCTCCCAAACACAGCCTTTTCCTGCCTCCTGAGAGGAGGAAGCACCCGGCACTGCCCATTTCTCCCTAAGAAAGGACGGTGAGCAGCCCTGGCAGCACGAGTGGGCCATGGAGTGCTCCTGCCCCTCTGTTCCCTTTACAGACACAGCACAAACCTGCTGGCTGAGCCCTCAGCACAGTTTTAAGCCCCAAATTCTCTGCCCTGCTTTGCCTGCAGCTGGAATCAGGGATACTGTTCTGTTTGTAATTGGGAAGGACAGAGCCACGGGGATGCTCTGTGGAATTGGGGCTCCAAGGCAGCGACAGCCAAACCCCCCATCAGGCTTTGCTTTCTGCCATCAAACCCAGAAGTTTGGCTCTTCCAGAGTTCAAGGAGGCTCGGAGGAAAGAGAGGAAGTTCCCAGGGTGGAGAGAAGACGAGCCCAGGGTCTATAAATATTCACAGGTGTAGCCTGGCAGCAACAGCTCACACGAAAGCTCCTCTGCACCTCCAGGGCTGCCACGAAGGATCAGCCCATTGCTCAGCCAAGCCTGGAAAACGCCGCTGGCTACGGCCACTTCCAGCTGCTCTGCAGGGAGGGAAGGAGCTCCCACAGCTCCCCAGGATGCAGCTGTGGTGCCCAGCATCCCTGGGTGCCCTGCCAGGAGCATCCCCCCTCAGGGACAGGCACCAGGGCATTTGCTGCAGCTTCCAGGGGGGTTTTGTGCACTGGAATCAACTTTTAATGAACATTTATCCACTGTAAAGGGTCACTCGTAGGAGCTGAGTTCACTCCAGTTGCAGTTGGGAAGGTGATGCCCAAATCGATGGGGTCTTTATAAATTATTTGGCACAGCAAACCACATCCAGTGCCTTCCCTTCCCACAGCCTCCTCGTTGGAGCACCAACCTAGACAGCAGTGAAGTGAAGAATGGAACGTGGGACTAAAGATTTGGGAGGTTTCCCAGCTTTCCTGACTTAGGATAGGTCACAGAGCTTCAATCTCGATCTAAAAAGTGATACTGCTGCTCCATCTCGTAGGGCTTTGGGGAGGGTAAAACCTGGGAGTGGAGAGCAAAATGTTCACAGCCTGCTGGGGTTTGGAGCAGAGAAACCAGTGGAAAAGGCAGAGGGAAAATAAAGAGGGAAAACAACAATCCCCCCATGTGAGCAGCATGTTCCAAGCTTGATTACAACGCAAATAATTTCTTTAACACCCACACAGAAAGCTCCAGGCCACGATTGCTGGTCCCCCTCTCTGCCTGGCCCCCAGCACTCCCGGCAGGGCCAGGTCCTGGCAGGGCTGGGGCAGCCCCCGGTGCAGGGGGAGCAGGCAGTGTTTAGTCTGCTGGGCACATTCCTGCTCGCTGCTCAAATAAATACAGGATTACTGATGGAGCTCCTTCCCCTCGCCAGCACCAGCCAGAAATGCCACAGTTATCAAGGGGCTCCTGGGAGCAGCACAGGGAAGGGGCTGGAGGGACCTCAGGGATAGAGGGCAAACACTTCCAGGGATGGGGCAAACACCTGCAGGGATGGGGCAAACACTACCAGGGATGGGGCAAACACTTCCAGGGACGGGGCAAACACTTCCAGAGATGGGGCAGTCCTCACAGGGAGAGGATCCAGCAGGACAAGCTCCTGCACGTTGTGTGCACAAACCCCACAACAGTGACGTGGTGCTCCACACTGCAGCCCTTTTTCCATTTCACCCTTCACTGGATCATTTTATGCATCTATTCCCATTGCTAATTCAAACTAATTAAAGTATAAAATAGAATAATTTGTGCAATTTCAGAGCTCCCCTCAGCATATTGTGAGTTATGTTTCCTTTCTGTTGGTGCCTGGTGTGAGCAATTCCCGGCCTCGCCGGCTCAGTACCCACCAACCTCATCTGCTGGGAAGAGAAACCATTCCAGGGGCGTGGGGATGGGGGAAGAGGGGAGCTGTGAAGAGGAAGAGGAATCCAAATTTGGTTTTAAATTCCAGAGCTGAGCAGCGAGTGTGACATTTCAGGTCTCTCCTTCAAGCCATTTTCCCTGTTGGGAATACTCTGCCTGCCATTGCTGCTGCTCAGGAAGGACGCCTGGGGCTGTCTGTCCATCCAGACAGGAGATCCTGCAGCAAAGCCAGGGCTCTGCAGTGTTCCAAACCCAGCTCAAACCCATCAGCATCACCCACAGAGCTGGAGGAGGCTCTGGAAAACCTGGGACAGTGGAAGGTGTCCTTGCCCATGGCAGGGCTTTGAACAAAATGATCTTTCAGGTTCTTTCCAACCCCAAAAATTCTGGGATTCCATGAACTCAGCTTCTTTCAGGATGGAGCAGGGGGGGTGGCAACAAATCTGGAGGGACATCAGACCTGCCCCAGCTCCCGAGGATGCCACAGGTCCCTTTAGGAGCCCTGCAGCACTGGGGAGCTGAGGCTTTGTGCCTGGGAACCTGCACGTAAGGGAAATTCTAGAAATACCTCAGGACTGTGGTGGCTCGCCTGAAAATGGAACAATGGGTCTGTGGAAGAGGAGGAATTGGAAAGGGAAGCAAATGCCGAAGCAAACACATGGGAACCCTGTGGCTGTGACTGGCAGGGGAAGAAACAGCCCTAATACAAAGAAAAACCAAAGCAAAACAAACAAACTGCAGGCAAAGGCAGCCAGCACTTGAAAGGAACAACCACACGAGCAATGTCTGAAATAAAACTCATCTCGGAAAAACAAACCCACCGACCCCAAGCTCACACTGCAGCCTTTTCCACCACTTCTTCCCGGAAAGTTTATTCTTCAGGGATTGCTCACCTCAAAGGCTTCTGCCCTGAGCTCCCCACATTTGTTTTGTGTCTGGACAGAAATCCTGGCCGGCTGGGGGCTGTGGGGAGGCTCTGGAAGCAGCCTGGCCCCCAGCACGAGAGCCCCAGCAGGGCCAGAGCTCTGCAGGCCTGACAAATGTGCTGGCAGCAGTGTCCCACCTGCCTGGGCTTCTTGGTCAACTGGTGTTAATTAACACATCCTCCTTGTCAGGGAGACATGGTTAATGATCTCAGGCACGTTTTTAGCGGAATTTCTTAATCGGCCGCGGGGAGGGAAGTGGAAAAAGGCGGCGTCAAGTCAGGAATTTTGGGAGGCTGGAGGAGGAGCAGGTGGTGTGGAAGAGGGGCTGTGCAAACACCCCATGGAGCACAGTGCTTCCTCCAGGGCATCCTCTCCCCATCCCGAGCTCCCTCTCTGCCCCAGCCATGGGCACAGGCTGGCACAGGATGAGCAGGTGGAGGAGCCCATGGGAGGCAGGATTTTGGACACCTCTGGTGGGATTCAGCAGAGCCCTTTGCCCTGTGCCAGTGTGCAAAGTTTGCTGAGATTATGTCCAGCTAACTGGCTGTTCAACTAGCAGATAATGTAGTTAAAAATTTAATCAGTTCATTTTTTCCCTCTTGATGACTCCAGACCCTTTTATCCACATCTCCTGCATTTTTTATCATGTTTTCTCAGTTCTTTTCAGGACACCACCAGTATTTACAGCCCTGCTGCTCCGGGACTGATGGGCTCCTCTGCTTTTCTCAGCCCTCACTCCAATCCCAACCTCTCCTAAATCATCTGGGCTGCCTCCCCCTCAATCAGCATCCAGAAAGTTCAGTCCAAAGCAAAGCAGCTTTCACAAGACTGAAACCTCTTGGGGTTACAGGACAGGGAAATGCACAACAAATTATCCCCGGAGAGCAGCAGCTCCTGGCACGGGGGCACTCGCAAAGCAAACATTTCACTGCTCCCAGAGCAGACTAAAAGACAATTTCTTTACCTAAAGCCACAGTGATGGATGTGGAGAGGGAGGGGGGAAATTCAGTCGGTGGAAAAGCAACAGGTCTGGGGAAAGATCAGGAGGAGCTGTGGCCCCCCATCCCTGGAGAGTTTGGACAGGGCAGGGATGGAGAGAGCCCTCCTGGGATGTTTTCCTCACCACTACCACAAGGATATTCCTTCCAACGAGTGCTTCCTGCGGGCGTTTCGCTCCTGCTGATTGAAATTCCGCATTCACAGCCCTTGATTAGGTGGTGAAATCTTTTGGAGCCGGCAATCCCTGCCCCGGGTTTGATTGAGCTCCTCTCACTCCCGGCTTAAAAATAGCCGAGCTCGTTCTTCTGCCAAGAGCTGGGGAAATCTTTGGCCCCACTTTAGCTGGTGCTTGCAGAATGCCCGGCTGCACTGTGCCCACCAGCGCTGCCAGGGGTGGGAGCCGAGGCAGAGCTGCTGCCCCAGGGAGCAGAGGGGGCTCCTGCAGCCCTGGAGCCATCAAACCCCCTCACCCCACGGGGCTGCAGCGCCCGGAGCTTTCACTGAGCGAGGAAACCCAACCCAGACAGTTCCTGCCCCACACTGAGCTGCAGAGCCACTTCTCAGTGGCAGCAGCGCTTCTGCGAGCCCCCGTCCTCCCTGCTGAAAGGGAGAAAGCAGAGAAGATTCCCTGCACGTGCAGGGGTTGTTGGTGTGGGCTCTGTGGCAGACTCGGTGATAAAATGGGAAATTTTTAATTGTGGGGCTCTTGCTGGCCCCACATTTGTCAGGGCATCGCCATTAACCCCTCGCCTGCTGTTTGATCAGCTCTGGGTGCACGCCCACATCTCACCCGTGGCCACTGAAGCAGCAACGTGACCGATTCCACTTCAGTATCTTATTTTTTGTGGGGTTTTTTGCGTTTTTTTCCTGATAGAAACTGTTAATTGAATTTGCCTGTCTGTGAAAAATGAGGCAGTGGCTGAGAAGAGCCATGGTCTCCTCAACACTGACCCACCACAGAACCCATGGTGAATTCAGGGAAAGGACCCAAAAATTGTGATTTTGGGGAGAGTAACTGCCAGCACCTGCCAGACCCACCCTGGAACCCCACAAAGATCCTCCATCTCCATCTCCATCTCCATCTCCATCTCCATCTCCATCTCCATCTCCATCTCCATCTCCATCTCCATCTCCATCTCCATCTCCACCCAGCTCTCCCCGAGCCTTGCTCAGCCTGTGGGCAGAAATGGGCTTTGTTTGCTCCAGAAACACTGAGAAATGACTTCCTGCTTTAAACGGGGTCAGAACCACTTCTCTTTTCTCCTCCTGAGCATTTGAAACCAGGTACTGTGGGAAGAGAACCTGACACAGCTCCTAATAACCCCCCTTAAACCGTGTGCTCGCACAACTCCCAGTGCCTGGAAGCAAAGTTTCTTTATTCCTCTCTCCCCCGGATTGGGCTGTGCAACTGTTGCTCCTGCGCTTTGTGGGAGTGAAATCAAATGTCAAATATTCTGCTTTGGAAGGAGTTGGCAGCGAGACATGAAAGGCTCAGGGAGAGCTCAAAAAAAGAGGGAGGAAAAAAACTGGAGCAAAGCACAGACGGGGCTGGGACAGGAGCCAGGGGAGCGGGGAAGGGCTGAGCCTGCAGCCACAGCTCCAGATCCCAGCAGGGCCAGGCTCCTTTCCCGGGTGCATTTCGGCACAAAGCTGGTCCTGGCTGCTGCTAGCACAGAAGGGAGGTGGGCTCCGTGCCCAGGAGCTCCATCCTGTGCCGGGAAGCATCCGCACGTCTGCGCTCGCTCCGCACAGCCCCGCTGCTGCTCCGAGATCCCGTCCCAGGGCTGTCCCCAAGGAGCTCCGGGGCTGCCACGGCTCTCCTGAGGAGCTGCCCCAGCTCAGTGCCACAAAAGCCCACCCCATTTCTCGGGAGCTGTGCTTTGACACCCGCCCTGGCCTGCTTCTGTCTCCACAGATATCAGATCCCGGCTCTGGACAATCCTCCCCCAACATGAACATGCAGCACATCCCTGCTAGGAGCAGCTGCTCTCTGTGGCATTTTCCTGTGGCAGAATTGCTGTTTGCTCTCCATTTCCAGCCTTCAGAGGCCTTTTTTTTTGCTGTATGTTCTCGGTCCTTCCAAGGGCACCTCCCACCATTTACAGCCTCAGCCTCTCTGCTCCTCCTGGCTCTGACCTCTTTCCAACCATCAGCCTCCTCTTTAGAGAACCCAGGGAAAAATGTATTCTGGGCTGCACTTTGCTGAACTATCACACTGCCAGGATGGGGGCACTGGGGTCACAGGAGCTGACAAGATCCATGTGCATCGGATGCTGGGATTTGGGGACCCAAAGCACGCACTGCTATGAGGGCAAAAGGCAAATCCTGTGGCAAATCCTGCAAGGGATGAGAGGCAACAGCCCCCAGCTCCTGGAGTCTCCCCAAGGCAGAGCCGTGGCTGAAAATGGAGTTGATGTTCCAGGAATATTCTATTATTTGCTAATTCTCTTCACATCTTTTTGTTTCACAATTAAGCAAATTAGTGCTTTGATGAATATTAAGACGCTCTTGCCTCATAAAAGATGAGTTAGAGGCATTCCCACTGGATTTTGCTCCTAATGAAAACAGTTCCTCAACTGTTTGAGATCCACACTGGGTCGTTTCCTCCCTGGTGGGAGCACGGGCAGCACATGGCTCCTGCACGAAGTGACCAAGCATTAACATTTGAATAAAATAATTCAATTGCAAAGTTTGCACAGATCCCCATTATTGCCATCTAATCCCAGCCCAAGCTGCATTGGGATCTGAAATTTGTGGCTGCTCATGCAAGTGTCTGTCCCTGAGTGGCTCCAACAAGCACAAAATGCCTTCCTCAGCATCAGGGATTCATTCACTCGAGGCTTTCAGCAGGGAGAAGACTTTGCCCTCTTCTGAAACATTTCTTCCCTGCTTTTAAATGACTTTTTAACCAAGCAAAGGGTTTCCCAATTTTTTTTTCTTTCTAGGTTAGAACAGTTCTGCTGGCTTTGGGAGGAGCTGGAGGCTCCCAGTGCAAGGGCTCCCTACCCCCATCAGAACATCCCTGATCACCCCAACCCCTCCCTGCAGCACCTCAGAGCAGGCAGGAGGGAGGACGGGGGGAAAGCTGCCAGTGGCCAGAGGGTTCACTGCACACAGAACGATTTAACAGCACCCAGACACCTCCCGGTGCAGCCCTTCCCTGCCTGCAGCACCCACAAGGCACCAGCCCTCTCAACCTGAATCCCACAGGCCTGAGGAGCAGCCAGGAAAATGCTCAGCAGAGCCAGTGAGCCTGGAAATCGGAGTGTGGGGGCTCCGAGTGGTTCTGTGCCTCAGAGGAGAACAGAAGGCTCCAGATTATTGCCATCATTCTGGCTCCCTCAGCTCCAGCCTCCCGTGGACTGCCAGCCATCAATTCCCATCCTAATCACTTTGGGTTGTGCTTTTTTGGGGTGGGCACCACCCCGAGGCAGGAGCAGAACTGGCACAGAGCAGAGCCAGGGTTAATGGGGCCTGGTCCCCCCTCTGTGCAGCATCACTCGCTGGCAGCCACCTCAAACACGCTGGTAAATAGCTAAACAAACAAAGAAACTCACAGAGAAATAAAGCCACCATCAGTTCAGCCATTTCAGGAAGAATCTGTGCACAAAAATGGGGGTCAGGCCTTGGCAGGGGCTACCCAGGGAGGTTTGGAGTCCCCATCCCTGGAGGTGTCCAAGGAGGTTGCACTCAGTGCTCAGGGCTGGGGACAAGGTGGGGATGGGGCAAAGGATGGAATTGATGATCCTGGAGGGATTTTCCAGCCTCAGGGATTCTGGGATTCTGTGCTAAGGGATGCTCCCAGACAAACCCACACAAACCCTGCCAGCCCCACTGCAGGAGCAGCAGCCCCGGCATCCCTGTGGCTCAGAGCCCCACACCAGCTCCGTCCCCAGCACTTCCAGCCAGGAACAAGCAGGTACAACTCTCTCCCAGGAGCACTGATGCCAATCTCTGCCCACAGGCAGGAAAACCCGAGCTCCTCCCGGCACTCCAACCTCTCATCCCCATCCCAGCACCACCACGGGGCCGATTCCTCAGGGAATGGAATGCCAGGGGCAGGGGGGCAGACACTCACCTGCCGCTCTGCCATGACGTACAGGAACTTGTGGTCGATGGAGAAGGCCATGTCCCGCAGCACCGGGCTGCCGTCCTTGAACACCGTCAGCACCTCGTACTGAATCCCGCCCTGGGGAGGGCCATCCGCCCGGATCTGCAAGGAGCACACACACGGGTCAGAGGGGATCACAGCAGCCGCGTTCCGGGGGTATTTCGGGCCACGGTGGGGTGATAGGAGGAGAGGGACAAGGTAGGGAAAGGAATGAATCCAAAAATCTCAGCTGGAGAGGGAGCAAGGAGCCAGCAAGCAGCGCGTGGGAGCAGGGGCTGGAGCAAAGGTTCCTTCTCCACTGGAGCCAATGGGATTTTCCCAATCCAGCAGAAATAATGAGAAAGTTTTGTGGTTGCAAGGTGAGCACAGAGACTGCCAGAGAGCTGTGATTGACCATCCAGGGGGAAGGAAAACTGTAAACTTTTAAGATTCTCTCTAAAATAAGCCTGAAAGGAGACCGCAAAACTCTACAGCCAACAGCAAAGCCAAGATACTGCAGAGCTATTTTTTAATTCTCTAGACACCTACAGAATGACACTTGGACACTCTCCATCACCTCTTCCTGCCACGGAATCCTCCTGGAGCATCATCTCTGCTGAAAACCTGGAGATGCTGCTGCCACTTTCCTGTCTGCTTCAGTGAGGCAAAGCCAGCCCAGCCCATTCTGCTGAGAGAGCAGAGCTCTGACACAGCACCGCAGCTCGGTTCGGGCTCCAGGCATCCCTAAATCCCTCCAAAACAACTCCCTGCTCCTGCAGGAACACCAGCCCAGGCTGTGACAAACGCCATCCCTGCCAGCAGCCGCCTTCTCTTCCCGAAGTTAATAATTGATGGCCTCGGGGGCTGTGCGAGGGGAAGGGAGGAGGATAAACAAACTATTTACATTGTCTTTCCCACCAGGACTGGGTTGTTTGGAGAGCCACTGGACGGCAACGCGGCGTGTGCGGGGCTGGGAGAGCCAAGGGCTCGCAGCGACAGCGCTGCCGGGAATGGGCTGGGAATGAGCCGGGAAGGGGCCGGGAATGGGCCGGGAATGGGCCGGGAATGGGCAGGGAATGGGCAGGGAATGGGCCGGGAATGGGCCGGGAATGGGCAGGGAATGGGCCGGGAATGAGCCGGGAATGGGCCGGGAATGGGCCGGGATGCGCCTGCTGCCCGTGCGGGAGAGGCACCACGGCGCTGGAAACAGCTCCTAGCCCAGAGATGGCCAGAGATTAGCCCAGAGCCCCAGCCCGTTCTGCCGCTCCCTTCTTCCCTCCGGAACAGAGCACAAGGCAGGAAAAGCCGAAGCCGAAACCTTTGCAAGAGGAAGGAGGAAGCACAGAAAGAGCTGGCTCCTTCTTCTGATTCACATCCCCAAGAGGTAAGAGAGCAAGCTGTTAAGCATCTGAAGATTTATCTGAGAAATGAGCCACCCCAGCTGGAAATACCCGGAGATCTTCACACTCCGAGAGCAGAGACGCTCCCCTGCACCCTGCTCCGAATAAATCCTCCCCTTGGAAGGAGCCCCGGTGCCTCCTGCCATGTTGTGACTCCTCCTGTACACGTTGGGTACGCACAAACACATTTATTTTCTGGATTTCTCTCTTTTCCCCTTTACCTCCCGAGATTTCAGTGCTGTAAAAGAACATCAGGTGGGGATGTGAGTGGTCTGCTCAACACCCACAGCCGGGCGCACAGAGCCTCGGGCAGGATTAAGCTGCCAGCCCAAGCCTGCCTCAGAAGCCCTGAATTTTCAGAAAGCAAAATCCCCCCAAAAGGCAGAAGGTCAAATCCTGCTTTAATTCCACCTGTGAGAATTAGGATCATCGCAGCCCCCGTGAAATACCGAGAATCAGAGCAGGCTCACACTGGTCTGAGGCCAGTGCCTCGCTGGTTGCTGCAGCCCGAGCCACCCACACTGCACCAGGGGCAGAGGGACAAAAATCACCTGAGGAATAAACAGCAGAACACGGGGCTGTCAGGCATCCACAGCCAGCTCCATGCAAACGCCTGATTAATGGCCAGACCGGAATGGAAGCTCCGGACATGAAGGATCAGCAGCCTTTGTGAAAAACAACTGTTTTCCAGAGTTCCCTCAGGGCACCGGCAGCTCGTTAAATTGAGCTTCTTTCTAGTAATGAGGTCAGACAGGGCTAATAAAGAGAGATACCACCGGACAAGGCGGTGCAGACCAATTCCAACTGGGAATTGCAGCTCCAGGTTGGAGACAGCGCCGTGTGCCCGATGGCTCCTCCAGCCCGGACCAGGGAGTCTGGAATGGGAGTTTTGGGACACAGCATGGGGTGCTGGGTGCTGCCTGCACCCTCCTGCCCCCCCCGAGGCCCGGGAGCAGCCCTGGGGCTCTCCTGGAGCCGCTCACGGTGAGGTGGCTCAGGGCACAGGACGGGGGCACAGCAGAGCCCGCTGCCCCCCTGCCCCGCTCCCTGGGTGGGTGCTGAGCCCCCAGAGCCCCCTGCCCATAGCCCAGGGCTGCGAGGCACCCACTGACACCAGGATGCTCCACTGCATCCCTTGCTCAGGGCTCGGTTTCCATGGCAACAAATGATGATGTCAGAGAAGAGCGATGATTCCCATGGACAAGGAAGAAGAAAGGGATCATCTCACACAGCAGGAAGCTTCTTGTTGACGTTTGGAGAGGGAAATAATTCCTCTGCCTCACGTTTGGGTGCCCTCCCGGGGCCAGACAGCTCCTGACCCGTCCCTGGAACCAACCCTGCACCTCTGGGCTCATCCCAAATCCAGGGCTCGTCCCGAATCCGGGGCTCATCCCGGCACAGCGATGAGGGAGGGGGGAGCAGAGGGCCGGGGCTGGGCCCCAGTGGTGCCGTTGGGTTGTGTCCCTTCGCTCTCCCCGTCTCCTGACACACTCATGGCATGGAGAGGCACAGAGGGAAGCAGGGCCAGGATGGGTGGAGCAGGCAGCTGCGGGGAGAGGCACCTCAGAGAGCTGGAGCTGGGGTCAGAGGCACAGCAGAGCCCAGGAGGACACACCACAGGCCCCCACATGCGGACACGAAGCAGAGGAGCTGCCTGGGTCAGATGCAGCCCTCCCCTCCTGATGGATGTTTATAAATCTCTCCTGAGAAGTCCCTAATGACATAATCTGCAAATCCAAACTCATCCCTGGCTCGCAGGGCCAGTGGCAGCCCTGCCTCGGGATGGAGCAGGATGTGCTGGGTGCAGGGAGCTGCAGCCCTGCAGAGCCGGGCTCTCACTGAGCTCTGTAATACCCCCACAATGCAGCCACAGGCATAAGCTGGGCTTTAGCACCAGAGATTAGCAAAATACCACATTGTGCCACCGGGATGCCGCCGTGTAGGAGCCATTCAAGGATCTAATCTGACATGAAGCTCCAGCACACCTCTTGCAGGAAAGTTCCCCTCGGGTGTTCTGCCCAGCCAGTGCCAGAGCTGCGATATCTCTGCACTCCCTTCCCGTCCCTCCCAGCAGGCTCCCATTAGAAGACATTGGATCTCTTTGTAGGAACTTTCCATGATTAAATTACCTGTCTGCTTTCATTACGGGTGTTTCCAGGAGGCTGACTCATGATGGAATGCCTGATGCCAGAAAAAACAGCTGAATAAGTCCATGCATGAAGGGGCTGATTCCCCACCCTGGGTCCTGCAGCAAGGCCACCCATTACCTGCTCCCCACGTCTGCAGGTGCCTGATGGCTCCCAAAGCACTTTGGGCTGTGGAAAGAGCCAGGGAGGCAATGGAGGGGCTCCTGAGGTGATTCCCAGGGCCAGGAGCAGCAGGCACTGCCTGAACTTGATTATTTTTTTAATGACAATAAAATGAAAAGCTGGGCCTGTGTGATGCTCCTGGTCCTGCATCCTCTGACACCCACAGCCACCTCCAGGAGGGGAGAATCCAGAACAGGAATTGCAAATCATTACCAGAGAAGTTTCCAAGAGCCCTTCAGGCCCTCTGTGAAATTCTGGGAGTAAAGCACCCCTCAGACTCGCTGCTGACATCCGGACTGGACCCATTTCCAGGTCACTACTAAAGCCAGGGAAGTGGGGGGGTTTCTGAGGATCATTCTGCCAGTCCACCCCACATCTGGGATCTGAATTTGCTAATGAAGGTGTGCAAGGGGCCCAAGCCCCCAGCAGGACCCCTCACCACGTCCCCATCCACAGGAGGAGAAGCCCAGCCCTGGAAAAGTTTCCCTGCACGCCCCTCCTGCAGGCAGAACACCAGGAATGGGACTGGGCTCCCTCCTCTCCATGTGGGAAGTCTCCCCCTCAGAATTCAAGTGAAACAGTAAATCCCATTAAGTCTCTCTCCTTTGAATCATAGATGTGTCCGTGAGGAAGTTAATGACAAACCTTACATGCACATCCAGCTCAAATCAGCATATCCAATTAACTTCATTACCTGCAGGCTCCCTCATCTCCCAGTCTCCTTCTCTCCTGTCACATTTTCTTTATGCATTTCTCCCAAATTAGGCTGGAATGGATCTGTCACAGTGGGCATCACCTTTGTCTTTGCCCCAAAGTCAGCCTCGATGGATGGGCTCCCTGCAGGAGCCAGGGGAAGGGGCTGGGAGCAAAGCAGCTCCTGGAGACCGAGGGATCTGCTCCCTGAGGGAGGAGAAAATCCATCCTTTCCCAAATTACACTGTCCCACTAAACATTAAACACACTCACTAATCACTGCTGGGGTTGCCTTTACAAAACCCTGGGGAGGAAGATCAATTTGGTGAAGGGTTTGCTGGAGGGCGCCCTGCTTGGGGTTATGTTGGAGATGAGAGTTTTCCTCAAGTGCTGCCTGACGGTGCCAGGAACATTCCTTAAATTTCCACACACAGATCTTTCTTTGCTAAAGTGCCTGCGAGGGGCCTCTGGCCCCATCTCGCTTGGATCCCACCTTTCCCAATGGATTAAACTGCCCTTGGCTCAGACATTTCCTCCCTTCCAGGACCTGCAGACTCTCCTGGCTGTGCAGCTGGATGCCTGGGCTTATTCCTTGGGAAAGGGATGGGCAGAGGGGCTCAGAAACTTCTCTGTGCATCTGCTTCACACCCACTTGTGCTTCCCACCCTTTCTGGTTGGGAAATGTTAGCTCAGCCTTCAAAGGCACAGCCCGGGAAGCTGCAGCTCCCCAGAGGTGCCAGGAGGCAGGGGGAGTGCTGGGCTAACTGGGGGGGCACCGAGAGCCCCCCGGGCTGGCAGCAGCTCTGTGGGGAGCAGGGCTGTGTCTGCAGCACCCACACAGCGCCCAGCACCGCGCTGGTGACGCAGCAGGCAAGCAAACAAACAAACCAGCCCGAATTAACTCTGCTTCCTGCGGCCCCAGTGCCAGGGGTGGGCGACTGCTCCTCCAGGGAAGGCTTCCTGCCCCTGGCAAGTGCACTGCAGCCCGCCCAGGCTGAAACAGAGACCTGAGCACTCAGTCTTGGCGTTTCAGAGGCTGAGCTCACCTCCAGGGGAAGCCAGAGGGGTTTTGAAACACAAAACAAATTAAACCCCACTGTTCCTCCCCTGTTAAAGCTCAAAGCACACTCAACAGGCTGCTGCACCAAATAAATTCTGGATGCCCCATCCCTGGGTGTGTCCAAGGCCGGGTTGGACAGGGCTTGGAGCAGCCTGGGATGCTGGGAGCTGTCCCTGCCCATGGAACAGGACGAGCTTTAAGGTCCCTGCAGCCCAAACCATTCTGTGAGCCCAGGCCTGGTTCAGGAGCCCCACTGGCCCCTGGCCAAGGACACCCAGCTGCCAGGCCAAGGCCAAGGAGCAGCTTTGGGGAGCACCCACAATGTTGGATCTGCCAGGAGAAGAGATTCCATGAACATTTCTTCCATCAACACATTTCTTCCCATTCCCACGAGGAAAGAGATCGGGAGAAGGATCCTTTGCTGCCTTTCTGCAGGGTTCTGGAGGGGAAGGAGCTGGGGGGAAGCAGCAGCTCAGAGATCCTGACAGGACAAACCCTTAAGAGAAGCTGCCACTGAAGAGGTTCTTTCTTTCTCCACACCTTTATTCCTTCTCCCATCCTTCTGCTCCCTCCACCCTCGTGCAGAGCTGATCCTGCAGGATGAGGCAGGGAGGATGGCACCGAGGCACCATGCAGAGCCTAATCAGCAGCCCCATGTCTTTAATTTATTACTGCATGAGAGGCT
The DNA here is from genome assembly GCA_026261815.1 of Monarcha castaneiventris obscurior. Classification (NCBI taxonomy): domain Eukaryota; kingdom Metazoa; phylum Chordata; class Aves; order Passeriformes; family Monarchidae; genus Monarcha; species Monarcha castaneiventris. The sequence goes on from JAMPIT010000451.1 coordinate 50,001, forward strand.
CGTTTAGAACAAAGCTGCCAGTTCGGGAGATCATTCCTTGAAAAGACTTTTTATTTGAAAAGCTGTCAGCTCGCACCTTGTCACAGCCCCACTTGCAACAGCAGAACTTTAATAACATGCCACCTCATGCAAATGAGCTGCTAATTAATTAAGTAGTATTCTTCCGGGGATGGATTCATTAGAATCAAATTTGGGCTGGCGAGGTTGGATTGCTTTGGATGGTGCTTTAAATCAGCAGCATTGTCTTTTCCTGGAGGCCCAGCTCTCCCTCCCACCCAGAGGGAAGCTCGTTCCCATTCTGTGCCCTCAGGAAGGCTCTGCACACCCTGGTGCTGGACCCAGCCAGTGCACGGCACAGACCAGCCCTAAACCAGCTAAAACCAGCAGATGAGATTAAAAAAATGATGTGTGAGGTGCCCAAAAGATTGTCTTCTATAGTAGTGAGGAAATACAGGCCAGGAGAGGGCTCAGTACAGAAGCAGGAGGTGGAGGGTAATAATCTGGGGGGCTCCAGGGATCAGGGAATGCTGAGAAGGAGCAGGGCTGCTTTTTGTGGAGCACTTGTGGCAAAGAGACAATTGCTGGGGGTCCAGGGCCAGCAGCCTTGCACCTTCCAGCAGCATCAAATACACCCTCAAAAGGTGGGAACACTCAGGGTCCTGGGGAATTCCTGCCCAGAAGGAGGAGAGCTCAGGGCTCAAAACCTGTCCCCTTCTAATCTGTGCCCTCAGGAAGGGCCCCAGTGAGCAGTGCTGTCCTTTCCCTCTGTCCAGCCCCTTCTCCCTGTACTCTCCTGTTTGATTTTTGTGCCTCGGTGCTTCTCTGGGAGCTGGGAATCCTCGTTCCCAGCCCTGCTCTGCTCCAGGCTTTACATTTGGGCACTGAGCGAGGAATCCATCACAGGGATGAAGCTCTGGCCCCCCAGAGGCAGGGACCAGGTGGGTGCTGCTGTGCCACAGCTCTGCCTGCTGCTCCTCAGCCTCTGCCATCCTTGCCCTGCCCCACACCTGCTCCTGCTGCTCTGTGCAGCCTCAGTGCAGCTCCTTCCCTTCCAGCAGGGAAGCAAACGAAAGCACAGGCGCGGGAAGAGCAGGACAGCTCCAGGAGCAGGCACAGAGGGGTTTTTATGCCTAAAGCATCCCGTTCTCCACGGCCCCAACAGCCTGGAGCAGGGATGCAGGGTTAGCTGGGGGCCCTGGGCGTGCAGGGAACACCCCCCAGGCTGCCCTTCAGCCCTCTGGGTGCCCCAAACCCTGCGTCATCCCCTGCTTTTTCCACTCTTTGCCCTCGTTCTCCCCTCGGCCCTGACCCAGAGCTGGGCTCGGTGTCAGCAGGCACCCAAAGGGACCCATGAGCCAGGAGAGAAGCCCACAGCTCCCTGTCCCTGCCTGCAGGACACGGTCAGGGATGGAGGGAGCCCACAGCTCCCTGTCCCTGCCTGCAGGACACGGTCAGGGATGGAGGGAGCCGTGAGTGGCGTTTGGGCAGTGAATAACAGCCCAAGGGAAGGGAATCAGGGCTGAGTGCTGAGCCTCAGCCTCTGTGATCGACTGAAAACACGAGAGGAAGCCCAGAGCTGGCGTTGTTCTGGTGTTATTTAGGGCGAGGGAGGTACCAGGTATCTGCTTGTCACAAACCATTTGCAGCTCTTGCCCAAAGCCCCCAAAATAGCCCTGCATCTGTGTTATCTGTCCACACCTCACCTGAGCCCTTCCAGCTGAATAATCCTGCACAGCTCCGTGTCAGGCTCTCTCCCCCCACCAACATCCTCCTCCAGCACTGCATTTCACAGCTGAAGGGATTGGTCTTGCTTAGTTTGCTTTGTTGACCTTGAGTGGCCATGTAAAATGGCATCAAAAGCCACTTAGACAAGACTGTCTAATGTGAAGTTTGCTCTAAACGAGCTTCAGTGAGTCGTGATTGTCCCCAAGGAGGAAAAAACTAAATGACTGTCAAAAATTGCCACACAAAAACCCTGTTTCTCCGAAGCCACGGCTTCCAGCTGATCAGGTGGGAGCCGCAGAGTTCCTCAGGAAATATTATTCTCTTTCCTTTTCGAAAACATCATGTAAGTAATATGTTTCAAATGGCTTCGATTTCCTGCCCAGCACCTCCCGGGAGTGCTGGAACATGAGCCAAACTCTGAGGCGCCGAAGGCCAAAACCCAGAAGGAAATGGGAGAATCTAAATTTTATTGTCTTTGGGGTTTATAAACCTGTGGGTAAATCCTGCCTGGTGGTTCTGCGGCGCTCTAGGTCAGGCAGGAGCCATCAGGTGAACGAGGAGGCCGTGCATATTTTTGGTTTCACTTGTGCATGCAGAGCCAGTCATGTGTTACTGATCAGATCTAACCTTGCTCGGGCAGAGGATGTGAGAAAATTACAGAGCGCTCAGATCCCAGGAAATGAGGCTCTCCCACATCCCTGATGCTCCCCAGGGCACCCCAGAGCCCAGCAGGGCGCAGAGCTGGGGATGGGATTTTCTGGCTAAGGGATGGCCCAGAGTCCCACAAAGGACTCAAGTCTCGGTGCCCAGCCCATCCCTGCCTGCACAGAGCTGGGTTTGGCCGCAGGAGCAGCCCTGCAGCGAGGTCGTGTGAGGACAGAGAGCCCCGGCCAAGCTGGCACTGCCCCACGGCTCCCCTGAGCTGCCCCCTGCCCCTGCAGCCCACCTGGGCTGTGGGCAAGCACAGGGCAGGGACAGGCTCCGTGTGTGGGGCTTTTCCATCATCTCTGGGCACGCAGCAAACGCGTCTCCTGCAGGACCAGCAGGGCTGGCTGGGGCCCAGGGACGTTGGCTGGTACATTCCCTGTCCTGGAAGCATTAGAGAGCTGTAGAGTGTAAATCCATGGGGCTGGATCTCTCCTTGCACTTCACTGTCTGCTCTTTCACACCCCAATCTCCATCAGACAGAGGTTTGAGGTAGCTCAGGTTCCCGGCGTGTGAGGAAAGCTCCTCCTGCCTCTCTGCTCCCCCAGTGCTATTCTGGGCAGATCAAGGATAAAAATAAAAATAAAAAGCAAAATCTCTTCCATCTCCGCACTGTAACTCCCTAAGCCTTCAGCACATGCCCTTTGCAGCATCTCAGAATTAATCAGCAGATAAGCTGGCTCTGAATAATCTGTGTATGCAACACATGGAACGCTGCTCAGCACGGCCTCCAGCACAGCAGGATTTGCTGGGCTGGGCTCAGAGTCTGTCCCTGTCCCTCTGTCCCTGTCCATCCCTGTCCTGGGAGTGCTGGAGCTGCAGCTCCCCAGAGCTGGGCCAGCACACCCTGCCCTGCTCTGTTTCGGGCCAGGGAGGGAGGGTGGATCAGCTTGCTGCTCCTCCAACACCCAAATTCAGGGTTTAGTTCCAAATTCAGCTGGGAAAGGAGAGGAATCTGCAGGAGCTTGGTGCTCTGCCTGTGCCTCTGAACCAGTCAGGGCTCGGGACTGGGTCCAACACTTGAAGCACTGTGAAATTCCCTGCAGAGCAGCCACAGCCCTGTCCTGTCCTGCCAGAACCACCAGTGGACACAGAGCTTCCCTCTTCACCCCACTCACAGGGAAAACATCACAGAGAGGTGATGCTGTCCCTGGTGGCAATCACAGGGTCACAGCTGATGCCACAGCTCTTTGTTGGTGGCCACAGATGCCACTGGCTCGGGGACACAAGGGCAGATGGAGCAGCGACACGGGGTGACCCAGGCAAAGCACAGCAGCAACCTCAGACACCCCCAGACACCCCAGACTGGGAGGAGGGAGGGGAAAAGGGGCTGTGGCTGCAGGATGGGAGCTGAGAACGGGTTTGGAACCTACGAGCAGCACATCTGAGAGCCTGCACGCCCTGCTCCAGCGGGACACGGCAGCCTGAGCCTGGCTCCAAGCTGAAAGGTTTTGCTTGTAGTTCCTGAGCACGAGGAGGTGGAACAGAGCTGCCCCAGAGCCGTCAAACCCCACACGAGCAGGACAGAGGCAGCTCTTGCCCACGCCCCACTGCTGCTCCCCCAGCAGCCAGCTCAGCTCATCCCTCCTCGTGCCCAGGGCCCAGGATCAGCAGCAGGAGATGGGTCCAGGCTGGGGTGCAGGGACGGGAGAGACAAAGCTCCGGCACATTCCTGCTCTGGCTTCCATAATTGACCTGTAGATAAACACATGGCTTCCGCCTTAATCCCCTGCAGCCTCATGAACATCAGCCGCGCTACATTTTTCATGTAATTAAGAGAAAAACCCTAATCCAGTGTAATTAGCTCCCTGATTGCCAACGTCAGGCAGCAAAGCAGTGTTTGAACAGCAATTCAGGTCTAGCTGGTTAGGCAAATACTGCGTGTGTGGTGCAGTAATTCAACACTGGAACAACTCCCCCTGTGCTGTCCTCGCAGGCCGCTTCCCTAAACAGCTCTAAGTGCTTTCATTGCTGCAAGAGGCCTCCTCTCCCCCAGACTGCTGCTCCACCGAGCTCCAGTTACCTCCCCGAGGGGCTGGGCACCAAACAAGGCCAGCAGCTCACCCAGAACCCCCGCTCTGCTGCTGTCGGAGCGGCACCAAGATTTTGGGGCAGCACCACCCCTGCCTGCCTAAATTCGGCATCTGAGAGCCACAACTGAGACCCTGATGGAGAAACAGTCTCCTCGTGAGGGATGCTCAGTACCAACACCACAACCAGAGCTGGAGGCGACCACACCTACGAGGGGCTTTGTGGTGCAGATCAGAATTTATCCCAGCTACCGAGCCCTTATGGTTTGCAGCGATATTTTTCTCTTTCATTCATATACATGAAGGCAAAATTTTAGGAGTGAAATGTTCGAAATTTGGGAAGGGGAAGCAGATGGGAGAGGAACAGAGAATGTGGATGTGTGTGCCAATGGGGAGGCAGAGAAACCAAGAAAGCACAGAGAGAAAACACCTTCACTTAACCATTTCATCCATCCTCAGCAACAAGGAGCTGAGCTGCTGAAGCCACTGTCAAATATCTGTTTTCTGTCTAAAATTCACCTGTGATAGAAGCTACAGACACCTCCAGCTCTCAATAGTCACACCTTCACCTTCACACGTAACACCAGTCTCCTGGAATACAGGTTCAAAAACGATACCATTGCAGGAGTATTTGCTGGAGTGTCTCAAGGAGGATTCCACTCCTCATCCTAGGCAGTGTCACAAAGGGTTTGGCTGATTTGGAAAAGGTCTTGGTCTCTGTTTTGCCCATTTTGGTTGCTGCTGCTGTAGAGGCTGAGCTTCTGTGCCTGGGAGAGTGCAGAGCCCCCAGAACCAGCCCCCGTCGTGTGAGGAGCGAGCTCAGAGCCATTGCACACCCTGAATCCCTACAGAACATTTGTTCCCGTGCTGGGGCAGGGCAGAGCCGGCCCTGGGCGTTTGTGCAGCCCAACTCTGGGTGCTGACAGAGGCCCCAGGCTGTGCCTGGCTCCCTGCTTTGGGCTCCAGGCTCTGGTCCCAGCCCTGCTCCTCCGTCCCCTCCTCATCTCGGCTCCAGGAACAGAGCAGCAGCGAGCAGAGCAGGCTGTGCCTTTGTAGCAAAGCCAGGCAGATTTCTTTAGACAAAAAGGAGTGAAAATTTATCAATTCAAAGCTCCTTTTAAAGAGAAGCCCCTGAGGAGAGCGAGCCCAGATGCTGCTTGCCTGGCTAAGCCAGCTCCTGCTCCTGCCTCCCTTTGGACACAGGCTGCTTTCCATGGGCAGCGCCGGGGCGAGCCCGGCTGGGAGCAGAGCCTCCTGCCTGGATGGCAGCACATCAAGATGGATTTCAGCAGCAGCAGCAGGGATCTGGCTCAGTTTGGTGCTCTGCCATCGCTCCCTTTGCATGGAAACAGCGCTTCCAGCCAAAGTCCAACCTTGTCCCTCGCAGCCTCCCGCAGGAGCCGCACAGAGCCCATCCCACAGCTCCTGGGACCGCGCTCCCGAAGGCAATGCTGGAATTCCCTGTGTCCCTGAAGCTGCAGGCACACCCCAAACGGCATCTCCAGCCCCCAGGCAGGCGCTGTGCTCTCCCCTTCCCTCTCTGGCCAGGCCCAGGGACCCTGTGGCTGCTGCATTCCAGACAGGAGATCCCATTTGCACACTGGGGCTGTCAGTGGATGGAATTTTTCGGTCTCCCAGGAATTGTTGCAGCTTTCAGGCAGCTTTGGGGACATTCTTCCTGCCCACACCCCCAGTATCGAATGCCACTGACACGTGAGTCTGTGCTGGCTGCTCTGTGGTGTCTCTGCCTTAAATCCAGCACAAATTCCTCTCTCCATCTCCCATGCCTGCCCAAAGCCAGGCATCCTAAGGCTCCACGGGGAGCTGTGAGGTGATGAAAGGAGCTGGAGGCAGCTCTGTAGGGGCTGGATGCCTTTTTTTTCCCCCATTTCACACCCACCAATGCACAGCTGGGAGAGCAGCCCCAGACTGGTCAGACTGGGAGCTGGGACTGAGGCACCCACTGGGGATGTGCAGCAGCATCCCCCAGACGTCTGCTGCCGCCTCTCAGGGGACAAAGCTGCAGCAAAGCCACAGCCCGGGGGCCTGGGGGTGTTCTCAGCCTCTCTTTTGCCAGGGGATGGTGGCAGTGGCTCCAGCCAGAGCCAGGAGTCTCGGGAGTCTCGGCATTCACGTTAATGAGCACTGGCAGGAGATTTGCAGCCAGCCAGGGAGAGGTGTCAGGGCTGCTGAAAGGGGCAGAGAGAGGTGTTGGGAGGAAAGGGAGCTGCTCACATTCACCTCCAGGCAGCTTTGAAGTGGCCTGAGGGACACCACCGGGGCCTGAGGCTCCTGTTTTCCACCCCCTGCCCCTGAAGCTGGAGTTCTAACAAGGGGAGTTGTTTGAATTGCTTGCACTAAAAACAGACCAGGTATCAAATGTTCCTAAAGCTTTTAAAATAAGAGCTATAAACTGAGCCAAGGCTCAGAACTGATAGGGAAAGTTACCTTCCAGGACAGATTTTCCCAGAGAGGGAGTGCTGGCAGCCACAGCAGCCTCTGTGCACAAGGCCACTGCTCAATGTCAGAGGAGCTGAGCTCCCCCTTGCCTTTCTCTCCCCGTGGCTCCAGAACCAACACATTCCCCTTCACATCCCCACATCTGCAGAGTGCAATCTGCTAATGATCCCAGGCCTCGTGTTTTGTCACTGTCATGATTTATTGGTTGTGTCATGGTTTGCACTCAGCTGTGAAGAAATCTCGCCGTGACCTAAAACCATGAGACTCCAATTTTCCTGGTGCTGGAGGCCTCTGGCCCAGCCATTCCAACCCATCAGGTATTTCCCTGCCTCTTGCTGCAGTTTGTGCTACCAGAGCCTGGCTGGGAGCCGGGTCCTGCTCTGAGCATCTGGAGTGATGTGGTTTGTGCCTTCACCAAAGGGCTGAGGCAGCCGCCAAAGCCCCTGCTCCCGAGAGGCTCCGTGCCTTGAAAATTCATTCTAAAGCAGCTTCAAACCCCCTAGTTTTCATTATTAATATGACTCCTTTCATCAGAGTCCACTCATCTTTTTGCTTTCTGTTTCTGTCTCTTCCCTTTCATTGTTTCCCCGGTGCCTCCATGGGAATGGCACCGAGACCCCGGCCCGGCGGCCGCGGCAGCGCCCGCTCCCTTCCAGCAGCAGGAATTTATCCCATCAAAGCTTCCTCCTCGAATCAAGGGGTTTGTTGTGGGTTGGTTTGTTTTTTTTTCTCCCCCCCTTCGTTTTAATTCCATCTGTATTTAATCCCAGACAAACACAAACAACAATCTCAGCTCCCTAAGGCCATCGCTTTCTAAATCAGTTACAGCCAACTCCAATTAGCAGGCAAGGCAACATGAGCAGCTCCGCACACTCCTGGATCTTTGGGAACGAGCCAGCCCAGAAGGTCCTTTTCCCCAGACTGTCCCTTTTTTCCTTCTGAAGGACTTGCACCATCATTAGAGTCACAGGCTCTGCAAGATGAAACACCCTCCCCTTTGCTTCTGCCACCGCGGGGATGATGTTCCGCGGCCTCATTAATGCTGTTTGTGCTTCTGTGCTCCTGCACCTGAGTCTACCTGCAGGCTTTGATTTGTAAGAGGATCCCAAAGGCTCCACAAGTGCTGAAGAGGGACTTTATGGGTCACTTTAGCTTCCCTCTTAGCCTGCACTCGAAGCAGCTCCTTAACAGCCTCTCCAAGCCGGGCTGAGGAGAGGCAGCAGTGCCAGGCACAAACCTGTCCCCTCTCAGGCCACAAGAGGATCTCTCAGAGGTACCCTGGGGAAACCTCTCCCCTTCTCAGGCCATGACAGCACCTCTTGGAATTACCCTGGGGAAGAACCCACCAGCCCTCAGAGGAACTCACCACGTCCACGAGGAGCAGCTCATGGAGTTGTTTGGTTGAACCTGAGTTTTTTCCCCAGTACCCACTCCCTCCCTAGCAAGGGTCACTGTGGCAGTGGAGAGAGTGCCCTGACACCCCGGGGCTGTCAAGGACGGCCAGGCAGGGTCCATCTGGAGTCGCCGCCGGGTTTCTGCGTCCTTCCCCCTGGCTGGCAGGGAATGCACGGAGCCAGATCCGGCACTGCCGGCCTTCAGCTCAGCACACTGCCAGCAGCTGTCAGAGGGACAGACAAGGATGGGGAGGAAATCACTTGCATTGCTGCAAACCCCTTCCCCAGCCACGTTTCCCAGCTCAGTGTCCGGGCTCTCTCCGCACCGACAATCCTGTGATTTCCCCGCTCCTCTCCTGTTGCACATCCACGCCTCCCCAGCAGCCAGGAAAAGGATTTCCCCCGTTCATGCCTTTCCCCACCACGCAGGGATATCAGGAAGAGCAGTGTCTGCAGGCAGACAGATTTATCCACCTGCCCTACCTGGCAAAACTGATTGGGTTTGACAGACGTGCTGGCGCATTAATGACCAGTTTAGCATGGAAACGAGCAGAGCAGTGCTCCTCACAGATGTTAGGAGGAGAAGTTTATCTAAAGCATATTTTATGGCTGTGCTGAACATATTAGATCAGCACCCTCAAGAAAAATCACTACAGGCCGCTTCCCCAACAAATACACAAAATTCTTTAAAAACAAATAGAACAAAACCTCTCCCGAATAAAGTGTGACACCTTTTACAAACCAAATTCTTTGCTGCTGAGGTGATTTCAGCTCTTGGGTGAGGACTGAAGAGATCACCAGGAAGGAGAAAGGGGTGAAAAGGCCCCAGTCCAGCCCCACACAACCCATCCCTGCGGATCAATCATTCCCAGGACCTGCCTTCCCCCTCCGAGCAAGCGATTTAAGTCCCGTTATTTTAGAGAGTTCTCAAGACAGAGCAGCATTAATGGGCTCCACTGTCTGCAAAGTGCTCGTGCTTAGATAGCCGCGAAGCTGAGCAAGAGAGGCACCAGGCTAAAAAATGTTCCCTCTCAAGCAAAACAGACTCGCACTTGGATTGCACAGAAATTAAAGCAACAAAAGGTCTCTGAAGCCAATTGCCATCTAACTGAGAAACAGGCTCATCACTTTGTACACCCGTCTGGCAGGGACATACTTTCCATTTCAGCAAGTGCAAGGATGGGTGGACAGCGAGGGGAATGTGAAAACAGCAAAGAAAGGAGAAGAATGCAAACCTGCGGGACAACACTGCTGCCCTGTTATGGATACTGTACTCTATTCATATGAAAATCCATACGGCTGCTACTGTTGCATGCACTCTTCTTACACAGCATGAAATTAAAATTCCTCCTCAGTCTCACATTGCCAGCACTACAGAGCAGCTCCAGAGCAGGCGAGCAGACAATTTATCCTTTGGCTTCCTCAGACGGGCTTGTGCTGGGATTGGAAGCCAGTGGGGTGAGGGAGACGAGTCTATTGCCCACGGTGACAAATTCTGCTTCCCCAACAAATCCCAGAGAAATACTGCTGGCCTGGAGTGTGGCTGTTGGTGCTCCTCTACCAGTGCAGTTTCACATGCGTAATTCCCCCCAGGCCCCCCTGCCACTTCCCTTCTTATCTCCCCAGAACAAACTCAACGTGCAGGCTAATTTCAAGGAGTGTTTCACCCAGAGTCCAGCCAAATGTCAGTGGATCTGCTGGAAATGCAAATTGAGACAATCATGCAAAAGAGGAGGGCTTATGGATTGTGCGGGAGGGCAAGGGAAGGCAAATAAAAGCTGACAGGGAGAGGGAGCAGGGAACAAATCTCCCTTCTCGAGTTGTTGATCATTTGCACAAACGCCCGGCGAGCAGCAAAGACAGATTCCCAAAAATGCCCAAATCCCATTGATCATCGCTGCTAAATTGCCTGCGTGCCTCCAAACCCCACCCATCTCCAAGCTCCGAAACCAGCATTTCACTCCCACCATTCCCACCCACTCCACGGGGTGTAAATGACAGGGAAGAGAGGAAGGAGGGATCTGGAGCAGAACTGGGGAGCCTGGGAGGTTTTTCTGTGGTTTCCCAAATTCCAAAGAGCCATTGAGTTGTCAAAAGCAATTGCAGCTCTCGCAGAAAGTGGTTTATTTTGTGCTTTTGAGAAAGTCGGGATAACTGTGAGATCATCTGGGGACAAAGTGAGGGGAAGATGCTGGAGATGGGAACTTGATCAGCTCAAACCCAGCCACAAAAATTTTTCGGATACAAGCAAATTTGTTCGAAGGCTTGCTCATTATGTATGCAAAGGCACAGCAAGCAGGAGGACAGGATCTATACTATGTGCCACAACATGATATGGAATTAATCCCCTCAGGTTACAAAATTCCTCACAAATTGCGAGGGGGACGTTATCTGCTGTGCTATATTTTATCACACTTTCTGTCAAAACATCCCCGGCAGGGAGCCTTCTTGGAGATGCAATCAGCACCAAAGCCTTGTTTGGGGAGGAAGATTTGAACTCAACAGCAGCAAACTCCAGTGTGTTCCTTGGGACAGCTTTGGAGAGAAACCCCTCGGAGCGGGGTTAGTGGGGTCTGGCCTTCTTACATCACCTCATTTTATGGCTTTGCCCAGCCCCACATGGAGCAGAGAGGCTCTCAGGCTCTATTAACAGCACAGCTAATCCAGGCTGGCTGCTGCAGGTCCCCCAGGGCCCACAGAACACTCCACAGAAGCAGCCCACGAGAAGTTTGCCACCTCCCAGGTGACAGGGGGCAATGTGAACGTTTCACGCCCCGACTCACAGCCCCCAAATCGTCATCACCCCGTGGGGCAGAGCAAAGTGAGCGAGGGCTGAGCTGCCAGCAGCACCCGGGGTGGGGACTCCGGGCTCCTCCAGCGCCGGCCTCTCTGAGTGCTCACGCTTGGCTGGGCCCCGCACTTTTGTGAGGCGCTCCGGTGTTTTTGGCAGCCACTGAACTGGAAGGAAAAGGGTCTGATTATCTCCTCCAGCACCTCAGTGGTGACCCAGACCACTGACCCCTCTCCTGTCACTCTACATTTGCTCTGGATGTTTTACACAGCGAGGGGGCAAAGCCTTCACAATTGATCCAGGCTGCATCCAAAGGCTCCGTGGTTGCCACGTGATTTCGGCTCTGTCTCTTGCTCAGGGGCTCTTCATCTGCCTGTCCACCTCAGAGGAGAGATCTGGGGGGCAGTGCTGGGGTCAGGACCTCCAGCACGGGCTGGGCAGTTCTCATTCACACAAAAGCTTCTCCGTGTCCAATGTCTGCTGAAAAGCCAGAAAACGCAGCCTCCCTTCACGCCAAAGTCGTCTTTGCCACACATCACAGAGCCCGGAATGGTTTGGGTTGGAAGGGACCCTAAAGCTCATCTCATTGCCAACCCCCTGCCATGCTGGGGGACCATTCCACTGTCCCAGGTTACCCAGAGCCCCACCCAGCCTGGCCTTGGACACGGGCAGGGATGGGGAGCCCCAATGTTGACACGGCCCCAAGATTAAAACAACTGCACTGGGTTTGTGTTACCTGGACACTGAAAACAGCCCTGAAACCTCTCACTGCTGTTATGTGACACCGACCCCGACTCTCAGCTCGACCTGCAGCTGCAGGGTAAAGCTCTCTGCAGCATCCAGCAGGCATCCAAATCCCCCAAAGTTTCTCAGCCCTGCCTGATGTGAGCAGAGGTTTGCCAGCCCTTCCACGCCGAGCTGTGCTCAGCTCCAGCTGAGCCTGGCGTGAGCAGATTGTGTGAAAGATGAAAAATAGCCATCTGCAGCAGAGACAGCCAGCAAAGTTTCTGGGGAAGGCACCATTCTGTGGGAATGTGCAGAACCATCCCTGCAGCAGCAGCTGCGGTGCCAGAGGAGCGCAGGGGGCTGCACAAGGCTCTGGATTGGGATACAAAGCCTGTGCCCAGGAGCTGCTGGCTCCAGCCCAGCCCAGACTGGGAGATGCTGCTGCTCTGACAGAGGTTTGGCAGTCGGGGTGGGTTTGGGGTGGGTTCATGTTAAAGACCTTTGGCCAGGAGTCAAGGACATGGGGCTTGTCAGGGATGGGGAGGGGACTGTGACAGCCTTTCCCCTGAAACAGGAGAGAAACTGGGGGCTGTGACCTCCTAACCCAGCTCCAGGAATCTTTGTACAGCCTCGGGCACGTCCCTGTGTCCTCCTGTCCAGCTGTGAAATGGACATTAAGTTTACCCTCATTTGCCTCCCAGTAGCTGCTCTGGGGGCTGTGGGCAGGGAACACCAGCACGGTGCTGGAGGATTCGCTCTGGGTTGCTGCAGAATCAATAAATAATGCCCAGGGCCCTGCTGATAACCCAGCAAAAAGCTTGAGCAGAAAGAGGCAAAAGGAGGTGAGAAAGAGGAGCTCGCACAGGTGCTCCCTTCTGCTCCAGTGGAACTGCAGCTCCTCGTGCTGAATGCACTTTGAAAGCAAAGTGGGGCTGCCCAGGCCCTGATGTCTCCTCCAAGAAGTTGTGGAGCAGTTGGGAGATGCGGGGAGAAACCTGCAGCTTTAGAGCCAGGAAGGGCAATCCCATAAAAGCCAACGGAGCAGGGAACACGGCAGCAGCTCCCAGTGATCCCCCAGGTGCTGCTCCAGCAGCACAGGGACACGGCGCTGCCACAGGGTCCCCAAGGATGCAGGGATTGGGACCCACCCGCAGCTTCCCTCTCTGCTGGCACGGACAGGATCCAGCCCCTCTTTAATAAATTCATCAAAGTATTTTTAAATTAACTGCGGCGCCCTCGGTGTCACCCCGCCGGCACCCCCGGGAGCGGCTGGAGCAGGCCGGGCTGCTGGGGTGTAATTAAACATCAACACGTGTATCCTGTGCTCCGTGCAGCGCCTGTGTTTGCTCCTGCTAATTGGGATGTGAGGGGAAGCGTCTCGCAGCAGAACCCTACGTGCTTCCACGCTGATGCCCCTTCAAGATTCAGACAGCCAAATCCCATCTGTGCCCGCTCCACCTTCCTCTCCCGTTCCTCCTCCCAGGAAAAGAAACCACCTGGCCTCCCCCTCCACCTCCTCCAGCTCAGTCAGCTCCCCGCTGATGGAGCACCAGCGGCTCCCAGGAGCATCCCTGGCTCTCCCAGCCCCTTCTCCCAGCCCGTCCCTCTCCTGCTCCAGCCCTTTCCCGGGAGCAGCCCCGGCTCTGTGCGAGCACAGCCACGCGTCCTTGCCATGACAGGCGCAATTTTGAGCAATTTCCCTGCCCGCCTGGCTGCAATCTGGTGTAGTCTCTCCCCAAAGGGGATCAGAGATCCCACGGTGCCGTGAAGAATGTAAATCACATCCCCCCACGGTTGTGAATAACGCAGAGGGGAGCAGGCAGCAAAGCCGGGGAGGTGGGGTGGGGAGCCTGCTCCTCTTTGGGGCTCCTCCACACACCAAGAGCTTCAGCAGTGGCTGGGCAAGGGAAATCATCTGTTTGGACCATGCCAACTGGCAGCTTCCTGCAGCTCCCGTGGTTAAAGGTGCTGGGGACCTGCCCAAAGGTGCCCTGTGGGGTTTTGTATTCAAACAGCGTCACCAGAGCTGGGGTGGTGACTGAGAGCTCACAAAGCCCTCAGCAGAGCAGGTCTGGGCTCAGAGGGAGCGCCCGAGGATTGGGAATACAGAGTGAGGTTTGCATCTCGCCTGGTGATGCCTCCCTGCTCCCACCACCATCAATTTCCCTGTTCCCATTAATCCCAGTCCCATTAATCTGCTTCATCTGCAGCAGCCAACAGCCGGGACCTCTGGTGGGGTGGAGGTACAGGAGGTAAAACACATCCCTGCTTCCCTCCCGGCGCCGCCCAGCACCGCCTAAACTCCAGCACAGCGAGTCCATGCATTAAAAATACCCGCTCCTCGCAGCCCAAACCACAGCTATTTAACAGTCCAGTTGGCAATTCCGGCAGAGCATTATAGCTCCAACGCTCCCAGGCCCTTCAGTTAAGGTGCAGTTGAAATTCCTGGCTCTGGCAGCTGCCCCTGGATGCTCCAGTTCTCACCCCAAACCCTCGGATCTGTCAGTGGCACGTGGAGCTGAACCCACCCCGGAATTTAATGTTTCAAACCTCGTCTCTTCCCAGCAGCACAAAGTCCCCAGCACTGAGCAGCACCACCAGGAAAAGCCAGAAATGGAAAAACCAAACGCAGGGAGGCCCAGAAATGAGGGAGGGACCAGTGAAATGTTTTTACTTTGTTATCCTAACGGGGTGTGAATTGGGAGAAAGTTCCCAGAGGGCACAGAAAACTTCTGCCAGCTCCATTTTCCTTTCAGAAACCCCCGTCGGGCTGCCAGAGCCCTCCAGATTAAACAGGGATTTGCTCATTCTGGGATTTTGCTGTAATCCAAACCACAATTCCCTGATAAGCTGTTACCGCGTTTGTGAACCGCCGTGTCCCAGATGCTCGGGCTGCCAGAAGAGCCCGCAAACCAATTCCTCCTGGGAATGGTGGCCAATTCCCAGGGCTGCCAATCTCCCTTTCACGGGCAGCCAGCAGGAGCAGCAGAGCCAGGTAGGAACACGGCAGCCCCGGGGCGTCTGTCACGTCCCAGAGCACTTGTGCAATATTTATCTGCCTGGCACGGGGCACACACGGGAACAGGCGCAGGAGGGGGCGATGGGGAAGGCTGATTTGGGAGAGAATCCTCCAGAAAACACAGGAGCTGCAGAGCCAGCAAGCTCTGCTTTTCTAAAAATCGCTTCTTAGAGTTGGGGTAAAACTCTTTCAAAGTTTTGGCATCCTTTGAAAACCTCCATCACCACAGCAGCGCTCAGCCAAAAAGCCACATTTTTGGGGGGGAAATTCGTTCCCAACAGGCATTTGCAGCTGCTCGCAGGGCTCAGGAGAGCAGCGTGGGGCAGTCCCTGTGAGCACAGACCCTGAGCCTTGACCCTGCACTGCCCCAGAGCAGAGGAACCAAGAGCATGGAGGTGGTGAGCACATGGCACCAGAGGAGCCTCCTGGGCACTGACATCCAGCTCTACCTGCAGAGAACTGAGCTGGGCTAATATTCAGTCAAAATAGGTACAAATCAGTGGGAGGGATTATTTTCCAGCACTGGTGGGAAGTGCACTGTGTTGTTTAGACAGGAGCAAGGGAAAACAGGTCCCTCTCCTCTCCCCGGGGCACTGCAGGGGTTCGGAGCTCACCGGAGCCGGGTGGGACACAGCAGTGACCATCCCGTGCTGTCCCACACCAACAGGAAAATTGTCCCCAGCACCGCGGGGCTGCCAAATCCCCCCCTTATCCCTCCCCACCCTGCAGTCAGCCCTCGCTCAGCACCTCTTTTCTTTCCCTCCCAAGAACAGGAGCCTCAGGAAAACACAAACCTCACTTTAAACAAAGGCTGACATGTCTTGAAACAATTATTGCCCATCTTGGGGGAGGAGGAGGGCTGGCAAGAGATTATTTTGGGAGATTAGGTCTAGAGTGACTGACAAAGCGATATGCAACAGCGTTTGTTTTTAATCTGAAACAGGTTTGGGATAGAACTGAGGGAAAAAATCTGCAGCCACCCACCGCCAAGAGCTGCTCGGAGGCAGGGAAGCTGCAGCCAGCAATACTAATGTGCTCCTCACTTCCCAGCCACCCTCTGCCTCAAAGGGGACACGGATGTGCCCTCCCTGGGGCAGGAACAGACCCACGGACCCGCGGGAGACGTTCTGCTGCTCTGGGGCATCACCCCGGGGCCCCCAGAGCCCCCCAGGTCCCAGGGCTGGGCCTGAGCCTTGCAGTGGGACTGCTGGAAGGTGATTTTTGCACTGGGCCACTCCATTAAAGTCAAAACATTCTCAGTTATCATTTGGTTTCCAGTCTTTCCTGGGTGTTCTGTTGCTGTCTGAGCCAGGGGCAGTGGGAAGGGTCAGAGGCTGCACCCCACAGCTCCCAGACCCCTGGGACAGCCCCGACCCAAGGATTTCCCGAGCACCAACCCCGGGCAGTGCCCAAATCGTGCCAATAAAAGCAGCCCCACATGAGCAGGCACACATCAGCTGCGGGAGGAGCTCGGGTGAGGGTGGGGGGAATTAAATTAATCCCTTCATTATCAGCCCGACCCCTGGAAAAATCCTGCAGGAGTGGCTGGGAAGGTTCACGGGGAGCACGAGAGCAGCAGCTCAGCTCCCCCAGCATCTGCCAGCGCAGCCGGGCTGGGCTCTAATCCCCCTGCCCCAGCTGGGACTGGGGCCACCGGGGCCACCAGGGCCACCGAGCAGCCCTGGCTGTGCCCCCTGGCAGTGCCTGGGGGCAGAGAGCTGGGCAGAGCCGGGCTGGGGGGGAAGAGGACACAGCAAGGCAAAGGCAGGCAGCAGGGACAGCTTTTACAGCAGGGGCACCCTGAAATGTCTGCCTTTACATCCTGAGCACGAACCAGCCCAGTGCCCCCAGCAGTCCCAGACCCCTTTCCTGGGGTCCGCGGTTTTTTTTCTTGCCCTTTTAGGAAGAAATTCAGTGTTTTTCCTCTCCCTGCCCCTGGCTGCTGTGTTACCAACAGCTCGGTGGGTATCAGTGCATTACTCTGTGCTGCTGAGTGAGGGTTTATGGAGAGATTTAAATATTAGGGGAGCTTTGGATAAGCAGAGATGGGAAGGGGAAAGGAGGTGAGGATGAGCCCCTGGGGGATTTTTGGGAGGAAAGATCAGCCATCGATGTAACTGCAGTGGAAAGCCCAGCCCCTGCCCGTGTTTCAGTGCCCGGGGTCTGACAGCCACACTTGTTGGAAAATTCACAGCCAGGACCAGAGACAGCTCAGCAAACAGCCCCGAACGCGGATCCCACAGCGAGGGGACGATCCAACCTCTGCCCACGCCCCAGACCTGCCCAAACCTTCACCCCAAAGCTGCCCAGTCCATTCAGAGACACAGCCCCAGGTGCTGCTCTGAGCTGAAGGTGGCTCAGAACTGAGAGCAGCCACCTTCGTCCGTCTTTCAGCAGATTTTTAATACCGATTTTAAGAAGTTTGGAAAAAAATGCCCCAAATCCGCCCCAGAGACACCCAAGGCAGTGCCTGTGCACAGGACCCTCGGTGATTTCCTGCACTGCCACCAACAGTGCCGGGAGCTGCCGGTGTCACTGCGGTGGGGCAGGGCCAGGCAGCATTCCGGGGCCAGATGCCACATGGCAGAATAAAACCAGCTCCCAGTGTGGAGGGATTTCTGTTCCTGCAACCCAATCCCCTCCGCTGAGCCGCTGCCAAGCGCCCTCCTGGTCCCGCTGCCACGGAGAGGCTGCTGCCAGCAGAGCCTCTGGAAAACTCTGGGAGAGGGGGGAAACAATGGAAAATAAGGGGGAAAAAACCTCCTCTCCTTCTTGAGATTAATATCACAAATTTAACTTATTTTGAAGAATAACAACCAGGCAAGGAGCACCGGCCCCCAGCTCGTTTCCAGCCCAGTCCTGGTGGTCCTGGATGGGATGGAGGTGGCACCACACCTGGGGAGGGGGGATTAGCCCAGGGGCCTGCTCCCTGCTATTCCCATTCCCAGCACAGACAGGCAGCTGAAAGCAGATTTATCTGCTGGATAATAAAGGCAAAAGATTCTCAAAAGGGACGACTTTCAAGGCAAATCGCCAGGCTCCTGCACTTGTTTCTTTAATCCCTCTCAAAACTGTCAGAATTAGAAGGGGGGAAGGGGGAGGCTGGGGGGCATCTTCACCCAAAAAGCAGCAGAGCAGCCGTGGCTGGAGCTCCCGTGGCAGCCAAGAGCTGCAGAGGTGCCTCCGAGGCACAAAGAGGAGATTAAGGCTGAAAGGCTGCAGCCAGGCAAGGAGGCTGCCGGAGAGGATGGGAAGAGCGCAGGGGAAACATTCCTGGATGCCTGACAAGGAGATGCAGAGACCATCTGGGTGAGGGGAGGGAGGGCAGGGAGCCAGGGACAGCCATGGGAAGGATCAGCCTGGCCAGGGAACGGCAACTCCTCCCTGCTGCCTGGGCAGGACCCGCTCCCAGCTCCTCTTCCTCCTCGGAATGGGGGCAACAACAGGTTGGAGCTCTGAGAGGGGCACAGGCACATCCCTGCTGTGGGGAGGGTTTGTCCATCCAGCCAGAGAATGTGCTGGAAGGGACCTCAAATCTCATCTCATTCCATGGGCAGGGACACCTTCCACAATCCCAGGGTGCTCCAAGCCCTGTCCAGCCTGGCCTGGGACCCTTCCAGGGATCCAGGGGCAGCCACAGCTTCTCTGGGCACCTGTGCCAGGGCCTCCCCACCCTCCCAGGGAAGGATTTTTCCCAATATCCCATCCAAGCCTCCTCCCTTTTAGGTGGAAACCATCACTCTCCTGCCCGGGAAGCAGCAGCAGAGCACAGAGCATCCCCTCAGTGCTGTCACACTGTGACCCCCAGGAACTCCCCCCAGCCCAGTGCTCTCGGCCTCCTCACCTCCCACAGGAACAGGGCAAGGCTTTCCCTGCCCTGGAGCAGCCGGGGATGCTGCGATAGGAAGGTGCAGGGATCAGGAATGGTCTGATAACAGACCCCAGCTGGTGCCTCGCTCCCCTGCCCCAGGCCATGGCAGGGAGGGGTGACAGCAGGTTTTTGGGACTGGGATGCTGCCCTTGTTGGGAACAGGACCAGGAGCCGGTGCCTCGTTTGTCTCAGGGCCCTGAGCAGCCGTCAGACGCTAACGACTTGTGGCATCTGCTGACCTGGGTCAGACTCAAGCCGGTGACCCAGAAGGGACAGGTTTGGCTCTCCCCAGCAGCGATCCTGCTCTGCCTCCGGACAAAGGAGCTCGGGAACGGAGGCACAGAGGTGCTGGGCTCCCCTATCTGCATTCACTGCAGCCACCGGCGGCTCTCCCCGGGAGGAATCAAAGCCTCATTGATATGTGAATTATGAATGAAACCTTAAGCTTTTAAACTTTTAACCTGTGCATTTCTAAGAAAGTCTTAATTTAGCCAGAGACACGGCAGGAAAGAACAGTGGTTCAGGGGAAGCTACTGGATTTTCTGGGCTTTTAAAACACACCCTGCTTTCAGATGGATATTTCCTTTGCTGTGCCCTTCCCAGGGGCTAAAGGAAATCCTCATCCACGCTGACCAAAGCTGAGGACTGAAATCGGTGTTACCCTGAGCCCGGGGATGAGGCACCGACACCATCCCTGCCCCAATCCCAGCTCCTCCCTCCGCCAGGTTTCCGATTTCAAGGCACGCTCTGGGATGCTTTGGTGGTAAGCGAACCCCCGGACATCACCCCGGACACGTTTGTGAATTTATCCCGGCCCACGGCACCGAGAGCTGGGGCCAGGAGAGAGCTCTGGGAAGCAGCAAAGAGGAATTGAGGGGATTCGGCGGACAGGGGTCAGGTCACCTCACACCAAAGCGAGCCAGGCTGGGTCAGGCTGCTGAAAGCAGCCCTCATTACAAGAATAAACTGTGTCATGAAGAGGTTGGAGGTGCTTTGCCCCGGGCTGGGGAGGGGCTGTCAAACATTTAACCATCAGTACAAATCCTCCCCGGCTTCCCCTCCGCTGGAGCTCACCCAAACCTCGGCTGGCTGACCAGGGCTCAAGGAACTTCGGTTTATTTTCCAGACAGCCTCGGGCACGTTGCTGCCATCGGAGCTGGCACAGAGCTGGGGCTGAGCAGAGCCAGGAGCAGAGTGAGCCAGGGAATCCGGTCTGGTGCCCTGCCACGGAGCATTCCCCGGGACAGGGCTGCTGGGAATGGCCCGAGGAGAAAACCCGAACTGTGCAAACCCCAAGCCCAGCCCAGGAAGAACACACGGGGTCACAGGAAGCGCAGGGCAGGGCAAGGCATCCCGGGATGGTTTGGGCTGGAAGGGACCTCAAAGCTCATCCCATCCCACCCCTGCCATGGCAGGGACACCTTCCCCTATCCCAGGCTGCTCCAAGCCCCCTCCAGCCTGGCCTTGGAACCTTGCAGGGATCCAGGGGCAGCCACGGCTTCTAAAAAACAGTCTGAAATCACATTTGGGTCCTCCAGTTCCAACAGCTGAGGGAAGGACCCGTTACAGGTTGGGGTGGAGCAGGGCTGAGCACAAAAAAGCAGCTCAGGAAGGATGGAGAGGAGCAGACGTGGCCCAGGGCAGACCCAGGGCTTCCCCACCACTTCTCCTGCTGGGTGGAAGAAGATGCTGCTGCTCGGGGGGAGGAACCAGGCAGAACTGGGGCAGAAGAGGCAATGCCACCCTTGGGAATGCAGGGATTACACATCATGAGCCAGCAGAGCTCCTCGTTTTCAAAGGAGGGAAGGGGGGGAAAAAAAGCTTAAAAAAAATAAAAATCAATCAGCCACAAATTATAAATAAAAGAGATGAAAGTTAAGAGCGAAACGAAACAAAGCCCCAGGTGGCCTCTGCCTGGGGCACTCCTGCTAATTTTAGTTTCTCGGCTCTTCCCGGAGCCGTCTGGTTCCATGACTGCACAGTTTCAGAGCATTAACTGCAACTCCTGAGAACGTTCCACACTGGGCTGGCCCGGCCTGGCTATGGGTGGGAAAGGGGCAGGCGAGGAAGGGGCCTGTGGGACCCATCCCTGCCGGGACAAACCCTGAGCTGGTGTGGGGTGGCCAGAGCTGGCTGCATTGTGAGCCCAGCCCAACACCTCCCCAAACCACCGGGATTTGGGGCCATCCCAGTGGGGCTGTGCCCACCCCAGCACCCCTTCCAGCCCCACAGCCCCCTCCTGCTCCCTCCCACAAGCCCCCCACTCTCTGCAGAGGCTGAGCAAAGCACCCCCAGCCCCTTCCCTGCCCCACTGCTGCTCTCCCTGCCCAAACCCCGCGGGCTCTGTGGCTGTGGGGAAGGGGCTCGGCCAGGCAGAGCTGTTTGGGGAAGGGGCTTGGCCGGGCAGAGCTGTTTGGGGAAGGGGCTCGGCCGGGCAGAGCTGTTTGGCAGCCCCCGCGTTTATTCCACGGAGAGAAACGGCAGCAGCCTCCCTCACAGAGGCATCCTATGCAGCAGAATGGATTTAAATACCTAATGAAGGAATAAATCTGGGAGCGGGAGACATTTACTGCGTCCTCACTCACACAGAGCCTTTGTGGCAGCGGGGGGAGCCCGGCACCTGCTCCGGGCCCGCGGCCACTCCGAGGGAAATGGATAAAGGCAGCATCCCATTAAAGGAGCCCCTACCTGTCAGGGGGATATTGAGCACTCCCAGCCTCCACATCCATTCCCGAGGCCTCGGCAGTGCCACCACAAGATGCAGAACTCTATCGACAGGGGCCTTCCCCGGGGGCCTGGGCAGCCAGCAATGCTGGGGGACAGAGATGGATTGGGCCACTTTGGCACAGCAGGGATTTCTCTGTTCTGCTTTCAGTCCCCCCCAGGCAGCGCGTCAGAGGGGAGAAGTCGAGAGCCCAGCCCGGGCACAGCAGGGCTGAAGGGCTGTGCTGGAGCAGGGACTCGGGGGGTGAGGACGAAGATGCCAAGGCGACAATCGAGTCCTGCCTGTGCCCATGGGCCCTGGGAAGGGGCTGCCTCCAGCTGGGTGCTCTGCCACCTTCCTGCAGGTGGGAGAGCTCAGTTTGCCTTTGCTGTGGTGTGGGGATGAGAATCCCCCCACTGCTGCCCTGAGCAGGGAAGGAGCAGCCCAAGGCCAGGCAGAAAGGAGCTGGGGAGGGAGGGAGGGAGGCCTGTGCACAGCAGACTGGGCTCACAGGCAGAAATGGCACAGCCCAGGGAGGCTGAGCTGTGCCCACGGCCCCAGACACAGCAGGAGCTGCCACGAACCCAGGGGGTAAAGCTGAACACCACGAGCACCCCACACATCCCCGTGTTCCCCAGCCTCGCCCCACGGGGGTTTGCCCGGGGTGGGGATGGCATTCAGAGCTCAGCCCTGGATGTATTTTACATTTCAGGGAACTGAATGCACAGGCAAATATTCCAGATGGGTGCTGAGCTCCCACAGCATCCCAGAGCATCCCAGAGCATCCCACAGCATCCTACAACATCCCACAGCATCCCAGAGCATCCCACAGCATCCCACAGCATCCCACAGCATCCCAGCCATCATCTGGATCGCAGCTTTACCTCCCCCACCTCTCAGCCACAGCCAAACTCACCCTGCCCTTTCCCTGCCCTCCTGCCTCCCCTCCCTCCCCCGCGATACCAAAGGTCGGGTTTGAAATTCAGGGGTCAGGCGGAAGAAATGGAGCGGGGTCAGGGGTGAGGGAAGCACACAGGGAGGAATTTCACCTCTCCAAGCATCTGCTTCCATGAATCAGCAGCCCCAGAGCTCCTGCCAGGCGTGGGGGAGCTGAGCTGGGCCAGGGCAGTGCAGAGGGGCCTTGTGGGGACAGAGCAGGGCATTTCCCACCCCACAGCCGTGGGCAGAGCAGCTCCTCTCTCCCGAAACATCTCTCCTTTTTTTTTGGCTTATGCCAAGCTTCTCAAGATGCCAGAAAAAAAAAAAACCCCACCTGAATGCCAACCCCCAAAGCAAAGCTCCAGCAGAAATGGAGCGAGAGGAAATTAAAGACGTGCTTAACACATCTGGAGTTCCCATTTCCCATCTGCAGAGCCCAGCGAGGCAGAGGAGAGAGGGAAGGTCCTGCAGGTTCCTCTGCAGGTGCCTGTTCAGGGCAGGGAGCTGGGCTCCAGCAGGGAGGGAATCAATCTCCCATCCCACATTGCTTGTGTCATCACCGTGCCCCAAACAGCAGCCTGGGGGCTTCTCCCTGTAATTTACATTTTCACTGCACTCTCTATCTGCCAGACATCTCCATTAGCTCTCCCTTCCCAAACTGCTCCCCAGCCAGGGCTGGGCACTTTGGGAAGCCCTGGGAGGATTCCTGCCTGCTCCAGGGTTTCACAGCGGCCTCTCTCTGCTGGAAAGGTGCAAATAATTCCTGTGCTCGGGAGGGGGTGGACGCACCCCACATCCCAGTGAACCCTCCAGGAGGGTAAAGAGAGCAGAGAGAGGCAGGGATGAGCTGGAACATCCCCTCGGGAGCACAGGGAGCTGCCCCACGTGCAGAGGGCCCATCCCCATCCCCGATCCCTGAGCCTGGCAGCCCCAATCCCAGGGAAGGTGGAGATCTCCTTCCAGGCAGGAAGTGCAGCTGCAATTGGGAAATGTGCTGCGAGAGCAAAAAAAAAAAAAGCTGTTTTCATGTAAATGTCCCTAATAATAAAAGTGAATGAAGAAAGCAACACATCCAAACAAGAAATAGTACATTTGTGCTGGAGAAGCAAAAATGATTCTAAAAAAGAGAGCTTTATCAACAATTTCCAGAAGGCATCAGCTGCTCTTTAATGCTCCTCGAGGAATAACACAGCTCCTGCTGGACCTGGGCTGCCTGGTGCCTCTGATCACAGGGCTCTGAACAAGCCAGGCTCGGTGCAGCACACTTGAAAAACATGAAACTTGTTTGTTTTCCCCAGCAAACACTGAGCTGCCTTTCTCGCCCCAAACCCGGTGCTCAGTGCTGTTTGTCCTGTTCCTGCATTTCCCTAGCAATCCCCACTCTGGGGCTGCTGGAATCAGCCAAATCCCAGCCCCACACCTGCACCCTGGCACGGCCAAACTCCCCTAAAAATCAAGGGCAAATAAAAAACTGTGTCCCATGCAATGGGATGTGCTTTGTTGAAAAATATACAATATTTAAACATTCATCAGTTGATTGCCAGCGGTGAAGGTCAGTGTTTATCTTGCTTTCTCTGCACTTTGGATCACAAACTCTCAGCTGAGCTGCCTGTGAAATCAGGGAGTGCAGTTACCCCTTTTCCTGGTGGGAATACAGGGGCAGAAAGCAGCCTGTGTGTCTCTGAAACTCCTCAGTCTCCCTTCCACTACACCTGGACCTTCCACATATTCTGATTATTTATTTCTCAGTAACGAGAGCGAGCTCCTGGTGTGAAAGGCTCTGCACAAAGGAGTCCCGAGAAGAAAAGCAGAGAGGGTCACAGCCTGCTGCCCTTTGGCTTCAGAGCTCTGCAGAACGATTTAGCCCAAATGTACTCCAGAACTACAACTGGCCTGAGAGTCACAAGAAAGGGGAAGGCTGGAGGAGGGACCCTGCTTTCATTCCAGCTGTTATTCACTCATTTCAGTGTGTAAGCCCAGGGTATCCCTTTGCTTGTGCTCGTGGTACGAAATCTCTGGGAGTGAGGAGCCTGAAGAGCATCCAAGGCAGTGGGAAGGGGAGGCAGCAGGGGGATGCTCTGTTCTCCCTCCCATCAGCCACTGGCTCGGGGGGACTGGCGAGAGCCAGCTCTGCCTGAGGCAGCCGAATGCCGACTCGCAGCCCGAGATGCCGGCAGAGCTCCCGGCTGCTCCCGGCTGCTCCCGGCCGCTCGGGGAGGTGCAGAGCTCCCGGCCCCGTTTGTGTGGAATACCTCGTTTTACCTCAGCGCCTCTCCCTCACCCTTTTTCCCTTTTCCCTCGCCCTTTTAACCTTTTCCCTTTGCTCTCAGCAGCTCAAGGGACCGACTCCTTTTCTTTCCGACTGATGGGGTGTGGGACTCTCCCAGCGACAAATGCAAATCACACTTAAGGTGGTGGCAGTGACCAATTTATGGTGCCGCCGCCTTTAATGAGCTGCAGGGGCAGAGGGACCGAGGCAAGACAAACCATTCCCACCTGCAGTCCCCCTTTCCAGGCTCCCAGCTTTCCAGGATGCTCAGGCTGGTTTGCCTAAGGCCTGCAGGCAGGTTTATGAGATTAAAGCCCGGCGCACAATAAATAATTTAGCAGCTAACCACAAAAAACCCCCTTCCCGTGCTGTATAGGAGCGAGGCTGTATGATGTGTACATTCATTTTAAATGCACATCGCTTTCATGTACACGGATGTGTTTGATGCAGAGCCGTGTCACCGAGCGAGAGAACAACGGGAGAGGCACCGAGGCTCCGGCAGGGGCCGGCGGGACAATTGCTGATGGAGCCTCCTGCTAATTAGTGCAGCCTCCCCGTGCTCTGCCCTGCTGCATCCGCGCCCAAGGAATCGCAATCCTAAACCCTCTATTCCTGCACCCTCCTCCCGTGCCCCCGGCAGGCTCCCAGTATGAACTGGGAGTGACTGGGGGCCTCTCCCTCAGCTCAGGGACAGCTTTGGGTCACACCCCGGGCAGTGCCCAGTTCGGTTCTTTTTGTCCAAGTCGCAGCCAGTGAGACTCAGCCACGGCCCTTGCACAGCTCCGGGGATTTCTGGAGCTAAATCCCCGAGGGTGCCGCATCCCGGGAGCTCCTCCCCGCAGGCAGGGGTTTCTCTGCCTCTGTCCTTCCCAGGCTGGGCTGCCCGAGGGCAAAGGCAGGGCTCTGCCCATCCCAGCGGCTGGGCAGGAGTGGGAAGAGGCTCCTAAAAGGCAGGGGGAGGTGCGGAGCCCACACATCCTGAAGTGAGAGACTGATGGAGAGACCCTGCCCGCGTCCCGGCACGGCCGCGGATGCTCCTCGGGTGGATTTGGCATCCCAAAGGCGGCCGGGTGCCCCTGCCCCGCTCCCTGCCCGCAGCACCGGGCTCCGAACGCCAGCAGGGGATGGAGGGGATGCCAAAGGCGGCATCGCCACACACCCAGGGGAAGCCTCGCAGCCATCCCCACCCCAGACCGCGGCCCTGCTGCTTTCCCGAGGCATCTCACCCCCTGATCGCCCCCAAATCCCAAGCTTTCCGCAGCAGCAGCAGCAGCTCGGGGGCTGTGGCAGCGCCCGGGGCTCTCCCTGCGCATTCCCCCGTCTCTCCCGGCGCATTTGTGGTTTCCACATTTGTTTTCTCTGCCTCGAGGAGGCATTTAGAGAAGCAACATAGCCTGGTCTTCTCACAGTATTTCTTGCCACCCAGGGATTTAAGATCTTACAAATGGACCAAAACCTGTGTTATTTTGACCTCTGAGGATTTTAAAAGCCTGCAGAAAAATATGTTTATAGTAAAGAAAGCATGAACTTCTTGACTCGTGAGTAGAAAGGCAGGAGTCTGACACTGCCCTACCCCCAAAGCCAACAACATCCAGAGCACAGCAACTCCTTCAGCTTCACACTCCAAGGAAAGCAGGGACAGGCAGGAAAACCAACAGGAGCTCTCAAAAGAGTTTAGAATTCCATGATATTTTTCACCAAGATCATTTCAAGTAGAAACTCATTATTGAACGTGATGAAAACATCGTGAAACGGAGGAGGAATAACTTCTGCCTCACTTGATGCTCATAAAGGAGATAATACCTGTGAGAGGAGGTGTGGGGATGAATTATCTCCGAAATATGTTCAAGATAAAAACCTTGTTTGGATGGGGCACTGAGCAGCCTGGTCTGGCTGAAGTGTCCCTGCTCATTGCAGGACTGGATGGCCTTGGAAGGTCCTTTGCAGCCCAAGCCATTCCCTGATTCCAGAGGCGGGATGTATTCCATGGATGAGGCTGCTCAGCCACTCCCAGCCTCCCCTAACCCTGCTTCATTTCAAACTGAACCAAATGCAGTCGCTGCCCTCCAAAACTTCGAGCTGATTTTTCAAGGTGCCTGAACCTGCGTAAAACCCAGAGTCATCCCCATCTCCTGAGCCAAGAATTGAGATTAAAGCAGCCTCCGAGCTCACCTGGCTCCATTTCACATCCCCAGCATTTCCTGAACACCTGCCCCTTCGCTCTCCAGCAGCTATAAAAATATCTGCCAACTTCTGGCTCTTCTCTGATGCGACTTGCTCTGGCAGGCACCAGATAACAGACCCAGGGAAGGGGTGCTGGGGGGAGAGGAGGACAATTTCATGCCTTTAAGGGGTGGCAGGGACATTCCTGAGTCTAGAGGGACTTGGCAGCTCTGCCCCAGCTCCAGCCCCAAACACACCCAGTGCTCTCCTCTGGCTTCCACCATTTTTCCTATTCCCTTGCACAAATTCCAATCCATAAGTGAGATTCCAGCTTCTGGCTGTGAACAATAACAAATGTGAGGGACCGTGGGGCATTTTGGGGACCCAGTTCTGCGGTTCGACAGCACAGATGGAAGCAAAGGGGAATTACTTTCTGAGGCTGGAAAATCCTTGTTCAGGGAGAAAACGGATCCCAGCTCCTCCAACCACAGCAGCAGTGTGGTACTGAACAAATACCCCCTTATTTCACATCCTAGGGCAAAAACCAGACTTTTTTTTCTCAGACCTTTCAATTAAACAACTTCTTCAGCCAAACAAGAGCCATCTGCCCTCTCACACCTCTGCTGGGCCGTGGGGATCTGCGCTCCGAGGGTGATGGATTGACCACGGAGCCGGCAGAGCCCCTGACCTCCCAGCCTACAGCTAAACCAGGCAAATCCTTTGGAAGGCGCCTGCAAATGGATGATTTTCATCTGTTCAATAACAGCCTGGTGTCCTCTTGGCTTCTCCACACGCTGATGCAACCGAGTTTTTCCTGAAGTGCTGCGGGATGTGCGATAATGAAGCATAAATCACCGGGATGAGATAAACCATCCATAGAATGAAGTCATCTAAGGACAGGTTCGGACATATATATTTCATTGTGAAAGACCTCCTTTATTCCTACTAATGGAACAAATTAAATCAGCCAAGCTGAATAAAACTCTCACGTCCCAAGACGTAACAACGCACTTAGAAGTTCTCGGTTCCTCTGGCGGCACAATCCAATCACTCATGGCTGTCCCTTGGAAAAGGGGAGCTGGGGAGCAAGGACAGAGTTCAGGAATTCAGCAGGAGACAGGAGTGTGCTCCCCTCACAAAGACAGTCCCAGCACTGTGTATTTTCCTGCAGACAGACCCCGAGCAGGGGCCTCACACCCAGGATGGATTTGAGCCACATCCAGTGCAGCTGCCCCAGGGACAGAGTGGTGCAGGTGTCCAGCACAGGGGGTGACACCCATTTCTCCAGGAGATTTGGGGGTGATTTCATTTGCACGTTTTATCCTTCACCTCAGGGCCCCTGAAATAACCACGCCTGGGCCCTTGCCCGCAGCACTGCAACACCTCCACATCTCCAAATTAAAGCCTTATCACCACTGAGTGCTGGGTGAAACCCAGGTACAACAGCACTGTTCCCGCTCTTCCCTTGCCTGTGCCACCCAGGAGCATTCCCAGCTCGTGGGAAGGCAGGCAAGGCTGCAGGAACTGCATTTTTCCTACAGCCAGCATAAACAGCACGATGGAAAAAGAATACCTAGATGGCGACTGGCAGACAGAGGAGAGACATTTATTTATTCTTGATCACAAACAATGTCCTGCATTGACAAGCTGAATGAAGGGCACTTCACTGATTTATTAGACCTAATAAGAAACAGACCTCTCGGGATGAAATACAAGATTGATTTTTAGTGGTGAGCCTTGCTGCCATGCCAGGCACTGAGCTCAGGCTGATGAGATGGAACCAGGCGTGCAGAGGGACACGGAGCCAACACAGCTCTGGTGGGGCAGGGGAGCAAATGGGGGGATTTGCAGGGGGAAGGGAGATGGAATGGAAGCAGGGCAGTAACAGCCCTGCACGCTGAGGGTCCCTCTGCTCTCCCTGCAATCCTCCTCTCTCCCCCTGAGGCTCTGTGGCCCAAGAGCAGCAAACCACTGGGAAATTTAAGGTGCAATTCCAGGGAAACCTCTGGGCCAGGCCTTTCCCATGAATCTGCCTTCCAGAGGAGCCCCT
Organism: Monarcha castaneiventris obscurior; assembly: GCA_026261815.1. Classification (NCBI taxonomy): domain Eukaryota; kingdom Metazoa; phylum Chordata; class Aves; order Passeriformes; family Monarchidae; genus Monarcha; species Monarcha castaneiventris. The sequence goes on from JAMPIT010000451.1 coordinate 78,847, forward strand.
CTAAACACAGCAAGTGCAATTTTCACATCAGCCTCAGCATCTCCCAGGCAAACCACATTAGCTGAGTTCCGTGGATGCCGTTTTCCATCAGGAAAAAGACAACTAGCACAGCAGTGCTTAGCTTGAGGCCCTATTAATAGCAGTTCTAATTATATGGCTGCAAATTTAATTCATGGCAATGATTAGTGTCAAAATCAAAGGCATCACGCATCAATATTGATAGAATTGTATGAAGCCCATAAACAGAACAAGCAAGCTGACACATCTCCCCCCAGCACTTAGTTGCTGTTAACTGTTGCATTAATGTCCCTTCTCATTTTGCTTGATGGAAAAGGTTTTGTTGGAGGAATCCACGATTCGGAACGGATTCATCTCCAACGTGATGCCCTTTCCTCCTGTTCCCACAGCCAGGGAGCTGAGGTGCTTTGGAGGGAGAGCAGGAGGCAGAGCTTCACCCAGGCTTGAGCCAAAGGGCCCCAGCATCAGCAGCATTTGCTTTTCACCCACTTTGAGGCAATTCCTGGGGAGCAGAAGCAGCAGGAGCTGGGACTGTGGCAGGAGCAGTGAGGTGAGGAGCTAAAGGCAGGAAGCAGTGAGAGAACCCAGTGCTTCCAGTAAGGAATTCTCACTGGGGGAGCACAGGCAAGTTTGGAAGGTTGCAGAGCCATCTCCCTGACTTTCCTCCAGCTACACAAAAACGCCTTCCCTGAAAGCCCAGACGGAGCCAACAGCTCATTTCCAAAGGAAATCAACAGCTGTGGGCGAGGGAAGAGGTGTGACAAAGCTTTCAGACATTAATTGTGTGGGTAGATCTGAGACGGAGGAGGACACGACGGAGATCAGGTGGAAAAAGGCGTCTCCACAAATCCCTGGCACTTACAGAGGTGCTGAACATTTCCACCACCATTTCACAGATGGGGAAGGAGAGATAAGGAAACAGTCCTGAGCATGCTGAGCACTCGCTGACTTCAAGACACGTCTGGTTATCTTGGAACAGGCACAAAATCCCCAGACAACCTGTTAACTTCCCCCGGGTCTCGCCTCCTCTGCAGCCAGAGCCCCTCAGCTCAGCGCAGAGCTGCTTCCTACACCTCACCTGGGCTCTCCCAGGCCATGGAAAAGAAAATCCCACGTGTCAAATGAGGGAAAATCTGCTAAAGGCGGAGACAGAACGGTGAGAGAGAGAACAGCAACATCCTCAGCCCCACACAGGGGAGGACGGGACCACAATTGTTCCTGTTAATTAGAGGGGGGGATGGATCCCATCAGCTGCAGGCAGCTCTGGTGTTAAATAAGGGCAGATGCCACGAAAGCCTGACTGTAGTGAATGTCTGGAATGAATTTACTCCAGAGATGGGCCAATTTTCATCCAACAGATGAAGGATTCCAGGTGAAGGATTCCACAGCCCTCCCTCTGGACAGCGGAGCATGAATAGATTAACTTCGCATCAAAAACTGTTCAGTGTAGGCTAGCACCAGGAATTAAACCCTGCTGGAGGGACTGCTGCTTCTGTAATCCTTCATAATTCATGGAACACGCCCGTAAATACCTCGTGTGCAGGCACAGGCTCTTGGCTTTGCTGCCTCTGAGCGAGGAGCCTCCCCTGTCCCCCCACACCCCTGCACACAGCGAGCACCAGGCTGCACCCCCGGGCTGCATCCCCGGCTCCGAGCTCAGCACGGGCACTTGGGATGTGCCCAGGGCTCCTCTTCCTTCCATTCAGCTAAAACCACCCCGGCTCTCCCCTGTGCCACGGCACGGGAAGCAGGGAAGTGAAGGGCTCTGCTTTACAAGCTCCCTCTCCCCCACGTTCAAAATTGCCCCACTGACACTGGAGAGGCACCAGGGAGGCACCTAATTTACTACTGCTCAGCACTTGTAAAGTGCTGAATGAATATTAATGAACTGATGTAATTAAAATGATGCAGACATTCAAGTGTAGTATCTGCCTGTCCTTGTATCTTCCTGGATAGATGAGGAAGAAATTCCCTGCTGCTTAAGGACTCAAAAAATTAACAGCCTGCTGTTGATTACATTTGTTAACTCTTTCCCCGGCATGAAGGAGCAGGGGCTGCATTTAACAGGTTCACCTAAAGCTGTCATTTAGAGCTGAGGTTAATTGGAAGGGTCTCAGCTTGCCGGAGCAGCAGCTCCAAGGCTGGTTCTGCTGGAGCTGGATCAAACCCAGTGCTGAGCTGGCTTCCAGCTGCAGCTCCAGCTCTAGAGGCCAACAAGGGCTCTCACACCCCTCTGGTTACACCCCAAGGCCACTTCCAAACTTATTTTAAATACAGAACTCCTCAGAGGGTTCCCTTCCAACTCACAATATTCTGTGATTTTGTGACTCAGAAGTGGGGCAGTCCCAGCTGGACTTCAAAAGCCTAAAAGTCATCCAAGGGCAGGTTGGACAGGGCATGGAGCAGCCTGGGCGAGTGGAAGGTGTCCTTGCCCATGTCCCTTCCAACCCAAAACATTCTGTGACTCTCAGCTGAGCCCCACCAAGCCCCTCCTCAGCGTTTGTGGTGCAGAGGACAAGGAATGTCCCAGGACTGATCAATCATCCAGCAGGAGGGAAGAGGCAGAGGGAATTGCAGGACTCTGCCCTGAGGCTTGGTTCCTAAAGCAGCCACATTAACCCATTCCTCTCTCTCCATGACCGAATTCTTGCCTCCATCAGCAGCTCCAAAGGCTCACACACGGTCTCCCACACCAGTTGCAGGAGGATTGCTGGGAAATAAAACTCCTTCATGGTTCCTTTTCCAGGACCACCCTGCAGCAGCTTCCACTGCACCTTTCCCAAAACTTGGCACTTCAAAACAAACAAAAACAAACACTACCAGCGCTGAGGGCTGAACTCTGCCTCACCAACACAGGCTCTCTGCGACCCAAACCCTGCAATTTCCACTCCTGCTTCACTCCCAGTTTCCCACTGGGAAACACCCGTAAGGCGCAGCAGCAGTGACGCAGCATCAGAGAATCCGAGAGAGACAAACCCCAGCTCCTGGCTCTCCAGAGCCACAGGCACGGGCTTACCTTCTTCAGCCTGCCTGTTTTGGTGCCCACGAAGACCACGCTGTAGCCGTTGTAGACGTAGGAGGCCACGGAGGTCATGCGGTCGCGGCTGGAGGTGAACAGCGTCACCCCGTCCACGGGCACCGAGCCCCCCAGGGGCTGGTTGATGTCGAGCCCGCAGAAGTTGTCATCGATGGGGACTGGCTGGAAAGACAAGGTTTGGGGCAGCTGTGAGTGAAGCGGAGCCCAGGGCAGCCCCACGCACTCGGGGTGGTGTGGAGGGAGCTGGCGGGGCCAGCAGCAGGGTGGGGGCCATCAATGGGCCACCTCCTGCCAGCTCTGGCCACCTTCCCCAGGGATCCTCCAGCCTGCAGAGCCCCGGGTTGGGAATGGCAAAGACTCGCAGGAAGCTGCATACTTTTATTCTGCCCTAACACCACCCGTTCCCTCCTTGTCATCCCACTGTAGGATGAGAGCATGGATTAAAGGGGAAAAGTGCTCTGAATTCAGGGAAACTGAGGCACGGACAGACTGATCCTCCTCTGCAAACTTGTGTTCCATTGGGGCAGGGATCGATCCCAGCCCTCAAGGGCTCCCACAGCCAACACCCAGCACGTCCTTACCGCTTTGGTGCACTGGACATCCTTCCCCAGCAGCCAGTTGAGCTCCAGGTTGCCCTCGCCCTGGTAGCAGGACTGCAGGCGCTCCTTGATGTGGGCGTTGATGGTGCGGATGGGGAACACGCAGAGCGCGGAGTCGTCAGGGGGGTGGTGGTACTGCTTCTGCCCCTTGGAGAAGATGGCAAAGAGCACATCCTCCTGCGCCGTGATGTTGAGGGCCCTGGCCAGCACCTGCCCCGGCTTGGACAGGTAGGCGGCCTGCAGCAGCCGGTACTCCGTGTCCCCCCTGACGCAGCCGAAGGGCAGGGACACGTACGAGTGGAACTTGGGGTCGTCCTTGCACAGGCGGACGATGCGGGAGGTGTAGAAGAGGTCGCTGGCGGAGTTGATGGAGACGCCCTCGGGGGTCTCGGGCTGCACGGTCAGAAAATAGACGAAGTTGCCGCTGGCGAAGCCGTAGATGTAAAAGATGTCGAAGTGCGAAACCAGGGCCAGCGTGTCCGAGGGGATTTTGATGAGGGACGAAACAAAGTCACTGTGGAGCTCATAATCCAACATCGCCGAGGACTCCGGGTCCCGGGGCAGCTTGCGGCTGGAGAGGGTGGGGAAATAATCCTGCTTGCCGTCCACCGCCGTGCCGATGAAGAGCTTCCCGTCCTCGCCCTCGGAGCGCACGATCACCCCGTACATGGTGCCCGTTTTGTTGACGCTGGACAGGTAATGCTCCTTCTTGTGCGAGGGCTCCACCAGGATGAAGAGGTCGTCGAGGCGCAGCAGCTTGCAGACCCCCTGGTAGAGGCTGCCGCACGCCAGCAGCCGGTTCTCGGAGTAGTCGATGATGAGCAGCTTGTTGACGTTGTTGGTGAGCGTGAGGACCTCGCTGCACGGCTGCACGATGAGGGGCGGGTAGCAGGATTTGTTGTCCTCCTCGGGACCAGTTTTGTGGGCCACCAGAATGGTCAGGTTCCCCGAAAGCTTGTACACCCTGTTGATGGCCCCCACATAGACGGCGCCGGTGCCCCGGTGCACCGTCAGGTGGTTGAACGTCCAGTCCCGGTTCTCCGAGTGGAAAGTGTTGAACAAGGCATTGCTGGACACATTCCGGGAGAGCGATGCCAGGAAGAGGCAGAGCAGAGCCACTGACCAGCCATCAGAGTCCAGTACCCGAGGCCAGTTCCTCCTCTGCTCCATCCTGGGAAAGGCAAACTCCGTGTCCCCCGCGCGTGTCCTGAGCCCCGGCAATGTCCCTCACATGGTTCTGTGGAGAGAAGAACCACCCAGAGCCAAGGATTAGATCCCGTGTGCCCTGCAGATAAAATTCAAAGGAGGCTTTCTAATTACACAGTCCTTGAGATAAAGCGAGGATGTCTCTAAGCACAAGGAAAATTAAGCAAGTCCACAACTTACTGGTGAACAGTTCAGGTTGATGTTTTGCCACTTGTTTCAGCCCTCTGCATCTTAATTTGTGAAAGTTCTCCTTTATCCCAAATTACGCATTCCGTACGTACTCTGGGCTGGGCAGGCAAAGGAGCCACTTCAGGGACATCCTCCCTCACCTCAGGGTCACCCCAGCCCCGGGAAGAGGCTGAGGATGAGCCACGTTCTGCAGCCAGCAGGGCCGGGCCAGCCCCAGCACACACCCCATGGAAACCCTGCCCCGGGTGCCAAGGCAGGAGGCTGCTCCCTCACCCCCCGAAGGATGGAGGCTGCCCCTGGGTTGGCATTTAGGACAATTCCCGGCACTGCACAGGCACCCAGAGCCCGTGAGTGTCACTGAACAGGCGCTCCTTAGGCTTGTTCCTGCCGGGAGCCGGAGACGGCTGCTCCTGAGAGGTGACAAAGGAGCTCTGTCCCTGCGCTGCCGCCTCCGTGTCGCTGACAGGAGACACGACAGGAGAGAGGCAGCGGTAATGGGTTTCTCATTCTGCTCAGGGAGACGTTTCCCCAGCTGCTTCCCTCTCGCTGCCAGGCTCGGCATTCCCACCTTGGCTGTGGTGGTTGCTCTGTCCCGGGGAGGACACGGACCCTGCCAGCTCCTCGGGGTTGTGGGGTGGCTGTGGCACAGAACAGCAGCTCCTGCTGCCTTCCCACATCCGTGCCAGCACCAGGGGGACTCCCCGGCTCCTCCTGTTGCATTTCTGAGTGAGCATCCCAACACTATTCCCTGAGCCAGAGTCTTTCCAATGGCACAGATCAAATGGTTCCCAGGGGTCTGGGAGGATCCTCTCTGTGCTGCTGACATGCAGTGGGTGCTGGTGCCTGTGCACGGGGCACAGAGCAGCTTTGCCTGGAACCCCACAGTGCCCCAAGTCCTGGGACATGGTCCTCTGCAGGCTCTTGTTCAAGGGAAGCCCCAGAAGGGAGAGATCCTGCAGAGAACACAGAGGCCCTGCTGTAAAGCTCAGCACACACAGTTTTCCTGCTCAGCAGCTCCCAATCTTTAAAAAGTTGTTCCATTGCAAGGTGAGACAAGGAGGGTGCAGGCCAGAAATGAACGCATTTGAATAATTAAACTTTACACACGTCTGGATGTGTGGGACAACAGCAGCTCTGCACTTTGACCACAGCAGTTTCCGATGCTTTTCAGCAACATTTCCATCCCGAGCCAGCCCAAACCCAGCGCAGCGTGGAGCTGCTGTGAGGCAGAGCTGTCAGCTGGAGCCCAGCCTCTCTGCTGTGCCTCGCAGGGAAGGTTTTGCAGAGCGTTTGCAGAGGCACTGCCAACGGCAGGAGAGATCACCCAGGAAGGAGAAATCTGCGCTTTCAAACGTTATCTGAACATGACAGAGCACGGCCATGAGCTGCCACCCTGCCCAGCCATCCCTGGATCCGTGTCAGCCCCAGGCTGCTCCTGCAGCTCCCACCACCCCGGGGCTGGGGGGTGATGTGAGGGTGCAGGGCTGGGCAGGGCTCAGCAATTCGGACACCAAACAGCCAGAGGAGCTCCCTGCCTGCCTGTGAGGGTTGGGTGGGATTTTGGGAAGGAGTTCTTGGCTCAGAGGGTGGGGAGAGGTTGGCAGAGGTTGCCAACTGTGGCTGCCACATCCCTGAAGTGTCCCAGGCCAGGCTGGACGGGGCTTGGAGCATCCTGGGGTGGTGGAAGCTGTCCCTGCCCGTGGCAGGGGGTGGAACAGGATGGGCTTTAAGATCCCTCCCAACACAAACCATTCTGTGATTCCCTGTGGAGGAGGCCAAACACCTGGGGAGTTAAACACCAGGCGAACGGGTGATTTTAACTCTGATCCTTAATACCATTTGATCATTAATTTTTCGTCTCTTTCTTTTTTTTTTTCTGAAGAGAGTTTTAAAATACAGCCTCAGAAGCAATCTGCAGCTATTAGTAACGCAAGGTGAAAGCGAGAGTAAATTCAGGGACACAATATAAACCCAAGCAGCTGAAAGGCCTCAATTAGGCTGAAAGGAGTTATCTGGTATTTAAATAATTATTAGATTGAAGGAATAATCACAGGTCTGAGCCGATTTTTTCCCCCACTGTCATCCTAATGGAGACTATAATATTATTATTCAAATGCCCATGATTCTCATTGAGGGGGGAAGAAAAAAGGGCTCATTTAATCTCCATGCGACAGGGCTTCAGGAGGCACCATTAGTCATTTCTCTCATTTCAGCTGTCACTCACTCACGGGCACCACAGTTTGTCATTAGTGGCATTTTGTGCACACCAAAAAAAAACCCAAAAACCCCACAAAAAAACAGGGAAAAAAAAGGAAAATTAAAGCCAAAACAACAAGAGAATCTCCTGTGGCAAATGACGGCTCAAAGGCACAATTCTGATGTCACCAGTGTGGCAGCTGTGTTTGCCTGGTGGTGGCTTTTCTTTGGGGGAGGGGTTGGGCTGGTGAGCAGTGATTTACACCCAGCACTGCTGGGCCCTCACCCATCGCCTCTGCTCCCTCAGCTCCTGTGTTCCTGGGATATTTCAGCCCCTCTGGATGTGCCCCAGCACCTCCAGGACACAGCAAAGCATCCCCAGAACTGACCCCAGAACCTGCAGTGACCCCTCATCCTCACTGACCCCCCTCATCCTCACTGACCCCCCTCATCCTCACTGACCCCCCATCCTCACTGACCCCCCCCATCCTCACTGACCCCCCTCATCCTCACTGACCCCCCCCCATCCTCACTGACCCCCCCATCCTCACTGACCCCCCTCATCCTCACTGACCCCCCATCCTCACTGACCCCCTCCCCACCTCCACCCTCCCAGCCCCACAAGCTTTTCCCAGTCTGTCCCTGCCCAGAGGCCACCGGGGTCCCCAAGCAGGGGCAGAGGGGGAGTGGAGGGGGCCATAAATCCCACGCTGGCTTTGTGGGGGCTGTGTCCCTGAACAAACCCTGCTGAGGAGGGGCAGAGGGGCTGGGATTGCTCCCTGAGCTGGGGGTGGGCTCTGCCCTTTTTGCTCTTCAGAGCCCCTAAGATTAATGGCCAGGAGAGGGGACAGCAGCCGGCTCCCAGCACTGCCCAAAGGGTCACCAGGAGGGCAGGCTGCACGTGACAGACCCAAAGACACAACAAACCCCTCAGAACACCCTCAGCCCTGCACCAGCCTGAGCCTTTCCCCTTCCATTGGCTCCACATAGGATCTGCCCACGGGAATGAGGGGAAAAGCCCCGAGTCTGGCCATTTCTTTGGAGCAGGTGGGATCACAGGACCCTCATCCCTCCTGGAGCACATGGGGAATTATCCTGCAAAACCTCTCCAAGCACTGGAGCTGCTGCAGTGATTGATCCCCTGGAAGGGGTGACATTCAGGACACATTTGTCAGCCACAGAAGAAGGCCTTACAATAATTCATAGGGTTTGGGTTTAATTAGACAAGAGGTCTGAGCCAAACTGTCTGATGGAAGCTTCTCCAAGCCCTGGGACGTTTCCAGCACGGATCAGAGGTCTGGATGCTCAGTGCTGCCTCTTTGGCCAGGCCACCACAGCCAGAGGAGCCCCACGCTGCCAAATCCCCCCTGGCCCAGCAGAAACCTCCCCACCCATTCCCCCAACCCCTCCCTGCTCTCAGGCCTTTCCCCAGGAGGAGAAGCCTTGGCACATCCATGCCCTGAGCAGGGGGTTTCCCTGGCTGTCCCAGAGCAGGGAGCCTTGGCACTCATCCCCCCAAATCCCACCAGCCAAACACCACCCAAGAGCCTGAGCCCAAGGGAAGTTACTGCAGCTTGGTGTGAATAATTGGAATTCTGTAACACAGAGCAATGAGGACGGCTCCTATCACCTCTTCTTGGCCTTTTTTTTTTAATATTTTTACTCCAACAACAATAAGAGCAAGCTGTAAATCACCAGTGAGGAGCCTGGAGCCAGCTCTGAGGTTTCTCCAGAGGTTACTGCCCCACAGGGATGACAAATAACAAGCATTTCCTAAAACACAACCTGATCCCTTTGGGTTTTGGACCAAAATCCACCTTTCTGGCTCATCCTGGGCCGCCTGTCCCTGCTCTGTCCTGGCAGCCACCAGCAGGAACCACGCCAGGAGCTGTGTCCCCCCTTCCCCGGAGCTGCTCATTCCCAGGGATGGCATTTCACAGGCTCGGCAGCGTTCTGAGAAAGAGTTAAGAGGGCAAAACACAGCATTGTGATTATTGCTTCCTCCAGGCCTGGGACAAGGAAGAGGAGGGGAAGAACAGAACCCAGCCACGAAAAGGCATTTCCCTGATAACAAACACCATCGCAGGAATTATGCACAAAATGTGTCCAGAGCCCGGGTATTTGTTTATACAACACACACTGTGCAAAGCTCTCCCCTCCGCCTCCCTCCTGTGCACACACATCCCAACAGGTCCAGAGGAACAGAAAATCCAGGGGGGGCCCTGCCCGAAGCCCCAGGTTCGGAAGTGCAGTTTGGAGGACGAGGACACAGCGCATCTGATGCCACCCTGAGCATTGTCCCAGATTTGCTGGACAGACCTGGACAAGTTGTGCTCCTCAGCCCCCACCCCCGGGGAGATCCAAAGCAGGGTCACAGCTGTCCCTGCCACCCAGCTGTGCCTCACAGCTGCAGTCATTTAACCCAGCAACCCCACAGGGCTTCCAGAAAATCCATAAGCAGCCCCGGACACCTCGGTGGCAGAAATGAGACACCTCCTCCTTTCCCTGCGCCGACACTTGACACCTGCTCTCCCAGAAACCGCAGCTGGCAGCTCCTGAGCTTGGAGCATGCTGCTGTGAAGCAGTTCATAAATTACCTCGCTTGGAGAGGGGAGCTGGGGAAGGAGGATTTCATTCCCCAGGCAGTCCCCGAGGACAGGCTGGAGGCTGGTGACAGCCCCGTGTGCTGCAGCGCGGAGCAGAACCGACCCCGACGCTCCCGGCTGCCTTGAAGTCTGACACCAAGGGGAAATTCAACCCTTGTGAAGTTTCCTAGCTGGTTTAGTCAAGTTTTGGGAGGGCTCAGGTTCAGCCAAACCTGTGTAAACAGGTCACTGGCTTTGGATGATGTTAAAAGAGTGAGAGTTGGACGGAGAGCTGTGAGTGTCTGACGCAGCCTCCTGCTGCAAGGCCCAGCTGCTGTAACCATCATTCCAGCAGAGTTCCTCTAAATTGTCCTTAAGGACCCCCAGAAACAGAATCCACAACCCCTCCAGGCAATCTAGGTCACTTTTATGTGCCTCAGAAAGTGCTTTTCCTGGTTTCCTACCTGAGTCCTGATGGACTGAGCTTCGTCCGCCTCTCCACCAGTGCACCTGAGCATCGTTTGATTATTCACGGACTTTATTCCCAACAAAATGGAATTTAATGGCTGCTGACCTTAGGTGCAGGCAGATTAAACGATGAAATGATTTGCCCAAGGCTAAGCAAGAGGTCCCAGTGGCAAGGCAGGGAGTTTTATCTCCCGAGCCTCAGCCCAGCGCCGCGTCCCCAGGTGACATCCAGCTGCAGTTTATTACAGGAGAATATTACAGAGCAGCACGAGGGAGGATCACAGAGCGGCCACAGAACTGCAGGAGGAAAATAAGCAGCAGCTTCTCCTGGCCTCACTCCAAGCACACCACAGGCAAGTGAAGAACCCCAGCTTCAAATTAAATGGGTCCCCAGCCACTCCATTAAACAGAAATCCTGCAAGAGAAGTCCTCTGGCTGTGCCAGCGCCGTGCAGCAGCGGCGTTCGTTATCCCCGCTCCCTCCGGCAGCCAGAGGTATTTACACAGTAGCCACAGCGCTGTTACCTAAGCAAACCAGGAAATGGTGCATTTGTTGAAATTAGGTTCTGAGATGCTGAATCCCAGCTGTGCAGCGCCGGGTCTCGCTCAGCCAGCGGTGCTGGAGCTGTGGGGAGCAGGGCACTGCCCGTGGGCACCTCCGGGCACCTCTGGGGGGTTCCTGGAGCTGCTCCCTGCTGCTCCAGAGCAGGGTTATCTCCTGGGGTGGGCAGCAATGAGCACCAAGCCAAGCCTGCACACCCCCAGGCCACCCTGCTGTCCATCCCCATCCCTGGGAGGGCAGGGGAAGGGTGGGAAGAGCAGGAACACGCTCAGGGACGGGCTTATTCCTGCTCCGTGCCCAGCACCAGCTCCCTGCTTCCCTCCACATTCCAGCTGCCAGCCACAACCCCAGCATTCCCAGCACAGGCAGGGGAGGAATCATCACCCAGGCGCCTCTGTGAGGACTTGGGGAGGCAGAACACAACTGCAAAAGCCCTTAAATGATCAGGAAAAGCCTCTTTGCCAGGGCTGGCTGCTCTTCCAAGGGCATCCCTCGGGTGCTTGATTCCGTCTTTGACAGCGTTTCAAGGTGCTTGAACCCTGGGAAGGGCGAAGCAGCTTCATCCCTGCTCAGTCTGCTGCACCCAGCACAAGGAGTGACCATCACAGAGCTCAGACCCACAGGGAGAGTCCCTGGCCGTGGGCAGGGTCCCACCATGGCCTGGGGATCAGTGGCTGGGGGCTCCAGACCCCAAAGCCTGGAGCCATCTCACCTCGGTGCCAGCAGCAGCTGAGCATCATCTCCTCTCCCACAGCACCGGGATATCAATGTCTGCTTGAGAAAGTGGCTCCTTCACACTCGTGTGCTCCCTGCTCCTCTGCCCTGCTTTTCAATTTCAGAGCTCTGGCAGATCTCTGATTAATTCAAGCCTGTTTAATAACCCTTCTGTTTAGATGAAACGAGCTGTCTTGTTTTCTTTATTTTTAACACTAACTCTCGTTTCTTTGCTAAGGATCTCTGTCATTTAAAAACTTCTCTCTCTCCAAGCAAGCTGATAATAAGATGGAGAAAGCAGCTGCTTGCGTCCACATCTGACATCAGCCAGAAGTTCCGAGGCTAAAGAGGGGCCGGACACTTTGATGGATAAGATATCCCAAAAGCCTGAGCAAAATCAGGAACTCTCCAAGTTCCTGTGTAGCTCAGAGCAGGGCACAAACCGAGACAATGTGAGTGACAGGAGAGGAGGCTCGGGAGCTGGAGCACCCAGGAAGGGTCATGGTGCTTCTGCCTGTGGGGGTGGAAAATATTCCATAAACCCCTGGGAGCTGCTGCTGCTGCTCAGGCCGTGTCCCACGCTGTGCCCCCGGCGTGGCCATCGATTTGCCATGGGCTGCTCCAGCTGCTCCCGGCCCTGGCACAGCATCCTCAGCCTGTCCCTGCCTCCGTGGCTACCACCTTCCCTCACTGCCTGCTCTGCTGTGCCATCCTCACGCCACAGGGCTCTGTGGCCACGTGGCCACTGCCCAGCCCGGCCCCGGAGCCCACCAGGAGCAAGAGCCACACCGGGAATTCCAGCAGGAGCGAGCCGGGGCTGCTCAGCTGTCTCCTGCCTCTCTGGATTTCAAAGCTGCACTTGTCTGGAGAGCAACTGAGTCATTTCCTTCCCAGATCCAGCCTGTCGGACGGGCTCCAGCCGTGCCCGGAAAACAATAAATCCTTCAGGGACGTGTGAGGCCATATTTCACAGGGCTGCAGTGAGCCTGCCTGCCCCGAGAGCCCCTCAGCACGCCTGGATTCTGCACTGCTCCAGGGGGATGTCCCAGCCTGGCCCAGTCCCATCCCAGCTGTCCCCACATCCCCAGGGCACTGCTTTGGATGGACCCGCACAGGGATCAAAGCCAGCCCTGAGTGGACACATCACCAAGATGGGCTAAGAACTGACCATGAAATTTCCCAGATTCCATAAAATACACTGAGGATGCCACTGGGAGAGAAGCTACGGCTGAACTTGTGGCAGGACTCCTTTGGCAAACCCAAGGGTGTATCACAAAAGGAATTTCCTCCAAAAACACAACAAAACAGCTTGTGAGAACCAGTGCACCACTCTCAGCTGGTTCAGCTTTACAAATCCCCCCCTTCACAGCCACAAACTGCTCCTCCAGATCCCCAAAACATTCCTACAAAGCTCCAGGATCGAGGGGGCAAAGCCAAAACTCAACAACTGGAGCTGTCTCTGGCCTCAAACCTGTGGAACTTTGACCAAAACAACCCAGCTGAGATGTTTGGCCAAAAAGAACCTCCCAGATCCGAGGAAAACTGGTGATCTTGGAAAATCCAGGAGCACTTCAGTGCTGCTTCCTTTGTTTTGAAGCCAGAAGCAAAGAGCAACTGAGTTACATCAAGGATCACAAGACTTTTAACCAAATGATCCCACACGGATGAGAACAAACTAAATGACAAGGAAATTAATAGGATATCCCCTTCAGTAACATGATGGCTAAAGCAGATAATCTGCCCAAGTGTCATGTTTATAATGGGAATTTGCAGAGAATGAAGCAGGAATTCGCAGGGATGAACAAATGAGCTGAAATTCTGCTTCTTCTCATGTTAACATTTGCACAGTTTGTGATAAAAATAATGCTTTTGTTAGAATCTTGGGAGGAGAAGGAAATTAATCCCAAATTGTCTGGTTTTCAATAGATCTTTGCAGCTCAGAGGGTGTGAGAGCAGGTTCTGGTGGGGCAGGTGAGCTGCCCAGAGCCCTGTGCCAGCAGGACTCACCCCCAGGGAGACAATTCCTTTATTAAAAGTCAATTAAGTCTCATTCAAATGACACAGAGCTCATTGGTACAAGTCTGTGAGGCAGTGAATGGTTAAAAACCCAACACAGGTTGCTGAATCCACACTCAGAAGTGAAGAACCCCTTCTGCCAAGTCACCACAATCCCACCCAACCTGCCCCTCCTGAGGCCAAACCTCGCAGTGACCCAGCACCCTGGGCTGGCCTTAGTTTTACCTTTTAACTTTTTTAAAAAACAAGTTACACAACGCCCTTGGAAGTCCTTATAAGAGCCTGTGCTTTTGTCTCTCCCCGGGAGTTTGTCCTGGCACCGCTGAGCCGAGCCCGGCACAAGCCACGGCCACCTCGACTCGAGGGAATTCATCTGGTGGAACTGAGGGGAGCGACTTGTCCCTGTCACACAGAACTTGTCCCTGTCACACAATTCCTGCCCTGAAAAGCAGAGTTACACAAGCCCTTGTAGCAGCACCTCATTATGGCCCCAGGGACAAGCACGGGGGCTACTGCCTCTCTCTCCCCGTGAACTCGGCAAGTTTGGCCCGAGCTCCTCGGTTGCTATGAGATTTTTAAAGGCAGTCTGAACCTGTCAGCACTGAGCAGGCTTTTTACACAATTCTGCTCCACGAGGCTCCTCAGCTGCCAGTGGAGCCAAACACTCCAGGACAGGGCTCGTCCTCGCAGCTGCTGGAATTAACTCCTTGAGAACTGCACAGAAAACTTCCCAGCTGGGGCAGAAGGATCCTGCAGTGCCCCTTTTTCTGCCACAGCATCTCCCAGCCAAGCAAATTGCTGGGGATGTTTTTCCATCTGGCCCTCCCAGCTCCGGTCACACAACGGATAATGCCTCTGATGTTAAATTGATTTGGGAATCCAGAGGGGCAGACAGCAAAAGTCAGGATTTTTGGAAGATTTCAGGCAAACACAGAAGTGTTTCTCATCCCAAGGTGGACTTTGAAAAGCCCTTACTGTCAATTTGCTTACTCTGGGTTTATCATAGGATTCCAGAATGGTTTGGGTTGGAAGGGACCTTAAACCTCATCCAGCCACAGGCAGGGGCACCTCCCACTGTCCCAGGGTGCTCCAAGCCCTGTCCAGCCTGGCCTTGGACACTGCCAGGGAAGGGACCTTTAAGGTCCTTTTCAACCCAAACCATCCCATGGTTCTGTGTTTTAACTCCAGTGCAGATTTCAAACCTGTTGAAATGACAGATTTTAAGCATAAGAAAAATCAAGGCAGTTAGGAAACCTCCAGGCACGCTCCCTTTTCCTCCCCACCTCTTCACACTTCCATTAAAAATCAAAAGGAAATTCACAGGCTATTTTTTTTTCCTTTTTTTTTTTGTTTAAATAACATTCCAGGCTGTGACATAAGCCAGCAAAGACAGGAAATACGATCATGAGGCAGAGCTCCATCCTCTGCTCCTGTCACTGCGACTTTTTGGGGACTTGGCAAATGACTGAGCAGAGGAGACAGCCGGCGTGTTTTATGGAGTTGAACTGTAACATCCCTGTTCCGCAGCCAACTCCCCGTTCCTCTGCTCTGACACCAATAAATCTGCCCAGCCACGGGGAACAAAGCTCTTCACACGAGCTGGCCACACGTGAACCCCTCAGATTCGGCTACCTGGGCAAGCACCCAGCCCCTGGGCTCTGCCGTGTGTAAATATTCCCAAAAAAGTGGGAAAATGCCCATTTCAGCACCATCACCTGGGGGGTTTAACCCTGCTACCAACACACTCCCATCCACCACAGCTTTCCCAAGTGCCAGTTCCCAGAACCTCAGCCTCCCATTCCAGGGAGGAAATCGCCACTTTGGGCTCGAAGGAAAACCCTGCCAAGGCAAACCCTGAGAGCCCAGAAATCGAGACACAAATCCAAACAACTCAAAGCCTCGTTTTAAGTGTTGTCCAAGCATTAACCTCAAAAGCTCGGAGCACAAACTCACTTTTTGGAAGCTCATTCCCAGGTGAACAAACCAAAGCAGGGTGATCCAGGAAAACCCCTCCAGATTTCTGCCCTTCTCTTGCCGGACTCCCGGTACCCTCCAGCAGGACCAGGGCGCACACGAGGGATCACCGTGGGCTCCAGCAAGAGCTGCCCATGGATCTCCCTGGGAGGAACCTGTTCCCAGGCTGGCTGAGCCTGGAAATGACAGGAGGAACTTCTTCCACGCTGAGTCAGGGAGTGACGGCGGCTGCGGGGCCGCGGTGGCCGCGTTTCCTCCCCGGCGGCAGAGCCAGCGCTGCCCCACGGCTTTCCTGTTTTCCCTGCTGCCTGCAGCTTCCCAGGGGCACGGGGCTCCAGAGCCTGGCACTGCGGGGTTAAACTGCTGCTGGGGAAATGCTGTCAGAGCCAGAGGGAAAATTCCAATGTTTGCTTCAGCCGTCCTGGGACACACCGGGAGCGGCTCTCCAAGGACGGCCGCTCTCCCATCCACCGCCCCTTCAGCAGCAAAATGGGATAAGATTTGCCTGTGCATCCCAAGGGCTGCCCCCACACACCCCCCAGCATTCCCACTGCTGATCCCCATGCACAAGCCAAACCCAGGGCGGCTGGGAGCCGCTGGTCCGGCCCTTGGAGAGCCCTGCCAGCCCCTCCAGGCCACACAGAGGGTCAGCGGCTGGGCCCCCTTCTCCGAACACTGTCCTGCTCACACGGATTATTCCTGGCGTGGGTTCCCAGAGGCTCCTGCCAGAGCAGCCCTCCCTGTGCTCCCAGCAGGCCGTGGCTGGGCTGTGGCTCACGGGCAGTGCTGGTGGCTGTCACACTCAGGAGAGCTCACGCCACTGACCCAACACCCACCCACCAGAGCGGCAGCCAGGCCGGACCCTGCCCTTCCCGTCCAGCTCCGGCCAGGAGACGCCGGGCTCCAGTTCCAGCCCCAAGCCCCCTCGGAGCCCCCAACCCCTGGCACAGCACAGAGGAGCCCTGGGGAGGCAGCGGCGGCAGCGGGAGGAGGAGAGGTGAGAGGTCAGGGCAATATTTACTCAGACGTCACCTTTCACTTTTATGAAGTGGGGAAATGGTGCCGGAGCAGGAAAAGGGCTGCGAGGGACGTTCCTGCCTGGGGAGCTGCTGTGGCACCGAGCACAGCACGGAGCCGGCTCCGGAGAGCCACGGCCTGGCTGGGGCAGGACCCTCAGACCCCACGTGGGGCTGGGGATGGGCTCCCGGGCTCCAGCTGGGAATGGCCGGACAGGCAGGAGCTCTGAAGAGCCTCTCCTGGGCTTCAGCAGGTCCCCAGGGCTCTCCCAGCCTCACTCTCCCTGTGCCTTCGGAGATCATCTGGACCTTTTTATAACGTGACTCCGATGCCTTTTATCTCCTGCTCTGAATGCAATTTTAGCCCAGGCAAAGCTGGATTAAATTTTCATAGTAGGATACATTTATCTCGCATCTCACTCCCCCCATCCCCACCCCCGAGGTCGATTTCAGCCGAACAGAAGCTGCGATTACAGGGACGAACATGAGATGGGCTCTCTCTGATAAGGAGGGGAGGGCTCCTCTTTGCCAGCGCCCCATCCCTGGCAGCTGCCCCCACGCAGCATCCCGGCAGCAGCCCCTCGGAGCCGCACGGACCCACCGGAATTCCCACTCCAGCCCCGCGGGGAGCAGGCAGCACACCGGGCCCGTCACTGACACGTGTTGCACTCGTGTGCTTGGGAAGCTTGTGCTGCCTTGGGAAACTTGTGCTTCCTTGGGAAATTTGTGCTGCCTTGGGAAGCTTGTGCTGCCTTGGGAAGCTTGTGCTTCCTTGGGGAAGCGCTGTTGGAGCAGCCTCGCCCCAGCCTCGCGGCTCGTCTGGGACACAGCGGGCAGAGCAGCCTCCTTTCCACGGACAAGGAGCGGGGACACAGCCACAGCCAGCCTGGAGCACCCGGGAACGTCCCAAAAGCACCAAAAACCTCCTGTTCCCGCTGCGGTGCTGCGGCCAGCAAAGCTCCAGGTCCCACTTCCAGCCCCTGTGCCCCCATCGCCACCAGCCCGAGCCGCGGCTCAGCTCCGCTTGGCTCCTTGCTGGGCTTGCGTTCGGTTTTTAGTTGGATCCAGAGGATCCCCTCTAGTGGGATGAGGCGGAATTTCAAGCCCACATCCCACCCCCAGTCTCCCCCAGCCCTCTCTGTGCGGGCCGCGGGGCCCAGGGCGGGTGCTGGGCTCGGGAGTTACTCAGCCCATTTTGCCATTTTTCCCATTGGAGGCGAAGCCAAAGCCAGGCTGAAATGTGGGTGCCATGCAGGTGGGGAGAGCCGGAGGGAAGAGAAACGCTACGAACAAGAGGATAAATCCCCTTCACAGCAGCAAAAAGAGATGACTTCCACCAGCCAAACGCCTTTGGCAATAAGGGGCCACCTGGCCCTCCGGGTAGTCGCCACAGGACAGGGGCTGGAGGTGGCAGGGCCACGCAGTGACACAGCAGCACGTGGGGGCCCCGCCGAGCTCCCCCAGCCCGTGTCCTGCCGGCAGCACCCGCAGTAAATCCATTTATTTTCACTGCAGAGAGCGGCTCCGAGCGCGGGCCCCGGCGGCCGCCGCTGCCGCCCAAGGACAGCGCGCTGCCCTCAATTCTGCTTTTGTTCCTTTTCATCGCCGGCTCCCCGCTCGGGCACACAAAGAGCCCGTGGCCTCCTCAGACCGAAGGCGGGCGAATCTCGCCGTGCCCTGGCCCTGCCCGGGGAGGGAGGCAGGGAGGTGGCACCCGAGGAGGTCCCCAGGGATGCTCCGGGTGCCCCCAGGGATGCTCCGGGTGTCCCCAGGGATGCTCCGGCTGCCCCTAGGGATGCTCCGGGTGTCCCCAGGGATGCTCCGGGTGTCCCCAGGGATGCTCCGGGTGCCACCGACACTTGAGCTCCTTCAGACCCAGCCCCGGCTCAGCCCCGGCACAAGTTGGGAGCACCTTTGGCTCCCCCTGCCCTCCCCTCTGCTGTTGTGGCGGTGGCCTCCCAGCCAAGCTGGTTAAGAGATTAACACTCTAAAAACCACATTTACTCTAATTAGCCATGAAATCTTTGTAACTAAGTGAAAAAATGTTTCCCTTGAGGGATTTTTGTCCATTCATCACTGTTTGAATTGCCGGGCAGGGGGGGTGGGGAAGAGAAAAGAGGGGGGACGAGAGAAAAAAACCCTCAGATCTAATGAATTAATAGCAGAATGCCCTGGGGGAGCAGCGGCTCCTCCGCAACACGGGCACCTCAAAGGGGGCTTTTCACAGCTCGCCGAGGGGACGCTGCTGAATTATTTCGAGTTAACAGACTGTAACAGCTCTGCTCCCGTTTGAGCCGGGCAGCTTGGCCAGCGCTCCGCTCCTCCCTTCCCTTCCCTTCCCTTCCCTCGCACGGGGACGGACAGACGGACGCTGTGCCCGGCCCGCTGCGTGCCCCTGCCCTGCAGACAGCCGGGGGCACACAGGGCACCACCCGTGCCCCCAGTCCCTGTTGTACCGGGAAAAACATTTCGGAGTTAGGTGGGAGGGGAGGCAGAGAATCTTGCCACAACTTAGGCCCATAAATATTTCATATTGCTGGAAGAAGAACGATTATATTCCTGCCAGCACTTTTCTTGTGTATTTTAAATGTGTCACCGCCTTCTACTTTCTCCCCCGTTTGTGTTTCTTGTAACAGGCCCATGAAATAAAGATTAGCTGAATAATCAAGAGTGTTTAGAAATGTGAAGGGGCCTGTCTCAGGAGCACTGCGTGCTCAGGTTCATCTTTTTTCAGGTTTCCCACCCCCCTTTTTAAGGATGCCAAAGGCAGAGGGGGGGCGAGGTTTTCACAGGGTGGAAGCGAGGGGAGCGTGGGGATGGGGAGAGCGGAGAGCACGCGCTGCCCCGTCAGAAATGACAGGCTGAGCACCGTGAGGAACAGGGGGGCACTCTCCCCCATTACATATTTATTGTTCAGGCTGCAGAGGGGCCAATTAAAACAGCTTGATCACTGCCGTGTTGGAGCAGCCGCGGATGTGCTCGGAGAGGCGGGAGGAGAGAGGCAGGTGAGCACGTTCCTGCTGGGATGCAGCTCAGTCCCTTCTCCGAGAGCCACAAACCTGCCCCAGTGAGCAAAGGTACCCCTGAGATCATCCCTCAGTGAGCAAAGGTACCCCTGAGATCACCCCTTGGTGAGCAAAGGTACCCCTGAGATCACCCCTCAGTGAAAAAGGCACCCCGGAGATCACCCCTCGGTGAAAAAGGCACCTCTGCTCCCCCAGGAGATGTCCCCTCGCTGAACAAAGCTGCCTCTGCTCCCCCAGCACAGCGTCACGTTGGCACCCAGCAGCCAGCCCAGCTTCCCACCTTCAGCTCCTCACCACTCACGCAATTTCTAAATATCGGCTTTGCTTTCTCTCCCAGTTCAGCTCCTCATCTCAGCTGCCCACGGCATGAGACAGTCTGCACCTACATCTGCCCTAGCTTTTGGGCAACCTTTCCCAGGCATGCTCGAGACTCCCACATTTAGCTGCAACAGGAGTTCCCGAAGTAAGTTCTGGAAAGCCTCGTGGCGGTACCTAAACGGGAGATGTCGGGAAGAGCCTGCAAACCACACATTTCCCCGAGACTCCACAGGGTCTGCCCGGCAAACTGCTCCAAATGTCATTTCCATTTAGCTGCTTTGCGAGCCAATTTGTCACATCCTAATGCAATTTGCTGAGGAGAGTTAAAGAGCACAGGGCAGGAGCAGTCACCCCTTCCTTCTCCGGGCTCCCGCAGCCAGCCTGCATCTGCAGCTTCCCTCTTGCATCCAGCTGGAGTTCCCTTCTGCCGGGGAGCAGGGGAAGCTCAGGGTTAATGCAAAGAACAAGGCAGAGCATGGGAAGAGCATGGGAAAAGCTGCTTCCATCATATTGGTGGATTATGAGCAGATCTTATGCAGCATCTGTTACCTGCTTCCACCGCACCAACTTGTTCTGAGCCGGGGGGGAAACTCCACAATTAATTACATCAAACAACACCATAAAGACAATGAGGAGTAAATTGGGTTGCTTTATCTTCTCGCAACAAGCGCTGGGGATGCGGTTAGAGGAGTTGGGAGGGATGACTGCCTTGCCAGATAAGCCATTTCTCAACTGGCACTGCTGGGTCACGTCCCTCGCTGCTCGCACCAAGCCTCGCAAATCAAAGCTGCTTTATCTGGTCCCCTGCACCACCCCAAAACACCACATTTGAGCTTTGAGGGTCCTCGAAGTGACAACAAATGGCAAAAGGACAGCAATAAAGACCAAAAGAGCCCCCTTGAGTTCTACAGGATCTAACACCTCTGTGTTAAAGGTAAAAAGCCAAACATCTGTTCCGAGGATGGCACAGATTCTTGCGAGGCATCTGTCCCTCGGCTGTAAGTAGGTCATCTCATTTCACTTTAGACACCGTTATCAATGAAGCCATCCAAAGCAGGAGGGACAGGACCACGTCCCCAGCTCAGCTGAGGTCTGTCAAGCACATTGAAGCCACCAGCGAAGCATCAAGTGCTCAGCACAGAGCAGGAGCAGCCTTTGAGCAGCGGTTTCACATCATGGCACTCGGAGAACTTCACGTTCCCTCAGCCCCGAGCCTCGGCTGCTGCTCACAGACGCACAAGGGATTTTTTCCCTCTGCCGCTTTACTATTCACCTCGCTTAAAATTAACCTATTGACTTTCTGATACCCCTTAGAACACAGATTAATTGAACATCACTCACTTCACCTCCAGGAACGTGCGAGTATTGGCCATAGCGTGAATGGAGATAAAGCCGGGAATGCCTGACCGTGCCAGGTTAAACGGAGGTCACAAGCGGCGAGCACAGCTCGCACAGAGCAGCCTCGGCTGTCACCGACACCCACCCGGCAGCTCCGGGGCTGCGGAAACCGGGACCATCACCCGGGAGTTGGGATTTCCCTCAAGGGAGCACAAGTGCATTCGGCATCTCTCCCCTCATCACCTTCCAAAAAGGCTCTTGCGGGGATTCAGGAAAGTTTTAGTGGGGATTTTATGTCTTTTCCCCTAAGATTCAGGGGTGTTTTCCAAAAGGCGCCTCCTTGCTAGCAGGAACTTTTCATGGAGATGAGTTTATCCCGCTGCATCGGCTCCAGACCGTGACTGAGCGGTACCGAGCGGCCGCAGAATGAGCGAGGAAACAGCGATGTCTAACGGGAGCGCGGAGCAGCTCGGGGAGGGAGGGAGCGGGAGCTGGATTCCCTGGAACCGGGCAGTCGGAGGGGCTCCTCCATCCCTTCCCCAGGCTCCCCCGGCATCCCCGCGGGCACGGCCGGGGCCGGCGAGCACCACCCCGCACTCCGCATCCCCCGGTGCCTCCCGCAGCCCCCGGTGCCTCCCGCAGCCCCCGGTGCCTCCCGCAGCCCCCGGTGCCTCCCGGCTGGGGCAGCTGCGGGTGGCGCGGCCACCACGATCCCGAGCCTCCTCCCCGCATCCCCCGGCGGGCAGCAGCCCCTCGCCATCCGCCGCCACTCACCAGCCCTCGGCGCTCCGCTGCCGCCCGCCTGCCGGCTCAGGGCGGGGGGATGCAGGCGGCCCCCGGCACCATGGAAATCCGGGGCCGGGCGGCCGCCGCTGCCCGCAGCCCCCCTCCGCCTCCCCCGGCGCGGCGCGGCTCGGCTCGGCTCAGCCCCGCCGGCCTCTCATCGCCTCCGCGGCCGCTGCCCGAGTGCGGCGAGCGCGGCTCGGCTGCGCTGCGCCCGCCCCGGCATCCGCCCGCCGCCAGCCCGGGCGCGCTCCCCGCTCCGCGCCAGCCCCGCGCCCGGGCGCGCTCCCCGCTCCGCTCCGCGCCGCCCCCGCGCCGCCCCCGCTCCCCGCCTTAACCCTTCCCCAGCCTGGGCGCCGCCAGCGGGGCTCGGCACCCCCTCCCCATCTCACCTGCGCCCCCCCTGTCCCCGCAGAACGGGCAGCGGCTCCGCGCCCAACAAAGCCCGGAGCGGCCCGGGGCAGCCTCAGGCTGCGCGTCCCGGCCCCGGCACGGCTGTTCCAAAGAGCCCCGCAGCTGTCCCACCTCGGCGGGGAGCGGAACGGGGCTGCTGGCTCCTGTCCCCAGCTCCGAGCCCCTGCGCACCCCTCACCCCGGTTCTGGTGGCGAGAACGACACCCGAGCGCTCCATTCCTCAGTTTGCCCATCTCTGGAAGGGGCTGATGGCCTGGTTTTGTGCCAAGGCCGGGTCATCTCCAGCAGAGCTAGGGCTGCAATGCCCCTGAAGCCACCGACCCCCACAGCTCCTGCCAAAAGCTGCCAGAACCCAACCACAGTGGCCACGGCCCGCTGGGACAGGGCACCCTGTGACCCCCCAGAGCTGGGAACCAGGAGATCCCTCCTTGGGGCTGAGTGGTTCAACCACAGAGCCACCACCCGGCCTCTCCTGTTGCCTCAGCACAGGGAGAAACACCTGGAAGCTGCAGGGTACCCAGAGTGAGGAGCATCTTCAAACACCCCGAGTCTCACTGGTCACCTGCAGCAGGTTTGGGAACTCCTGGAGTCAGGGAGGAAAAGGCAGTGCCAGTGCCACAGCCGGACATTCTGCTCCTAAAAGCCAGGAACACCAGGGTCCAGCTGACCCTGACCCAGCCAGGGGCATGGGAATGATTCCAAGGAGTGCAACCGGTGGAGGGGATCAATACCATGATGGATTGCTGTTTGCCAGATCTTGTCGTCAGGAATTTTTTAACCATTCTTCTATTACACATTGGAACAGTCACAAGAGAAAATCAGAGCCACCATCCTGGGCCTCCTCCACAAGAAACCCCAGTGACCAAACCAACCCAGTCTCCTCTTACAGCTCCCCTCCAGCCCAGCCCGTGTCACCCTCACTGCTGTCACCATGGCCACACAAGTGGCCCTGCCGCATCTTCCCTGCCTGCTGCACGTTAGCAGGACCCTGCAAGAGCAGTTTTGGGTGGAAAAAGCCACAGTTGCTGTTGGCTTTGCTGTTTGCCCCTGTAGAGGATTCGGGGGCCCCTCCTGAGGGGTCCAGCAGGGAGTGCCTTTGCCTCCCACTGTGCAGATCCAGGTCCCAGCCTTCTCCCTGCCCTGGGGGCTGTAACCAGCCCTGCCCTGCCCCTCCCCAGGGAGGAAGCCACAGGTTGGTTTGTCCGTATTCTCCCCCATCCCAGCACAGTCCCTGTCCTGTCCCACAGCCCCTGCAGAGCCCTGGGTGGAGCACGGGCACCGCTCCCTGCACAGCCAAGCGCCCACTCCCACAAAAAAGGGTCCCCCTCGACCTCACTGTAGCTCCAGAGCTGAGGACTTTGACAGCCTGGAGAGATCCCTGAGCTGCAGCTGCTCAGCTCAGGAGAGGAAGGAGAAGGCACTCAGTGGATGGCAGCACTGGTTCCTGAGCAAGCTTTTCTCTCTCCCATTCTGTTCCCAGCACAGCTCCTGCATTCCCCATTCCCGCAAATGGAACCAAATCCCATTGCAAACCCATCTTTGGCTAAATGCACATCCCACTAATGCAGTTCCTCCTCGTGCAGCCTTTCAGGGCAGGGCAGTGTCTCAGCCTTCCTCTCCTCTCTGCAGGCCCGGCTGTGTCTGCAGGCTGCCTTCTGGTTATTGTTTATTGGTGGTCGATTGTGCTCCTGTGTGCTCCTGTTTCCAGCTAATCCCAGCGCTGCTGGTGACAGACAGACAGAGAGGGACACAGAGGTGCAGTCCTGTGGCCACGGAGCTCCCCACAACCTCTGCACAGCCTTTACACCCCCTCAGGGTGCCACCGTGCAGAGACGGGGATTTCACAGCCAGGAGAGCAGGTCCCGGTCCGTGCCTGGCATTTCCTTCTCCTGTCCCCAAATCCGGACAGAACAGGCCCTTGGGCCAGCCCGCAGTGCCAGGGGCCACCTCGGCAGCACGGGCACCAACACCAGCACACAGAGCTTTGGAGAAGAACCCAGGAGCTCGGCAGCTGCTGGCCGAGCAGGGGAGGTGGGCGATGAATCCACCTCTGAACCCTTGGCATGAACTTCTTGTCCCTCTTTCATGGGCCAGGGACCATCCCAGCACCTTTTTCTGAGGGGCTGCAGGGACAAGGCAGCGTTCAAGCAGCTGGGGAAGCAAAGCTCCAGGGACAGGTCGGGCTCTGTTTGGAGCCCGTGTATCACAACTTCCCTCAGTTTGTATCTTTGATAAACGCCTTGGTTCAGAGCGTGGGGGTCACGAATGTGATGCAGGAGCCTTTGAACCCTCCCATCACCCGGAGCTCCGCATCCCCCGCAGGTCCCGGGCAAGGCGGCTCCGGCCCCCGCCGGGGGCACGGCTCAGCGCCCGAAATCAGCGTCTGCCATTGCCAGGGCAAGGAAACGCAGTCAGCTCTTCCCAGACAACCACAGCAGGGACACAGCGGCTAGAAAAGAGCCTTTTCCCCCGTTTTCTGTGAGCGTTCGGGACGCGGGAGCTGCCGGGGCTGTGCGAGGCCAAGAGCACCATCTATAGGCACCGTCTATAGGCGCCGCCCGCCAGCGCTGACAGCTCCCGCTGCCATCCAGCCAGGCACGAACCCGGCACAGCTAATAATTATTCAGCACTAATCACTACAATAGAAGAATCATAGGCAGTTATTTAGAAATGATTGTTTCCCCTCAGTTATTACTTATGACAGTGAAAGGAAGTATCAAATAGTCAAACCCACATGTATATGGGAAGCTGAGTGAAGGATCAATGGGAATTTAACCAGCACTTTACACTATTCTTCCTCTTTAGAAGAACATTGTCAAGCGATTTTTTTTTTCCTCTCTCTCCTGCTCATAATGCCTTCTTGGGAAATAAAAAGGATTTTTCTTTTCCTAGCGCTCCTTATCCTTTCCTCTCCTCAGATTTTCTCATAACTCCAAAGCTTCGGCTCCTGCCTCTGGATCCCCTGGTTTGAACTGAGCTGAAATTAACTCCAGCTTCTTCTTCTAAAACAAACTCTGGTTTCATTAAGTGCAAGGGCAGGAGAACAGAAAGTCTCTGAATCCCAGGTTCCAGAGCATCTTGTTACTGTCAGGAGCACAATTGCCTGTGCCGAGGCTGTGTCAGGAATTCCAGGTGCAGACAATGTGCCATTTTTAATATCTTCCCACAGCTTAGAGCTGAAAGAAAGGGGATCATAAGGAGGAGAGCACAAAAATAACCCTGAAAAAAAAATACCAGTAACTTTTAGTGATGTTAAAAAATCAAATACATTAAAACATTGGCCGTGCTGGCCCATTCCCAGGAGTGACCAGGTCACCTTCTCCTCTCCTTCCTTCGGCTCCTCAGTGTGTCCCGAGGTCTGCACACCATTCCCACCTCTGTTTTAAATAAATATTCTGCTGCATCCTTGTTCCCACTCCAGGACTGCACATGTCCCTGCCAGGAGCAGGGAGAGGCTCCTGGCTCGGTCACAAGCCCAGCAAAGTGGCCAAAGTCAGGTCACCTGAAGAGGCTGCCAGCTCCTCGTGGCCCTCTGGTGCTGCTCTGAAACACCTCTGTGCTCAGAAGTGTCCCCAGAGGGACCTGTGAGCCCAGGGCCACCACACAGAGCCCTCCCCCCGAACCAGGCCATGGGATTGGGGATCCATCCCTGGCTTTTGGAAGTGTTCCCCACCCCAGCTGCTGACCCCGACCCAGTTGTGCTGCCCCGGCTGAAGCGGTGCCTGGGGCCAGGAGCTGCTCTGCTGGAGCCTCCCAGGGATGCCCAGGGCCAGGCTGCCCCTCCAGCCCGGGGCTGGGATCAAAGGGGGTGAGGAATTAGAGCCCCTGGAGTCAATTACTGGCTCCTAATGAAGGAGTGACCACACGGCCTTTGACATGAACTCCCCTGCCCTGCCCCACTGAGAATTTACAGCTTAAGGATTTCCTGAGGGCCGGATCCTGCTCTGGCACGAGCTCCCCAGCTTGCCCATGGGTCAGGGGCACGTTCCCCAGCCAGGATGGGACAGTCCCTGCTCGTGGGTGACTCCTGAGCTGCCCCCAGCCCCAGCTCTGCCTGCTCCCTCTCCCCTTGCTGCTGTTCAGGGGCTGAGGCAGCTGCAGCCAGGGGCCCGTGGGTCTGTCCATTCATTAATTACTCACTAATGACACAGCCACAACCCAGCCCGCAGTGCTTGGGGCAGCCTGCAAAGATTTCCCGTCTGGGTTTGTTCCAGTAACAGGGAAAAGTCTTCAGTGCTCGGAACTCCAGACGTGCCCAAGGCACATCTCCAGAGTTATTCTGAGCTGCTGCTGATCACCACGGTCCCAATTCCCACCACCTCCATCCCAGGATGTTCCTGGGGCTGCTTTCCTTTGGCAGGACCTGCACAGAGATCCCAAATGCAGCAGGGAGTGGTGGCAGGGCCGTCCCCTCTGGAGGGATGGGTATCCAAAGGGGGCTCTAGCAGGGCTCCAGCTGTGGCTGCCCAAAATCTCTGCATCTGAAAGTCCTCAGGACTGGCTGAATTCCCCCTGCAGGGCTCCCCCTTCCCCAGCTCACTGAAGGGGTGTCTTGGGGGAGAAGCATCTCCACAATTCAGTTCAGGTGCTTGCTGTGATTGCGACGCTGCTTTAGCAATAAATGTGCCCTGCCCGCTCCCTGCTCCGCGCTCATTGGAAATCTTTAGTTCCTTCATCATAAAGAAATGAGTATTTCAAGCTCCCTGTCCTAATGAAGGTAAAATACAGAGCATATTGTCAAACACGCCGTGGCTCTGCCTTTTATTCCACAATAATCTTTCTAATTCTTCTGTAGGCACCGTGTATCACTGACAATGCCAAACGGAATGAAATGCAAACCTAAATGATTTTAAACCCTAATTTCATCTCTTTTTTCCCTCTTGTCTGAGGAGATGGAGATTTTTTTTTTCCCCCCTGCATAATAGGTGGGAGGGGGGTGGAACTGGAAATCCTTTGATTTGTGGGTCTGGCAGTGTTAATCTGCTGCTGCAAATTCTGCAAAGCGTTTTGTGAGCGATGGAGGAATGCGGAGCTGCAGCCTTCTTATCGCCCTGACTCTGCTCAGGATTGCTTGGGAGCTGTGTCAGGAAGGGGAGGGGGATGCTCCCAGTCAAAAACAAACCCAGAAGTTTATAAAACTCCTTCTCTTCAGGTAACCCAGCCAATACCAGAGAAAGGCAGAACAGATACAAGCTCATTTTAAACACCATTATCAGTTTTGATACAATCACAAAGAACAGAGGCTGTTAAGGGATAAAAACAACAAAAGAAGAAAACTTTGAGAGCACCAGCCCTTTCATTTAGCCCTGAATTTCCATCTCACCTGCTTCTCCAGCACCTCCTTGCAGCTCCCTCAGTGCCCACGGGATCAGAGTGAGGAAACCTCAGTTCCATCCCTGCAGGGAGAAGTTCTGCTGCAGCCCAGGCCCTGTCTGGGCTCCCCTCTCCTGTGCAGAGAGGCTGTCCTGGGCTAGGGAAATGTGGATCATATGGAGAGATTTATTTCATGTGTGCCAGTGCTGATTGCAGCAAGGCCCTGGGTTTAATTGATGCATTGGATCATGTGTGGTGAGCGTACCCAGGGAGTTTTCACCTCACAGATGTACAGAGAGGGACCTCCTCTGGCTCCTTTCTTTGCCTCAATACCCAGCAAGGGGCCCAGGAATATTGGGGGATTAATGTCACAACAGAGGGAAAAAGTCTGCCATTCAATCTATTTAAACATTTGATTTCACCAGTGCACCAATTAGACATTCTCTGTCTAAAGAGACCACGGATTAAAGCAACAGCAACGCTGAAAAAAATCATAATCTCTTTGGAGATCTGTCTGTGGACGGATCTTTTCTCTCAAATGATCAAGGCAAATATATGAAATTGAAAAAAAAAAAAGAAAAAAAGAAAAAAAAGACCTCTTAGAAGTAAACTTTAGGGCTCTGTGAATAATTTCCCCGTTCTTGTCTGTGCTCCCTTTCATGAGCTGCTTTTCCTTTCACTGGCACCTTCTCCCTCGCAGCCCATTTGCATTCCCCTAATTAAGGAGCTGCCAGCCCTGCAGATGCCACCGACTGCCCTCTGTGGGGTCTGGAGGGGTCTGGAGGAGCCTTTCTGATACTGATCCCAAGCGCCCAGGTCTGGGGCAGGTGGATGAACCCAGCCCAGAGTGGAGTCCCAGCTCCTGCTGGGGACAAACCCCTGACCCCAAACCAGGGAGCTCCACTGCAGCTTCCCCCAAAACCAGGGGAAAACGTTGGATTTCCTCTGGTGACACCCCAGAGGTGGCACAGGTGTCTCCTCTGAGCTGCTGGGACTTGGCAAACTGCTCTGCTTCTAACGAGTTTCCTTCTGACAAAAGAAGGCCCAAAAGCTCCATTTTTTCCCCCAAAGGCCCCTCGGGTGGTGGTGGTGGCACCTCCCTGGCGCCAGCCTGGTGGGCAGCGTGCCCTTGGTGATTGGGACCTGGGATGAAGTCCTGGGGTATTAAGAAAGACAAAAGCACATCCTGAGGAAATAAAACGAGACCAGAACTCCTGTCCAACCCCCGAGTCACTCCCAGGCCGTGACTGACACCAGAGGCCTCCCCAAGTGCTTCCCTGTGTGCACCAGGAAAAGCATCCCAGGGTTTCAAACTGATAGGGAAGGGCTGGATCACAAAAAAGGGAGACCAAGTGGATTATTTCTTCCAGCTCCAATCCCTCCATGGCTCTGCCAGGACCTATTTCCAGCTCCTCTCTCCTTATTTAGATGAGTGGAAGGTTTAAATGGGGAAGTTTTCCTTGGCAAGGGTGTTCTGGCAGCAGAACTGGACCAGTTAAATATACCCAGCCCAGACAAAAGGAAGAGGCTGTTTCCAATTAGGAACGCTGGTATTTTTCTCTTCCATGATTTCTGGTGTTCCTTGGGCCGGAGGTTCAGCTCAGGGAGAGGGGAGAAAGGGCAGGGGGAGCCCAAATGTGCAGATCTGATCAACGCCTCCCAATTCCTCAGTGCCGCAGCATCCTCAGGCTCCTCAGGCTCCAGTTCCTGTGGCATTGCAGGGCTTTGATCACCTCAAGTTACCCAAGCCTTGGAGCCCAATTCTCTGTCAGATGGGGCGACTGCCAGGCCAGCAGAGCCCTTGGCTGCTCCAGAAGCCCTCACACCCTTGAAGGAGGCACCAGAGGGTTTTCCACGAGGATGTGACCCTTCCCCCTCCTCCCTCTCCTTTGCAGAATTCCCTAGCCTAGAAGTAATCCAAACTAAATTTAAACAAGAAGTGAATTGGCCAGGCTATCCATAAATTTGGGTATCTCATTTGAAGATTATTTTATCCTTTATTCCCCCTGTGGTGCTGGATGAACGTGAGAGCTGCTCCAGCACTGCCCCTGGACAGGGGAGGTTCCCTCCTGCCAAAGAGGCTTTGCAGGAACTGCCCCAGGAGCTGCTGTGAAGGTCCAGGGAAGGATCAGGGAAGGATCCCAGCTGGGATTCACGACCAGGTGAAAGAAGCAGGAGAGTCCCCAGCCCCGTGCCCGGCACACAAAGGAGAACCAGTCATTAACAAATCTAAACAGAAATAAAATAGCAGAGCCAGAAAAGCTGAATGTGCCCAACACTGGAGAACAAAAGGAAGGGGAACCGTTTTTCACCTCAGAAAGGAACGGGAGAAGAAAGTCTTTGACAGTGAGGGAGGACGATTTGCTCTCATGGGCCAGTGCACAGCCAAATATCTACAAGCTGTTCGCAGCAGACTGATTGCAGCAGGGCCAGAACGCCGTTGTACGTGCTCTAAAAAACCGGGGGGGGGAACCACCACCACCACCACAGAGAGGTACTTCAGAAATAAATCACGGCCTATTCATTAAACCAGATTATTTTAGTGAAATCTATTTTCCCCCTCTCTTTATTGCTTTGTTTTCTTTTATGTTAATTCTGCGTCTGCTTAAAGTTGAGTTCCTTGATCTGCAACATCTTTAGCTTTAATTTTTATTTTTTTTCCCTCTCTTTTCTCCTCTTACCAGCGAAATGAATTCAGATCATTTGCATTTATTGCAGTGAACACCCAGCCTCATCTGTAGCCTTTAGTGTGACTGAATTGCTTTTCTGCTTCACGGGGCACACGGAGGAGGCTGCAGAGAGCCCCTCACCACCCCAGGAATTGTCTCCCTGGCACTCCCACGGTGCTGCAATATTTATCATATTGATCCTCTATAAAATAAATAAGCAAAATGATATTATTGGGAGCAATGATCTGATGAACCCACGGACTGAATCAATCACTTGGCAGGGACTTTAGAACAAGCAGCCGCTCGCTCTCAACTGTTTCCAGAGTCAATTTTCCTTACAAATGGGTTTCTCATCAACCTAAGCACCTCACAGAGGGAATGTGTCCTTCCACTGGATCTCCTTGGAAAATAGGAGTGTTATATATGGGTGCTATACCAAATCCGACTTCCTTAGAACCACACACTTCCATTTCTTAATTAACTTTAAAACCTTCTTTAAAAAATACTCAATTCCTTTAGTGGATTTAGCTTAGAGAGACCCAAAATTCTCTTCAACACACAAACCCAGGGCTGGCTTCACACTGGTTCTGTTTGAAATGGATTTGTAAAAATTATGGCGACAAACACAGAGAATTTGCACAGCTTGTTTTCCATGATGATCTCCTGTGCCACAGGAACAATGTTGCCCCTGCATGGCCAGGGAGGCACTGCCAGAGCTGGGGCAGGAAATTGGAGACCCAGCTTCAGACCACATGGAAAGTGACCTCAGCAAATCCATCATTAAAACACTGAGCTTGTTCCGAGGGCTCCATTTCTCCACCAGCTTCCAGCTCCACCCTCCCTTCCTTGGAGGAACTGGCTCTGAAGGAGTGAGGGGAATGGCTGGGAGGGATTCCAGTGCATGGAAGGGGAGCCCTGGAATCCCAAAGGGAAAACACTCCCACTCAAGCACTCTGGAGCTCCACGAGATGCTGCTCTGCATTGGGGAACAGAGCTGCACCCCAGCACGTGGCCGAGGGTGCTGGGATTTGGGTCAGAATCCTGAACACCGAGGTGGGTGATGACTGTTCCAGGGAATTGTCACCAGCCAGGACCCGCCGGGGTCCCTCTCATGGGCTGGGGCTGCTCCTCTCCCCTTCCCAGCAGCTTTATCAGCAGCAGATGCTGCTGCAGTCAGATGGAAACAACACAAGGAGCTCTCCACATGGCGTCTCGTCACGGGGAGGAGAGAGGAGCTGCTGGGGCTGGCTGGGATCCGCGGGAATCTGCTGCGGGAAGCGGCCCAGGAATCCCAGGTCAGGGGCCATGGACACCACGGCCCCACAGCCCTCGGGGTGCAGTGCCAGGGCCTCTCCAGCCGAGCTGTTCCCCCTCTCTGGGGGAGGGAGAGGTGCAGGATTGGGGCAGGAAGGGACAGCAGGAGGGGACACGGGCAGGAGACAGGGCTGGAAGTGCTGGCAGAGATCTCACGGCATATTCTGTGCTTGTAATCCCCTGCCACAGGATTCGCATTTCCTGTGTCTTCCAAGATGTTCAGGAGCAGAATTCACAGCTCCTCGAGGCGCAACATCTTGGGTTTAATTCTTTCCTGCCTGTCCCCATAAACCTGGAGGATCAGCCAGTGAAGCCTGCCAGAGCCTTCCCAGTGTCACCAGGACCCAAACCCTCTCCCCTGGTGTCCAACTCCCACCAAGGACCTCTCACTTCCCACAGCAAAGGGGAAAAATTCCATGAAAAATCAGCCTGATTGGGGAAAAGGCTCAAACTTATTGATCCGTGCATCAGAAGTACACAATGCCTGTAATTAAACACGTGTAGGCCGGGAGCTGCTTGTCTGCCCTTGGGTTTGCTCCTCGAGTGAGCTGCACACAGACAGACAGACAGGCAGACAGACAGGCAGACAGACACACAGACACACACACACAGAGACACACAGACAGACAGGCAGACAGACAGACAGACACACAGACACACACACACACACAGACACACAGACAGACACACAGACACACAGACACACACACACACAGACACACAGACAGACAGGCAGACAGACAGACAGACAGACACACAGACACACACACACACACAGACACACAGACAGACACACAGACACACAGACGGACACACAGACACACAGACGGACACACAGACACACACACACACAGACACACAGACAGACACACAGACAGACAGACTGACTGACTGACTGACTGACTGCTCCCTCCCTGTGACTGCAGGCCTGGGGAGGAGGAATAAATTAATCAAGCTTACCTCTCCTCGCAGGAAAGCCAATCAAGCTGGCTGTTCAAAGGATAACTGCTATAAACCCTGCATAAAAAGGGGGGAAAATACAGCTGGGACCTCCACATTGGCTTTTTAACAGCTGTG
Organism: Monarcha castaneiventris obscurior; assembly: GCA_026261815.1. Taxonomy (NCBI): domain Eukaryota; kingdom Metazoa; phylum Chordata; class Aves; order Passeriformes; family Monarchidae; genus Monarcha; species Monarcha castaneiventris. The sequence goes on from JAMPIT010000451.1 coordinate 111,678, forward strand.
TGTAAATATGGCTAATAACTCATCCTGTCAACATGCTCGCTTGGCCATTACAAGGAAATATTCATAAACGCTATTCCCAGTGCTGATGGCTCCATTTCCTTAATGAAATCCACAGAGTTTACTTTGCAAAGTTTAATTGCTGGAAGAATGGGTGTCGGGTTTCTGCAGCCGACCTGCTGCCCTGAAATCCTTCCAGCTCCCATGTACAACAAGGAAAGAACTTAATGGAGCTTTTGCAGCAGTGGCTTAGCAGCTAAGCCACCTTTAAGCAATAATCCCAGCAAATATAGATGGAGATGCTGGAATCTCCTGCCTTCCAGGAGAATAGATTTTAAGTAATATGAAATGCAGTCCTGCTAATTGACTGAGCAGGGGATTTCTGTAGGGAATGCCTCCAGCATTGAAATCCGGGCATTGATTACATCTCCTGGATGGGAATGTCTGCAGCAGGATGGAGCTGGAAAGGGAATGAGGAGCTGGCAGGGCCAGGCAGGGATGGGTGACAGCACTGATGGGCTAAATCCCTGTGTTAGTAACACACACCCCAAAGTCCTGGTCACTGTCACCTTCCTCCACCTTTTATCCACTAAATCTGTGATAAACAGAAGACTGAATTTGTTGGAATTACTGTGGAATCTCTGCAGCCCTGACTCTGATTTAACCCCGGAGAACCCTGCATTCCCCACCAGCAAGGAGCCCAATTCTCCTCAGGAGTCTCATCATCCCCAAAGGTGAAACCATCCCCAAAGGGGCAGAGCCCAGAGCTGAAGGCGTTTGACCACAGGAATCCCACGTACAGGACCTGCCAATCCCATTTCTGCTCCCATCCCTGACTCTCGTGGGCCTCAGGGTGAGCACCTTCCCCAGGTGGGGATGGCACTGCTGTGCACACACTCCCAGGGATCTCACCTGACCCCAAACAAACCAGGAGAGGTTTAAATCCAAGCCTGGAACAAACTGCTGAGCCAACAGCGGTGGTGTGATTTTCAGAGACATTCAAACACGGAACAAACTCATTCCAGCACCATCTCCCTCCTTCTCTAATATGGAAAATAGCCTGGAAAACAGCGTGTGCTGCTGCCAGCGGGGAGGGGAGCTGGGTGCCAATACCTAAACAAGATCAATCACTTCCAGGAGCAGCCTGAGCACGGAAGCAAAGCTCCCTGCCTGCCCCAGCAGCTTTGCACTGCTGAAGTGTCTCCAGTTATGCAAAACTAAGCAAAAAACTTACAACTGACTTTGGGAGGTGTGTGAGGGGAGCACGGGTACAAACAATTCCTCATTAATAGGAACTATGATGCATTAATTTCATAGATCACACAGAGATTTTGCTCCATGGCGTTCCAGTTATGGACACAAGAAAAGGTGATTGTTTTTTCCCCCTGAATTTTTGTAAAATATCGTTATTTCGTGATATTTCACATAAAAATGTGAACCCTCCAAACCCTGCACTGACCCTGCCTCTGCTGACGTGTGGCCACATCGTGCCTGGGGCAGCCCCATGGCATCACCTGGGCACTCACTGGTAAAGGGGAAGGGCTGGGAGCCCTGCAGGGAGAAGGTGAGGGGTGTGCAGGAACCAGCAGCTGGGAACAGAGTTTGGTTTTACTCCTGCCTGACTCCAGCAAAGCAGAGGCTGATCATACGTGAAAGAGGCAAGATTTGAACAAGAACTCAGACAATAAAAAGGGCAAGGCAGAGGACCCTGCAGGAGGAGGAATGATGCACTTCTATTCCCAGATGGAGGCTTCCTCTGCTGCCTCAGATGCCGAGGTCAGAGGAGGACAGAGAAGTGAATCCCCTTTAAAGCTCGGAGGGTGAGTGACTCCCGTGTACCCCTCTCTGACAGACACAGACAATTTCCCTGCAGGAGCACACAGCAGAGGAAAGGCTCCATCCTTTGAAAAGCCAACCTGCAAAGGCTGAGCGTGCTCAGGTTCCCCTGAGAGGTGCAGGTTCCAGGGGCCTGGCTGGAACAAGGTGCTGCTCCCAGCACTGCTGTCCCACAGCCCAGAGGCTCCAGCCTGGAGCAGAGGCTCCAGCTCGCAGGTTTTTGGGAAGGAGGAGCTGCTCCACACCACCAGCACAGGAGGCAGCCTTGGCTGGCAGAGCTGAGAGCTCCCAGCGCCGAGGCAGCAACAGAAGCCTGCTCTGCCTCCTCCTTGTAGCAAAGGCCTGGAACAACAGACACCGCTGGTTTTGCCTTCTTTAGGTGGCACCTGAAGCTTCCCCAGCTTCACAGAGGGAGTTGGCAAAGCCCCTGTCTTGGGGTGACTTTAGGATGTGTGTCCCCTATCACTGCACCTGATAACTTCTGTCAGTCTGTCCCCAAACCCCAGCCTCCGCTGTAGGCAAATGCTGCAATTTCCCAAGGAACCTTTTCATCCATTTTTTATGCGGCTCACTTTCTTCAAAGGCAGATTGGGGCTGGATGTGAGAAGGGAAACCAATATTTCACTTTCCTTCTGCTGCATTTTAATCCTGAAGTTTGGCACTTGGCTGAGCACTGCCCCAGTTTGCCAGGGAAGACGTCAGGAGCCAGTGGGTAGCGGAGCTCAGAGTCATTAGTGCAGAAGAGGGCAGAATCTGGTTAATTATTTTAAAGGCTATTCCTTTCTAATTTCATTTTTTTCCTCCTTTATTTTAAAAACCAAGCTCGCTGCTCCAGCCTTCCCCTGCTATCCAGAGCTGTCCCATTCGGACAGGGCAGGTGGTTAATTAAGAGTGATTTTGTTTTATCAAACCATATTCTTCAGGGACAAAGGAATGAAGTGAGCACTGAAACGTTTCCAATGGCGATCCCTAACATTTACATAATTCAGCTCCATTCCCCTGGGACCTCGGCAGGGCTGACAGATGACCAGGCTCCACCAGGAATGGGAGGGGGTTTTATCTCCCTGGCTCTGGTTCCCTCTAAATGCCCATGAATGAATGCCCAGCCTGGGCAGATCCTGCCTTGGTGGCACCGTCCCCTCTCAGAGAGTGAGGGCACAGCACCCACACAGGGCTGGCGCTGGCCCTGGAGCTGCTGCTCAGCTGCTCTGGGGTCTCATTCCCAGCCCCCCAGGCCTGCAGTGCCTCTGGAATCTGCTGCACATCCCAGTGAGCTCCCAGCAAACCCCCAGAGCCCCCCTGGCTGGGGCAATCCAGGGATATTGGTGCCAGCTGAGGCTCGGGCCCTGAGGCAGCAACCCTTGGATGCTTCGTGCCCTGCTGGTGCTGCTGGCAGGGAGGGGTGGCTTTGAGGCAAAAAGGGGTAAAAACCTCACAGAGTTCTCCCCAGAACCTGCAGCTCTGGTGTGGATCTCCCCCTCCTGCTTGGAGAGCTGGGTCTGCTGCTGGGGCTGTGTTTAACCACAGGGAAACCTCAGCAGCAGGAGCTCCCTGCCAGGAGCCCACAGGAGCCGGGTACAGCCTGGTCCATGGGCAGTGTTCCCCCATATCAGGTATGAATTTCACCCAGAGGCTCAGCTGTGGGCAGGGTCAGTCTGGGAGCAGATCTTGGAGCAGATCAGCTGTTGCAACATCACAAAAAATCCTTTGTTTCTGGCTTGTGCAGCAGTTCAGATTCACGCCCAACATCTGCTCAGAAACCTCAGTTTAAGCCCTTTCCTGTGGATCCAGAGAGGATCCTGTCCTGATGCAGAGATGAGCCTGTGTTGTTGAAAAGTAATTTTACCTGGTGGCTCCTCAAAGCCAAGGCAAATGCAGCCCTCCCATCCCCATCTTCCTCTGCTCTCCTGCTTCTTTCCTCCTCTTCATCACTCCTCCTTTCTGATCATTTATTTTAAACTGCTTTAGTTTTAATTAAACCCGTAAACAGGTACAAACAAACATGAAGAAAGGAAAGATTAAAGTCTCTTATCTACTAATTATAGTCCAGATGAGATGTTTCAGATAAATGATCAGAGCATGGTGTATTTATGGAGCTCATCAGCCTGTAATTAATTCAGCATCAGGGTTACACCCGTGTGGGTTCCTAGCCTGGGCTTTTCTTTGTGGCACCAATTTGTTACCTCCTCCTGCCCTCACCAAGAGCTTCACTGACTCCAGCTCAGGGCAAAATAAATCTTACCTCACCCAAACACTGTTTTCACCTTCAGGGAGAATTTATTCCTCCTGCCTCTGTGCTCAGCATCACCACAGGCCTGGAGCTCAGGCTGGGAATCCACATCCTTGCTTTTCGCTGCTGCCTCCATCCCTGATGTGTGACTTATGATGGGCCCAGAGCTTCTTCTCCATCCCCATCCTCAGCTTGTTCTGGTGTAAAACGAACTCTAATTAATAAATGTCCGTGTGTCAGCTTGAGCTCCTCAGACAGGAGCCAGTAAAGATCTACAAGGTGTCATTAATTCACAATTAGTTCCAGAGACATCATTTCTTTAACTTTATAACTGTCTATCCCTTCCCCGATCCATCTCTAGGCAATTTTACACCATGATCATTTACCAAAATATCCCAGAGGCTGTTATATTTTAAGCCTTTTCCATTTTTCTTCGTGGTGGCTCTGATTTAGGCTGTGGATTCTCAGCAAAGACAGATTTGCCAGGCAGGGAATGGAGCTGCTGCCAGGGAAGAGGTGTCCTTAACCCTGCCAGGGCCATAGCACGGGGCCAGCACACAGAAATGGTGGCTTTTATCAGGATCTTCATCTATAATTCATCTTAAAATGAACTGTTGTCAGTGCCCTCCAAGCACAGCACATCCCTGTTTAACTGGGACTGGAGAAGGGCTCAGGGTCAAGGTGAGGAAAGAACAGAACCCCCCAGAACTGCAGGAGCCACCAGAGCACCCGGGGAGGGTTGGCAGGAGCTGGACCTGGATGCCCTGAGGAGTTTTGCTCACACCTCGTGGTCCATTTTATCCCCCAGTTCTCCACTTCTTCTTTAAGGAAACGGGTTATTCCCACATCAAAAATTACCTATGTAAGGAAAACATCGATCTTTATTGTCCGTTTCTCATTATTTCTGTGCTGAAAAGCAGAGAAAAATCCTGCAGTGAAAGGCTGGGTTTGGGATGGGGCACCTGGGACCGGGGTTTGGCACCTGGATAACTGCTCGTGGTCGGGGCTCTCCTGTTGCTGCAATTCCACAAAACCACCTTAAGCCATTCAGGAAATGTGAGCCCATAAATTTAAAGGGTTGAAACACAACTGAAGGACACTCGGCGTGCACAGAAATACCCGGGGAGGTTTTGTTTTCAAAGTTAATGTGTCCACGAGGGGTTTTGCTCAGCCCCGTTTGTACTGGGGGTTGTGCTTTGCTTGCACAAACACCTTCAGGAGACCCAGGGGCTCTGTTCAGGTCAGGAATTCGAAACTTTCCTTCAGTCAGGAGGAAAAACCAGGAGCTGAATCCTATTCCAGCATCGGGGCCCAGCTGTGGCACCTCCCTGATCCTCCTGGGGCTGGTCCTGGGCTGGAGTCACAGGATCCGTGGCACTTTTGAGATCCAGGAGTTTTGTCTGCCTCAGAACCAGATAAACATTGAACAAACAGCTCAGGGGTTGTCCCAGGAGGTGGGAATTCTGTTACAACCGAGCTTAGAAAAGCAGAGCTATTAACAATGGGGGAAATGCTGAATTTTTCCCATTTTAGCCTCCCAGTGCCTCTGACCAGCACAGTGCAGCCACTTCCCACACAAACCCCGACTTGTGCAGACACACAAACACAAAAGCAGCCAATCTACCCAAAGAACAATTAAAACCCGAGGTTATTACTCTGCATTAACACCAGTGAGTCTCAGGAACGAGGGAGAAATTGCTCTGCATTAATTGCTCTGCAGGTCCTCCTGCTCCGAGCAGGGTTTTAATAGGAGCCACACTCATTGGAATTGTTTGCTGATCACACTCATCAGACTTCAACTGCGGATTCCTGGCACAAGGAATTTGTAACCCTTTCAGCAGGCTCTGACCTTAGAAGGTGCTCGGATGTGGGCAAAGAGAGAGCCAGGTGCCAGTGCCCTGGGCAAAACCCCCTTCAAAGGGACAGGAACAGGAGCCCAGGAGCTTCTCCAAAAGCCAAGGTTTTCCTTCACAGACACCAAACAAAACAAATTGTCTGTAAACCCAACCCAAATCCAGATTTCTGCTGGTTTTAAGACCCTGCCTCTTTTCTTGACTGAGACTTCGGAGGCAGCAGAGCATTTTCATCCTCTTTGTTACACACAAAATATTTCAGGGAAATAGGTAAAAAATAAATAAAATCTTTGGTTTTAAACTTTAGCTCTTTCTTAAATACTGCCAGCATTGGGGAAAAAAATACAAGAGAATGGCCACAGATTTAAAAATGGGGAAAAGGCTGTGTACAGAGCTGGGAGCAGCCCCTGGCTGCAGTGGCAGCACCAGCCCTGTATCACCCCATCACACAGGGCTGCAATTGCCTGTCCCCATTGGCTTCTCCCCGCCTCTTAATCCCTTTCTGCAGCTTTACTGAGTTCTTCACTTTCCTTTTATTATTTCCGGGGGCTTAAGTCAAGTTTTCAGTCAGGCTTCAAAGGGTCTGATCCATTTGGTGCCTGTAATTCCTGGGCACCAACAACTGCCAGAATAATGTTCTTGGGGCTCTGGAGGAGCCTCTGGAGGGGGAACGAGAAATTCACGACTGCAGCTGATCCCAATCGGCTTCCCAAGGGCTGCAAGGAGAAAACATTAATCCCCAGATGGTTTGTGCATGCTGAGGCGCTGCAGAAAATCGGGATATTCACACCTAAATCTCAGAGAATGAGCTCACCTCGGGCCTGGTGAGGTCACACAGAGCATTTAATGGGGTTCCAGCCACAAAATTTGGGCTGTGGGAGAACCTGCTCACGGCTCAGAAGGAGTCTGGCTGCTCCAGATGCTGGGAGATTTAAATTCTCTGGAAGAATTTCCTCATGGAAAGTGGGGTCAGGCCTTGGCAGGGGCTGCCCAGGGAGGTTTGGAGTCCCCATCCCTGGAGGTGTCCAAGGACGTGGCACCCAGAGCTCTGGGCTGGGGACAAGGTGGGCATCGGGCACAGCTTGGACTCTGATCTGGGAGGGCTTTTCCAGCCTCAGGGATCTGGGATTCTGTGAAATAATCCAGGTTTGAAGCACTGCAGGCTCTCCCCTCGCCCACCATGCAGCAGGGGCTGGGGGCTGCTGCCTCTGGTGCTGCTGGAGAGCCCAGGACTGAGCTGAGCCAGACCTGGGACACCCAGCCTGGGACTGGGACTGGGACTGGGACTGGGACTGGGACTGGGACTGGGACTGGGACTGGGACTAGGAAACACTGCCCAGGAACACCCCACAAGGATCAGGGGGCTCAGCACCACCTGGAGCCCACAACAGCAGGGACTGAGGGGCCCAGGAGCAATAATCCTGTGCCACATCACAGAGGGACCCCATGGTGCTGCAGAGAGAGGTCGGGCCACCAGCAGCTGCTCCCACTGCTGCTCCTGGGGGAACCCCAACTCCTGGGGCTGCTGCAGAACCTCAGCTCGTCCCTCAGCCCAGCCCTGGGGCTCCCCTGACTCCAGACACAGCAGGGGCGAGGTGTTTCCCTCAGCCCAGAGGGTTCCTTTGGCACTGACCCCGCGGTGCTGCTCCCCCGTGCCCGGCCCGGCCCCCAAACCCATCCCCATCCCTTCCCAGCCCATCCCACACTGGGGCAGAGCATGGGAGCATCCCCAGCCTGCAGCAGGCAGAGCTCCAGAGCATCCTCCCTCCCCAGCACATGAATTATTACCCAGCCATTCCTGCTGTCAGCACATTCCTCTCCACACAACTTCCTATTATTATTATTATTGTTTTGGCGGACAACCCTGAAATTTTAAACAGCTCAATCTTGCTCAAGTAATGCAAGTGCCTCCAGCCTCCGGGATGAACTTTCCATAAAAACCAACAGTAATCCTTCCACTGAGAACAGCCACCGACCCCAAACAAGCCTTTTATGTTTGCCTTTGTTTGGTTTGGGTTTGGTGTCTTTAGCAGCTCTGACTTACGCCCCAATTCGCAGCAAGAGCCTTTTATTTGTTTTGCACAGGAAAAAGAGACTTAAGGCATCCTTAAGCTTCACAACGGAGGAGGGAGCAGCTCCTAAATCAGGGCAGGGAGGCAGGGTGAGCTCAGCTCAGTAAAACCCCGGGTACCTCTCGCTTTGAGCCCATTGGTGCTGCAGGGACCCGTTCAGAGAACACCAAAAAATCTCAGGAGTGGTGTGAGACCCCCGAAAACAGGGTGGGGAATGAGATACTCAGGCATTGCTGCTCCTGCCCACGAGCGCTGTGAAACACTGATGGCTGGGGAGGAAAGTGAGCGAGGAAATGCTGCAAGAGCCCAGGACAGCTCAGGAGCCCCTCCTCAGGCAGGGTTTGGGCAGATGGAAATGCCTTCAGCACCCCTGAACATTAAACCCAGCACTTCATGGAATCACAGGGTGGTTTGGGTGGGAAGGGACCTCAAAAATCATCCCATCCCACCCCTGCCATGGCAGGGACAGCTCCCACTGTCCCAGGCTGCTCCAAGCCCTGTCCAGCCTGGCCTGGGCACTGCCAGGGATCCAGGGGAGGATCATTCCTTACTCCCTGTGTCTTGTGTAGTGGGAAGGAAGAATGAACAGAGTTGTATTTCATGGTGATGAAGGTCAAGATCTTGCCACCAGCCCATGAATCAAAGCTTTCACTGGGTTCAACGAGCACATTACCTTGATAACTCCTCTGGTTATAAAACCCAGATACAGATATTTCCTCCAGGTCCTGAGCAGCACATGTGCTCTTTCATAATTAATAGATTGCACAGTTTATAATCAATCATGGTTGAATTTACAATGCAAACTTTTAGCATCACAAAAAACCCACGCCTGATTATCCAAAAATATTTATTCAAGATTAAAAAACATGTAGCATATGAATATTTTAATAAATATTAAATATTTATTTCTCCTTTCCAAAGCTTTCATAACCGGGCTTTTAATTAATCTGTCATTAAAAATTTATAGAGCCAGGTAGACTTTTAAATATAATTATTAAATTATATCTTTAAGCTGCAGGTATTCACTTCTTCCTCGTGCCAGCACGGAGCAGGATGAGCTCCAGCAGGTATGGATGGAAACGTGCTCCCAGCAGCGTGGATTGTAGGGATACAGGGGATTAATCAGTGCTGGCATTTCCCTGCAGCATGGAAAGGCCAGTGGGAAGCAGTGGGATGTTCACTGGGACAGGGGCGTGGGGAGCGCTGGGGCTGCAATCCAGCACTGGGACATTCCCAGCTTGCCCACACAGGGACGGATTTAGGGTCTCCTTCCCCGCTGTGGAACCTCTCCCACCCCCAGAGAAAGGAGTTCAGGGACAGATCCAGACTCGGCTGCGTTTTGGGGGTGCTGAGGCTCCCAGGGGTCTCCCAGAGCAATCCCTTCCTCCCCACAGGGCCAAATGTGTCCATACACTCTGTGGGATGGAGCCCCAGTGCTCCCCCTGAGCTCTGCTGAGGGCTGGGGTACCTCAACTGCCCTCAGCCCCCTCCAAACACCCCCAATGCTGCCCCTGGATGTGGCCAACACGGATTTTGTGCTATCCCTAACACCCCCTCCCCGGGCCATTCGTTCCTGTCACACACACGAGGTACCTGATCCATCTCTGTCCCTTTATTCGCTACCCTGGCATCTTTAGGCACCAACATGAAAGCTCTTATCTCTTGGGGTTGGTTTGTTATTAACACCACGTTTTATTCCACCAGGCTCTGCCCACAGCTCCTGTCCAGGCTCTGCAGGGAATGGTTTGATTTCCTCTTTGGCAAGGAGGGCTCTGCCAGAGAAGATCCTTCCCTGCCTGCTCAGAGGGAGCGATGCAGGAGCGGCCAAACTCTCCAAAATTCCACACAGGAGCTGCAACAGCACCACTTTCATCCCTGTGAACCCTCTTTCCTCGGGCACGAGGCAGGAGAGGGACAGTGCCCAGCCCTGCCTGTGCCTGGGCTGGGTTTGGGGCACACTGAGCTGTGTGCAGGGGGCAGCAGCATGGGGACAGTGAGGGTCACTCCCGTCACAGGAGGAAGGGTTTATTACCCTCATTTATTTTATTAACCCCACTTATTTTGTTGCCCCCTCAGAGTCTGCTCCAGCACTGCCTGCACAGAGCAGGGCTGCACTCGATGTGCTCCAAACACCAGCACACTTCCCCTGCCCTTGCACACTTCCCCTGCCCTTGCACATTTCCTCACTTTCAGGCCCATTCCCACGCCACAAACAAACTGCTGCTTCCAATCCTCTCGCGGGGAGGATGGCGGAGCGAGCTCTGCATGGGCAAAGTACTCGGAGAGAATATTAAACTAAATAATAGCAATTAATTAGGCTTGTGTAAAGCTATTAACCTTCAAATCCCTGTAGAAATAATAAGTAATGCTCAAACCCTCGGGGACGCACGTGATGTTCCCCATTCCAGGGAAGAGGCAGCCGAGCTCCAGAGCAGTGCAGTGATTCCTGCCCGGGGCACTGCTGCAGCAGGCTGGGATCGTTCCCAATCCCACAGACCTGGCTGCTGCTCCAGGGGAGGAGGGATACCAGTGATACCCATGAGAACCCCATTTCCAGCTGTTCATTGCAAACTGCCTTAGGAGAGCACCTCAGGAAAGGGATTTTCTGGAACAGTTGATCCCCGTTGTCCTTTTCTTCTGCAATGCCCTGAAACCACGAGCAGCTGATCCCTGTCCCCTCCTCCTCCCCATGATTGCACCCCAGGGGAAAAGAGATCTTGATCTCCTCCTCAGCACTCTTCCAAGTGCCTTCCTCAACTTCTCTGGGAAAAAAAAGATCATAAAAGAATAGCTGAGCATCAGCTCCAGCTCCAGAGCCTCTCCAGGGTGCCACAGCCAAAGCCCCAATAAATCTTGTGGGGTTTTTGCAGCTCTGCCCTTCAGCCTTCCCTGGGGCACACGGGGAGCCTTCTCCAGGCTCTCATCATCCCGTGGGATAATTATTGGCACCACCACCTCATTCCCACCCCTGCTCACAGCACCGGGAGGTTTTGCCTGCACCAGCCCCTGGCTCATCCCTCTCAGTTCCACCCAGCACAGGTTCCCTGGGGTTTTGGGCACCTGGTCCTCCCTTTCTCCCCTTTGGTTCAGCCTGGCCCAGAGCACAGGCCCTGTCACACCTCAGTTCTGGTAGCAGCTGCCCATAAATGCCCACAAAATCACCTCAATTCTCTGCTTCCAGTTTGGTCTCAAACATCCCTTGCTGCCGTGTGTGCAAACGGCTTCAAAAGTGAGATTGCCCCTGTCCCAAACCCATTAATTTTAACGTGGGCTCCCGGTGCCATCATCTTCCAGCCTAGTCCTGTATTTCCTATGGATCAGAGGCAGATTTCGAGGAAATTTTGCCCTCATGGCCCATCCTCAATTACAACACAAGGAAACTTCAGCCCGTGGCTGGGTTCCCCACACAGTTAAACAAAGTGGGGAATTAATTAAATAGCAACTCTCCCCAAAGCTTTCGGCTTCCTGGGCTGGGATTGTCCCTCAGTGACTGAGGAATCCTGGGCTGGGATTGCTCACAAGGAAACCCCAGCTCCAGACCCTCCCAGGACGGGCAGGAGCAGCTCTGTGCCGGGGCACCCATTGCTGGCTGTGGGGGCTCAGCTCCCACCAGAACAAAGGTTCTGTCCCCAAAAGTCCCCACAAACCTCCAAAGCCCCGGAATTCTCTGGCATGGAGGCTTCCAGGGGAAAGGAGAGCTCGGGACGCAGCTCAGGGCACAGTGACAAGGGGAAGGCTCAGCCCTGGCAGTGCTGGCTCTTCAGGGGTGCAAGATATCCTGCTCTGTGTAATGGAAGTGCTCTCCTCAACAATCTGCCTTTAATGGGGTTACTATTGCAGAGGGAAAGCATTTTATATGGAACCAGGTTTACATTATCCTGCTATTCGGAGATCTAGCTTGCAATGCTGTTCAATCCTTTAATCCATAAATAGGATTCCAGCCAGAGCTGGGCTGCCTTCCAAAACTGTAATCTCCAGTATATGAATTATTACAAAAAGATTAGGGTGTTTCAAGTAATAACATTTCAAATAAATCAGCTTTCATGAAGGAACAACAAACTAATATCGGAAATAACAATATAAAGACATTTATAGAGCCACTTGCTGGAATAACTTCTCTAACCAGGGGGATTCTTTGCTCATTTACATATACTTTTTTTTTTTTTAATTTGAGGAGCAGACCTTTGCCGTTGTCCCCTCCCTCCTGGGCACAGCAGTGAAGGTGCTGCTGTCTCAGAGGATCCCCTGGAGCCACAGCTCAGTTCTTTGGGGACAGAGGGATGTGCTGCTGCTGCTGCTGCTCTCTCCCAGCCCTCAGCTCTCCCTAATGGTCAGATAATCCCGAAGGCCACAAACGCTCCCCCAGCTCCACTTTAATCATGATGAGGCAGGAGTTTAATTATGATTCCTGGTGCATTTGCAAAAGCCCCTCCCTTCCACACCCGCCACGAGCAGGCAGAGCTTAATTTTCCCCCCTTGATTATTTCCTGCTTCTTCTGGCCGTGGTTCCATGATAAATTCATTGTGCTTTGCTTCCCTACAAACTGCACGGCCTCTGCACCTCTTATGTGGCTTTCTAAAGAAAACTTATTCCAAACCTGCACATCCTAAAAATAAACCCAGCCTGGGGCCAATTAGGAGCCCCTGGTTTGGATTCAGGCCTCATAACACCATTATAAAGGGGAAAAGCTCCTGCCTGGGGTTGCTGCCTGCTGGGCTCTGTCCTGGGACCCCCAAACCCAAACAGCAGCCACAAAAAGTCCTCCTGGCACCCCATTGCTGTCAATTGTTCTGGTCCTTGTAAATGAACCACCCGAGACTTCCAAAATCCAATCACACCCAAAGCCCCTGAAATTAGATCTTTAATAAAAGATACTCTGGGTATTATCAGAAACAGCTCTCTTGGATATTTTATATACATAAAAAAAAAGTTTGATGGCCTCCATAATTTTTGGTGAGTTTCTTCAGCCACTCAGCTGTGATTTACACAGGACACTTTGCCCTTTATGGGATAAATTACACCAGGACACCCAGGAGAGTGGAGAGCAAGCGAATCAGACTTCCAAAGGTCTCCTGACAAGGAAAATTAGGGACAAAATGAATTTACTCTTTAACACGGTGGATGCAGGGCTCCCTGATGAATGGGATGAACCCACTCAGGTGATTTCCAGAGCAGCACTGGGAGGTCACAGCCCCAGAGCCCTCCTGGTGCTGAGCTCCCCCCTCCCCAAGGGGCAGCCCCACCTTTAAAATCACAACCTCTGCAAGCGCCTCGGTCACTCCAGGCTGGAATATTCTCAGCTGAAGGCTAAAAAACAAACAAAGCCTGCCTTGCCTGCTCTCCTTTTTACTTCCTAATGGCCAGGACCCCAAAACAAGCCATAATCACAGCAAATACAGCTCTTTTTGCCAGCCTATAATTTCTTTTTCTGCGGTGCAGGAAGGTGGAGAGCAGCACCTTGGGAAGGGGCCGTCAGCACACACAGACAACGTTATTTCTCCCCTGGAATTCATCTTTCAGGCATTTCAAATCGAGCTGAAACTTTGACATGCAGACTGTCAATTCAGGGAAGAATTGTTATTATTCTGAGAAAATTAAATAAATCAGGCCAGGCTTTGGCACCAGCTCTGGCACCCACGGCACAGGGAGCTCCCAGCTCCTCCCTGCCCTGCTCCTCAGCACCTTCCACGTTAAACAAAGCCCCAAAACCAGCCCCAGGAGCATTTTGCCAGGGAACTGGGCAAGCCAAGCTCAGGAACTCAGTGAAAAAAATCCAAAAATAACTCCACCAAACCCCAGAAATAAGGGAACAGAAGCATTTGTGGGTGTGAGGGCTCCAGCAGAGCAGCACGAGCCCAGTTTACACCTTTTACTGGAACCAGCCACCTCAATCCTATTTGCTCCTGACCCAGCAGCAGGCAGAGCCCTTCCCTCAGCTGAGTCACCTGCCAGGTTCACCAAAAGCCCAAATGTTTCATTTAATCAACTCCACAGCAATGATTTCCTGCACTTTTTTATCTCCTGTGCTGAACCTTGTGGCTCACACCACAAATCTCTGGGTTTTTTCTACACTATTATTTCTCACACCTTTATTTTTTTTTTTTCTGGCTGGAGGAGACGAGCTGCTCCAAGCTGCTCCTGGGTGAACCCCCAGGGAATCTCTGCTTCTTCTTTCCAAGGCGTCCTCTCACCACAAAACCCACTCAGACCCTGCCAGGGGAGCTCCCTGCCTCACCTGAGCACTGAAGCAGGGCCAGTGCCACCCCTGGGCACCCGTGGGAGCTCCTGAGGGGATCTGGATGTTCCTTCCAGCCCTGCTGAGGACACCCCTGGGATAATTCTTACCCCCTGTGAGCACTTCTCATTAACTCTCATCTAGTGGGGGTTGGAAGGAGATGAGCTTTAAGGTCCTTCCAACGCATTCTGTGATTCATCAACTCCTTCTCGCCAGGCTCAGGGTGCTCCCTCCTCCGGGGCTGTGAATTCCGTGGCAGTGGGACCTGTTATTCCATGGATAACACACCCTGCCACCTCCACCCGGACACAAACCTGCCAGGGCCCCTGATGAACGGGAATAAAGTTGTTTCCTTGGATTTGCCAACGTTTTTAATGCCCGTCATTAGGCCCTGATTGAGGCAGATTAAATAAAAGCCACCTTGCTCAGCTTTACCCTCACTCCTCCTGTTTCCACCTGACTTGAGCTGCTCCAGGAGTCAATGAGGCTTTTGTGCATATTTTACACCGGGATGTGGCATTCGGATAAAATAATAACAACATCTGACAAAGTTTATTGTATTAAATAGAAGGTTGAGAATTCTTTTAACCTGCCCTACGTGCAGAGCTGGCTGCACAGTAACAACAGAAAATAGCACAGATCGCTGTGAAATAATTTGCTATTCATTTAGCTGTCAGGTGTGCTTTGCAACAGAAGTTCGAGCACAATTCAGCTTTAATAAATAGATGCTTAAAATACACTTTGTACTCTGTAACCATCTCCTTGCGTTAAACTTAAAACCTCAATCAATAACCCAAAAAAAGCCAAGCCTCCAGCAGGTTGTTTTCCCATTATTGAACCTTTTTGTCCCAGGAGCTGGCCACGAGCAGCTCCTCACTCCCTGCATGGCTGGGAGCCCTCAGCACTGCAGACAGGCTGTAATTAGCACGGTGCAGCCGGGCGGGCTCTGGAGCTCGGGCTCACATCCAAAACTCCCGTTTGTAGCTGGCTGCAGAGCGCTGGGGCTCAGCGAGGGCAGGGCTGGCACCAAGCCCCTGTGCCCCGAGGGGTCCCTGCTCTGCCCCAGCCCCAGCCCCGGCTGAGGGGGAGTCCTGGGAGAGGAGCTGGGGGTGAAGGCACGGCTGAGGTTGGACCTGCAGAGCAATGAAGGGCCTAAAAACCCCCTGGAGCTGCTGCCAGGCCAGAATCAAACCCAGCCAGGGATCAGTGCCCAGCTCTCAGTCCAAGCTGGGCAAGGAGGAGTTGTTACAAAACTTTCAGGCATGCAGGAAAATTAGGGGGTTTTGAAGCATTTTCTGTCCAAATACTGAGACTTTGGTTTGAGGTGAGTGCTGGGAGCTGGGAGTGGCTGGAGGAGGGTCCAGGATCTGCTTGGGAGCCCTCGGTCCCTCATCAAAGCCGGGCTCTGGAGGCTCCCCCACCCCAAGTTAAACCAACCACGTGCTCCCTACCCCAACAGTTTTCAGCTCTGTGGTGGTTTTGGAACCTCTTTCAGTCTTCCACTGATGGGACTGAGCTCTTGGTTGCTTTGGAGTCTGTTTTCCTCCTCTCCCTCCCTGATGTCACCTCTCACTAGGTGCTGGTGCCTGAGCTCAGCATCCCAGGGTGATGTGGCCATACCTCAGCACCAAGGTGAGATCAGCTGCTCCCTGAACGCTCCCCAGCTCCTTCAGACGGGGTCTCAGCAACATCTGAAGTTCCTTTTGCCACTTTCATGCATTTTCTCAGTAACTTTTTTCATTAGTTAGTCTTTTTTAATAGAGTCCCTTTGCTTTGATCCTCACAATTTTCCCTCCCAGTGCCTCTGATAATTTTTTAAAGGCATCACGGTAACTTTGAAACCTTCCCCACGTCCGGGCTCCTCAGCCTGGCTGAGATTCCTCCCAAACCTTTAAGAATTGTAAATGTGACCTTGCTAAGGAAATGCAGAAAGTGTCATCTCTTCTAACATATAAGACAGGCAAAGACTGTAATTTATAAGGCTGAGTACAAAGGGCTGTTTTTCTTTGAGCTAATTAACTGGAAGAAGAGGATAACTAATTAACTGCAGAGACACCCAAGGAAATATGAGGTTGCAGCAGAGCCCTGTGACTGTGGATGCTCCTTTTCATCTCGTGGATGGATTGCTGGGCCTGAGCTGTGCCAGGGGCGGGTGCACGGCCCTTCCCTCTCCTCTGTGTCCCTGAAAACTTCTGGCCTGGAAGTTTGGGATCCCAAATCCCACAGGCTGCAGCGGGAAACCTGCTGGGATGGAGCCAGAGTTGCACTTCCCAAGATCAGGCTGGAGTTATTAATTCCCATTCACACATCCCAGGAATTCAGTGGTTCCTTGATCCCTCCCGAACTCGGGCTGCTGCTATTGAGGGTTTCAGCCCAGCTCCTGGCCCAGCACCAGGCTGCAGATTCCAAGGCATCATCTCCAGTGACAACTCAGATTTTTGGAGGTGCAGTCGGGGAAACTGAGGAATCTCAAGTGGTCTCTGCCTTCCCTGCCTCCCTCCCCTGGAAATCCATTAAAAGGCACTTTTAGGGGAATAGGCTTCAAAAATAAGGAACTGGTGTGCATGCACTTGATAAGGCTCACAGAATTAATCACAATAAATGACACTGTTTAATGGAGAAAATGGTGCCTGCCATGGCTGTTACCTGGGAAGGAAGTGGTTCAATTAAAAGCTACCAAGATATTTAGGAATTTTCTAGGCAGATACAGTGTCTTGCTGGATTCTTCAATCTGGGCCAAGCTGATAAAAGGGCAGCAGGAAAATCTATGCAGGGAAAACCCCTTGTCCTGAGGAGAGAACGATTCTCTGGGCTGCTGACAGCAGGAATTTGCTGGGTGTTTCACAGTGTGAGGCAGGTGCAGCCTGATTTAGCCCTCCTGTGTCTCCTAACGCTGTTTTGGGGGAATTCTGAGTGACTCTGAGTGGGACTGCCCGGCCTCCAGCCACTGCTTTTCCTAGGAAAAATTCCCAATCTCACCAAACTGAGCCTCAGTTTCCTTTCAGCACCTTTAGTTAAATCCCCTCTCCCTCAGTGGGACATGCCCCTGTGGCACTGGCACATCCCACAGGGTCACACCTGGGAACTCCAGGCAGTTCCACGGGAATTCCTCCTGTGCAGGACACCACAAATGCCTCTCCCAATGATGTTGGGGTGCCCAGCACAAGCCCTGGGGTGTCAGGGGCCATAAAAGTAAGAGAAAACAACGTGCAGCACAACCACAGCTCATTATTCCCTGCTGGCTGCTACAATTATCATTCCCTGCACCACGGGCGAGGAGTTCCATAAATTACAGGGATCTGAGCTGCTCCTGAGAGTGCTGGGGACCTTCTCCCAGCCCCAAACTGTCAGGCAGCAGCGGGCTGGGATTTAATGGCTGCGGACACATCCTGAGATGCCTGGGAGCAAAGCTGAGGCAGGGAGGTTGCTTGTTTAGAGGCTGCTCTGCAGCCCCTCCGAGGATGCAGCTCCATGAATATCGAAACGAGGAGGCTGCTTAATTTCATTAAATTCCATAAATAAAAGAATTTAAATTCCATAAGTGGCATAATTCCATCTGCTGCTGGAGTGTTCTTCCACGGAGTCTCAGCCCAGGCTGTCCCTGGGGCAGGAGGGACCCCAAACACACCCCAGGACTGGGGGTTTGGTGATGTCTTTGTGAGATATCCAAGGGAAATCTCTGGGTAGGGACACAACACATAGACCTGGAGCAAGAGGGGATTTTCCCATTTTTTAGCTCAAAGGAAAAGCAGCCCAGGACCTCGCTGAGGAGGAGAGGGAGATTTTCCTGCCCTCTCCCAGCTCCAGGGTCCTGTCCAGGCTCTGATCTCTCTGCTGCTGTCCTGCAGCCACAGCGACCTCATTTTCATCTGCTCTGACATTTTCCTTTCCTTTGGTTTCCAGGGCCTGAAACAATTTGTCCAGGTGCTTTGCCTTTTCCTTTCTATTCCCACAGCAAAGTGAATCATAAAAATCCCTGAAATTAGAGCAGGGAAAAGACCTTTTAGGCCATTCCAGTCTCCCCTCAGGGCAAGAGCCGCCAGGATTCCCACAGTCTGTTTGCTGGAGCTTTAATCAGTTCAATTTTCATACTGTGGGTCACAGAGGATTAGACGTGAGGAAGGGCTGGGGAAGCAGCTCATCCTTTGTTTTTATCAGCAAAATTCTGTTCTGGGCTAAACCAGCGGGAAACCAGGAGCATTTTGCTGAATGCTGGATAATTCTGGGTTCCTGTGCCAGGGAGATCACACAGAGGTGTCCTGAATGTGAAATTCAGCTTGGGTCAAGCTGATGTTGTGGCTGCTGCTCCAAGGACTGATCATTACCTGCATTTCCAGACAGGGCTGATGTGACTGGTCCCCCCTGGCTGCTGTCCCTGTCCCAGAAAAGTCATTAAATCTCCCCAAGATGGGCTGCAGGTAACTTAGCAAAAGGTAACTGGAGGATTTAGAAGTTAATTCCCTCTGTCTGTCAAACCCAGGTGATATCTACCACTGGTGAGCACGGGATCCAGCCCCTGCATGGGCTCCCTGTGACATTCCTGCCAGGATTGGGTCCGAATCCCAGTGGCCTGAGTGGGAGCAGGTTTGGGGCACATCCCCAGTGCATTCCAGCAGCTCCAGGGCCTTTCTGAGCTGCCCAGGGTGCTCAGCCCTGGAGCCTTGCGAGTTATTTGAGAGCAGGTATCAAAACACTCTGTATAAGCCCAGCCCAATCCATGTTAAATCTGTGTTACTTATGGAAAATGTGGTTTTGGAAATGTCCTGAACGAGGACAGCAAGATGGGCACAGCAGGGACAAAGGTTTGTGAACACCAGGAGAATTCATCTCCAGAGTGACTGAGCCTGTGTTGGACCCCTGAACTCCGGGACTGGATGTCTGCTGGAAGCAGGAGTTGTGCACAAGGCAGAGAAATTCCAGTTTCCAGGCCAGACCTGCAGGGTGGCAGAGGCAGGAGCTGCTCTGGGCCCGCCCGGGATCAGCAGAGCCCAGGGCAGCCCGGGGCTGGGGCTGGCACCATCCACACACACCCAGGCTTTGGGAGCCCAGAGAAACAAGGCCGAGAGCAGCTGCATCCCACATGGAGCCTCCTTCCGACAGGGAGTTCAGGAGGTTTCAGCTCACGTGAGTAACATTAGCTTGGGGCAGGGTTAGATTGTTCTGCATTTTGACCTGGTTTTGTAATTATCGCTCCTTCAGAGGAAGATGTGTTGTTTAAATATCCTCTAATTTGCTTTCAGAGATCATAAACCCTCTTTATTATCTGCTGCCATGTATTACAGACAGATAATGACTGACTTTTGCCTTCCCACTCGGAAAAGTGCATTTAATTTGGTGAAATAATGGAGGCATTTGCTCATCTTTAATACCATTTTCTGTGCTCCATTCCCTTTTACCTCACGGAGCAGCCTTCTCGGGAGGTGCTCTCCTGTGATTGCTGCTGCCACAGCTCCTGAGGGCACTGCTGTGGGGGATATCCACCAAAAACCCCGCTCAGGAACTCCTGCAGGGCATCCCAGGGAAGGGCTGGTCCCAGGTTTGATCTGTTCCATTTAATGCATGCTTTTCCCAAACTCCTGCTAATTACGCCGTTTTTTGGGGCAGGACGAGGGTGGCTGGGGCAGCACTGAGCCCACTCCCAGCAGGATGGGGCACACCAGGAGCTCTCTCCAGCCTCTCTGGGAATGAAGGGAAAACCTTTCCCCAGCCCAGCAAAAAGCGCCCAAACCCAGGGATCACTTGGCTTTTCCACATTTCCTCCATCTGTGGGTTTGTTACACTCAGACATTCCCATAAAAAAGGGCTCCATTCCATCATTCTGAGCAGATCTCAGCTCTGGCTTTATGCAGGCACAGCACTTTTTTTCCTGGATATTTGCAAAGCTTTTAAAAATATGAAATAGTTCCTGCTCGTGCTTTGGCGAATGTATCAATTATTTTTAATTTCTCCAAACTGCTACTGTAGCATACAAATAGAGCAGAAATGAGAGGGCTTTTTTTTCCCTCAAGAGGAGGCTTTGAGCATCCCCAGACAAATCTAGGGGGGAGGAGAACTGTAACAGTGCCTTGTTCCCTACATATTTCTGCTTTTAAGGCAGTTGCTGTTTGTGTATTCTATTATCTGGCTAATTATTCATTCTCTCTCAGGCACTGAGGATTTAATTGTTGTTTGTATTGCAGGGTGTTTGTTTAAGAACTCTGCAGACACCCAGCAAGAGGCAGGTTTGTCATCTTCAGAGAATCCTGGAATGGTTTGGGTCGGAAGGGACCTTAAATCCCACCCAGAGCCACCCCAGGGACACCTCCCACTGCCCCAGGCTGCTCCAAGCCCCAGTGTCCAGCCTGGCCTTGGACACTGCCAGGGATCCAGGGGCACACCTGAGGATGGCTTTTCCCAGAACTGCCCAGAAATTTGGGACACCTTCCCTCATTTTGCTGTCTGTAATTGCTCTGAGGCCAGGAGCTGCTGGCAGATTAAATTTTACAGCCCGTGACACACCAAGGCCTTGATTCAGAAATTCCTTGCCCTCCACTCCAATTATCCACATTCTGCCAGTTCGGATGTTAGGGATAGGTGCCCTTTATTCCCAAGGAAAAGGATTTGCCAGCCCAGGGCAGAAATCAGGGATTAAACCCAGCCAGGAAGGCGAGAGGGAGCAAGAAAGGGGAAAATAATCAGGGAAATGCAGTCAGCATTCCAGGTCCCACCTCTGCTCCTGGAGGGGAAGCTCGGGAACAGTTTTAACCCACAAAGCAATTACTGCCAGAGGATAAAATACATTAATAATGAGGGGCTTTTGGTGCTGGCAGAGTTTAGCTCAGGAGAGAGCAGAGAGGTTTGAGCAAGGACCAGCCATGCCAGAACCCCCCTGTGCCCAGGGCCTTCCCAGACTGGCACCCACTGGAATTCTGCACGGAAAACTGACTCAGCACAACGCAGTTTCTACCCCAAATCAGCCAGGAAAGCACCCAGGCCCTACAGGAAGGGTTTTGCCGTGTTCTCCCCGGGAATCCTGTCAGAATTATGTTTTAAACCCCGCTCCAGCCCAAACTGGAGATAATTCCCAGCACAGCTCAGCTGGCCGGGTACCTCCTGATGGGAAAACACAGCACGCAGGAAGCTTCTTTCTACATGAAATTTTTTTTTTAAAAAAAAGAAGAAATTATAATTATGCTGGGAGAACATTCATTTGCTTGTTAAGTGAAATTTGAAGGGGAAACTTTAATGATGGTAGGAAGAAAATCAGATCTTCTTGTTAAAGTACGTTCCGAGAGAACTCGTGCTGGACAGCACATTAAGCATCAAAGACTCATCAGTGATTCATAGAAGACTTTTTTTCTCAGTGACATGAATTATTTTCATGGGAAAAGATATGAAGATATCTTAGATGAAGAAGAGGAGTGAAGACTTTTTTATTTCTGTGCTTGGGAAAGAAATGGTGTATAAATAAACCTTCGATTTAAAGGCCATTTGAAAAACAACCTGCAAACTTATATTTATTTTTCGTTCTGTTAGCACAGAAAAATAGGTTCTAATCCCTCAAATTCAACTTGGAATTGCAAATTGGTTGATGTCTTTGCAGCTAAGGTGTGGGAGAATGGCTATACAGTGCAGGTTGGTTTGTATTTTTCCTTAATAACTCCTTGCTTAGAGGATGGAGCACATTTATCCCGGGCTGGGTGGGATCTGCTCCCAGCTCCCAGTGCTGATCCCGCTGCCCTGGGGCGCTGTTAATCCCTCCTTGATTTATAGGTACTTATCACCTATTGATAAGAGTTCAGCTAAAATCAACAGTGCTGGAATAATAATATTATTGTTGCTAATAATCCGCTTTCTGAGGCAGGATCTCGCACCGGTAATTAGGCATGACATAAATAAATTAAGCCTCCCTTCACAGCGGCGTTTACTCGAGGTTCCCTGACAAAGAGGGACACTGAGGCAAGGAGAGCTAATCTGCTTCCATTTGCACACTCCCCAGCCCGCAGTAATTCCCCCGCAGCCCCGGTGCGAGGCGTGCGGCGGATTCCGCTAACCCGATTTGGGAGGGGAGGGAGGGAGCACGGGCAAAATGCATTTCCACGGGAGATTCCGCAGCCCGGAGCTGCGGGAGGGCGCTGGGAACCAAGCGCTGCCTTTGCCCGTCACCCACAGCATTCCCGGGGCGCCGTCCCTGCTCCCTGCTCCCTGCTCCCTGCTCGTCCCTGGGCTGCGCTCGCACGTCTCCGAGGAGGATGGGAACAATTACCGCAATGCAAATAATAACTCTGGGATGCTAATGAAGGCTACAATTAAAGGCAGCCGAGCATTTATCCGTGGAAACATCCTCATCAATCCCAGGGCCCAGCTCGGATGAGCAGGGGACCCTGCAGGCCATGCCCCGGCTCCGGCTGTGCCGCGATGGAAGCTCGGGATGGTGGCAAGGGCTCCTCTGCCAAACCCACACCAAATATCCACTTTTAACTCGTTTACTGCCATTCGGAGGGAGGTGCAGAGGAAACAGGAGCAGCAAATGCCAGGCACAAAGGTCTTTCAGGCCATGCCGTGCCAGAGGTGCCCTGTGCCCGGAGCTGTGGCTGTGCCGCCCTCAGCCCACACCCAACGTCCCCGAGCCCTTGCCCCACCATCCATCGCCCAGCCACAAATCCATCACTCCTTCTCTTCAGTGTCCATCGTGCCGCTCTCTGAGGCCGGAACTGAGGAGGTGCGAGCTCCTGAGTGGGCAGAACCCTCCCCAAATCTCCGCTCTCCTCCTCCTGCTTTAGGAAGTGCCGGGAATTCCTCGGAGGGAGATTTCCCCCTGCCAGCTCCTCTCCCCCTCGCCAGCCCCCAGCTCTCCTCCCACCCAGGAGTTATTAGATGACATAACACTCGCTTTGCTGAAATATATTATTCAAACTGAGTGGCTTAAAATTGAAATGCACCCATGGTCATGAACCCTGGCTGCAGTTAAAAATAAATCCCTTTATCCGCGCCGCATCCTCGGCTCCACATTTTCCACCAAAAGTCCTTTAAAATACTCTGGACTCGGAGCCTGAACGAGATCAAATGTGACTTTTTAAAAATAGGATGCCTGCTCCTCTCCCTTTGCCTCCTTGGGCCGACAATGGGAGATAAATTTGCTCGGCAGGCCCCCTTTGTGGGCCGTGCTGCCGAGGCAATTTGCAGTTTGCTGTGGAAAAGGCATCTCACGCCACATTTATCACCCCCCGCCGCCGGCTACAATCCAGCCCCTCGGAGCCACCGAGCAGAGGTGCCGAGCACGGCTCCCGCATTATTATTCCACATAATAATGGGTGTTCAGGGAAGCAGGAGACAAATATAGAGTCTATTCCAGAAAGGCTCAGCTGGGGAACAGAGGTGGAGAGCCGGGGGGTGGGCTGCAGGCAGGGGAGGCAGGCGGAGGGAGGGCAGCGGGGGGAAAAGGAATAAATGTGTTCAGCAAACGGGGCCTTCCCCTCGCGCTGCTTCTGCCTCAGCTCCCAGGGCTGGATGTCATCGTCCCCTGGCTGCGAGGACGCAGAATTCCTCAGCGGTGGCATCAGGGATGTGGGCAGAGGTGTTCCCTGCCCTCCTGCCAGGGATGCCCCCTGCCCCATTCCCGTCTCTACAGAGGTGACTTTGCTCAGCCAGGTGCCACCCCAGCGGCTAAAAATGAGGGCTTGGACTGGGAAGAATAAAATACAATAACAAAATAACAAAAATGCCCGGTCGCATTAGAGGTCAAGGCACTGAGAAGTTAATTAGCAGCCCATGGGCACAAGGCAAGTCACCAAGGAACCCGAAATTCTGTGGTTTAACCTTTGGAATTTGGCCTCCATCTCCCATATACTCATGGATCTATTTCCACTACCATAAACTAAAAGCTAATCCATCCTGTAGAGACAGCAGAAAAAGCCGTATAGCAGATTATAAACAGATTTAGATGATCAGAGGACAGTTCTGTGCTTTTATATGGTTATTTTTTAAGATTTAAAATCAAAAGAGAGATAACTTCACCAACGAGAGCTCACAGGCAGATACTCCTTTATCTTGCCATCCTACACACTCCCAACCCAGAGCTTTGCTGGAAATCTTTGCTGAGTATTTTGGGTAGCAAATGCCTGGTGAGGAGACATTCTGAGCATGTCAAGTGGAGGAATTTTTCTCACATGCCTAAAAAAAAAATAACATTCCTCTCATGTTTTCTGAATTTCACATCTGTGAGGGTTTTATTTTTTGAGGGTTTCATTTTTTGAGTGCAGGAATGAAACACAGGCTCCTGTCTGAAGATGTGGGGTTTGATCCTGGGATTGCTTCATCTCGGGGCCTTGGCAGTGTCCCTGCCTGACACTTGTCATTACCATTCCTCTCCATCCCCCTTCCCCTCCCTGTCAGCTCCTCCAGTCATGTCAATACTCATTTTTCTTTGCCACAGTAAGTTGGTTAATCAGACCTTTGAAAGCAAACTTTCAGCTGGGTATTTGTATGCAGCCCCTCGACAGAAATGCAGATTTAAGGAGGCAGCCATATGCAGGCGTGAAGGGAGCAGCTGTTGTACAATCAGGGGTAATTTAAAAGAGAGGGGGAAGGTGAGGGAAGGACGACACGAATCCAAAGTCAAGGATTTTTTGTTGTTGCTGCAAACACAGAAATGATGTTTTACTTCACACCTCCCGGCCCCATGGAGAAAACACCGCTTGTCTTCTGGGTCACTGCCACCAAATGCCACCTCCATGTTCCCAGATGTCATTTCAGAGCTGTGCCATTCCTTCCTGCACTGAACAGAGAATTCATCCTGCACTTTTTCATCTTCCAGCCTTTTTGGAAGATAGAGAATTCCTTAAAGTTCATTCAGTTCCCCCTCCCTGCACGGGCAGGGATCCCCTCCCTGGCACAGGGTGCTCAGAAAGGCAGAACTCCCTGGGAGTTGCTGGATGTCTGTTTCCTTGGCCAGGAAAACCCAGCAGAAACAGGACTCATTCCTGTGGAACCTATGGATCAGCAGGTCAGGATGAGGTGAGGGGCAGAGCTTTGGGCTGGCTCCACATCCAGGACTTTACCTCCCCACTACTTTCAGAGCTGTCAGCCTTCCACAGCCGCAGAGATCAAGTTTTGCCTTCACTCACTGTAAAAGGATCGAGAAAGGAAAATAAAACTAATTTTTTTTTTTTTTTTGCAATTCAGTGCAATCCTAATCAATTGTGACAGGACCTAGAGAATATTTTCACGGTGCCAATTACTTAAAGGGCAAAGATGCCACAGTGCCATTAAAGGAACAGCTCCGGCAGCTCTCGGGGACACGGCAGAACAAGGTACTAAATGTTGTTCCACTCGTTCCATGAAATAAAGGATTGGGTCATTAACCTTACCAATGTCAATGTGTTGTCACTATCAAATTCAGCTAAATGAGTGTCCAAGGTAATGGTGAGGAGCTCACTTCCCACTGTGCAATGCATTAATACATTACCGGCTGCTAATAACGAGGGGCTGAGTGAGGAACTGGGAGCTGAGCCATAACCGGGGACAAAAGCGAGAGGGGCAGCCTGGATGGGACAGCCAGAACTCCAGGGGGACGGCTGGGTGGCCACCAGAGGATTTATGCACTCACACATGCACTTTACAGTCCATGAAATGACTAAATAGGAAATTTATGGAAGCAAACTCCAGCGCAGTAAACATGCATTACAGGAGCAAATGTTTGCAAACTTCCTTTGGAGCAGGGTTTCAGCTCGGGATATAAATATCCCTGACAAGCTGCCTGAGGATCCTCTCCGTGAGAGTCACCTTTTTCCAGCTCTCCTCAAACAAGTGCCTCTGCAGAGCTGAGGGGGGACCCTGCTCTGTTGGGATCCCCCAGGGAAGGGGGAAGGCTCCAACACCCCCTGTGCCCCAGGGAGGGGGATGCTCTGGGGTCTGGTGCATCCCAGTGCCAAGGAATCGATTCAAGGATGGCTGCAGCTCGATAAGCCCTGGCACTGATGTGTGTGGAGAGGGGAAAAACATTTCTGAGGAAAACGGACACTGTTCCAAAGAGAAAAACATTGGCACAGAGGAAAAAATGATCAAAATACTCGGCCATTGTAAGATTTCAGTATTTTCAGGTAAAAGGAGAAGGAAAGGAAACGTTCCTTCCTGATCCTTCATGGGAGCAGTGTGGGGATAGCATAGGATCATTGGATGTTTGGGGTTGGAAAGGACCTTAAAGCCCTGCCATGGCAGGGACAAATTCCACCATCCCAGGCTGCTCCAGCCCCATCCAACCTGGCTTTGAACAATTCCAGGGATGTAGCCAGAGTTTCCCACAGCAGATGTCCTTCAATCCTTGCAATCCTATTCCAATTTTCTGATGAAATGGAAGGCAGAAAATAACACAGATTTAAGATATGCAGAGGCAGAAAAAACCACCAGGATAGCGGGCAGCACTGCCATCGTTCCTGGGCCGACTTCTGTTTCATAATTAATAACTTAAATGGGGTAATTTAAAATTGTTAATTCTTTTCACAGAGTCTGCACGAGCTCAGGTGATGTCAGACACGCTGTCACCAGGAAGGTTAAATACTCCTGGTAGTTGCTAATTACCTAATCACTATTACTATCTCGTATTAATTCTGCCCGAAGCGCAGATCGCATTCTGCCTGAGCAGGGCTGGTACAGAAGGGAGAAACCCCCGTTGGTAGCATTCATTTAAAGGAAAGGGAAAAGTCCTCACTCAGGGTGTTTGTTCCCAGCATTGGGTGAGCCTGAGGAGCAGCCAGAGGATTCTCGGACACAGGGAAAGGCTTCAAAGTGTCAGAGGGCAGGGAGAGGTGGGATTTTGGGAAGGAGTTCCTCCCTGTGAGGGTGGGGAGGTCCTGGCACAGGGCGCCCAGAGCAACTGTGGCTGCCCCAGCCCTGGAAGTGGGAGCCTGTTCCAGTATTTGACAACACTTCCTGTTAAGAAATTGTTCCTAATATCCAATCTAAACCTCCCCTGGAGCAATCTGAGGCCCAGAATGCTGGGATTTGCCGAAATCCCTGTGGATCCGCTCCCTCCTGGGCTGTCTCACACGGGCCTGTGCCCTGGGCGTGGAAGGGGACATTTGCTCTCCAAACCAGAGCTGCCCTTTCACCATCCACACCCACAGGTACCCACCTTGTGATGGGAGGTTCTGGGAGCAGCTGGGTTTGTGTCCCACTGCCCTTCCCTGGGCTGGAATCAGCTCCAGGCAACGTCCCCGTCCTGTCACCCCTCGTGAGGAGTGGCAGATGCCTCACGGATGCACAGCTCCAGATTTCCATCTATTAGGGAGGTGCTAGGAGCGCTTCCAAGGCAGGGAGAGTTTATGGCTGTTTTTAGTGCTGTGCTATTAATCTTTACATTTGATTCAAACTGTGTATTAGGGGATGGCAGCTACAGAGCTGCGAGCTTTTGAAATGCTAATTGTCAACCCAAAGTTTAGAGAGACTCTTTCAAAGCAAAGTTGCCACTATTTGGAGACTGTGCTCTAAATGCAAGAGCTCAATTATCTGGAGTGTCAAACTTCTGACACCTTTGCTGATCCATAAAAACAAGGGAGATTAAAGAGTTTTCTGGAGGAGAATCTCATTTTTATGCTCAAGGTTATTTACTGAATTATGCGTTGTGGCCAATCCCAAATCCAGCTCAATGATCAGGTGTATAAATATATATTTATGGTTACCCAGAGCACTCCAGTGGGGGGACAGCACGAAGTTTGTAGAAACACTCACAGTGTTTTACTGGATTTTTCCAAGCCAAGATTCTGTTTTTAAGACTCTGAGAAGAGGAGCACTGGTGACTCTTTTCTGACTGTCTCTTTAGAGACAACAAAGCTTTTCCTTTATTGTTGCCTTGATTTTCTCTACTGTTAGTGCATGGAAGAGCCCAGGAGTTTCTTAGGGGACAGAAGCTGAGAGTTAGGTAAAAGATGAAAGATGCAGCATGGAAATGCAGTTTTGGTGGGGATTAGCATTTGCAATTCAAGGTTCTGAGGAGCTGTGGCTGCTGTGTCTCCTGAGAGCAGAGGAGGAGGTTGTGGGGATGAGTTTTGCTGGTTCTGCACCAGAAACTGCAGCTCCCTGTGCACAACCAGGGACAGCTCCAGCCAAACCCTCCTCACCTCCCAGTGCTGCAGAAGCAAAGCCTTGACAGCTTAAAGAGAAGCCCTTACCAGGGAATGTGAAGTGGAAAAGGTCTACCTCAAAAAATCCTGCACAGGGCCCGAGTGCAGCTTAAATCCCTCTGGAATGGAGGGTGTGAAGACAAACAGGAACTGACAGCATCCTGCTCTGCAGGGAGCAGCTCCTGAGCACCCCGACTGCTGCCGGTGCCATCAGCTCCAGCCCCAAACAGGACCCTGAGCTGTGCTGTGCTGACAGCCCGTGCTGGCTGTCCCAGCCCTCCTGAGCTTCAGTGGCTCACTCAGAGTGGAATATTCTTCTTCTCCTTTGACTCTTGCCCCAGGACTCCAGCTGAGGAGCAGCCAGCTGAATTCCAGCTGGATGACAAGGTTTGGCTCAACTTGATTTGACTTGTTTCAGAGAACACAGTGTTTTGTCCTGATGCGAAGGAGTACGGCAGGAAACAGCTGGAGCCTTTGCAAGAGGAAATGCTCTGCTTTTGTCCCATCCAGGGGATCATGCTACACTCCAGAGCACCTAAAAATCCAAAAGCAATTAAAGGTCATGGGCCGCATCAATGATGACATTGTTCATCTAGAATCTGTACATTGTATTTTTGCTGGATGCTGCACAGGATGTAATTTTTCAGGATTTTTCATTTTTTGGTGTCCCTCTGGTGATGAGAGGGTTCCGCTGACCGCCGTGACCCCTTCTGAGCCCAGGGCCTTCTGCAGTTCCCCTGCAGAGGTTTTGTCTGGCTGGCAGGGACCTTTTCCTTTCCCCCCCAGAGAATCACAGAGCTCCCTCCAGCACAAGGGGCTGAGGCAGCCTTTGCTTCCCGAAAGGTCTGGGAGGAGCCGGTGTTTGTGCCCAGTTTGCCCTGTGGGAGCCAGGAACGAGGCCCTGAGGAAGAACCACGGAGTAAAACTGACTTTAAGGGCGTTGCTGAAGGAGGGGACACCCCAAAAGTGCACCTGCCACCCCCCAGCACTGCCCAGGCCCCAGCTCCATGGACGGTCCCTGCTGCTCCGTCACTGTCAGCAGAACCTTAACGGGGACCAGCAGCGGAGTTAAGCATCAGGATTATTAATTAAGGGGTTAATATGCCTGGCTGAACTTCTGTCTCCGCCATTAAGTGGGTTGGAAGTGCCAGGACTGATGGTGTGATTGCATGGACGTGCTGGGGGGTGGTCAGAGCACCCCCTCCCCACAGAATTCACCCCTTTGCCGAGGCCAGAACGTGGGACTGGGCTCTTCATCCGCACCCCACACAAGCCCAGCCCTCCCACATGAAACAGAGCAGTTCAAACACAGCCCCAACTTTGTTAGTTCTCCTGGCTCAGGAGTCCTGCAGCTGAATAAAGAGTCAGCCACAGCTTTATTGCCCTTTATCATCAATAGCCCTTTCCTTAATGGTGTCTTTAAGGCATTTTTATCCTACATGAAAAAGGACCGAAGGTGTCTTTCTCCCTGCCCTTTCCGAGTCCCTCCTCTGAAGCTCCCAAACAAGGCCAAATGTCAGTGCCAGCTTTCAGCTCTAACTAACTCTGAGCCTCAGCCTGTTCCCTTCGCTTCCCCCGCTCCTGACACCCACTCTGGAGAGCCCCGAGGAGGAGCCAGGGCTGATTTCATCCCGCTGGGAGGAAAAGCTGCATTCCCACATCTCCCAGCCCTGCCCAAAGTCACCTCTGCAGCAGCCACACGCCCCAGCGAGGAGGGAGGAGAGCCAGGTACATTTGGAATTTAAAGCTGCTCGGGTTTCAAAAGGAATCATCATAATTTCATGGGGAACTCGGGAGCTCCAAGCGGAACACGAAGCTGCAGCTTCCAAGGAAAGCTGAAAGTTTTCACCAGGCTGCACAGCGGATTAGCAAAGTGCCTCCCTCTCTGTTTTAAAATGCACAAACAGGGCTGAGAGGCAGCACTGAACAGCTCCAAGATTGCCAAGGAATGCAATAAATCAGCTCTGAACAAGTGAAGGACTTGAGCCCTTGGCATGGATAATTTTATATAAAAATATCCCCTGATGCTGTTCAGGAGCCAAGGCAGAGAAGGACATGGAATGGGGATGGACACAGGGCCCGGAGAGCCAGGCTGGACACATCCCAGGTGGATCACCTGCCTCCCAGACCCACTCTTGGCTCAGGGTGCCCCTTTGGAGCCCTGGGGATGCTCCGGGGCCAGGACAAGGCTCCAAAGGGAGCAGGACTTGGCAGGGGCAGGGAGGGAAGGCTGGGCCTGGTCTGGGGCTGGGAGCTGTTCCATGCTGGACACCTCTACAAGGAGCATTAATTTCAGATTAAACCACAGCCCTTTGCCTGGATCAAACCCCTCTCAGCCCCTGGGCACAACCCCCAGGAGGGAGCTGAGCCCCCAGTTTTGGCACCCATTGCCAAAGGGGTTCAGGCTGGGATAGAGCTGCAGCTGCTGGGGTGTTCCAGGGCAGCTGGATTTATTTATTTAATAATTTAATAATTTAACAGCTCCTAAACGTGGAGAAAAGGGACACCACAGCCCCTGCTGCGCTCTCCATCAGCTCTGCTGGCCCCTGCAGGCGCTGGGATGCCACAGTGAGGCCACCCCAAAGCTCCTCTTCCCCAGGCTGGACAATCCCAGGGGCTCAGGGATCCCAGGGACAGCTCTGCCCCAGCCTCGGGGAGTTCTGCAGTGCCTCATCTGCAAAGGGCACTCCAAGAACCTCACACTCAACACAGAATTAGGTGGGAGCTGGAACAAAAGTCACCACTGAAAACCAGGGGACAAAGGAACAAAACATTGTGAAATGAAGCTCATGGCAGAAAGGAGCCTAAGGAGCTGTTGTGATGCTTTAAGATCTAATCCATCACCTTTTCTTCTTGCTGGCCTTTTAAATTTTTCTTTTTTCCCTTTTTTTTCTTTTCTTTTTTTTTTTACAGGGCAATTTCATAAAAATAGATTTGGCTCTTGGACGTTGGTGCCATGGGGAAAAGCAGATAAAAGGCAATAATGCAACCAATGGAAATAAACTTTGCAGCATTAACTGGTCAGGAGCACAGGAGAAACCCCCAGCTGGTAGGGAAATGATGTCATCTTTTTATTTTTTACTTCTTTTTTTTTCCCCTCTGGCATATCAATGCATAAAACTCAGATGTGAGGACACAGGTTTCCAGCGGACAGATAAGAAAGACAAAATGAGTCGTTTCAGAGCAGGAAGATGACAGCAAAGACTTGTGCTGCAACCTCCTGCCTTACTTCTCCTGCTAAATCAAGTGCCAGATGTTGCTGCAGCTCAGGTTGGTCTCTGCAGCTCTGGGGGATTGTGTCTCTCTCCAGGGAGTGCAGAGACCCCCAGACCTGAGGAGCAAAATCAACTTGTTCAATAAGGATTAAAAACAACCCAGAAATCCCCCTCATTTTGGATTTATTGGGTCACATTTCCAGATTTAGATGGGGCATCTTTATCGATTTCAGAGCATTTTCACCTTGTGCCTCCAGAGAGGATTTTCTGTCTCTGCCTTCCTGCAGCAGCCCTGGGCTGTTCAGCACAGGGAGGGCAGGGAGGTTAATCTGGGAAGGAAGAGAAAAGAGAAATCCTGGGGGGTTCAGCCACCTGAGGTCACTCCCTGAGACACAGATTTGTGTTCCCTGTCCTCTTCCCAGAGCCCAGCCATCCTTCCCTTGCCCGTGTTGTCAAACACACCCTGGGACATAAAATATACATTAATGATCAATGGCTCAAACAGAGCTGCTGTTAATTAGCAGGTACGTGGTGCCCTGGCTATCAAAGAGCTCTCCTAATATTGAATGATTGAACCTTGCAGTGTTTTCCTTGTGATGAATTAGGGGGAGTTATCCCACGGGGTCTGAGGCAGATGGGATGGGGCACGCAGGGGCGAGATTTCCAAGCTTTCCCAACTTTCACAGGGAAACAAAAATACTTCAGCCTGTGCTGGAACAGGGCTGGGGTCTGGGATGGCCTTGCCTGTCTGTGTGTCTGTCCCTCTGCCCTTCCTGCCCTCCCCGCCCTCCCCACAAGGAGCGGCTCCAACATCCAGCCAGGAAAGGAATTCAGAGAGTGTGAGGAGAGGAAAAAAAACCTCTTTGCAGTGCTACATTTGCTATAAAGCTGCAGGACTGAGAGTCAGCGTGCTGTGCTCCAGCAGGGCTGTCAGCAGTGGACAGCTTCACCCAGGAAAATCAGGAAAATGCCCTCTTGTTGCTCCACATCTGCCACTGACCCACGTCCTGACAGGAGGAACAAGCCCTCATTAAGGCAGGATTGCTGCTTGGGACATGGCAGTAATGAAGGATGAAGGAAATCAAAGCCTTGCTGCTCACAGTTATTAGCACCAATCCAGATGTCTTGAAATTATTTTTTCAGCCACAATAGATAATTTTTGAATGATGTGCCTAACAAGGGCGAATGCTGCAGCCAGAGGAAGCCATCTATTAAATGAACAAGTATATCTTCAATTCCTTCAAAACAGAACAGGCTTTAATCAGATCTTCAAAGCCAGGACAGAAATGTTCTGTGTCTTTCAGAAGGAGCTCCTGCAGAGGGGATGGTGGCAGAAAGGTCTGACACGAGCCTGTGCTGAGCTCAGAACCTCTGCCATGAGCTGGAGAGCAAGGTCTGACACTCACTGGTGCTTTGTGCTCCAGCAAGGACTGAACTCACCCTGTCAGAGTCACAAACCTGAGACTGCTGCAGCACAGATGTCCCAAAGGAACTGAAGGAGTTCATCCCCAAGCACATCCCTTCCCCCTGGATGCTCAGCTTCAGGCACAGCTCGAGCTTTCCCTGCTCTGTCCTGAAATTCCTGAATGCCATGGATCTTTGCTAGGTCAGATCCCAAATGATGAGTGAGGTTCCCACCACACCCTGAGCACCCAAGGGTGTCACCAGGACCCGGGGATGTCACCAGGACACAGCTGGTTTCTTGGCATGAGGACCAACCTGTGCAGGAGGAGCCTGTTGAACCCAAACTGTGATTTTCCCTATTAAAAATGTGTTATTTGGCCTCTCCCAGAGCTCTCCCCTCCCAGGTAAACGATGCTGCTGGAGCGGAAACGAGCACCAAAAACCTTCAGAGAGCAGGGCTGGGAGCTGCTGGGTGCTCTCCCTGGTGTGGAATAATTTGCAGGGAAAGGGCCTGGGGCTGTGTGAGGGACCGTGAGGGACCACCTGCCTCAGGCCTGGGGTGGGGCTGGCACCCAGGGACAGCCTGGCAGCTGCAGGGAGACGGGGAGAGGGACAGGAGCTGTGGGGAATGGGGACGGGGACAGGATCTGTGGGGAACAGCGACATGGGGACACGGGCAGGATCTGTGGGGAACGGGGACAGGGGCAGGATCTGTGGGGAACAGGGACAGGGGCAGGATCTGTGGGGAACAGGGACAGGGGCAGGAGCTGTGGGGAACAGGGACAGGGACAGGGACAGGAGCTGTGGGGAGCGGGGACATGGGGACAGGGGCAGGATCTGTGGGGACAGGGGGACACAGGCAGGATCTGTGGGGTGCGGGGACACGGGGACAGGAGCTGTGGGGAGCAGGGACATGGGGACACGGGCAGGATCTGTGGGGAGCGCGGCCACGGGCAAGATCTGTGGGGAACAAGGACACGGGCAGGATCTGTGGGGAGCAGGGACAGGAGCCATGGGGAACAGGGACACGGGGACACGGGCAGGAGCTGTGGGGAGCAGGGACACGGGGACATGGGCAGGATCTGTGGGGAGCGGGGACAGGGGCAGGATCTGTGGGGAACAAGGACACAGGGACACGGGCAAGATCTGTGGGGAACAAGGATCTGTGGGGACACGGGCAGGATCTGTGGGGAACAAGGACACAGGGACACAGGCAGCATCTGTGGGGAGCAGGGACACGGCCCAGCGAGCCACGGGGAGGAGGCCCAGGGCTTTGTCCTCCCACACCCCACCAGGGAGGCTCCCCTGGCCGGGCGGGCTCCTCACGGCCGGCTCGGAGCCCTGCTGGCACCGCCCGGCCCCGCTGTGGAGCGCCGCGTCACAGTCACTCATCGGCTGTAATTATTCAAGGGTGCCCCAGGCTAGAACAGTGGATTTAAATACAGAGCAGCGAGCGGGGTCAGAGTCTGTGGGACTTCGTTTCTCATTTCCTTCAGCTCTTCTCTTTAAAAAATGGGTTTTTGAGATCCCGGGGGCTCCCAGCTGCCTGCGCAGGCCCTGGCGGACTGAGGGCAGCGAGACCTCGGCACGGCCTCCCCTTCCCCAGACCCTCTGGAAACCCACACCTGGGCACCCCCTCTGTGCTGGGAGAGGGGAATCCCTTCCCCGCTGCTGTGGGGTTGTGTCCAGGGGCATTCCTGGAGCCTGGAAAGCAGGCAGGGAACAGCAGCATGTCCCACAGGCACCCAGGGGCTCCTGGGCTCGAGCTCAGCCGAGCCAAATCTCTTTGCTCCCCACCATTTCCATGCTCCCTCCTTCCCTTCCAAACGCTGCCTGTGGGACAGAGGGTGAGAAAGCCTTGGAGGCACTAAAAGCTCATTTTTTTCCTTCCCTGGTGGACATCAACCCCTGATGAGCCCATCGAACTGAGAATATTGAACCAGGGCTGCATCACCCTGCAGAGCTGGTGCTTCAGGGCTGCATCCGACTCTGGAACTGAAACATTTAACAAGAAATCACTTCCTGATTAACAGGACGATCATGTCATCCTGCAGATAACTCCTTGGCTTTGCAAGAGGATGGCCTAGAATCCCTTTCCAGGAAAAACAGCCACAGCACCACAGAGTCCCCCCCAGGGATGAAGTTTGTCCCTTCTCCCTCGTCCTCCCCCTCCTCTGTGGTCCCCTGACTACAACTTCAGTCATTAGCTATCGAATTAGTCCTGGCTGCAATCTGCAGCAATGCTTATTTGGGCCTGCAGGCAATTCCCTCACCTTCTAAATGCTACTGGGGAGTGCTTAGAATCCTTTTTTTTTTTTTTTTTTTTTAATAAAACCAATTTCAGTTAATTTAATTATAGCTGGGATTTAATGTTTAAAAGCCATCAGCTTAATAAGTACCAGGGATGTGTATCATTGTTATCAGCATCTTTGAAAACTGCTGAACAATGTCTGTGCCATTTAGGGATGCAGAGATGGAGCTGGGAGATAGCTCCGTGCAGCTGCCTCCCCTCCCGATCCCAGAGGCACTTCCAGGCTCTCCAGCCCGTGTTCCTGCACCCCCCGGGCTGGTTCCCACATCCCAGGGGCGGCTGTGCCCTGTGGAGAGCAGGGATTTGCCCCCGCCTGCCCCTGTGAGCCTGCCCAGTGCTCAGACCCACATCACTCCTCTGAAGGTCAGCCCAGCCCAGCGACATTTTCATTTATTCTGAGCCAAAAGTTCATGTGTGAACGTGGCTGAGCTTTGTCCTGAGACCTGGAGCCATGGGAGCGTGTGCCTGGAGAGGGAAGTGTGTGTGCCCACAGCAGCTGGCACCAGGGCACCCAAAAATCCCTCCAGATCCTTTCCTGACTCCAGGGCTGGTGTGGGATGTGCTGGCCCTCGCCTGAGAGGATCAGTATTCATCTCTGGCCCTCTATCATGGAGCACCTGCTTCCCAGATCCCTGCTGAGCCATTCTTCCCTGGGAAAAGTGGGTCTGATTCTCATTAGCACCGAAGTCAGGAGTTCACAGCTCCTGGCCAGCCAGAGGAGTTTGGAAACACCTCCAAGCCCTTTCAGGGACAGGCTGAAGCTTTGCCAGGACTCAATTTCCTCCCCTGAACACACACACAAAACTCTCACTGCCTGCTCAGGGGGTTCCTGCTGCTCTGCCAAGGGGGAAATCCCTGCCCAAGGTGCAAATCTCTGCCCAGGGTGGAAATCTCTGCCCAAGGTGCAAGGCACAACCCAGCTCAGCTCTGAGTCCAGGAAGAGCCTCGGTGCACAAATGGCTCTGCTGAGAATAACAAATTATCATCTTATCTCCACTGATGCTGCATTTTATTGCTTCTTAATATTTTTCCTGGGCTGTCCATGGCCTTTTATCATCTCTCCTGCACTTGATCACAGCTTTATGGCCCTGCTGTTCCCTCCCCATTTTTTTACCCTCTGTCTTATTGGTCTCTATTTCTCCCTTCCAAACAAAGGCTTTTTGCAGGCACCTCATCCCAGCCTGGCTGCGGATGTTCCTCAAGGTTCAGTTGCTTTCTGCATTGTTATTTGCAATTTATCTGATTCCAAAACCTGACATTATTCTTGGCTGTGATATACAGTTGTCTGGCTCTTGCTAACCATGTGCAAGCACATTATTCTGCATTGACAAATTTTATTTATTTATTTAGCCGCCCTCCCCGGTTCAGAGCAGCATTCACTGAATTACAGATTTTGATGTCTGCAAATCATAACCCCATCACGCAGATAAGACAGAATTCATTACTGCAGGCCCTGCCATCACATGGAGGAATTTAGGTCAGACTGCTTTGTCCTTGGACAGCATCCTGGGTTTCAAACTCATCCTGTACAAGTTCTGTCTGCAACACCAGGGACACCTCCCACTGTCCCAGGCTGCTCCAAGCCCCAATGTCCAGCCTGGCCTTGGAACCTTCCAGGGATCCAGGGGCAGCCACAGCTGCTCTGGGCACCTGTGCCAGGGCCTGCCCACCACCTCAGGGAAGGATTTCTTCCCAATATCCCATCCAAACCTGCTCTCTGTCAAAGAGCCATCCAATGGTACCGAGGTCACCTTCCAGCTTTTGTTCTATTTGACCTGGTGACCTTGAGGAGAAAGACACCATCGAACCCTTGGGCTGCTCAGTCATGGGTTGATGACAGATTTGTCCCCTGCTGTGTGTTAACCAGCCAGGGAATCCTGTCCAGGAGAGCCCTGCATTGCAGTGAGGGAGCAGCTCCCTTAACAGGGATGTAAAACATTTTTTAGTTAGAATTCAGCCAACGACACAAATTTAGATTATCACCAAGAACTATCAAGCACGAAGCAAGGAAAATAAATCACAATGCAGCTGCTTAGTGAAGGAAGTGGTGAGAATTTGGTGGTGGTGCCGCAGTTTCCTTGGGCTACATCCCATATTTTACTCATTATGAGCTTCCAAAGGGAAATTTGAAGGCTGAAGGCTCCATCTGCAGAGTGACTTCAGGCAGGGTCGTGCTCTTTCTGTCCATTGGCTGTGCCCCTTTCTGGATTCTCCGGGTTGGGTCCCTGTCACACTGGAGTTGTTGGCAGGTTGCAGCAGCAGGGCAGAAAATGGAGGGAAATTTAGTAGGGAAGGGATGTAATTAATTTATACCAGCTAAAAACCTGGTTTAAAAATTAGGGACTATGAGTAGCAATGAGGAATCCTCTCTATCTTCCTACAGCCGCTGTAATAAGAGCTGGTTTTCATTTTTTACAGGGATAATTTGGGTTAGCTCTGAACCCACTGGCTCAGAGCATCCTGCAGCCCACACACAGATCTTCCAGTGGAAGGTGCAAGGCAATGTCAGAGCAAGAAATTTCTCAAGAAAACTTCTGCAGAACTGACCCTAACTCCTCACAGAACCACTCACAAGACACACCAGCTCTTGGGGTTTTTAACACACAGAACCTCGGGAAAAATGGGACATCTTTCTATTTTTAAAATAAATTATAAATTAATTTATTATGTTATACAAATTTATTCAAATTATATCATTTTATAGATTATTTTAATATGTTTTTTATATCCTGCGTCCGGGGGCAATCCATGGAGTGGCACTGCTGGAACAGGCAAGGGTCAGGGTGACCCTGATGGGCAGCAGTCCTGGGGCTCAGGCTGGCTGTGAACCCTTGGATCAGGGTGGGAATGGGGCACGAGGGAAAGGGGATCAGATGTTGGACAGGACAGAGTGGCCCAGGGACAGCGGGGGCTGCAATCCCTGATGGCTCCCAAGAGCCCCAGCACCACTTGATGCTCTCTGGTTTATGAAGCAAGAGTCTGCTCACAAATTTGCATTTCCTGTGACAGCAGCAAATGTACTTAAAGCAAAGCCAAGCCCACAAACAGCTCCTTGCCTCGGTTCTGAGCGATTTCACTTTACAGCTTCGAGGGGATAAATCCAGAGCAGAGCCAGTCCCGCATGGCAAGGGAGGAACGATCTTTCTGGAGCCTCAGGAGCAGCTAATTGGTGTCTAACCTAAATCATAAAGAGCCCTGTAATTATACTGCTCAGAATTAACACAGAGGGCTTCTAACAAAGTCCATTTTTTAAGTTAATTTACACAATTCCGAGACCTGTCGCTTTATTCCGAGCAATAAAAGCAGGGATGCTCCGTTCAGCTCCGTGTTCTGTTCGCTCAGACAGGGCCTGTGCCAGCTGCAGCAGCACAAAAAGCAGTTTTCAATTTATTTTTATGGCCCCTCTCTAAAAGCATTCCATTACAGGAATATTACAGAGGATGAAGTTTCCAAGCACCACGGGCAGTTTATTTGCTTGTTTTGCTGGGATGGGATAAACAGGGACTGGCCAGAAATGTTGTTCCAGCTCCGTGGGCTGCGCTCGAGGGTCAGGCCCTGTTTGCTCAAGGCTCCTCACTTTTCCTTCCCCAAGGGGTTTTTAGAGACAGACTGGGCTGAAACTTCACTTTTGGTGTTGTTGTACAGAGGGGTTTTGGGACGTGAAATGGGATTTTTCAGTCAGTTAGGAAAATTTAGAGAAGGTCTAGCGTGGGGCATGGCCAGCAAAATATTCTGAGCAAAAGGAATTTTGGTTGTGCTGTTTAAATAAATAAATAAATGAAAGTATTGGAGAAAAGTTTCACTATAAGTGAAGCTCTGAATTTGTGAAGCTGGCAAATAAAGCCACATATTTTAACCAATTATTTTATGGCATCTGAACCTTGAACAATCCAGTGAGCTTGGATAGGAATGACACAACTGTGTTCTTAAATAAAGCAGCAAACTTGGACAGGAGTCCCAAACCTGTGTTCTTACCCCAATTTACAGGATGTCCCTGGAATACCTGACCTGGTAGGCTACAATATTTCCAACTATTAAACTTGGAGCCAAAGAAAATACACAAAAGAATTCTTTTTGAAAAACCTATTCTTGGGTTGTTTCTCCAAGTGAAGAACAGGATCAGAGCTCACCCACTGTCCTGGCCAAATTACTCAGAGTAATTGCTACCCAATAAAGAAAATAAATAAAAATATACAGCCAGGTCCTCCGTTCCAAGTCTTTACATTCCTCCACGAACTAATCTTTCCCCTGTGGTGTTGCACTGAACAATTTGATATTTTATTGCTTTTAGGGTTAGAAATTCACTCACTGTATTATGAACGTGAGGGAAAAAAATGGAAGAAAAGATTTGTGTCTTCTTTGGACAGCAAAGCCAACAAATCTCTTCCAATGCTTGGTTAGAAAATACAATTAAGGAGACTGTAGTGGACTCTCTGGAAAGAAAATTGTCTGGATTGAGATGTGAACAGCCTAAAAGCCAAACGTGTAAAAATCAATCCTTCCCAGCCCTTTGGGATATGACTGTTTGGGAGAAGTTTGCTCTGATTTTCCTGTGCCCTGTGTGTGTGTGTATAATTCTTCAAGCAATCAATATAAATCCCTGAAACGAGAAACTGAAGCTCTCCAAGCCTGGCCCAGCTCACAGGTGAGGAGGGGTTGCCCGGGATTTCAGGTTGGCTCTCAGATCTCACCCTCAGAGCCTCCAGCCAGAGGTTTGTATCCCTATAAATACAGATAATGCTGAGGGGTGTCAGGAACCCTGTCCTCAGGCTCCCACCTGAGGCAGTGGCAGAGCCAGGGATCTCTCCATTCTGAGCCTGGACCTTTCCTGTTCGGGCTGCACTTGAGGCTGTGCTGCTCCAGTCAGACCCCATTTTATGAATCATCAGTTAAATACATGTAAAAATCAATTACATTCTATCAGTGTGCCCTGCATCTTAACCGATGCCATCTTTCATCTTCCTAATGATCCAGAAGATCTGGAAATAATTAAAAATCACTCTTGAGGGGCCAACCTTGTCTCTCCTTTTTCTTTTGCGAAAGAGGAATTTCACCTTGCAGGGAGATGTGACATCCTGAGCCAGGGCAGCAGCGGTTTAATGAGGGGATTATTGCCAGGGGAAACGGAGCCAGCGCCTCAGCAGCAGCCACTCACTCCATGAATTCTGGGGACCAGGGGCTTCCCTGGGAGCAGGGAAACACAAACCAAGGTGCTTTGATGGGAATTGTTGGGCTGGCTGGAAGCTGCATCGTGTAGAAATTGCAGAACAATGTGCGGACAACCCCATTGCAGAGGGCTGCTGCAACACCCTGGAGTTCACCAGCACACCAGGAATGGGCTGCAGATTTATGGTCAAATTGAATTTTATGCCTCACACTTCCCTCTTCTCACATTTCCAGTGAGATTGACCTGGTCCTGGACCAAAATTCCCATTAAGTTCAGCCAGTGGAAGCATTTCTGGAGCTCCTGGGTTACAACATGGTGCCGTCACCTGCACAAACCCCAAAGCCTGAAGGGAGTGGCTTCCCTGAGCTCATTTTCCTATTGCCTGGATAACAAACACAGCCCTGGAGCAGAGAGGACACTTACAAATAGCTGCTAGCAGAGAGCTGCTCTTTAATGCCAGCCAATAATGTCACGCTCCTCAGTCTTCCCAAATTCCAGTGATTAGCAGTGACCAGGCTCTGCTCTCCCCTGATGCATCACTTAACCCCGTAATCGGAAAATCCATCCCGTGCCTGCCCTGAGATTGATGGTGTCACATTAACCTGGGTTTTTCCAGCAGACAGAGCCATCACAGCACAGTGAGCCCGTCCTGGGCACCCCTGCCCCTGCCCAGCACGGGGGCATTGATATCAGCAATTCCACTGATAAGGCAGCAGCACAGCTCCGAGCCCACCACCCTCAGGGCACAGAAGGATGTCACAATGAGATTATTTTAATATTTTTTTGCAAGGAATAATTTCACTCACGATCCCAAAGCAGAGGGAGCCGTGCCAGGGTCACTGGGATGAGGGGATGCCTTTTTCAGCCCTGGGGCTCCTGCAGGGCTGGGGATGGGGGCAGGATCTGAATCCAGCCAGGGACCTGCTGCATTCCCAAACTGCCTCCCCTGGACTGAACTGCTCCATCCCCTCATCCCAGCCAGGGCACGGAATTGGCATCAATGCCAGAAAGGGGAAGTGACCTGGGCTGCAGCATAAAGGTGGCAGGGGAAGAACCTCTCTGAGGAGGGACATTAATTAAATGTGAGAGCTGCAGCACTTCCCATCCGAGGAGATTTCACATTCCAAGGGAACAGGCTGCGAAATATTCCCAGCGGGTTTATCTTCCTAGGCAGAAATGTGATTTATTAGAAGAATTCTCCTTCATGGGAATATCCCTGGGCAGGATTTCTGGGTGGGATTGGGAAGCAGTCACAGAGTTCATGGTCTGGATCAAACCTTGCCTGGGTGAATCAACACAGCTTCGTGCATTTTAATTTCACCTTTGATTTCACAGGAATGTTGGGCCAGTTCTTGCAGGAGTAAAACAACTGATTTATTTTCAGGTGAACTAAAAACCGAGGTGATTTCAGCACCTCAAATATATTTTCTCCAGCAAGATAAGGAAAGACGAACAGACCTGAGAAAGCAGTGGCTTGAAATCCTCCAGTGTTACTTTTAACTTGGATTTAAACCACTCTTGCTTTCTCTAAACTTCCAGAAATAGAATGGCACTGAAACGACAGCAAACCTATCAGGGATGTTTCCTAACAAACCACTGAATAAGTGGATTTGGCCTGAGCCGTTTCTAGAAACCCTGCATTTCCTAGACAAGCTCTGCTACAGAAAAAAAGGGAAAAATCAATATCTATTAGATTAGCTGCATTTCAATTTGGACTCAGCATTTCAGACTTGGCCAGTTTTAGGCAGATTAAACTCCCAGTATTGGATCCCTCCCGAGTTTAAGGGTCATGGAGCTGACCCATGGATTAGGGAATGGAAAGGGCCAGAACACGTCGTGGTTCCAAGGAGGAGCTGCAACTGCAGCTCCAGTTCAGAGCAGTGATGCACTCCCTGAACGACCTTCCCCGAGCCATTCCTGCTCCCTGTTTCACTTCTCTAGCCTGGAAAATGCTCCTTGCTCTCCCTGCAGGACGCACTGAAAGCTTTAAATGAAGATCAGCGAACTCTGCTCTCCCAACCTCCCCTGTCCTGGGCTTCCCACCCCTGCTCCTGAGCGCTCCTCATCCCCTGGCACTGAGAAGGAAATGAGGCCAAGGCTTTATTCTCCAGTGGGCAGGCTGTAATTAATAAATGACTCTGAAGGAGATGTGGGGAGCAGAGCGGCGCTCTGGCGTTCTGCTCTGCCCGGCTGGCCCAGGGCAGGGGCTGTGCCCGGCTCGTCGGCTGCCACTGCCAGCAGCGCCCTTCCCTCCGCAGCTCTGCGCTCCCAGCACGGCTCGGGATGGCCAAAAACCACCCCGAAATTCCCTCAGATGCTCCACTGAAATTCCCTTCCATTAAAACAAAGGAAAGGCAAGGAAGAGAGAGGCAGAGCAGCACTTCACAGCACACACGGTTATGCAAAGGAGTCTTTAACCTGGCTGTGCTGGGTGACTCCCTTTTGTCAGTACTTGCACGGAAAGGAGTTTGCTTCACAAGCCAAAGGCTGCCCTGGCCTTCCCATGCAAATGTATTTAAATGAAATATATCCAGAGCTGTGAGTGACATTCACAGGGAATAAAGTCCATCGGCTACGAGTGGGTGCTTTGTAGCCTTGATTGAAAATTGTTTTTATGTGACAGAGAAGGTGCTTAGGAGAGTAAAAAAGGATCATTCAGTGAGTTAGAAAATTACTCCAACTTCTAGACCATGTCAAACTAAATAAAACCCAAACAAACTCTGGCAAACGAATGAATAATTTACAGCAGCAGCTTCTGTGTCTCAGCACAGAACGCAGCCCTGGGGCTTTGTACTCACAGTCTCTGTCCATGGGCTGGTGCTGGAGCCTCTCTGCTCCCCCTCAGAGCCTCCTGCAGCCACTACAGCTCCCAAAACCTGGGTTTTCCTGGGGTTTTGGCCCTGGTGGGAAGCAGCAGCTCCAGGGAAGGAGCAGCAGTGCCAGGAGCCACAGCTGGCTCTGACCCTGAGCACACCCTCCGACCTTCCCAGCCGCATTTCGCGCTTCCCACACACTCCATGGTCAGTTTCCACCCCCATTTCAGGAGCAGGGGCAGCCTCCAGAGCTGCCCCAGAGAGCCTGGTGCTGCCCAAACCAAGCCCTGCCAGCACCTCATGTCCTGCTGGAATTCCACACACTCCCCTCTTACAACCTAAATCCTCCCCTCTGAGGGGTCTGGAGCCCTGGTCCACATCACCCAAAGCCGAGATTTCTACACCTCGTTCTCCTGCCTGAACTGGGTTACCTGAGCTGCTGACCCGGCTGGGAAATGCTCCACATCTCATCCCTTCCCAGCCCTCTCCTCATGGTTTGAGAAATGCTGAGGAGGAGGAATATCTGAGATAAGGAGCTAGAAATGTGTAATCAGTAACAACAACATACGGAAGAGACGAAGCAAAGAGATAGAGAAAACACTGAGAAGGTTAATTTTTATTTCCTTACACAAAGGAACATGAAAAATAACCAGGACCAGGACGTATCTAAGGGGAAAAAAGCCAAATATGAAGCTTGTTGAATTCAACAGAGAGATCCTTCTTTGCCTGAGCAGCTTTGAGCCAGACACGGAGATAAAGGAAAGAAACCAGAACCTGAGCTGGGATAAAAACAGGCACCAGATGCCAGATTTCTTCTGGTAGCTGCCGGGGTGATGGGTCAGTGGTGATGGATTGCAGAGGAGGAGCCAAGAGCGATGACAGAGGGCTCCTGGCCCAGGGCCAGTGGCTCTCAAGGATTTGGCTGCGTTTAAACTCCCACCATTCGTGCAGGGACTGGGGTAACTTGTCTCTGCCAGGCTGTTTATCAGGACAAAAATCCCTGAATGGAAAAACACAATCTCTATTACGTGCTTGTGTGTAGCATTAATAATCTGTCAGAGCAGATGACAACAGTCCTGATTAGAAAAATGGAAAGGAGGAAGGTCTGGAGGGAAATTTATTCAGCTCTGCTGATCCAAAATTCCCATGGTTTGCTCAACATCCAACCAACACAAAGTAAAGGTTCCCTGACAGGTGAATTAAAGTGGGAACTGGCTGAGGATTCGTGTCCTTACAGTTAGACACCGGAAACAACATTAATGTTGTAAATATTGATCAGAGCAACACAGAAATCAATCTGGAGGTTCCTCCCTAACTGGAACAGGAGCACCTGAGTGGGCAGCAGGAAGGGAAAAGGGGAGATGTGGTCCCAAAGAAGGTGTGGAGCAGGCAGGAAGATGGGTAAATGTGGCAGGAATGGCCCAAGGCTGGCAGGCAGAGCTGGGATGGGGCTGTAAGTGATGTGTGGAGTGCAGACAAACATAAAGCCCAAGCAAGCAGGCAGCTAAAATTAAATGTACACCTCTAACAAACTCTCCATTAGCACAGAGCCATAAGAACATCAGTTT
This sequence comes from Monarcha castaneiventris obscurior, assembly GCA_026261815.1. Taxonomy (NCBI): domain Eukaryota; kingdom Metazoa; phylum Chordata; class Aves; order Passeriformes; family Monarchidae; genus Monarcha; species Monarcha castaneiventris. Next base: position 156,479 of record JAMPIT010000451.1, read on the forward strand.
GTGTCAGCAGAGCATTAAAACAAACTGATCTCTGTTCTTATATTTACGTTCTGCAGGAACAGAAAGCTGTCTCAGAAGCTTTTAACTTCTCAAGTAAACCAGCCACAAATTTCTGACCAGCTAATGTAAATAATTCCAGGCCTGAATTTTCCCACTAGAGAAAAAAAAACCCAACCTTCCTATTTTAAGCATTTCATTTTGCAAATAGATTGTTTACTTCAATAAAAACTAGGGAGGAAGCAAAGAGTAAAGATTAGAATGGACATTTAAATTAAGCTATAACTATTTGGCATCCAATCTGTCCATAATAATAAGATGAGGATCTGCAGCTCCAGGAGCTGGAGCACACACAGTTGCTGAGATTAGGAGCCCTCATGCTTCAGGTTATGAAATGATGGAGGTCAGGAAGCAATTTTCTTGCATATATTGCTGACGGGCTGGAGACATTGCAGGAATTTTTGCATATTTTCTGAAACATCAGTTATAAGTCACTGTCAAGAAGAAGAGCCCAGACAAGGTGGATATTGCTCTTTATATCCATGGATTTCAAAAGAAGAGCTGGCTCCTGCAGCTCTCACTGTGACAAAAGTCCCTGCTCCTGTCACTGCTGGGCAGAGACATCCCCAGGTGATTGGGCAGTGACACCACCAGTGACACCACCAGTGACATCAGCCAGATAATTGGGTGATGACATCACCAGTGACATCACCAGTGACATCAGCAATGACATCACCCAGATAATTGGGCAGTGACATCACCAGTGACATCACCAGTGACATCACCCAGATAATTAGGCAATGACATCACCAGTGACATCACCAGGTGGCTCCATGATCTGAGCCCAGGGCTCTGCAGGGGCTGTGCCAAAGCCAAGCCATCAAAGCAGGGCCAGGGTGGCAGTGGGGAGCAGGACCTGCAGCCCGGGCTGCCCTAAGCAAACTCAGCCCCAGGGAGTGTCCTAAAACCAGCTGGGAAGGAAAAGCCTGGGATGAATACCTGGGAAAGCAGGGAACACAATGGGAACTCCATCACTGGAGAGGAAAAGAGATTCTCCTCTATGCCAGTAATGCCTGCTCCTCTCCTTGTGTGGGAATAATTAATCTCAGCACTCCCAGTGATGTGCTGAACCCAAAATTCCTGCCAGGGTTTGTCCCATGGAGAAACCCAACCCAGCCAGCCAGGCCGTGGGGAAAAGGGACAGGGACTCCAGGGCTGCACCCTCTGCAGTGAAAACAAGGAATGGAATTACACCCCCATGATGTGAGTGTGGGGGATATGCCTCTGTGTCTTTGCAAGGAAAGGAATAATGGTTTGCAAAAATAAATCTCTCTTCAAAGTGAAGTGAGTCATTCACAGCAGCCTCTTGAACATGACAAACAGCTCGTGGAGCAAAACAAAGAGGAGATCTTTCAGTCTCATTACCAAGACTGAATGTACTCCCCGAGCTCTAAGAGCCACTTATGATTTATGCTGGTAAAAATCAATCGTATTTCATTGATTTCCAAGATTAAGAAACAACAAAAAAAGTTTGGTCAAACCTGGGGAATGGTTTTATTTTCAGGTCTGAAGCTAAACCTGGCTGGAATCTTGGCAGCTTCCAGTGCTGCCAGGCAAACTGATCAGGAGAAGGGGGGACACGTTTTACATGCAGGGCTGAATATTTCATATGGAGCTACCAAAGGATATCAAACTTTGGGTTTACACCACGAAATTCCTGTCAGGTAAATCCCAAAGTCAAACCCAAGGTCATTTCTGATAACAAGATGGCAGAATTTCACCCAGCTGCAGAGAGAGAGGGAGGAAAAAAGAGATTTTTGGCAGTTTGGGTTTGCACTGATAGTATTTAAGCACTTCGAAGCCTGACTCATAATTGGTGCCAGATGCTCTCAATACACATAGGAAAAGGCAGCCTTTGTTCCATAAATTAATATTCTATAAAAAGCCAGGCAGCCAAAGGCTGCGGGAGGGAGCAGCAAGAGCTCCCTGGGTGACAAAGGTGACGCCAGCACGTCAAGAGACTCTCTGGGAATCACAGGGTGCTCCCGGGTCCCGAGGCCTTGGGGACACGGGGACGGTCCCCTTGGGCTGTGGGAGGTGAGGGAAGGGCGTCCCCAGGGCAGTGGTTCCGTGCCCTTGGCATGGCTGGAGAGAGGGGAGCCGTGTTTGGGGTCGGATGGACGGGGCAGGGAAACCTCAGAGCCCAAATCCCTGCTCAGTCCCGTCCCTGCTGAGCCTCCTGGCCCTGATTCACATCCCAGAGCCACATCCATGGGGCTGGGGCTGCCCCATTCCTGGCAGTGTCCTGGGCCAGGCTGGCCAGGGCTTGGAGCAGCCTGGGACAGTGGGAATTGTCCCTGCCCATGGAGCAAGACGAGTTTTGGGTCCCTTCCCAGCCAGCCCATCTCTGCCTGGGTGTGACTGCAGGTAACATTTTCTGTGTGTGCTTTCCTGAGGGAGCGAGCGCGGTGCCTCGATGGGGAACAGCTCCTGTGAAGGGAAGTGAGGCAGCAGCAGCAGCCCCGGGCTGGGCCAGGGCTCTGTGCAGGAGCTGCTGCCAGCCCCCAGCCCGGCTGGGGCTGCAGATCCACGGCAGGAGCAGCTCCTGCTCAGCCCTGCTGCTGCTCAGCCCTGCTGCTGCTCCTGCTCAGCCCTGCTGCTGCTGCTGCTCAGCCCTGCTGCTCCTCAGCCCTGCTGCTGCTCAGCCCTGCTCCTGCTCAGCCCTGCTGCTGCTGCTGCTCAGCCCTGCTGCTGCTGCTGCTCAGCCCTGCTGCTGCTCCTGCTCAGCCCTGCTGCTGCTCAGCCCTGCTGCTGCTGCTCCTCAGCCCTGCTGCTGCTCAGCCCTGCTCCTGCTCAGCCCTGCTGCTGCTCAGCCCTGCTCCTGCTCAGCCCTGCTCCTGCTCAGCCCTGCTGCCCCTCACTGATGGGAGCAGCAGCTCCCAGGAGAGCCCCGTGCAGGGTCCGGGGGTGCTCCTAACAAGGCTTCTTACAGAAACCACTAAATATTGCATGGGTACAAGGGCTGGGGAAATTGAAATAAATTGCAGAGGATATTTCCATGTTTGTGCATTTTGCAGGCTCGGAAGCAGCCGATTCTATTTGCATAACATATTGGACATTTGTCACGTTACATCTTTGCATTTAAAGAGCTTCTTGGAGCAGGATTTGATGTTATCATGGCCGTGTCAGCCGTGCAAGGAGGCAGAGTTAGTGCTGGTACTGACACGGGGCTTGCTGAGAAACAGCCTCAGAGCCTGGTGAGCTGAGCTCCCCAGCAGTGGGTGAATTATCCAGAGGAGAAATGACTCATTTAGAACCAAAATAATAATAATAATAATAATAATAATAATAATAATAATAATAATAATAGTAATACAACATCACTTTCTGAATCAAATGGGGCATCTCCTGAACCAGGTCCATCACCCAGTGGTCCCATGGATCCCCCAAGTAGAGGGAGGATTCCCCTGCTGGAAGTGGTTCTGCAGTGGCCCAGGGTGTTCAGTGCTTTGGTTCAGGAATTACAACCCCTTTTACATCAGAGCTGGAAGTTTGGCGAGGTTTAAACGCTGCTTGCACATGGCCATGGCAAGGAGGAAAGCACTCGGGTGTGCAGGTGGAATTAAGGAATGTTGCAAGGTCATGAGGAACCCTCGAGATACTCAAACAGATTTCCCCTGGGTGGGGGTGGCCCTTGATGGGCTTTTAGCTCCCCCCCAATCCCAATCACACTGGGATTCCGTGACTCTGCGTTTCCCATGAAATACCCAGTTTTGGTCCACGAGGCTTCCAGAAAGGTCCCCACGCCGCCTCAGGACATCACAAGCCTGCACTGAGTTCCTGCAGCTTGGACGTTTCTTTGAAACATCACTATTTTAAATAATATTTCCTTCCAATGTTTTTCTTACCCTGATCAAAATACTGTGGGGTCTGAACGTCTCTTTTAACTTAAATGAAGGAACTGCTATCAAATGTCCCCCACACGGGTCTGAGTTCAAAAAAACCCTTCTAAATATGCCTGGCTTGGGAGCAGGAGCCATCCACACTGGCAGATAATGCAGCAGATATTTTTCCATCTCCTTTTCATTTATTTAGCTGCTCCACATTTCAGCCTTCAAGTTGATTAACATCACCTGCTGAAGTTAATTAAAGTATATAGGATGTAATAAGACTAATATGTTTGAGTTCTATCAATCACAGAATCTGGTGAGTCAATATTTGAAATTAATATATCACAGAAGGGAAAATCCTTGACATGGAGCTGAAATTAAAGGAGGAGGGAGGGATTGCAGAGCACAGGGGGAGAACATTTTGGGGATAACTCGAGAGCAGAGCTGCACATGCCCTGTCCCCACACCCTGAGGGACGGGGACCGTGCTCACACCCACCTAAAATCCTCCTGGTGTATTTTTAGGATATCAAGGACCAGTCAGAAAGCTGCAGTCAAGCCTGGAACTCAGAGCCAGGGAAATCTGGTGGGTTTAAGCCTTTGAAATCCCTTTGCAGGTGACATTTCCCAGTAAACATTCCCTTGCTCCCCCAGCCCTGCCCAGTGCTGCTGCCCAGCAGAGGAGGGGAAAGGGAAAGTCCCGGGGAGCTCTGCCATGGCAATGCCAAACCCAGACAGCAAAATCCTGGCCCCACACAGCAGGAGCTGCACAGAGCACAGTTCCAGCCCCTCAGTGGGCTGAGGAGAGGCTGGGGCAGGGAGAGGGCAACAGGAGCCCTGGGAAAACTCTGCCTGTCCTGGCCCTGGATCCACCCCACATTTCCTGCCCGGAGCAGAGCTTTGCTCTCTGAAGGCACAGCTGGGAGATGTTTTTTGGCTGGCACAAGAAGCATCAAGAGGAGGGAAAGGATGGATGGAGAGAGGCCTGGAAGAGCTGGGGACCTTTGGAGGGGACTTTGGGGGTGCAGTGCCAGCGTGGGACTGCCTGGAGCAGAGCTGCCCCGGTGTCTGTGCACGGCTGCCTTAGTTACAGGGCCCTGCCTGCATAAAATATTGAAATACAAATTTATCAGCCATTCAAATCACCAGCTACAAGATCCAGACGTGCCGTACGGCGAGGCCACGGTGCATTAATATTTATTGAGCTTGATTTGTTTAAGGAAATACACCGAGCTTTTGGCGTAGGCAATTTCTATGGAATCAAACTGTGAAAGGCATTAATCACTGTCAATGATGTGTGTAGGGTACACAGAGCCCGTGCAAATAAAGGCTGGATAAACACACGCTGTGGGATGCTGGAGAGGGCTGGGGGCTGGCACTTGGCAGGGGCAGGTGCTTGTGCTCAGGAACCTGCCAGGGAATCCCGGAATTCCAGGATTCCAGGAAACTCCAGGAAAACTGGGGCTGGGAAGGGCCCTGAAGCTCATCCAGTCCCACCCCTGCCTGGGCAGGGACACCTCCCACCATCCCAGGTGTCCATTATTCCCCTCTGGCAGGAGATTTTCCACAGAGGTCCAGGCTGTGGCCCCGGAGGGCACTTGGGGCAGGGGGTGCTCAAGGACCATGGCTGTCCCTGTGCTCCCATGGGTGACCACCAGAATCCCCCTCTGGGCTAAACTGGAGTCTTTCCAAGGAAGTTTTTTGGGAGCAGCCTGCCTGCAATGCAGCTTCTGCAAGGGCAAATAACGCTGTGGCCATGAGGATGCTGAATGACCACTGAAATATGGCATTTGTGGTTTCCATAGCAATTTTGTAAGAGGTTAAGGGGAAATTAGAAACACTGTCATTCTCCCTTCAACATCTTTTTATTGGGGTTTAAATGAGAGTGCTATTAAGAAAGAGAATGGTTTCAGGATGTGTATGTTCACGGGGGAGATAAGCTTTAAACAGAAAAAAGTGTTAATAAAGCAATTTTAGAATTTAATCTGAGAGTTTATTTTCTCCTTTGCTGCCTTTCCTCCCCTGGGGATAGAATTCCTTCTTGCCCTGCTAAGGATTTAGGATGAAACCTTTTATATTTTTGGAAGCAGCATGAGACAGTCAGAAGTGTCTGTCTGGAAGAAGTTTAGCAATTCAGAGGTCAAGGAAATGATGGCTGCTGACCCCTTTGTTCTGAGCCAGTGGCTCAGACACACCATAAACAGATGAGGGACGTCCATCCCCTGCACCCAGCCTGGCTGGGAGGCTCAGATAAATTCGGGTATAAATAATTTGCACTCTCAGTTCCGCTTCTGACACTTTCCAAGCCCATGGAACGAGCTGGAAATGGAAACCCCAAGCACGGTGAGAAAGGCTCTTTCTGCACATGTCGGGGCTGACCCCAGGAGGAAGCTCTGAAAATCTTATCAGAATCCCACTGAAGGTGAGATTTCTGCTGTGCTGGTCAGGCTCAGGCCCTGATAAACCCCTGAGGGTTTGGTTCGGGGTCTGAACCCAACCTGCAAACCTGGGGCTGCTGCAGTGTCAGCACCACTGAACTCTGCAAAGTTTCTCCTGTGCTTGACATGTAAAATGCTGATTTTTCTCACCCTCGCCTGGCTGGGGTCAGGCAGGGGAGTCCCAGCAGTGCAGAGGAGGGAGGAGATTCCCTGATGGAGCAAAGGCAGGGTCAGCACAGGACGGAGCTGTCCCAGCACTGCCCCGGGTCAGCTCCGCCCCCACCCCTGCAGGGATGCTCTGTGAGCTCTTTGGTGGCTGTGACACTGATTTCTGTGTTTTAGGGGATGTCAGGTGCTGTCACACCGAGGCAGGGCCCTGCCCATGAGGAACCTGCTTTTATGGCCGCAGGGCACTTCCTTGGCTCCCCACACTCAGCCTGGAAATCCCATCCTGGGAAAAGCTGCTGCTGGTTCTGTGCCATAACCCATAAATTGCCAGTTCTGTAGTTAAGGGCTATTCCTCCATTTTTCTTCAAAATTTATGGTGCTGGATTAATTAATTAATTTAATTAAACAATGGTTACCCTGGCTTGCTGATAGTTGTGAGCACTTTGCAACTTTGCAAGTGGGAATTGATGCAAAAGCAAGGGAAAAACTCCCACACTCCATGTCTGGGTTTGGTGTTTGTTTCTCCTGACATGTTCACACCGTTTGGGATAATGTTGCCATAGAGGAAGGAACTGGACAGCACCAGGGAGCAGCTTTGGGCAGCTTCAGCCCAGCTCCTCCCTGCCTGCAGCCAAGCTCAGAGTGGCTGCAAAACCTGGGAGCTTCAGAGAGGGTTCTGAGACACGGAAAAGGCTTAACCTGGAAGCAGCAGCACTGCTGGGGGTGCCAGGGCTTGAGGAACTCAGAGCAGACGTGGCCTTTGCAGGCAGAAACACGAGGCAGGGATGGACGTGAGGGGATGCAAAATTCAACTCATTGAGTCGCGTATTGACCTCGACTTGAAGATGACCAGATCCAATTAACAATTGTTAATGAGGCTCGAGGCAGCCAGGAGTGACCTTCCAAGGGCCAGGTGAACTTTGAGAGATGTGAGTTTGCACAGAGCACAAAGTGCAGGAATGCCAGGATATGGAGGGCAGGAATTCAGCAAACCCACATGGAAAAACCTCTGCCGAAATCTGTTCCAGAGCAAAGCTGCTTGGGAGACCTTGGAAATTCATTTGTGAAGAGCAGGTGAGCCCTGAGTGTGTTCCAAGGGTTTAAAATGACTCTCATTAACTCCTTAAATGAGGAAGAGTTTCTGGAGTTTCAATAATGTGCCCAGAGGAGCAGTAAGAAGGAAGATTTAAGGAAACTTGAATCAAATCTGACTTTCATTTCAACTTGCATATGATCAGGGAGGCAGCAGCGCTTTGTGGTTCAGGGATGAGGAGGGCGGGAAGAAAATCCAAAGTGCCCCAGAAATCCCAGTTTAAAAGCACTGCTGCCTTAGGGAGGATAAAATCCATTTGTCTCCCACTGAGAGCCGGACTTTGCAAGGACCTGAAGCTCTTTTGAAATGTGGGATGAAGGATGAGGTTTGGGCTGCTGAGCACTCCAGCCACAACCAGAATCCTGGAGTCCTTCAGGATGGAAAAGCCCTCTGGGATCATCCAACGGTGTTCCCACTAAACCAGGCTGGATTCACCGGGATGCTGATGGGGCCGAGGGAGCTTTGCTGGGTTCGTTTGCAGTGCCCCGTGCCATGGATGAGGAGCAGAGCGGGGATTCCCCAAATCCTTAAAGGATTTACCCCAAATCCTTAAACCCAGCCAGGGCAGCATTTCCTTCTCTGAACCTCCAGCTCCAGCCCTGAGGTGAAGCTCGACTCCAAAACAAACAGAAACCCTCCAGCCCTAGACAGGGGCACGTTAATTGATCCTAACGATCCCTTTAGAGGTGGAAATCTGAGCGTGGGTAACTCCCAGTCCGTTCCTCCCGGGGATGGGTGCGACCGCTGAAATCCCCTTTGTGCCTGAGTGCCTGTGCTTAAATAAAACCCGCGGGTGATCGATTCCAGAGCCACGGAAAGGTGCTCAGGGAAAACGAGCGCTCTGCTCCCTCCACCAGACTGCTTTTTTTTGGGTTTTTTTAGTTATACAGAGCTATCTTCCCTTTCTGAAATGTGAAGGAAAAGCCATATCCCTCCAGCTGTTGAGTTAAGCAGAGTCTTATTCAAATTATGTAGGGGAAAAAAAATGTCATAACATAATGAGAATCAAATGTTGGCTTCAGGCGCCTTCATATTCGAGGGCTTTAAAAAACAACAATAGCAACAAAACACTTCAATCTTTTATCTGCCAGTGGAAAATGGTCATTTAAATAAACATTAACTAAGCTGGGGAACTTTGATGTCGCGGTAGCAGTTGGTTTCTGACAGAGAAGATAGTTAAAGTCTTATTCTTTTTAATAGGTAGCATTTTTAGAGACAGATTATCTGAATTACAGCCCATAACTGCACCGTTTCCCTCTGGGGACTGCAGCTGGGGCTCCCAGTGCCGGGGGAGGGCAGGGAAGGGGTTTGTGGCTGGCAGAGACTGAGACAAGGAGTCAAAGCATCCAATTGTCCATTTCCAGTGTGGATACGCAGGGAACCAACCTTCCAAACCTGGGGCTGTTCGGTTTTGGGAAGTGCAACGCAGAGAAATCTCTCGTGGAAGGTCCAAGGGGGTTGGAGCTGGGCGATCTTTAGGAGCCCTTCCAACCCGAGCCATTCTGGGTTTCTGCGATTCCATGGAAATGGAGAATTGTCTGGATTTTGCCACGCACAAACCACTCGGCTCCTGCTGTCAGGCTGAGCACGCTGCCGTCCCTGGAACCGAGCCTGGCAAGCGAAGCTGGGCACCAAAAGCCCGGAGAAGACGGCTCAGAGTGGGGCTGAGAGGAGCCGAGTCCTCGAACACAAAGAGCAGCCGAGATCTAGGAGCAGCCGGGAGGAAGGGAAGGAATTATTAATATCGTTAATTTGATTTTCAGCAGGGATTGCAGCCTCACCACGGGCGGGGAAGGCCCTGAGTCAGGAACCAGAGGGAAGCTCAGCCGAACATCTCGCACCGATATCCCGGGGAAAGGCTTTGCCAGGATCTGCAGCGATATCCCGGGGAAAGGCTTTGCCAGGATCTGCAGCGATATCCCGGGAAAGGCTTTCCCAGGATCTGCAGCGATATCCCGGGAAAGGCTCTCCCAGGATCTGCAGCGATATCCCGGGAAAGGCTCTCCCAGGATCTGCAGCGATATCCCGGGAAAGGCTTTCCCAGGATCTGCAGCGATATCCCGGGAAAGGCTCTCCCAGGATCTGCAGCGATATCCCGGGAAAGGCTCTCCCAGGATCTGCAGCGATATCCCGGGAAAGGCTTTGCCAGGATCTGCAGCGATATCCCGGGAAAGGCTTTCCCAGATCTGCAGCGATATCCGGGGAAAGCTTTACCAGGATCTGCAGCGATATCCCGGGAAAGGCTTTCCCAGATCTGCAGCGATATCCCGGGAAAGGCTCTCCCAGGATCTGCAGCGATATCCCGGGAAAGGCTCTCCCAGGATCTGCAGCGATATCCCGGGAAAGGCTCTCCCAGGATCTGCAGCAAAAGGCTCGGGGGTCCCGGGCCGGGTGTGAGTGACGAGCCCCAGCACAGAACCCGCAGCGAGCTCCGCAATCCGGGATGGCAGGGAATGAGCGAGAGGGAAGAACAAAAGGCTCCTTTGATGTGCTCACCCGCGCGGTGTTTAGCGCAAAATGCAAATGTTCCCTCATGCTGGAGAACACTTATCAATATTAAGGCATACACGGAGCAGAAGAAAGGAGGAAGAACAAAATACAACACTTAACAAGAGGGTAATTTAGCCTGTTGGCAAGTGCTTTAAGCCGAGTTCATGAAAAATTACTCGCACGATTGTTTCGCAGGGTTTCTGGGCTTTTATGCATAAATCACGATATTGATTCCATGGGAGGCTCGTACTTGCTCAGGTGTGCGAGTGCGCGGGGGCACCGGGAAGGCGAGGGAGGATTGAGGTGTGGAAATCGGACAGGGAAAGAACCAATCCCCCCTGTTGCTCCTACAAGCTCAGCTACAGTTGTCAAACAGCGGGAACGCGTGCGGGCTCTTAATTAAAACACGGTGGGGACCACCTTGGGCAGCCTCTCAGGAGAACATCCAGGCACATGGAGCTGCCAGGATGGCGGCTTTTATCCCCCCATTCTCGCCTCCTTGTTTTCTTGAGGAGAAAAAAACCCAGAGGGCACTGGGAGCCCAAGGATGGCCGAGAGAGAGGGAAATAAAATCAATTGGATGCTACAGCTACAACAAATATCACGGTCAGGGCGAGGGGTGGGAAAGAGGGAAGGTCCAGGAATAGCTGAGGAGGGTTTGTTTCATGGCATTCCTATTTCCCAGCCACATTTCTGTTCCCTAAAACAGAGGGGAGGGCTCTGGCAGCATCACCAGGAGCACAGGAGGGCACGGGGAGGGTGAGCAGGAGCTGTGCCAGGCAGGAGGGCAGGGAAAAGGCAAAGCCCTGGAAGTCAGAGCAGGCAGGGGAATTCACATCCCGGACACGCAGCGCTTTCATTGCATCCTCCTCACTCAGCCCTCGATCTCCTCTGCTCGGGCACTTCGTGTTCAGCTCCCCCAGAGTCCGGCTGCTCCCAGGAAACTCCTGATCCCTTCCTCCCATGCCATGGAAATGTAAATAAAGGCCTAAAGAAGATCCAGGGGAACCCGCAGCCAGTTCCACCTTCCCAGAGACCTTCCCGAGCCAAGGAGGGGTGGTGCTCACTCAGCACTGATGAACACCCCCATTTCTAACTGCTCTCGCCCACCTCGGTTACCACCGTTATCAGCCACTCGTGAACAGCTTTAATCTGATTATTTCAGGGACAAATCTCTCCTGCACATCTGCAACCGCACAGGTTCTCAAGGGAAAAGCCAAATCAAGTTGTGCCCTGGACAGCGACCACGGTTCCAGCTCGAGAGGGCAAATCTGAGCTGCAAAATCTGCCTTCAATTCAGTGTTCTCAGAGAAAAGCACCTCAATTCTCCTTTTCTCATTTCCCAATCTGCAAAGTGGGAATAAAACCACCCACTTCTCCTGGAAATCCTGGGGCTGTACCCTGGAGAGGGCTGCACACCCCGGGAGTAAATGATACTGTTAGAGATGAAAGCATTTTGGGGTATTTTAGGAGTTCATGCTCAAAAATGTCAGTGATTTGTGAGTTTCTGCATTTGTGATGCAGCATCTCCTCGCTCCATTTGCGGGAGAGACTAAATTGCCAGCACAATCACAGCCACTTCTGCTCCCAATCCTAGAACAGGATATTGGTTTTTGAAGAAAAAAATAGAGCCCAGGCTTCTCCTTTTCCATAGAATCCTATTTGTTCTGGTTTTGTTCTTAAAATTACTTTGGGTTATTTAATAGAAGGAAAATCTGTGATAATTTTTTAGCAATTGCTGCAGAATTTATTGCTGCAGAATTTTCTATTTCACCAGCTGCTGCTTTTTGAGGACAGCAGAAGTTTTTTCCTTGCTTTTGTTTTACTTCTAAGAGTTCACTGAAGTTGACAAACCCAAATCACTGCCAACACCCAGTAATTCTCTTTAAAACCAAAATGACATCATCAGCCCTGATCGCATCCGTCCCTCACCCTGCTGCCAGTGGCACAAGGATAAAGCAATAGCTCAAAACTGAAATATTGCCTCGCACAGCTTTTATAGAGTCCCAGAGTGGTTTGGGTTGGGAGGAGCCTTAGAACTCACCCAGTGCCACCCTCTGTGTTCCAGGGACACCTTCCCCTGTCCCAGGCTGCTCCAAGCCTGGCTTTGGAACCTTCCAGGGATCCAGGGGCAGCCGCAGCTGCTCTGGGAATTCCATTCCAGGCCCTCCCCACCCTCCCAGGGAACAATTCCTTCTCAATATCCCACCCAAACCCCCCCTGCTCCAGCACAGAGCCACTCCCCGCTGTGCTGCCAGAGCAGATCGGGGACGGGGAATTCGCCAGGGGCAGCAGGGGAGGAGCAGCGGGGCCCCAGCAGGGCACAGCCCTTCCCTCAGGAGCTGCTGAATGCCCAGCACAGCCTCCCTGCCATGAAACACCTGTAAAAGGGTGATTTTAGCTCTCTGTGAATGCTGCCTTGCCAGGAGCCTGACTCGAGAGCTGAGGGAATCAGCGTAAAAGCAGCCCAGACAGCCCACTCAGAAATGAATTTTTCCATAATTAGGCCACAAAGTGGAAAGTCCTCTTAACACTGCATTACTGAGCACCTGAAAGGAGAGAATGAAAAGTTTCTCAAGGGGCCACCAGACCTGGAAAAGCAAATCACTGAGGCCAAAGAAAATGAGATTAAATTGAACTTCTGAAATGCAGTGTGTCTATTGACCTCCCTCATACCGAGTGCTTTCTTCATGTTCCTGTTCTTAAAAAAAGGGGAAAAAAACTCTGCAGGAGAATGCAGGCTGCTCAGAAGATAGCTGGAGGCTGAGTTGGATTTGAATTTTGATCAAAGTTTCTCTCATTTGCCATGCTTTCCTGTGTCTGCACTCCCAATCTGCCTCTTTTGCTTAAAATAATGCTTCCCATACAGGGAGTCGTAGCTGCCATACATAATAAGGAAACCTGGGCTCCTGAAAATGTCCTTTGTGCTGTCTGGGGGTTCTTCTCCATGATCCAGGCTGCTGGAAAAGGAGCATCAGGATTCCCCTGGCACACGGGGGCTGCTCAGGGTGGGCACCCTGGCACTGCCCCCACACCCCCCCTCTGCCTGTCTGCACCCCCAGCTCCTCCACGAGCACCAAAAATGTTCATTTCCAGCAAAGTGCACAATTTCCTCACTCTCTGAGTTGGAATAATGTCACCTCCAGTCCTCTTCCCCCTCTTTTTGTGACACAAAAGATGCAGGAATAGCAAACGATGAGGGCAGCAGAGGAACCACTTGGGAAGGGCCCTCTGCAGTTCCCATCCACAGGGATTGGAATTCCTGCCCTGGAAAAGCTGCAATCACTGGTTTGCTCTGAGGGATTGTCCAGCACGGGCCAGGCTGATGGAATTGTTTTATAAAGCACCTTCCCTGTGCCTTTGTGCACCCTCCTCACACCTGAGGCAGCAGCGGGGTGGGTTTGTGGCTGTGCCAGCCAACACCAGGGCAGTATTAAATGTTAAATATTAAATATTAAATATTAAATAAGGAAAACATCCAGTGGGGAGGAGTGAGGGGGAGGATTGCCCAGCTTGGTGGTTTTTGGTGCTGGTTTTCCCACTGGGGTGCCTGGGATTCTTGGTATTGACTGAAAAGCCATTCCAGGGGGGATCAGTCTGGTTCAGAGCACCTGCACCCCATGGGATGCTCTGATGGAGATTTGGACACTCAGCTGAGTGAGGCATTGGCTCCCCCTCCTCAGGCTGCTCACGTCTCATTGCAGGGCAGAGCTGTGGGGCCCAGAGCACAAAAAACACGGAATATTTCTTCCTCCAAACCCTGCAAGCCACTGCAGTATTTTAATACATGGATTATCTCCAGCTTCTGCTCCTCTTGATGGTTCCACCCCATTTGTCTTGCTACTCTAATTTCCTTAAATGTGTGTTTTCTTTACAGGCTACTAACTACAGACAACTTGCAGCAATCAGCTGCAGTTCATGCACCGACATCGCACTCTGTTAGCTGGGAATTCATTTCCAGGGGATGGTGAACTTTAATGAACTTGGAAATTGGATTGTCCTGTTGTGTTCAGGGACATGCAGGACACTGAGGGAGGGCTGTCCACGGGAAGGGCTCCTGGAATAATTCAGAGATGTAAATGCAGCTGGATCAAGGTTTGATTGTCCCAGCCCCTGCCTCTCCTCTCCCACGTTGCATTTGAGGACATTTGAGAACATGGTTCAGTGGTGAACACGGGGATGGTGGTGGCTTCATGACTGAACTGGATGATCTCAGAGGTCGTTTCCAACCTTAACCATTCCACCATTCCATGATTTTGCTGTGACCATTTTTGGGCACATTCTCTTTTCCCAAAGAGTCACCAGGCTGACCCTGCTGTGCCACCTCACAGGAAACCTGCACTGAGCACCAAGGGCTGCCTGGGCCTGTGGGTTTATATTTTCCCTTTTTTTAATGTTTTTTTTGAGATGTGACATCCTTAATGTAACTTTCATCTCAGAAACTCAAGAGTATTGCCACAGCATTTGGCTCTCCAGCAGCACCTCCTGCTCTCCTTGACCGATCTGACAGAGTTTTCTGTAGAACACCTTTGTCCCTTCAAGGATTTGTTCAGTGCGGAAGGTCAGGGTACCACACTGCACTCTGCATCACCTCCTCCTGTCCCTACAGCAATCCCACCTTCAGCACCTTCCCTGCAAGGCTCCAGCACTCCCAAATCCACCTGCGACTCCTCGGGACTTTAATTAATGAGATAACAAAAGGGAAAACACCCAAAGAGTGAACCCCCGAGTTGAAGACTTTATCTGCTCTTTGCAGCTGCATCTTTCTTCCCTCTTTTTTTTTTTCTTCCTCTTTTTTTTTTGGGGAGCTGCATTCCCAGCCCATCAATACTGTTTCTCATTAAATTAAATAGCTTATTGACTGGAGAGAGCCGGAGCCACGCGGCTGAAGGGATCCACGCACGGCACCTTCCCCGTGCAAACAGCCACAGGTCAGTGCACAGTAAATCAGCTGCTAATGGAGTTTGAACTCCGGGAATCACTGCTGTGTACCCTTTTTATTTGTTTTTAATTTGTATCAATGGTAATTCTGTCGCTTCCAATTTACGTGACGGCCGCGGTTGCGGAGCACAGGAAGCCCCATTTTTCTTCTCGTTATCCATCGAGCTCGCGGCGCCGTGGCAGCCAAGGCCCCCCAGCTCACGGGGCTCAGCTGTCTTCCCTGCTTTCCTTTCCTTTCTTTTCCATCAGCAGCACCACCAGGATCGTTCCTCATGGGAAGCGTGGTCAGGCCTCGGAAGGAGCTGCCCAGGTGGAGCCTCCATCCCTGGAGGTGACCAAAGGACACTCAGAGCTCTGGGCTGGTGACGAGGTGGGGATCAGGCACAGCTTGGACTGCATGTTCCTGGACGTCTTTTCCAGCCTCAGTGACGCCCAATCTGCTCTCCCTGGAGGTTGAGCTGGCCCACCCCAGCCCTCCCCTGCACATCCCAGAGTGCCTGGGGGCAGTGGGGCCGGGAGCAGCTCCAGCCCTGGCTGCAGACTGTCCTGGCTGCAGACTGTCCTGGCTGCAGATTGTCCTGGCTGCAGACTGTCCTGGCTGCAGACTGTCCTGGCTGCACACTGTCCTGGCTGCAGACTGTCCTGGCTGCCCGACCATGGCCAGGGACTGTCCTGTGATGTTCCCGTGTCCCCCACAGGAGCCTGCAGGGCTTGGGACGTGTGCTGGAGCCAGGAGGGGAGGCCCGGCTCCCCCGGGAGTGTGTGTGTGCTTCCCTGGCTGCACAAGGGGCCGTGCAGAACACGTCTGTTTGCAGAGTCACACGCACACGTTTCTCCCCTACAATATTTTGGGAAGCTCCACAGACGTGTTAGGAAAGCTGTCACTTGCACAAACTTCCCTGCAACCGGAGTGTGATTTTTTTTCAGAGCTATTAATCGAGGGCTAGAGTGGAACCAGCTTGGCAGAAAGGAACAAAAACAAACACCCATGAACTCCAAAAATGAACCAAAGGAGCACCCGAGGGAGGTGCACTGAGGAGCTAAAGCTCCCCTCAGGGGTTCACTGGCCCAGGTCAGCTGGGCCTTTGTCCAGGGGTTTGGGCTCCAAGCAGCTGCTATCACTGCCAGCCCTTCCTGCTTCCCACAACCCCAGGGACAAGAATGTCACTGCCATGGTGGAATTTTCTGTCTTGGGCAAGGGAGGAAGATGCTGAGGGGCAGGAGGGGCAGGGATGGAGCTGGGAAAATACCCTGGGGCTGAGTTTATCTGCACTGAACCCAGGCTGCCTTGTGCAGCAGAGCAGAGGACGGGGCTGTCTCAGCTCAGGGCCACCCCTGGGATTCTCCTTCTCCTCCCCTTGCAGAGGATAAACCCCAGAGAGGAAATGACTGATTGAATATCCACGATAAACCAGTCACAGCTCAGCCCCAGCCACGCAGAGTGTCCAACTGTCCTGAGGAAGAAGGGCATGAATAAAAGCCATGATCTGCACACAAACAGCAAAGGGCTGAATTCTTCAAATAAATGGCTCCCAACAAATAATTTGACCGGCTCTCATGAGCGGCTTAGGCCCTCGAGCATGAAGATTATCAGCCCCATGTAATTTTCTCCTGGCTGATGTAGCTGCAAAGACCATTCATATTCATATAAATG
The DNA here is from genome assembly GCA_026261815.1 of Monarcha castaneiventris obscurior. Lineage (NCBI taxonomy): Eukaryota > Metazoa > Chordata > Aves > Passeriformes > Monarchidae > Monarcha > Monarcha castaneiventris. The sequence continues at coordinate 173,149 of JAMPIT010000451.1, forward strand.
TCTAATGTCTAATCCTCTAATCTAATCCTTTTTTTTTTTTTCCTGCTCATGCTAAAGCTTCCCAGCCCAGGCTCCAAAGCCCTCTGAGCAATGGAATTATTGATAAATTACTGCAGAGAGGAGGAGCACAGCACAGACACCGAACCCACCAAGCTCTGCCTCCTCTGCAAGAGTTGGAATTTCTCTGTTGGGTGCGTGTGGAGGACAATTGCAGGTGTTTTTCCCTCCCTGGTACTTTTCACATCCTGGCCCAGGGCTGGAGTGAGGTGGTTTCTCCTCCACTGGGGCTTTCAGAGAGCTTGAGGAATGGTCTCACTTTATCACAAGCCAATTAAGCTCCATTTATGCAAATTAAAAATATAAAACAAAAAATGAAAGATATGAAACAAAAACATAAACATAAAATAACCCTACAGATAATCATGGAATGGTTTGGGTTGGGAGGGACCTCAAAGCTCATCCATGGGCAGGGACACCTTTCACTATCCCAGGCTGCTCCAGCCTGGCCTTGGACACTCCCAGGGATGGGACCAGATCCAGAAGCAGCAAAATCCCAGCCTCCAAGCCCAGCCTTATTTCTGCCTCTCCCCAGCCCTGTGAGCAGCCCCACATTTATTTATGGATATTCCTCCTGTGCTCGCTCGGGGGGAAAGATTTGTACCATGGGCAGGAATTATAAATCCAGGCACACTTTGTGGCCTCTGAGCGTTTCTATAATAAAAATTATCATCCTGGAACTGGTTTTCATTTGGAATTAGGCCGAGGCTCATCAATGCATTATCTCACTTAGACCAACAAATAAGCAGCAGACGGGAACTTCTTTCAAATCACAGCGGCCTTGGACCAATTTTGAAATCCTGCCCTAGAGCAGCAGACTCAGTATCCCATTTATTGGTCCCCCGAGGCCAGCCAGTTCTCCATTAACTTTTACCTCCAACTAATAGCACATTCATAAGCAATTTTGTGGGTGACTCTGAGACTTTAAGCTGCTCTGGTTTTTTTTCCCCCTTATAAATTATCTTTTTGCTTGATGATATGGAATTATTTAGATGACAACTCCCATTAAAAGAACCTGTGCTCTTACAGGCAAAGACATTTTTTTCCCAGACAACACTGCTAGAAAATTGTTCTAAATCTATTGAATGCACAGGACAGAGTTTTGCCACGATTAAAAAGGAAGGGAGACTTTTCCATTTGAATATTGCTCTTTTTGATAGCTCAAACACACATTTCCAAGTCAATAAGTTTTCAGCTGTGCTGTTGGACAAAGCTGGTTTGCATTATAATTCTCCCCCACGCTTTTCACAGATACAGAATGTTTAGTAAATAGAATTTATTTGTAAAATGTCGCTCTCTGCCCCTGTTGTTGGACATGTAGTGCTGTTCAAGCCTGGCCATGGACAGGAGGACAATGGCCCCGCTTGCTCCTGGAGCTCTTTTTGCTCAGTTACATCAGCGGCACTCAGCGATGCTGAGGAGTTTTTGTGTGGGTTTGTGTGAGTGAACGAATGCCTGTGTCCTTCAGAAACACCTCCAGTGCTGCAGGCAGCAGTTCCAGCTGGGCAGAAAGCTTTGGGGAATTTGTGGAGAGGAAATTTCACCACGAATCCAGAGCTGCAGTGCAGGTAAGGGCACAGCCGTGGAATCACAGAGGGCTGGGTGGGAAGGGACATGAAAGTTCACTCAGGAGGGGACATGAAAGTTCACTCAGGAGGGGACACCTTCCAGCATCCCGGGGTGCTCCAAGCCCCTCCAGCCTGGCCCTGGGTGCTCCCACACTGATGGGGAGCTCTTGTCACCCAGGAGGTGCCAGGAGGGAGCCCAGGTGTGCCAGACAAAGCCGCGGTGCCCAGAGCGACAGACGGGGCCAGCAGGGAGAGGAAACCACTCAAGAACTCCTGCAAGAGTCCCCCTGGGCAGAGACACTTCGGGGGATAAATCACTGAATCAGAGAGCCCTCGGGGCTGGAAAGGACCTTCAGGAGCTGCTCAGCTGCAGCGTGGAGGGAGCCCGGAGCTCCCTGGGGCACGAAGGGATGGACAGAGGAGTGTCCGTCCTTCCCTGCGGGCAGGGGCAGCCCGAGGCAGGGCCAGGAAATCACCTCTGCTGGCTCCAGCGGGGCCAGTGCTGCTGGCCCAGCCCAAAGGGTAAAACCAGTGCAGAGGACGAAGCTGCTGCCCCAGCCCCAGCCCCGAGGGGTGCCCCCAGCAGCTCTCCCTGCAGCAAAGCCTGCGGGCACCTGGCACCTCTGGCAGGGACACGAGTGTGGATTTATGGACAGAGATCCCCAAAGCTCTTCAGACCACTTACAAAGCTCGCTGGTGCTTTCTCAGGCACTTCTAAACATCTTTCCAACTGTTTTCCAAGCACTGACCTTTGGCTGCGCACAGAAATAAATAGGCACACACAGAACAACAGTCTGTATGGAAAATAAAAATGTTGACATTAATAAATCATTAAAGGATTTTGATGCCCAACAGCAAGCACAGACCTTTCATCCCTTATTTCTAGCTCTGCATCTGGCAACTAACCTTGTGAAAACAAGAAGAAATTATTTATATTCTTTTAGCATTCCATAAATCAAGTGTTGCTGTAAGGACTGAACTAATATTTTGAGAAGTGAAGATGGGTTTGGTGTGGTTTGCTACACTGAGTCTTTGGCTGGTGGGATATCAAAAGGCCAAGATGAAATCTAGAGAAAGGAGTCTGAAATGTAGGCAGCAGAAGGAAATAATTTAGCAGAGCAGTGCCCAGTTTGGCTCTGCAAAGTGAGAGTTATGGGCTGCAGTTATTGTGCTTTCTTGTGGTGCTTGGCTTTTACATGCAGATACTGGGAATCCATCACAACGTTATTTGTTTGCTTGTTTCCCTCTCCCTGCATGTGAGAAGACATCGATAGAGTTTAACTGCAAAAATACATCCATCTGCCCTCTGCACCCCCTGCACATCCATCCACCCTCTGCACCCCCTTTATTAAGCTACGGCCTAGCAAGGAAGAATAATTTTTAAAAAGCTGTATCTGGCCACTTGTGTTTTAAAGAAACAGCAAACCCAGGAGCTACAAACCTTAACCTGATTTACATCCCTGGCAGAGCAGCACCTGGAAAGCGAGTTTATAAACCCACTGCCAGACCTTCCTCTGCAGCTGAGGGGGCCACGAGGGCTCCTATAAACAATATTTTATCGATTGGAATAGGCAGAAACTCCTGTTATTTACACCAGACTTTTTCACGGTGTTTATCGATGTTCCTCGGGCTCAGAGGAGATGGAGAGAGAGACCTGGAAAATGGAGCACACGGAGCTGCTGTGGTGCTGCTCCTGGAAAACAGCCCCGAGCTTCCAGCCCCTTCTCTGGGGAGCTCCTGCCCAGGGGCAGATGTAGGACAGGCTGGTGGAAATCTAATTCTTCAGGCAAGCACAAAACCCCACCCCTAACTGAACAGCCCCACGGGTTAGAATTAACCTTTGTAATGTCAGTACCAGCACCAGGAACACTGGAGATCCCTGGGCAGAGCAGTGAGGCAAAATGGCAAATTCCCTTTCTGCTGCTACAGATTCAGGTTCACAAAAACCCCATCACTGTCCCCTGGTCAGCAAGGGAAACTCTGTCATCCCACGGACCAGGGCCACGGGGACACAATGAACCCTCCAACATTTGCATTGGCTCTTTCACCAAACCCTGAGAGCAGTGAGAGCCACCAGCTCCTCACCCCTTCCACGGCCCCCCAGCCTGGCACGGTGGCACAGCGTGCCCCAACCCAGCAGCACGTGGAACAGCAGCCATGAAGGTTTGTTTAATGATTTTTAATTAATTTTAATTGCTTACCATTTTTTTGGGGACCAGTAGCTTAACCTGGCTGGATCTCAGCCCCTCTGATGGCTCTGGGATCTCTGTCAAGCTCCTCACTACAGATCAGATCCCCCAATGCCATTTGATAATGAAATGGGTTTTTAAAGGAAGGGACAGAGGCAGAATCAAACACCTCCAGCAGAGCCCCGGGGAGCTGGGACAGGATTAGGATTTGGCGTGGAGATAAAATGAGGGTTTGGGGCTTGGATGAATAACGTTACCTGTGCTCAGTGTCCTACTTTCCAAACTCAGGGGTTGTGGCCCTGTCAGGGCTCTGTCCCTGCCCAGATTCCTGCAGGCTCCTTCCACAGGGACAGGGGAGGGTTCCCAGCCAGGGAGGAGCAGCTCTGGGGCCCCACAGGGACACAGGGATGACGTTTCCATCGGCCCCATCCTGCTCAGAGCACCTCCTGCTGATGCCCCCACACTGGGCTCCTGCCTCCACCAACCCTGGCCAGCAGAGCTCTGCCATCCTCCAAGGGCTTTTCCAAGGATCTCACACCCTTCACTCTCCCATGGCTGGTCCAGCCTCTCTCCCAGCTCCCCACAGCCCCAGGATTATTTGTTCCTTTACTACAGACTTTTCTCCTTGGGCTTTCTCTGTTCTCATCCTCACATCTTCCAACAATTATTTATTTATTCATTGGAACCTTTTCCACCTGTACCTTGATCAGCATCCAAAATCTCCTTCTGCACCAACAGGCACTTGCTGCATCCCGTTCCCCATGGAATTCTGCAGCACTGCCAGGGTGCAGATGTGCAGATGGCGGAGGGCACTGGCAGCACTGGAGTTCGCATTTGTTCCCTTTGTTTTCATTGCCACCCTTTTCCCTGGTCCCTGGGTCCAAACTCCCTCCCTGTGGCTCTGATCTCCTACCCAGCAGCCCTGGGCGAGCTTCAAAGGATCCAAGGTTTGGGCAGAGCACAGAAAGGAATCTGTCACTTTTGGATGCTCTGCTAAGGCTTCTCTGAACCTCGGCCCAGGCTCCAAATCTGGGCCCTAAGTCCCCCAGGAGCACATTTTCATTGGAGCTGGCTGGATGTCCACACTCAGAGCTGGAAATTCCTTTAAAATGATAAATCCCTCTGTGGCCTCACACCTCTTCTGTGGGCGAGAGAGAAGCAGAACAGAAGGGTTTTGTCAGGGCACAGAAATGAGCAAAGCACTGCATGCATTTATCCCAGGCCTGCCTGCAGCAGGGACATTGCAGCCATTCCTGCAGCAGGGACACTGCTGCCATTCCTGCAGCAGGGACACTGCAGCCATTCCTGCAGCCATTCCTGCAGCAGGGGAATTGCTGCCATTCCTGCAGCAGGGACATTGCTTCACCACAGCCACCACTGCCCTGAAGGCTCCTGTCTCCCACAGGCTCCTGGTGGCACAGATCAAACCCCTCCTCACCAGCACAGATCAAGCTCGAGGGGTGGCCAGGAGTTTCCAGCACTGATTTGGCCCCCCCTGAATCGAAGCTGAGGTGGGTTGGAGGCTCTGTGAGGAGCCCAGGGCAGGGCCAGGGAGAGGCAGCACTGCAGGGACTGGGGAAGGTGACAGGGACAGCAGGACTGGGACTGTCCCAACCTCGCAGCCACTGCAGGGCCGTGCATAATTCACAGCCATGGATTGCCCGTGCCTTTGCCATGAAAGTTTAAACAGACTGGTTATTGCTATTGACCATTAAAAGGTGATTTCCCCCAGTGCCACAAGGACTATTGACATTCCCAGATCCCTGGGAAAGGAGCAGGGGATGTCTTGGCATCCTCAGAGCCTCACAACCCCATGGCACACACGTGGGGAGGCACCCAGGGCCCTGAGCTGGCAACCAAAAAAAATCTGCTTTTGTGACTCTCAACTGTGTCATTAATGCCCTGTTAAAAATCCCCAGTCTGATTTGATGCATTTAGAGCCAATGTTTTATCACCAACGAGGGGAGGAAGGATTTCCTCCTGCCACAGGGAGCGTGGTGGGGTTTGGAGGGGGCTGAATCATTTAATTATTGTGACCCTGCTGAAGCTTTTCCTGTGCAAACACCGAGCAAAGGTGCAGAACAGCCCTGGGGAGAGATCTGGGGGCCTCTGCCTGCTCAGGACTTCATTTCAGCACCATTTGGAGCCTGGAGCCCTGGAAAGGTGATGCTTTGAGCTGTCATAGGGAGCAGCAGTTAATGCTCAGATAGGGAGGCTGATTTTTCTTCTCTCTGCAGCCTGTAAGAAAATTAAATTCATGCCCAATGGGCCTAAACATTCTTGGTAGCATTGAAGTGCAAAATTGAGCTAATACCTTTCTGATGTTTAAACAAGTACTCATGATATTTTTATGCCCATCAAGAAGCAGCTCTAAAGCTTTTGGAGCTGCCATCGCAGACCAAAAGGGAGGCGAGAAATAAAGGGAAGGGGAAAATCTATTTATGGGTCATGGGGAGTTCTCTGGATAACACAGACAGGATGAAATGCCAGAATGGTTCTCAAAGCTTCTTCCTCTGCTGCAGAATCCCCTTGTGGGACACGTAAGGCTGGGAGATGCTGGGTCTGCTGGGGGTTCTCTTTTCCCTACTGAAGCAAACCATCCCTCTGTGAAAATGCAACCATTTCCTGCAGTTCTGACCCAATATTCCTCTAGCTCTTCATCTTCAGGAAGGAATTGTTCCCTGTGGGGTGGCACAGGCTGCCCAGAGAAGCTGTGGCTGCCCCATCCCTGGGAGTGTCCAAGGCCGGGCTGAATGAACCAGTGAGCAAACAATGACCATTAAAAAGTGGCCACAATCCAGGGAGGAAGGAAGGTTTGCAAGGTTTTAGCTCCATCCTACCTGTGCCTGTTGGAGCCCACACGGGCAAATGGATTGTTCCCCTCCCTGACGTTTGCAGGGAGTGAATGGGGAGCAGATGGGAGTTGGGCACTGCCGACTCCAGCAGATAAAAGACAATTACAGGCAGAACACAGAGCTGCTGATCGCAGGCAGCTTCCACTTGGGATGTTCAGTTCAGCTACTGGGATAAAAAAAAAATTTAAAAAGAGGGTTGGAACCTGCCCTCCTGGCAGCAGCCGTCTCGTGCTGCAGACCTGCTGATTCAGGCATCGTGCAGCTCCTTGCAGACGTGGGGAGAAATGTTTGAAGGCTCAATTTGAGCCGTTTGTTTCTCATTTTTGAGCTCTCATTAAAATAATCTGTCCTGATTGTCTGTGGGAGCTATTTTTTGCTCCTCTAAATGGTTGCAAAAGACAGCAGAGATTAGAAAAAGAGAATCAACCCTGGTGAGGCTGTGACTCATCAAATCCAGGCTCCTGCTCCGTGCTGGCTGCCAGGGCAGCAGCAGCCCCTGGGATGTGGCAGGGACAGGGGGAAAAACCTGGTCCTGCCCTGTCTGAACGAGAGCTGTGAGGAATTCTACCTTCATTAATGCACACACAAGGGATATGGACAATCCTGATCCCTGCCTGCAGGAGGATGCTCTCTGGAAGGCCAGGTTTTCTCCCCACTCCAGGGCCTGTCCTGCCACACCACCAGCTCGGGATGAAAAGGCCCTGCCTTCCCATGCCACGATTTTATTCCTGCACTCAGAGCCCCAGGATGGAGAGGCCGAGTGCTGGCAGCACAACCAACCCAGGGAAAAGGTGTTTGGAAGGAATATTTAGGACCTAAGCAGTTCTTTTCTAGTCAAGCCACGTGCAACCTCAAAACCACCAGGAATTATGAGGAACTGTCACTTCCTTCCTCCATTCCTCCCCTGGGACTGCCCCATCTCCACCACCTCGGGGTATCCTGGTGTTCCTTCAAGAATAATTTAAATTCCTTTGGATTATCATCCCCTCTGGCCTGGACACTTGGAGCTCCTGGCTCAAACCCAGCCTGAACTTGAACTCTGCTGAGGATCCCCCCAGGCACAGGCGCTGCTGAGGGATGCAAGGTTCTGCCATTCCCCAGGAACAGGAGCTCCAGAATTCCTGCACACCTGGGCACAAGGTCTGACCCTGCCTGTGGGTGCTGAACTCTGAGCCCTCCCCAGACAATTCCTTCAGGAAAACCCCAGGGGAGACTGGGATGTCCTGGAGGCACCTCTGGGGTTCCCAAGTGGTCACCCCAAACTGGGCAATTTGGGTGACAAGATGTCCAACAACCTCTCCTATTAATTCTTACTCAGGGCCGGCACCTTCCACTCCTTCAGCACAAAGGATTTCCAACTCTCACTCTATTTCCCCTCTTCCTTTCTCCATAAACTCACAGAAAACGCCTTTTGTCTTAGTGCCAGGCTACAGAGGGGCTGTTTGTTCTCTGGCCATTTAAATGTCCCTATCACTGACATTTTTAAAGCTATGAGAAAGGATTTTAATTGGCTGAAATGCTGATTGCCATAACAACTGGCTAATGAACCATCTGTTAGCATATGTAATATTTATTTATACATTGCAGAAATGCAGCTCAAGATCTGGACGGGCTCTGTTGCAGGGGCAGGGGCAGCTCAGTCCCGGTGCAGATGGGCAGGGGGGCACCGGGGGAGGGTTTTGGGCTGCAGGGTCCCCAGGGACCCCCTGGCTCAGCAGAACTGTGACCTTGTCCCCAGCCAGCCCGTGATGGGCAGCCTGGGGGTGCAGGAGCCTCCCCAGCAGCACAGGGCACCCTGCCCCTTTCCATCGGGAAAGGCAGTGCTAGGAAATCCGGGAAAAGATGGGTTTGGGAGCAGCGCTTAGAATCATTAAAGGTGGAAAAGGCCTCCAAGGTCACTGACCTTTGGCCAAACACCACCAGCACTGAACAAACCAAACCATAACTGTGCTGTTTTCCTGCTCCCACCCCCGTCCCGGGGCAGGGGGAGCACTCAGCGGTGACTGAATTCCCGCTGCAGAGGGAAAAGCGCCGGGATTCCCCGTGGAGCAGCTCCTCAGGAGCGGTTTTTAGCAGCAGCCTCTCCCTGGCAGCTCCGGCTCCCATCTGCCAGAGCAGCCCTGGGAGCGGCCCTGGCCCGGGTCTGGGGCTGCCCTGACCCCAAAGCGCCGCTGGTCCCCCCCCAGAGGGGCAGCGGAGCCTCTGAGAGCCCCCAGCCCCGCTCCCCCCGCGGGAGGATGCTGCGGGGAGGGATTTTTAGATGTATTTTTAGCCTGTTGATGAAGAGAGGAGAAGAAGGGAGCGGAGAAAGCCCCGCTCCGCAGAAGTCACATGCATATGCAAAAGGCTCCTAATTGCCCCTCTTTAGAAACCAATCATTGGGGATTTCACAAGCCACATTATAGAACCTGACATGCTTATTTTTCCTTTTATTATGTTTGTAAGCAGTGATCCTATTGAAAAGAAAATCAAACCCTATTTTTACCAGTCACAACCGTCTCCCTTTCTCTTTCTGCCGGCTTTATTTTATTTTATTTTCCTTTCTTTCCACCGGTTGAATAGAGCAGCATTTTCATGTGTATTAATTGCCCTGTAAAATGCCCTCAAAGTCATTAGAATTCCCCATTCAAAACTATTATCTGTGCCATTATGCCTTTGCATTATATTTATTTAAATGTGGCTCTTCTGAATTAGCTTATTTTTAACAGCTAGCCATGCCTGAAATATTGTTCCAGGCCAAGCTGTTCTCAAATCTCTATTTTTTTTTAAATGGTAACTTCATAGAAACTCTTAATGCTTTATCCCAAGCGGAATCACAGTTTTCGGCATTTAACCCCTTTTCCTTTTTCTCTGTTTTTGGAGGGATTGGAAGTTGCCTTGCAGAATTTTTCCTAGGGACCCACAAGACCTTCTCATCCCAGAACTGCAGGATTTCCAGCTGTGGTTCGTGGCTCTCACATGGAGTTAACTCGGGTGATTGCAGAGCGAATTTAGAGAAAAACGCGCCACAATTCCCTGAATGCAAGGCCAAGTTGTTCTATTTCCTCAAAATATCCCCGCGTGGATTTCCCACCCATCCTGACAGGTGATTTTGGGGACACTGGGGGGATACGATGAGAGCAGCTGGATTTTTGGAGGCTCTGGCTGGCGGAGAATTGACGGCAGCACTCCCTAGCCCCGGGAGCAGCCTTGTGGAAGCGTTCCCTGCTTGGAAGGGAAGGGTTGGAGAGGCAATTTGGTCTCCTGACCCATCTCCCTCCCTGTGAGCAGCCTTTCCATCGCATTTCCTGGCGTGGGGCTCGGGCAGCTCCGGGCTGAGCTTCGGGCCCAGCACAGGAAAGGGAGATGCTGGACGCTGAAATGGTCCCTTCGTTCCCCTTCCCCGCTCCATCGGGGCTCTCCCTGAGGAGGGATCGGGCGCTCTCCCCCTGCTCGGGGCAGCGGCTGGCACCATTTTCCTATTTTAATGAGAGCAGCCGCTCGGCGTGTGCCTTCATTAGCGCGCCGCAATTAGCGGGCGCGGGGCTGAGGCGGCCGCTCCCGGCCAGGCCGCGCCGGGCCCTGGGTGCTGCCGAGTCCTGAGGGATCCCCGGGGCCTGAGGGATCCCCATGGCCCCGGGGCACACTCGGGCTGTCCCCGGCTGTGCCACAGCCCCTCGGTGCCCACCCCGGGGCCAGCTCTGCTCCCTCCGGGATAATCACAGCTCCTGCCCCGGGGATGTTCGTTCTCCCCGGGCCCTGCCGCAGGGACGGCCCCGCTGCTCTCCTTGCTGGTGGTTGTGCTTTGGGGTCAGGGCTTCTGCACCAAAAGGTCCTTGGCAGTGTAAGGAGACGGCCGGGGATGTGTGGAACAGCTTGGAAGCGTTCCCTGCCTCCGGGCTGTAGGAAACATTCCCCGGCCTCAGCCGCCGAGTTTATCTCGCTAAAAACGAGGCGCAGCCCGATCCACACAAGGCCCTGGTTGGGATTTGGGATAGGGCACCTCCTCCAGCCCAGCTCTAAATCCATAAAAACCCCAGGGCAGCTGGAACAGAACCCTCCCAAGACCTGGCACGTAAAGAACTCGTCAGTTTCCCCCCTTTTCCTCCCGCCTGGGCAGAGGGGCTTTTCCTGCAGCAGCCGTGGGGGCAGAGCCCCAGGACCCCCTTCCCTGCAGCCCCATCTCTGACCACCAGCACAGCCCATTGTCATTCTTTAGAACCATCGCTTCCACAGAGCATCAGCAGAATCTCTCCATTCTAATCCCATCCCTCATAAAATTCTTTTGAATATTTAAGAGCAAGAGCAGCGCTCAGATCCTATCTGCTGTTATATCCTCCTTCATTTCCTCTTACAGGGCTCAGATAACAGTGACCCACATGGGCCAATAGAAGTCTATAAAAAGATGGACAGATACTTCTGACACTGCCAGGAGCTCCTGCTTTGCCATCCAGCCAGAATTCCCTGCATTTTTTTCCCTTTATTACACCAGGATTGATTTTCTACACCACGAAATGCCTTCATTGTCGGGGCAGAACAGCAGCACGTGGGGTTTAACCCTTGGGAGAACGAGAGCTCCTGGCTTGGATGCACCCAGGAGTGATCCAGGTCAAGTTTCCAGCTGCCACGGAAGGATCTAAGCCCTGATCCAGACCCACCAGGGTTGCCACCACCACAAAATGCCGAGTTTTTTGCCACTAGATGGAGTTTAGGTAGCCTGGAGCTGAGCCCCCTTTCCCAGCCCCTATTCCAGCAGCTCCCACAGCACAGGGTGTCGGGGTTTGGGGTCTGGACTGTGGGACACGGGGAGGGACGGGTGGCAGCCACCGGGAAATGCAGTGTTTGGTGTCTGCTTGGGCACAGCTGAAAAGCCACACAATAAATGCCACCCCCAGCTGGGCACTGGGCCCTGCTCCAAGGGCCAGACGTGGCATCCTCGGCTCGGGCACAGGGACACGGACACGGGAGAAAGGATCTGTCACTGCCCTGGGGCTGCTGCAGGAGCAGGGATGGGCCCAGAGGTGCCCCCAAACCTGCCCCTGCCCCAGCCTGCTCTGCTGGGCCACCCCGAGCCAGCAGCTGCCTCAGGAGTTATAGAAAATAATAAATATCAATCACATTGGGCAGGATATTGATCTGCAGATTTCACTGACATTTACAAATAAATGATGTATTGCAGTTTTCATTTTGCTGGCTGGGCTGACCCTAATGGCCTTTACATAATTTACTTTTGATTAAAGAAGTGCTTTGACGCAGAGAACCAAAAAAATGAATCAATACAATTATGAGATCAGCTTTAAAACAATGTGCTATGGCAGAGGGAAAAGGCAGATCCTTTGAAGATGCTCACATGGAACTGTGATGTCTGAAGACATTTCAGAGATCAACAGATTTTCTCCTTGCGGAGAGCTGGGGCCACGTCAGGAGTTGCAGATGGATTTAATTGAAGGCCAGGCTCTGGCAGCAGGGTCAGGAATGGTCCCTTCAGCCAGGTCTGGGGCAGCGTTTGATATTCACACTCAGCCAGGACTCACTGGCACCAGAATGCAAAGGAGGAGCAGCTCCACAGCTCCCGTCCCCGAATATTTCAATATTCAGCAGGGTTTGTGATGCACACAATGCCCACTGCAGCTACCAGGAAACCAACTTAGTTAGAGAATCAGGGGCTTGCATGAGCTAATGCGGTGCCATATGTTCATTAAAACACCACAATGTGCAAAATAATGGTGACAGTAGGTTAAAGTCATATTCTGGTGAACAATATCCAAAAATACGATTTTTTGGCAACTGAACTGTGAGCATTATACATAATTAATGAGTGTTCTTGCACTTACTATGCCCTTGCATAAAGGGAATAACCACAACCTGTTTGCATTTGTGAGGCACGAAAAAACCCCCACATTCACTTTTTTCACTCCTCTCCCTGCTCAGCACTGCCACACGACTCCAACTCACTTTGCCTTCTAAGAAAAATAGGGAGGGAAATGTGGATTTTTGGAGCTACAAGTCCCTGAGATGGCGCCAGGCTGGTGGTGGATATTCGGGAATTCATGAGCGCTGCCTGTCCTATTTTCCCTCCCCTGTGCTCTGAGAGCTGCAGTGATGCTGAAAGGGAAGGGAAAAAAGGGACAAAAAGATGTAAGTGCAGGTGACACCGTGGCTGTGCCACCCTTATCGAGAGAGGCAGGTGCTGCCGGCAGCTCCTCCTGCTCTTTTTGCATTGTTTAGTGAATTCCAGACCCGGGAGAGGCAAAAACCATCGGGGCGTGGATGCCTGGCTGGGGAAGCGAGGCTGCTGCAGAGCAAAGGTTCTCAGGGAATTGCTTTTGCCATCAGTGGGCACAAGATGGAGTCTTGGGAAGTGGGAGTGTAGGGAGATTGTGGGAATTCCCATCCCTGGGGGTGCCCCTCTCCACAGCCCCACAGTCCCATACTGGGCATTCCTGGAATTCCCTGGGCATTGGGAGAGGGAGGATCGGGCTCGGTGCTGTTTGGCACCAGTGGCTCTGCATCCCCTCAGTCCCATGGCTCATTCATCCCCTGATTCCTGTCCCGCCAGGAACAGGCGTTCTGCAAACCCTGCATGGATGGGGAGGGAAGGAAAGAGCTGTCCGTGTTCCCCTCTCCCTCACCACGATTGCAAAAAAAAGAATCCAAGACAAAACAAAAGTCCCAGAACTACATCCATAAAATCAAATAAATACAAATGCAATGACTGATCTGAAGGAAAACAATCAACTGCGAGCCAGTTTATTCAATCTGCCTAATGTGAGAAGGTTGCAAACATCCCACTGTTTACTCTGACTTTTTTTTTCCCTTTTGGCAGCAATAAAAACAAATAAAGCAGAACCACTTGCTATTCAATCTGAGGTCTGACTATACCCAAAGAATCAAAGCCAGCAGCAGAGGGATGAAGGATGTTTGGCCCAAACCCTTTTTGCAAGGAGTTCTGCAGTATTTCCTCCTCGTAAACTGCATTTAGGAGGATTTTTTCTCGCTGTGATGCCCCCCAAGATTTGCTCGAAGCCGCTGCAGAACCCAACCTCCCCCAGCTGCCCCCTCCTGTCAGGGACTTTGGAGAAGCAGAAGGTCTCCCCTCAGACCTCAGGACAGCACACAGAGTTTCCAGGATGGATTTGTGGTTCCAAACATCTCCCTGGCATCGTTAAGCCAGAAATTCGCTCAGAAATCCTCGCTCCGTGTCCCAGAGGAGGTGAAATACAGTCACTTGTGAGGAGGGAACAACAATAAAAGGAGAATGAACGCTCCCTAAGTGCTTCCTAAAACAAAAAATTTGGTATGCAGCCTGTGTACCCACGCAATTATGGAGCTTTCTAGCTCTGAGCTGTAACAGATGGAATTTTTTCCCCCTGTCTCTCTTTGGAGATGAGGTGAACGGATTCCTCAAGGGAAGAGCAGACAGAGTTGCTGAGTTGGCAAGGCTTGTGCCAAGCAGCTGGTTCCTGATAAAATGATGGGTCTGGGTAGGCACGGCCTGGGAGGGCCTTTCTGTCTGAGGGCCAGGAAGGAGAGGAACAGCTCATGGATATATTCCTTAAAGTGCAGGGAGTGGGAAAATCACGGAGCAGTGCAAGGAGTTACCAGAAAATGATGCAGATTTGCCATTTATTTATTGAAGCATCTTTCCTTTGGACCTTTCTGTGCTGCAGCTCATAAATTCCACCTGAGCTCTGGATTCCTGGGACAGCCTCACCACAGAGGGGAAGGAGAACTCGCAGCCTTCACCAGGAAACAGGGGAAAGGAAAAAACTGCTGACGGCACAGCTCTGCTCCTAAACAATCTTGTTCTAGAAGGTCTCGAAGCTCTGTTTGAATATTAAAATCAATCTGTACTCACACAACCTTTACTTAAAATAAACACTCATTTTCAACCTCATTTTAAAAGGATGAAACAGAAAATAAGTTGGATGAGGCTTGGAGCAAGCTGGGATACTGGAGGATGTCCCTGCCCATGGCAGAGGTGGAATGAGATGGGATTTAAGGTTCCTTCCAAGCCAAACCATTCCAGAGTTCTGGGAGATAGATGTGACTTTCCTTGCACACACATCAGCCCCTGCGTGTGAGCTCACAACTGTCACAATTCCATCAGCACAAGGATCCACACCCGTAAGTCGGGCTCTGGACCAGCCCACACCTGATCAATGCTCAGCCAACCCAGGTACAGCTTGGAACAAGCCCAGGGCAGAGCACTGCAAACACTGATGAGAATTCAGCAATGCAACTCTACATTAACACAGTGAAGAAGAAGAAAATTCAGAGGAACCTGTGCAAGCTCCAAATTAAAACCAGCTCCCAGTTGTTCCCCAGTTGCAGTTATTAACCCACGCTCCCAACGCAGAATATTTACTGCAGCAGCTCATTTCTGGAGGGACAGAGGCCTCTGCCAGCCCTCCCTCAGGAACTGTTGGCAGTCTGGAATGTCAGGGGCTCTGCCCTCCATTCTTTTCCCAATCATAACACAACAAAGCCGTTTGGATTTCTGAAATGTCACCGTGCCTGCCCAGAGCCCTGGTGCAGACAAGGTAATTATCCCTCCCTGTCACCCCTGCTCGCTCCAGCTTGCTTAAAATGAAGTGTTTGTGCCAAGTCTGTCAAGCAGTGTCCTAGGAAATGCTTCTGAATTGCAGCTGCTGGGGTGAAACAGGGCAGCTCTGGGGACACCTGGGGAGAGGGAGGCGGTCACTTGGTCACTTGGCTCCTCCTCAGTCCCTGCTGAGCGCTGGATATCAACCATAAGTTAATCGGGCTGCTCTTCTGCTGGAAAGCCCCCCATTTTACAGGGAGGAGAGCTTATCTTTCATTTTCTATAGATCAGTTCTGCAGCGTGCTGATGTATTTATAGTTTTAATACACACCCATAAATGCCCCCTAAGCAGGGGATATTGCACCTCTCGATTACTGTTATTGCTTTATTGCTCCCGGGAACCATAAATTAACAGCTTCCCCCAGCAATGCTCACAGGGCACAGAATTAGATTACAATGTACATACACAGGAGCCTATTAAGGCATTGCCATTCCATAAAAGTCTTTACAGTTTTTAAGTGTACACCTATAAGTGTTTCAATTAAAGAACTACATGCTCGCCTGGTAATTGCCCTCCCATTTGTGATAGGGCTCCGCAGCAAAAAGAGGAAGAAGCAAGACTAAAAGGTGGAAAATTGGAATATAAAACACCGAATATGAAACTGCCATAAAAAGAAAACCACAGGTTTAAATTATGCTTATTAGAGTCGTTTGCGTGGTTTAACTCTTGCACTCTGCTGCCAGGAATCTGTTGTTTGTTTCTCCCAGAGAAAACTCTTCTCTCCCTGTCCCGAGTTCCTCAGTTTGGCAGGGAATCAGTCACTGGGAGAAAATGGCTTTGCTTTTCTGGGGAGCAGCTGCCACCAGGAATCGGCCTGGAATGACCACAGAGCTCCTTCCAGAATGGCCACGGCAGAGAAGTCCAGCCCAGGATCGCCAGGGAAGACAGACCTGTCGGAAGGATGACATCTTGTGGTAGGACGGCTCCGAGGAGTGGGGACTAATTAAGCGTGCAAATGAAGCTGGAAACTGAGCCTGGGAAGTGGCTGGAGCTGCCCTTCGGGTTTCGTTTCAACCAGAACTGTGGGTTTGTGGGTTTTCAGCCCCACTCTGTTATCCAGCATCTCCAAGGGGGGGAAGAAGCTGAAACTGAACTTTTAAGGTTCTGGAGAATTAATAAGGAAATTCATCACAGAACTGCTCTTGAAAATGGTCTCAGCTCCTTGGCAAACCTCATTTAATGCCGAGTTTGGAAGAAAATGGTGTTATTTTGATAAAAGCCTGGCTTCAGAACCAAAACTTGACTTCTTCCACCCTGTGGAGATTCCCTGGCACCAGTGGCAGTTCCTGCAGCAGTCCCATGTGCAATTCCCCGAGAACCAGAGTGGGATGGAAGGGAGAATTGGGCACCACTTGATAAGCAGCAGACATTAATTAGTGCTCCGTTATGATGGAATTCAGCTGGAATAATGTATGGAGGCCACATGAACAGTAAAGGGAAATTCATCATGGTTAATGTTATTACACTGAATGTCAGAGGGAGCAGCGATGATTTGCCACTTACTGTGGGACAGAATGTAATCTAAATGCAATTGTGGTCGGATTGCCTGGAACATCCACATTAAGGAGAACTGGCAGGAAAACCAGGACTCACTCCTCTCCCATGGCTGCTTTATAGGACCCTGAACCTGCAAGTCCAGCTTGGGAATGATGCCTCTGTTTGCCAAGGCGTGAGTGAGACAGATGTTAAAATCAAATATAGTGAATTTATCCTCCCTTTTGAAGGCTGTAACACTTGGGCACGTTTGGATTGAACAGGGAAAGTTCTGGCATCGTTTTGGAATGACCCTGAAAAAACAAATCGACTCTTGGTGCCTTTTTCTCCTCCCCATCAGACATTTGTGTCTCATCCTCCTTCCTGGCAATCCTCTTGACCTACAGATATTGAAACCTTTTCCTGTGCAGGTTCAGGTGCCCATTCTGTAAAATTTCCCTGCGCTTTGAGAGCTCTGGTTGGGTCTGGGTCTCATTGATGGCACCCTGGGAGCAGCCCATGGAATGCTGCTCCAAAGGAATCATTTGTCCTCTAGAATAAAAGCTTTTCCCTTCAAAAATAACAGTTCTGCCAGATTGTTCTTGATATTTCTTCAACAGAAAAAATGCCTCTTTCAGAGTTTATTATTTGTCTGGATGGTTTAATGCATTCCAGAGCAAAACCCATCCACCAGTGTTACGTCTGCAAGACATCAGCAGATCCAGTGCACAGAAAAGGCTTTTCCATGGAATTGTGCAGGATTGATGTTGTTCTTCCCCCCAGGCACTTAGTGCTGGCTTTCAGGAAGGACTCTCTGGGAACAGAAGTCAACAGGTTGTTGTAAAATGTCCCTAATTTCCCCTGCTATGTGATACCACAGCTTTCAGGAGCCTGCTGTAACATTATCCCAAAGCAGTGGAAGCCATCATCACACATTCCCTTTTGAAATAAAAAAATATATCTACAGGGATTTATTTTCCTTTAAATATCTATAAATCAGCATTCATTGCAGCACTATAAATTCTAATTCTTTAAAGGAAATAGTATCTAACATTTGCAGCTGACTCCATTCGAGTCCCACACAGCTGCTCCAGGGCTGCTTTGTCATTGAAATAAAAACTCAGAGGTTTCCATTAGCTTTAGGTCTATGAAAAGAAATACACTTATGTATCTTTTAGAAGATTCTAAATAGTTATTATTTATTTATGCAGCCCTGGAAGCTTGCTAGGCATTTCACAGGCACGCAAGGAGAGCTCAGACTAAACCACAAACAAATAAATCCAGCAGAGAAGAGAAGGAGAAACAAAACTTCTCCTCTCAGTGTTGTCAGTCAGTGACACACTGCCCCACCTCTGCCACTTCTCCCGAAGTTTTGTCGTGTTTGCAGCTGCTTTAGCTTTTCCAGCAGCATTTAGACCAAAGCAGGGCCACCTCAGCATGGGGGGAGGAAAGGGATTTCTGCAGGAAGAGCAAAGGTAAACTTCAGGGGAGGTCAGTAATCAGAAAATCAGACTGGTGTGGGTCGGGAGGGACCCAAAGCCCACCCAGTGCCCCCCCTCCATGGGCAGGGAGAGCTCCCCCTGTCCCAGCCTGGCCCAGGCCCTGTCCTTGGTGTTTCAGACCTTTCACTGCCCCCCGTGCTCAGGACACCCCACCTCTGCCCAAATGCAAATGGAGAATCCTTATCTTTCATTATTTTTCACTCCCTTCCCCATTTCACTGCTCCTGGTCTCTTCCCTGCTGTCTGCAGCCAACAAATGCAAAACACAACTCTGGACAAAATCCGTTCCTTTTCCTTTGAAGGCGCTAACGAGAACCAGGGTGGCATTTATGGATAATTAAAGGCAACACTGATGAGCCCAATAGTTGCAACTTCTCTTTTCAACTGAAGAACCCTTTTTAATGCAGGTCATCTTTGGTCACCAGCTTTAGAGCTGTGACAGTTTCTCCAGGAACACTGTCAGAGGTTGTAAACTTTAATGACCTTTTACTTTCCAGGGCCTTGTTTCTCCCTGGCTGTAATTAAGCAGGGGTGTGTGTGTATCTGTACATGTGAGGGATAAAAAGGATTCATATTACAATAAAAATCATCTCTGTGCTCACCACTACAAACTTCCCCAGCCCAGACTCAGCTGTGGCCAACAAGCCAAGAGGAGTCATTACTGTAACTAAATTAGACCGTTTGTTTTCTTTCCCTCAAATCGAATTGTGGAGGAGCTGCTTTATTGCAAAACAGACATTAAAATTCCAGCTAGACCTCCGAGAGAAAGTAATTTCTATTTTATCAGCACTGTAAAGCTGTCTTTATGTTCTGAAGCAGGAAATATTGCAGGGATATTTATAGCTCCAGCACCAAAGCCAGTTTGAATAGAAATGTTACTGCGGTCGGCAGAGCTGTCACATTGCTCAGTGGAGCAGGGAATTTTAGTGAATTTGTGAATTACCCTTTCAGTCCTGACAAGTCTTTCAGCGAGCCTGGTGTGTGTCTGGAGCTGCTTTGTGCTTTCGGGATAATGATTAAAGACTCGGATCGCTTTAGGAGGAGATTTCCTCGTATCTCTCGGATAATCTGTTCCCATCCCTGGGACCCTCCAGGGAACACCGGGGCTCCCAAACTTTGCTGTGCCCCAGCAGCTCAGCCCTGGGCTCCCCCTGCTCCTCCTCATCCAGCAGCTCCTGGACCAGCTGCATTCTCAGCTGCAGCTCCACGAATGCAGATTCCACACTGCTGGACAATTTTTCCAAAGGATTAACAACTTTTTTCCTTCTGTCGCCTGCGTGGTGCAGGAGGAATTCTGCTCGATTCATCTCTGTCCTCTGCCGTGGGTTTAATGCTGCCATGATCCAGCTGAATAAACTCAGGCATGGAGGGAGCAGGACCATTTGTCTTTGGAAACTTTCTGACTTGGTGGCAGAGGCCGGAGAGTGCCTTGGATTTTCCACGAGTCCGACACCCCCCCAGCCTTTATAATGAAGCAGGACTGCAAATGGGCTACGCTGGGAGAAAATCCAAAATAAATACTTTGTGTCCCTGATTAAAGCCATCCATCCTCACCCAGGGGCTCGTGGACTGGTGCAGTGAGGCACAGAAAACAGCCCAAGGGAGGTTCCCATCGTGCTGCAAACAAAACCATCTTTGCTGTGCTGGTGAAGCACAGCCAGAGCCCAGGAACAGCCAGGAAGGTCAGACTGAGCCCCCAGTGCTGCCTCAGGTGTGCATTTGCCACGTTCCTGAGCGGCTCTTGCCAGATGCAGGAAACCCCTGGAAGGTTTGAGGAGCTGCTGCTCCTCCCAGGAGTGTCCCAGGCCAGGCTGGAGCAACCTGGGACAGTGGAAGGTGCCCGTAGCAGGGGGGGAATGGGATGGGATTTCAGGTCCTTCCAACCCAAACCCTTGTGGGATTCCCTGTGAACATCCAAACTTCACCCCACTCCCCTGGGTGCCCTTTATCTTCTCATGAACTCTTCCTCATGAGCAGTGGCCAGGAGCTCTCTGCTTCCAGCAGGTCCCATCAAACCCAGCCACAGGAGAAGCTTTGAAGAACGAGAAATGGAAGAGCCACAAAACCTCTCCAGATCAGTTGCTGCAATTATTCCTTGAATAATTTCCCAGCCATTCTTCAGGCCCTGCCTGCTTCCATGAAAGGCTCTTTTCAGGCCAACCAGAGGCTCTCCAGCTTTAGGATTTACAGCTGATTGTGGACAGAAGATTTAGGGTTGCACCCATAGGAAATTCATCTGTAGATTGTGGCGAAGATAAAGAGAAATACAAAGGGCATTAAGATTAAAGGAGCTTATCTGCTGCTCATTACTGCCCCATCCATTTCCTGGGAAGCCGTGACAACGCCAGCCTCGATGGCTCCAACCACACAGCTCCTTGTCCCTGATTCCAGGGTGACATTTACAAACTGCCAGGCACCAGGACGGATGGAGCAGAAAGCGGAGCCTCATCCTTCCTGCATTAATTCAAGGTTCAGTCTCTGCACTGCCAGGGGAAGGGATAACAAAAGGGACAGGAAGGTTCATAAGCTCATAAATATGTGACAAGCAGTCTTGTCTTATTGCTGCTTTTAGCAGCCCGGGGAACTGCAATTGATGGTGTAATAGACTCCCAAACACACCGAGCCCATCACCAGCTCTCTCATTTTTATCAGACCTAATTTCTATGCTGACAAAAAAAATTACCAGTGAAAGGCAAAAATGGGAGCTGTTTGCTACAGCATTAATTTTAAACATCTGGAATGGGGTATAATGTATGCAGATGTTTTGTAATGGAGACAGGTTACAAGGAAAATCAAATATATTGTGTGTTGCCTCTGCTCGTTAATATAAATTGACATCTGCTGAGTCTGGAGGTGAGTTCTGTGTTCTCCTGCCATCCAGGCTGGAATAATGCTCCATCTGCTGTGCTAATGCAGCTGAACATCACTTGTCCCTTAAGTCATCCTGGATAGGAGCAGACCTGGAAACGCTACTCCAGATAATCCCGGGGTTATATATAGGCCGTATCTAAATATCTTTTACAGCACATGAAAAACTGCTGAAAAATATCAGCTCAGGCTGCTGAAGCCAAGCTGGAAAATATCTCATCCCCACACAACTTCCATGTTCAGACACTGAACATAATTTGGGATTTATTTCCAGAGGAGTTATTTAGTAGCAAACAGTTGGAAGCAGCGTTCACAAGTCCAGGAATAAAATTCTGCTGCAACCTGTTAAACTCTCTGGGCCATAAGGGGCATGATGGGCCCAAATGAGGGATTCACACACATGGAGCCATTTTCCATGGATTTCTGACATTTCCAGAGTGGGTTTGTGGTGTTCAGCTGAAAACTGGGCCAGCAACAGCAGGGATAAGGAAATTAAAAATAATCAGATTTTATTAAATTCACTAAAAATGAGAATAAAAGGAGCTGAATTTTTTGTGTTTGAGGCTTCCTGACTTGAGCCAGTTCATGTCCAAGGTCAGGAATTCGTGGCACTTATCCAGTTCAGAACTGGTCCAGAGCCCTCCAAGCACTGGAGAACTCTGGAAGGAGCTTCCACCATGGGATCCTCCTTCAGACCTTGGCTTCTGATCAGTGTTTCCCTCACAAAACACTCCCTGACTTACAGAAACTGCTGAAAACATTTCCAAAGGACAATTCCCATTTGAAATCTGACCATGAACACTGTTTTTGGGAAAGGAACAGGAAAACCAGAGGGGAACAGGGAAGCACAGCTCTCTGACATCCCAGGATTCCCTTTAGTTTTGGTTTTTGGAAACCTCCCCAAAGCCACACAAACCCTGTCCACAATCCAAAACATCACCGTGGGTTTTTCTCCTCATTTGCTTTTAAAAATTGTTCTCTGATTGAATCCCCAGGGATCCTGAAGGCAGGGAAATGTGCTCTGCATGCTGAAATCCCTAAATGAGACTGAGGGGAGCACAGGAGCAGCCCCACTCCCACGGGAGGAATTGGGTCACATGTCAAACATTTCCAAACACAAGGGGGGAAAAAAAATAAGCTCAAGGCAACTCCTGGAAAAAACCTTTGGGGACTCAATGAAAAATTGCCACCAAATGAAAGCATTACAAGAAAACAGATGGAGAGTAAGAGAGGAACATCAAAAAAATCAAATGACATGTTTAAAAGGGCAAAACATCAATACTCCCCAGAGAACTGATAAAATGTGTCATTTGAAAGGATGCTGTAAAGCAAAGAAATCATGAAATGCATCATGACTATGAAAGGGAATGAGAGAAAAAAAAAACCCAGCACCCGCATTTACCTTTATAGATGGTTTCAGCAGCCAGGAAATTAGATTTGATTTTCCAGGCTGGGTGTATATGTATGTAAATACATAAAGGCAGATGCATTCCTGCTCACAAAAGGGTTGAAGTCATTAGAGGATGTCAGGATGTGACACAGGAATAGTGGCAAGGTTTGTTCAATTACCTTGATAAAAGTTCCAGGAGTGGCTGTTGGTGCTGAGAAATCCCCAAAACTCCATTTCCTGGGTTTGCAGGGGGGGACACTCGGCTGTGTGTCCACAGGCAAATTGAATATGAAAAGCAATTAATTAAAGCACTCTGATCATTAAATCAAATCCTGGTGTTTACACACAGGATCTGTGTGAAGATGCTCTGACCACATTATCCAGAGTTTAAGAAATGAGACCCGAGACGTTTCAAATATGTGCAAATTTACCTTTTTTCCCTGCTAAAGGGATTAATTCTTTCATTTCTTCTGTGTGTGATACTCTTAAAAGTCAAACTGAATCCTTCACAGGAAAAAATTAGGGCAGCTTAGGAATTAAGCCTGGCCTGTGATGTTCAGTGCAGCGCTGTGTTCATCATCCTAATTTATATCATCAGGACCTGCAGCTACTTCATTAATCAGTTGCAACAGGTGCTAAGCAGCAGAAATGAACTATAAAATCATTTTTTAATGTGGCTATTCCCCACTCCAGATGGGAGGAGATGTCCAGAGGAGCAGAATTTGACTCAACAAGCAAATCCCTCCCATTCCAGGTGGCTCCAGGGACGGTGACAGCCTGGAGAGGAGGTGGCACAGAACTTCAGGGTAGGTAAAGTTCTTGCCCAGAGCAGCTGTGGCTGCCCCTGGATCCCTGGGAGTGTCCAAGGCCAGGCTGGACAGGGCTTGGAGCAGCCTGGGACAGTGGAAAGTGTCCCTGCCATGGCACTGGAGGAGCTTTAAGGTCCCTTCCAACCCAAACCATTCCAGGACAGAGATAATCAAAGACTTTGAACTGTACAGACAAAGCTGCCTGGAGTTGCTCTGCACAGAGCAGGGAGGGGAAGAGCAGAGTGATGCCTCATTTATTTATGTTTTTTTTCCTTTAATCACAGAAGATGCAGAGTTTGCATGGAGATCAGCTGCAGAGCGAGGAATCAGGAACAGGCTCAGCCCCCAGGCCAGGCCTGTGCAGCTTTACAGAGACTTTGCATAAACCCCACGTTTGGATGCTCAGCTCGTGCCTGGATTAAGGGGCTGGGATATCTGGCAAACAGGAAGGTTTAGGAGGATTGCAAACAAATCAGACAGAGGTATTGAGTGTTCGTGGAGAATCAGCTGCGTCTGCTGACAATGCACCCGAGCAGCAAACAAAGGGGAACAGCAAGAGCAGATGAAGGACTCGGAGTTCACATCCAAGGCATGGAAAATGGCAATGGGAAAGGACTGGAATCTGCATCCTCCTGGAAAAAAACAAATAATAATCAGGAGCTGTGGAATCTGAGGCCAAACACTCAGGGGATGAGTTGCAGTAATGAGAGCCACTTTTCTCACTTCAGAACTATTCAATGAGCTGCCTCTCTTCTTTTTTCTTTTGGTTCTATTTGTTTTCAAAGAAAGTAGATGGAAATGTGGATATAATTTTGGAATAATTGCCTGTAATCCATTGGTCACAGAAGAATGAATCACAGCACTTTCTCTGTGAAACTTCCTAAGTGGGTTCCCAGCTGGCAGGGCCGGGAGCTGACGGAGCAGCACAGGATTCAGGAGGGGATGAGCTCCCACAGCTCCTCTCTGCCTGGACAGAGCAGGATCTGGCACAAAGGGAACTGGAGAGCGTCTGAGAATGCCCCAGAGCCGTGGGACAGAGCCTGGAGGGGTTGGGGTGATGGGAAGGTTTAGTTCTGCTCAGAGCAGGTGCTTTTGCCAACTCCATGGACCCCACACCAGCCATGAATCTGTGTCAGACACGAGCACCAGCTCCAGGCAGAGCTCCCTGCAAGGTTTGGTTCTCCCTACACCAGGAAAAGGCCGTTTTATAAAAATAAAACATTATTCTACAGTAAAATCTCACTTAACTCCTAATATTTCAATTGTGTCCCCACCTTGATCCCAACTTTGTATTTCTAGAAGGACTCTTGCTACAGAGACCCAGCCATCTTGCCTTTCCCTTGCCTGCCTGGGATTCCTCCCAGTGAATATCTGATGCCAGTTTAGCACAGGAAGCAGAGGGAAGAGTCTCCCTGAACAGCTCTGGATCCCTGATGTGCCCGACATCCTGCAAGGCTTGAAAGCAGAAAATGAGCAACTCTCCCCCTCTGACTGAAAATTATGGAAAGCAGGGCTTTTTGTTGTGGCACTGCTGCCTGGATCTCCCCAGCAGCTCTGGGCACCTCCACCTTCTGTAAGAGATGAGATGTAAAACTAATTCTAAAACCAACTATTAGCATGGAAGTGTTTCACTCCAGCTCTGTGGAAAGGCTGCTCCTCATCTCTCAGAGCTGAACATCCTGGCCATAACTCCAAGGATTCTTTAGAGGGGGATTTACACACCTGGGCCACAGGTCCAACTTTAATGTGCACTTATCCATCATTTATTGACTCAGATCAGCAATCACTGCCCAACTGCTGCTGCTCTGGTGACTGAAGCACCTTTGCCTCTGAATTATTGAAATACAAGGAGCTCTAAATCACCTGACAAACCTGACATGCTGCAAGCCTCCACCCGTGTGTCTGCATCTGCTGCTTGGGCCAGGATCACTTGCCAAGGCAGTGGCAGCATTAGAGATAAGATAATGAGGCAGAGGTTGGTGCTACCAGAGCAAGTCAGGCACCCAAGCTGGAAAACCAGAACCAGGAGTTCCAGCATGGATCCATTTCACTGATTTATTTCTAAGAAAGGCCTTGATTTTTACATGCAAATATTCCCTGGGAAAACAAACACCCCCACAAATTCTGACTCAATTCACATGATTTTTTTCCAGGGCCAAACTTCCATTTTATTTACCATGCCTGCTCCTCTAGCCCTGGGAGTGAGGCCTTTCAGAGCTGCACAGGCACCTGGGTCTCTCAGTCCCCAGTCCCTGCAGCCCCTCTCCTGGTGTGTGTCTGACTGATATCCTGGATTATACAGCTAAGAATTAATTTCAGCAGCACAATTCCACCACATAAACTGTGCTGCTTGTTTTCAGATGCCATCATTTAGAGAATGTTCAAGGGAATTGTAAAACAGGATTCACTTTATGATGCGGATGAAGTCGGCACTGAATTCCAAATGAGCTGGGTACCACATGCTAAATTGTGTCAGCAACACCTCAGTGAGCAGAAATATGAGCTTTTCTCTGTCTCTGAGACACCTCTCCTCGAGTGATCCATGGAGTGGCATCCTTATCAGCCCAGACAGAACAGAGTAGATTTGATGACAAATCTGTCACTTGAGCAGGGTTTGAGATGCGTTTCCAGCTGGGAGCAGCCAGCAGGTGGAATGGGGCTGTGGGCTCAGATCAGCTCTCCTCAGGGCTGGAGTTTAGATAATGCACTAAACCCACCTGAAACCCCATTTCCCACCCCTGCAGAGCTCAGTGCCCAGGGGAACTCTCGGGCCTGGCACTGGCACAGCCCAGCTCCCTCCCTGCCTCGCTGCCACAAAGGTGTAAATGCTCCTCCAGCTCCCATGTCAGTGATTCCTTGGACTGCAGGTGATCCATGGCACAAACTGGGGCAAGGCTGAGGTTCTGGCCCAGAAAGTTTGGAACCCAAGCGTTCTGCAGGTGCTGGTGACAAGAATGAAGCAATGAAACCCCAATAAATGACCTTGGATGGCCCAGCTCTGCCTTTCCCCAGGGCTGTAATCTCCCAGGCACAGCCTCTGTGACCCTGGGGATCAGGTGCACAGAAAAACACAGGGATTACAGCACTTCCCATATCATGGTATTTGCAATATTTCATATATTTAGAGTGAGATGGAGCCTGAGTGCTAAACCCAGGATTAGCTCCCAAGCACCAGGGCTGTGTTTACTCAAAGCACTCTCAGAGCTCAGGATTTGTGCCCTGCTCAGCCGAGCAGAATTAATCTCAGTGGTCCCTTGCAGCCACCACCAGATCTGAGAGCATGGCCAGTTTTGACTTTTGAAGTTCGTGCATCCAGCCATGGAAGGAAATAGGTGATGGCATCTGGCATGAAAGCAAGAGATTTTCTCAGGAAGGCTTCAACCTGAAGCACCAGATACAAGCAATTGATAAAAGCAAGGTGTTTTCATGTTGTTCCATCTCTCCCTGTCCCCTCTGCAGTCTGATAGAGCACACCCAGGACAGAGATGTGAGGTGCTTGGAATTTCCCTGCCACTGCCACATGCTCGAGGTGTCACTTGGGCTTTACCCATCGCAGGGCAGCCCCTTAAAAAAACACATTTTATTATCTCCCAATAAAAGGCAGCGTGGCCAAAATAGCACCTGCCAGTTTGCAGGCGTGTGTCTGATGTTTGTGTTGGGAGGGAAGGAGCCACAAAGAGAGGCCTGGGGAGCAAACCCTCGATGACAGAGGCAGCCCCACTGCCCCAGCCCGGCCTGGGAACGGGAAAGCCTCGAGTGAGCAGGGGGAGAAGAAAAACGATGAGGGGAAACATCCCTGGTGAGGCTGCAGAGGGAGCGAGGGCTGTGCCAGGGCTGGGATTCCTCCATCCCCAAGCTCTGCAGCCAAACAGCGCCGCTGACCCTTTGTCTCCCCTCTGGGGGATGGGGAATGCAGCACTGCAGGCCTGGCCTGAGCAAGGACATCACAGAAAACCCGCTGGGTGTTACCTGGCCAGGGGCAGCCGTGCCCTGAGCCAGCCCCTCCCTGCCCTCCTGCACGGGGAATTCATCCTGCCCTGCGCCCCCTGCCAGCTCCTCCCGCCCCACATCCTACAAACCCCGCACTGAGCCCAAAGGGGTGTTGTGCCTGACCCCACAGCTCTGCAGGACAACTTGCCTGCCTCACCCAGGGCTCTGCTGGCCCGTTTTGACTCAGTATTTGCCACTTTGGTGTGTCCACAGCCCTCTGCAGCCCTGCTCTGCTCCAGTCCCCTGCACCCTTCCTGTTATCCTCAAGAACAACATTTCTAGCAGGACTCTGGAAATCCCAGCCACGGAGACAGTGACTATTTCAAGCTTGTCATGTTCAAAAGCTTTATGTCAAAAAAAAAAATCTAATTTAGTGCAGGGTTTGGTGACAAGCTCTGGTGACAAGGCCCAGTCTTTGCCAGGAAAACACTGATGAAGAAAAGCCTCTCCCCAAGTTCCCGGGAGCTCAGTGACTGCAGGCTCTTCCTCAAGGGAATGTCAGTCCCAGGTGAGAGCAGAGCTGTTACCATGACAGGGGTTTGATCTCCACAGAAATCCTTGAGTCTGCCTCGAACACAAGTGATAATAAAACAAAACTTAACCTTTCCCACAGCAAAAGCCAAGTGGGTGGTTCTCAGAGCAGGAGCTGCTCCTGGCAGCTCTTGGCTCTACCTTTCTCTTTTTCTTTTTAATTAAGTGAAGCTGGGACAACAGGGGCCCAATCCTTAACTCTTCCACCTCCCTTGGGGATTCAAATCAGAGTTTTGGCAAGGCAGCACTAGCAAAGGTCACATCAAAATCCCCATTTTACCTCAGTGCCAGCCCTGTCCCAGCTCCCCCTGCCCTCCACCCACAGCTGCCACCCAAACAAAGCTGCAGCCCCAGGGCCAGCCCCGAGTTGTGGCAGGACCCTCTGCCCTTCCTTTGTGCTCCTTCTCCTGTCAGAACGGTGACATTAACAAGCACACTCAGAGGGGGGCTATGCGCCAATTAACCATTCCTCGTTAGCTTAATTACAGGACACATGTTTTTAATCACAGCTAAGAATGGGGAGTGATGGAGGAATTGATTCGGAGCTGTGGAAAGCGCCGGTGCCAGTGCAGGGGATTTTATTTGGCAGTTGTGGTTAAAGGAAGAGCAAAGATCTCAACTGGCTTTGGCTCCTGGCTCAGGAGAGGGCTGGAGGGAACATCCACACAGACAATATTTCACATCAACACCAGGGAGAGTCTACCCTGGGTTCACAGGACACTGAGAAATACAAATCCAGCCCCACAGGTTTAATCCTTGGACTGGCATCGGCCATTTCGCAGCACAAACGTGTCCTGCTGCAAGTCTCCCTCAACACACACCTGAGCCAGGGCTGGTGTCAAGGGATCGAAGCAGTGACACTGGAACCAGATGCTCTGGAAAAGGAGCTACAGCTCCCCTTGTTCCCTCAGGGAATGTCCTGAGTCACAGCAGGAGATGGGGAAACACAGACCCTCCAACAGGGCTCCAGTACAAAAACGCAAGATGGGAAATTTCTGCCTCAAACCCATGGAAATCCTGACAACTCTGTGCCTCAGCAGTTGTTGTTCCCCCTTCATTGTAAGCCCAGCTTTCACTTAACAGCGTGACTGAACACATTCCCTTTGTCATCCCACCCTGACCTTGCCTTTGAGAGCTGGAACACCACGTTCTGTAGCATTTGCACAATGCAAGAAATGATGACATTTACCAGCAATCACAAATCCAGGAATGAAAGCCCCAAGGTCTCGGGCAGCGGGAACAGTATTTATGCAAGTGCTGAAATGAGTGGTTTCAGGCAACAAAAACAACCAAATTGAACAATCGGCAGCGGGGGCTCGACAAAAAGAGGTCACCTGTGATGGAGCTGGGTCAGCAGCTCTGAGCCTGCCCCCTCGCTGCCTCTGCAGCCTGGAGTCTGTAATCAAACACCAGCTGATTTCCATCCAGCCCTGTGCACCACAGACCCCATCACTGCCTCTCTGCTGAGGGGATTAAACAGCTTAAACCCACCTGGAAACCACTCACACCCCAGACTGGGTGTTCCATGGCCTGGCCCACGTGTGGCGTTTCCACTCCCCACCAGAACCTGACACCATTTACTGGACACTGGGAATGACTGTGCAGCTTTTGGGTAGGAGATGTTTAAGGCCCCAGCTCTGCAGTTTTAACCCTCCCACAAGCCCATTCCCATTCCAGACACCGAGCTCTGCAGAATCCACCCTTTTCATCCACCAGACCCCGGAGAACCACGAGTTTGAGCTCCTCCCATGCCAGCCCCTCCACGGCAGGTCCCTGCCAGGTTGCAGGCACTGTGTGGGTACCACAACAACAAACCCTGGTGGATTCCAAATCATCTCAGAGCTGTTTGTCACAGGCTGGTGCTGACCTTGTTAAAGCCTTGTTGTCTTAACAAATTTGGAATGTGCCATCTGAAAGGAGAGCGAGCTCGCTGCTCACCAAACGCGTGTGAGGAGAGATCCTGTTCCTCCCCTTGATTTGGGTTTTAATGTATTCTCCTTTTCCCCACCCAAACACAATAAATATTGCGGGGGGGTCAAGGTCAGGAGCAGATGTATTCTCTAAGCTGGTAAAGTGGAAATATTCAAGGAACGAGATCAGCAGAAGCCCAGCCAGCTCTAATGGCTTTCATCTGTTATGTTTGCCTTCTCTCCCTGATCTAATGCCCGTGTTTTTGTAAGAGACGACTTCAACATAACTTTTTTTCCTTCCCAGATTTATGAGTAATATGCAGCAAATTGGGCAGATCACTCATGCAAACAGTAGCTCTCCAATTCTCAGCAACATTCATCTCCAATAAAAACGGCACGTGGAATTTTTTAGAAATGTCTCAGCCCTTGTGCAAGCCCAGCTATTGATTCCACCTTTAGAGGAGCAATTAGAAGATATATTTGTGATGTCAGTGTTGCTGTTAATGAAACATCTCTTTCCCTGCTCAGTATTCTGCTTATTTTCTTGGATGCAGAACCTGGAGGAAGTTAAAAATCGTGCTGCAGGATGGGCTGCTGAGGGATTATAAAAGACAAAAAAGTGTTCAATTCACACCATGAGGCCAGGAAGGCAAGGGGTAAACGAGTCCATAAAAGCAGGTGAAGGACAAGCAATGCGCTGGGGGAGGCCACAGAAAATTATTCCTAATTTTGGGTCTTGAATGGCAGCTGAGTCTTCTGGGCAATACCAGGGATGATCAGTTGGATCCCAGGCTGAGGGGCTTGGGAAGGAGTTGAAGCTCACTGGGAAAAGGATGAAGTGAAATAGAATAATTCTTATGAAGAATTAAATTAGTTTAAATATTTATAGAATATGAAATAATTACTGAAAAGATTAAGAAAAAGGGAAATTGTTAAACAAATAAAATGTCTACAAACAAACACATTTCTTGATGAAATAAAAGGATTATGGCAAAGCTTGCCTGTGGAAATTGATAAAAAGCCTTATTCCCAATTTTCCCTCGATCCGTTAAGAACCAGCCATGTGGAGAAATTATTAGTGGCTGTAATATCTCAACCTGTATTTTTAATCAGTCATTCAAATTAATGCAAAGCAGATGGAATGGACCATATTTCCCTAAATCACACACATTAAAATATGTAACTGGTGTTTTTGATCTTGGAGCCACCTTGTGCTGCAGCCACAGTCCCAAGTCCCGTGTTCACTGCCCAATGTCCCACATCAGGGGCAGGTGCAGCAGGGTCAGAGAAATGCAAAATCCCAGAAGGGTTTAGGTGGAAGTGACTTAAAGATCACTGAATTCCACCCCATGCCATGGCAGGGACACCTCCCTCTATCCCAGGCTGCTCCAAGCCCCGTCCAGCCTGGCCTGGGCACTGCCAGGGCTGGGGCAGCCACAGCTGCTCTGGGAATTCTGTGCCATTCATGGCACATCTGGAGTATCTCCTGTGATTATTAAGAATCAGCAGCCACAGTCCAGAGCAGGGAAAACTCTCCCCTGGAAGAGTGGTCAGGCTTTGGAGCAGGGAGCCCAGGTGAGTGGTGGAGTCACCATCCCCAGGAGTGTCCAGGAGATGGGTACAGGTGGCACTTTGGGCATGGTGGCGTTTGGATGATCCTGGAGGTCTTTCCCAACCTTCTCGTTGCTGGGATTCTGTGAAATGGATTCTGTGAAATGGATTCTGTGAAATGCAGGCTCAGGGCTGCTGGGCGGGGGGATGTTTGCTGAGGGTGTTGGAGCAGAGCCATCGATGCTCCCTACCCCACCATGGCCCCTCAGCTCCCCTGGGTGCTGCCCAGGCCCTGCACGGTGCTGGGCACAAACTGGGGTCCCTGTGCTGGGCACAAACTGGGGTTCCTGCAGCCCCAGGGTCCCTGTGCTGGGCACAAAGCCGGGTCCCTGCGCCCCCGGAGGCAGCAGCAGCCCCGGGATGGCAGCGGCAGCAGATGGAGCACCAGGACAAACACAGCTCCTCGTGCAGAGTCTGGCAGCGCCTGGGGAAGGCGTGAAGGCGCTGAGGAAGGGGGAGCAGGCAGCCAGCCCCCAGCACAGAGCTCCAGCTCCCCCCACACGGCCGGGCCAGCCCAGCCCAGCCTCCCCCTTGTGCTCCCTCCCCA
The DNA here is from genome assembly GCA_026261815.1 of Monarcha castaneiventris obscurior. Taxonomy (NCBI): domain Eukaryota; kingdom Metazoa; phylum Chordata; class Aves; order Passeriformes; family Monarchidae; genus Monarcha; species Monarcha castaneiventris. The sequence goes on from JAMPIT010000451.1 coordinate 205,033, forward strand.
GCCCGGGCACTCTCAGCGGCCTCAGACGCTACCGAGGGGTTCTGCAAACATCTGGGGGCAGCAGAGCAGGTGGGAGAGCAGGAGCTGTGGGACCAGGCCCTTTCCTGGGAAGGGGCAGCTCTGGGACATCCCCAGGGATGAGCTCAAAAAGGCTCCTGCAAAAAGCCCCAACTGCTGCAGCAGGGCCACCAAAAATCAGCGGCTCACAGGGAGCTGGGAGTCCCTTCAGAGAACCACGGAATGTCCTGAGTGGGAAAGGACCCACAGGAGCATCCACCCCACTCCTGGCTCTGCACAGACACCCCAAAGTCCCCCCCTGTGCATCCCTGAGAGCATTGTCCAAACAGCCTTGGGGCCATGACCATTCCCTGGGGAGCCTGTTCAGGGCCCCCCACCCCTTTTCCCTACACAAAGGGGTCAGACAAAGCTGTTGCATCTTCCCCTGGTTCATGGGATGGATGTGGAGAGTCAAAACTGAATGATGGTCATGGTCACCCATCTGGGAGAAGCACTCAAACTCATCCAGACCCCTTCATCAGAGGGTTTTATTTGGGAGCTCTGGACTAAAGGAGAGGGAGGTTATTTTTTTCCTACATTTCCAAGCTATTTAATGATCAGAAACTCAAAATTTCCACTTCAAATGTTAATGGCTTTGCTTTCTGATTTGCAGAAATTGCCATGTTGATACGCTAAATGGTGAGCGCTGAGTGATGAGAGATGAAGATGTGCACTGCGAAAAAATGAACTGAGATGGGGAGGCTGTGCTAAAAAAAATGAGTTTGAAGGAAAAAAATTAAGTCTCCAGTGAAAAACAGAATTAGACATGCCACAATATTTCCTGCTATTTCTATCAGAAAAGCCAGACAGACTCAAAAAATGGTTCAAAATTCACTGGAGATCTCTGCAAGGAAAGCCTTCTCAGTGAAGACCGGTGTGTTTTTCAGCACAGTGCTGCTCTTTAAATTAAAACTCCATCGTTTCAATATAATCTAATTCAATATCTGTTACAATCTAAAGCATCTCTGGTACTTATTTCAGGATCCTGTTCAGAGCAGTCACTGCTCTTCTGCTTCACACCAAGTACAGATCTTTCCTCCTTACTGGAGTGGGTTTGGGTTTGTTGGTTCTGGCTCTGTTTGCATTAAGTGCTGCAAACAAACCCAAAGCTTTTTTTCCCCTTTCCAGTCCATTTTGCTCCTTTTCACAGCTGCAAACCCCTCAGAGCAGCAGCACTGCTGCCCCGCGTCAGGCTCCTCCAGAGCCGCCTTCCCTCCTTGTGCAAACCTCGTGCTTCATTTCCAAGCACTTTCGTCCTGGCCAAACGATTTTTTCCAGGTGAGTCCGAGGGGAGGGCAGGCCCTGACAGCCGTGCAGGGTGTGATGAGAGAGGTTTGGTCAGTCTGGGTGTGCTGGGAACAGAACCCGGGATAAACCCCCCGGTTAATCCTGCAGCCGCAGATTCCAGCCAGCAACGAGCACGGCCCCTCTGCTGGGATAAATCCACGGGCAGGGAGCCAGAGGAGCTGTGATAGCGAACACTGACTGAGAATCTGCTCTGCTGTTTCCAAATAAATAAAAAAACCCACCGACAGAAGGTTGGCTACGTGCGTGAGGGGAGGGAGCTCGGAGCAGATAAATCGGGAGGGAAGCGCGAGGTCTGCAGGGGTTTGTGATGGATTACGTTGCATGTTTGAACATAATACACATTAAGGCTGGAGACACTGATGCTTTGAATGGTGTGAAATTCTATCTAATGTGGGTTGTTTGCCTGACACAAACATGTTTAACACGAGATGGAACAAAGGCGAGAAAATCACAGCAGAGTTTCTGAGTGATGCTTGAAAAATTGTTTGCTCTTCCTCCCACCGCCCAATCTAAAAACGCCGCCTCTCTCCTCCAGCCCCACGCCTCTCCCCGCTCAGGAGTGGGTTAGTAAATAATTCAGAGCAAAAACAAGCACCAGGACTCGGCGCAGTAAAAATGATGTCTCCATCCAGTGCCGAGGCGCCTCGTGCCACTTAAGTAAGACAGATGGGAGGATGCTCCGTGCTCAGCTCAGCCAGCGCAGGGCAGGGTGGAATCAGCCTGGAACGGGAGCACAGGGAGAGCTGGGCTGGGGGTGCTGGTACCCCTGACAAAGATGCAGGCAGAAGTGATTTACTCTGGAATGACAGCTGGAAGGGGTAAGAAAAATAAACACACGGGAGGGAGCTGAGGCTCATTAGCGGCCCAGCCGCAGGAGCTCATCGTCAGTAACAATAAAGGGCCCGCCTGAAGCAGTGACTCAACAACAGCCCGGCCTCTGGGCCTCCAGCTTCAGCTACACATCATAACTGCACTGCAGAGGGATGGGGGTGAGCAGTGGGGCAGGCAGGAGTGGGATGAGGGATGGGGCAGGCAGCAGTGGGATGAGGAATGGGGCAGGCAGCAGTGGGATGAGGAATGGGCTCTCCACAGCCAGGGAGGAGCCAGGATCTCAGCAGGACAGCAGAGATGTTCATTGTGCAATCCTGAGCCCCTTTTCTTTAGATTATTGCCCCAGTTCTGCAGTGCTGAGGTGTCTCTCTATGATTCATTTGTAGAAGGAGCTGCAAGTCCCCACAGCCAGAGATCACCCAGAGCTAAAAGCTCCTTTGCAGTTAAGCCTCAGACCCAACGTGCTGCAATCCTGACAACGTCAACCCTCATTTCAGTGCCAAAATGGAAACTGAGCTGTTTGGGAGAGCTTTTCTTCGAATTTTGAGTGTCAACAGTTTGGTCTCCAACGTCCCTCAGACTCCGGCCTTTGGTATTTTGCTTTTGGAAACCAAACAAAGCCCAGCACCCCCAGAATGTCCCAGGCTGCCTTCAGGCTGGAGCACGATTTATAAGTATTGATTGTGTGCTGGAGGCTCAATCTGGCGAGGTGCTGAGTGCACACACAGCTCTCTGCTGCCCTTTGGACAGCCTCAGAGAAAGCCCCTTGATAAATGCACAACTCAGTTACTCCAGCAGGAGGAAGTGCCAAGTGCTGTTATTGTTCTGTCCCTTCAAACACGAGAGCAGATTTATTTGGAAAGCACACACATAGTGGAAGTTGCAAGGTAGAGGTAAGACATTAATTATGTCTCAGCATGAGAGCTCTGACAGATTATGGGCAGACTAATTAAAGTCTTTAATTAAAATACATGGTCTTTGCAAAGCTCAGACTAGATATGGAGGGGCTGGCTCTAGGAAGGTTGGAAATCACCTTAATGGAGGCACCCAAGACCAAAGAGAACTCAGAGTCTTCACTTTGATCTGCACCCGGAGATCATCAGGATCCTGGGTGTCTGGTGGGGTGGGAGTGGCTGATCCCAGAGCCTAAAGGAGACCCCAGTGCCTAAAGGGGCTACAGGAAGTCTGGAGAGGGACTTCCTGAAAGGGCACGGACTGACAGGAGAAGGGGAATGGCTTAAACTGAAAGAGAGCAGATTTCCTGGGTATCCAGAAGAAATCCTTCCCTGTGAGGGTGGGCAGGCCCTGGCCCAGGGTGCCCAGAGCAGCTGTGGCTGCCCCTGGATCCCTGGCAGTGCCCAAGGCCAGGCTGGACACTGGGGCTTGGAGCAGCCTGGGACAGTGGGAGGTGTCCCTGCCCAGGGACGTTGATGCTGCAGCATCTTTTCCACAGAGATGCTGTTTGAAAGGCTCTGTTCACAATCCTGGAAAAGTGCCCCACTGCAGATCCTAAACTCCAAACTGGGAAATGTTTCACTTTTTAATTAAAGCGAAGCTTCTGGTTTTCCCTTCTTTGTTCTGTACCAGAAAGCACAACATTTGGGTTGTAAAGACTAAGTCTCAATTTATGTTTTATCATGAGAACCTTGGCTTTCAGACTCTTTCTATAGGTTCAACTGAATCTTTTCAACTGAGTTATGGTTTCTATTTACATAAATTACCATATGAAACTTGTTAATATTTCCTGAATATCCTTTTTCATAGCACTATTAGACAAGGTTCTGTGCTTTTGTTTGGGACTCAGTGTCAGCAAATCAGAATTCATGGCTGTGATCAGTTAGGAACAGAACAAAATAATTTATTCCCTAACATACAGTCTGGGTGTCAAATAATCCGTCCTGAGAAATGCTATCTGAAATCAGCAGAATTTTATCATGCAAATTACAGGAAGTGTCAGCGTTGGGAACAGCGGGAAGTTCCTGATCCGCTGCCATTTACACTTTAAATGAGCTCAGGCTTCCCTCATGAAGGTGCAGGCCTGGAACGTGCCCTGGGCTCGGGGCTTTTTATAGACTCGCCAATAGCAGGAAAGGGCAAGGAGAATTTCACCAGTTCTGAGGAGTTTGTGGTGGGATTTCATCTCTGATCCCTGCTGGTGCAGCTCTTTAGCAGTGAGGGAGGCAGCAGCCCCTGCACCCCTCCAGTGCAGTGGATGGAAAGGAGCTTGGCTGGCTGTGAGTTTGTTACCCTGGAGCTGGGAGCTTGGGCAAGGTCCCCAGCATTGCCCTGGCTGCAGGTGAGGGCTGGGAGTGCTGCAGGGTCTGGCCTCAGCCTCACACTGGCCCCAGCCACCATTTGGGAGCACCAGGGCTCAGCTCTGAGAGTTTCACCTTTGGCTGTGAGCCCTCTCCAGGTGACAGCAGTCCCATGAAAATGCTGCTGTTTTACCCCGAGAGCAGCTCTGCTGTTGATGCTGGCAGGTTTGTCAGGAGCTCTGCTGCCTGTGCAGGTGATGCTGGCTGATAGCTGTTATCAGCTCCCGAGTGATCCTGACACAGCAGGCCCAGCCCTGCCGAGCCCCCGGGCAGCTTTGGGATGAGGACGGTGACCCTGGAACCTGCCTGACCCTCAGGACAGCCCAGCCTGGGGGCTCTGGCTGGGCCTTCCCCAAAAGCACACAGAGATATTGAGGCACTGAGATGGGCCCCAGTGCTGGTCTCTGCTGAGGGAGCTCCCCAGAGTGACCCACGCTTCAGCAGCGCCGTTCTCCCACCAGGGCAGGACTCCAAACCCGGCCTGCAGATGTTCAGTGGTGAGGGGTGGGATTAGATTCCACCCAGAAGTGAATGGGATTCCTCTCAGGACCACGGATCTGTACCAGGAGGGGCTGGCAGGGCTTGCTCCAGGCTCTGATGGCTTTGTGAGATCCACGTTAGCTCAGGCTCGGTCCTGCTCCTCTCCTGCAGGTCAGGAGCACCCAGGGCTTCAGAGGCTGCTCCATTTTAAACTCACTGAGCCTCATCCCCTCGTTCCAGCAGTGAGGACTCCTCTGCTTCCAGGCCTTGTTTATGAGAAATCAGCTTTTCGTGCATTATATGTGGGGGTTGATTTTTTCTCAGAGTTTTTTTTCACTCGATAAAAGCACCCTCTTCCCAAACCAGGCCTTTTGGGAGAGCTGAGAGCCTGTTCCCATTTCTGCTGCTAGATGTTTTTCACTCCTTGTTAATCCCTTCCTCCTGATTTGCTGTTTCCTCCTGCTTGCATTGGAACGGGGAGAGATGAAGATAAGGAAAACAGGCCAAAGTCCCTAAAACGGTGAGGGGATGAGCTCACCTGCCATCTGGAGCCTGCGGTCTTCCAAAGAGGAAACTCAAAAACTAATTAAAAATACTCTGTCATAAAGGCTGGTCTGCCAGTGGGACTGAGAATAAATTGGAGATCATTAGACCTTCATTTCTCTGCAGCATCTTCCAGTAATTCTCGTTTGCTGAACTGGAAATGGAGCCAATCTCAGAGGGGGAGGCTGCAGCAGGTCATGGAGCCCTCTCCTCTCAGGATGGCTTTGGTGAGTTCCATCTGCCACCTCCAGCCAGGGGCACAGCTCCCCTCCCTCCTCCTCCCCTCTGACCAGGGGAACACTTCCAGTGGCAGCGCTGGGAACCAGAAATCCGGATCCCATCAGAAATCCCTGCTCGGCTTTGGGCCCCTCCAGAGCTCCTTTCCCTGCTCACACTCCCCAAAATCCCTTCTCCAGCCTCTGATCTTTGACTCCAAGCTCCCTCCACCTCCAGATGAGCAATCCCAGGAGCAAACCCCACCCCTGCCAGGCTCCTTCCCATCACAGACACAGCAGAGCCACATTTAAAGTTTCCTTTCAGTGACAAAATCCAAGATGTCACCGACAGCAAAACCTGGTGACCTTCAAGGCTGCTAAATGGAGTTATTTTTTTATTCTTCTCCACCAAAAGCTCTCCCAGCAGTAATTACTCTGTGCTGGAGGGTGCAGGGAGCTGCCCCACTGCCTGCTGAGGGCACCAGGTCATTGTCAGCACCCTGCCGATGGCAATCCAGGAAAGGCAATTCCTCTGCCAGGGCCCATCGCTCCATTAATGAGCCTGTGAGCTAAAGGACAGCACTGCCCAGGATTTATAGACATTTCTGGCTGCTTTGGGGGCTGTCAGCTCTAGGAATTATTTCCTTTTGCCAGACTGCAGGGGACCGAGGGGCACATCCACCCTGCAGAAGGGGCTTTCTTTTCCTAAAGGGACTTCCCATGGGATTACAGTAAAAATCCCTCTTGATACTGAGCAGCTCCTGACAGATGAGGCCCTGCTTTTCCTGGCGTTCCTCTCCCTTTCCTGGTCCTTAAACAGCAATTCCTGCTGCTCTGTGTGGGAAGGAATCAGTTTATGGGAGGGAGAAACTCTGAATCATCACGTGCACCACAAACTCCTGGTGCCAACAGCCACAACCTCATCAAAGCTCTTTGGAGAAGTGCTAATAGGAATTGGGGTTTTAAATTGATGACTCAGTCAGGATTATTCAAAGTGATGCACTGAAATTTGTTTTCCTCAGATGTTGAAGCCTCTCTGAGGGCTGTGGAGGCCCAGAACAAACACTGGAGATGAGAGAAGTGGAAATTCTGCATGACTTTGCTCCTTCACCTCTGGAAAGATTGTTTTTATCTACACACAAATGAACAGGACTTTCATTCCTGGGACCTTGCTATGCTTTCAGAGCTCCTCGTGGTTTGTTTGTAATGCCATTCAAAGCTGGATCTGTGCAGTTTTCTCTTCCCTGCTTCCATTAGCGCTGCCCTTGGCACTGAGTGAGCAGCTCCTGTCCCTGGAGCGAGGGGTGAATCGAGGACTGGGATCTGGAGCGAGCCGAATGACAGGAACTCTTCTAAGCACAAATCTCATTCCTTTATGAATTCCTGCCATTTGGGGACTGCATTAATCCAGCCACCATTCCTCTGTAATTTATGTTCAGGCATAATCTTAAACATCGAAAAGAAGTGTTTTATTTTCAAATGAAAGCGAGCGATTCATAAAACATTATATTTTGACATTTTCTGGAGAATATAAAGGGGCTCATTGCTCTGATTCAGGCCCTATTTGCATAAATTTTCCTTCACTCACCACAGGTAAATCATGGTTAAATATTGAAGCATTTATCACCTGTGTGTTTTCAAGCCAAACTTTGTATGAGCACAGGAGAGGGTGAGACTTTCTCAAGCACAGGCATCAAACTGCAAAAATATTTTGGCCCTCCAGTTCTGCACTCCCAGAATGAAGATCCTGGTCAGCTCAGGGCACAAACCCCTCTCCTGGGAGGGAAATTCCCCTGGGACTGTTTTCCCAAGGAAGGTCCCAAAGCAGAGCTCACAGGGCTGGGATTCTGCATGGATTCCATCTGCACAGGGCTGAACATCCCCCGGGACACTCACGGAAATAAATATCAATAAAAAGAGTATTTGGATGCTCAGTCACCCCCACACAGCCCCTGCCCTGCCTGCTGACCTGTTGTTATCCAAGTTTATGGCTCTGTAATGCTGAGACATTTAATTTGGCTGGGAATTACGGCTGCAGCCTCAGCTAATGGGAACCGAGGTGACTCCACAGCAGATGCTGACACGGGATCACATCTTGTTGTTCAAGTTCCTGTTCAGCAACTCTACAGTATGTAAATGGTGGTTAATTAAAAATACATATTTTACACAATAGAAGCTCTCAGCCTTTCACAAGTGAAAACATGACAGAATAAAAAGTGTCTGTTCCTCTGTCCACTTCCATTTCCACCCCAAACCGTGGCTGGGGGCCAAATAAATAAGTGAAAAGGAGCAACGCTGCTGTTTGTCACATAACATCAAACATTTCCCTTTGTCTCATCCTCCCTTTTCCCTTCTGTTGTCCTAATAAATAAAATAACACTGTGGGGATTTGGATTTACAAACAAACCGTGCCTGCAGTTGGCTGTGTCTCCTCGAGCAGCGAGGGAGGAAGGTTCTGCTCCTCAATAACCACGAGCACACAGAAAATGCATACAAATGATTGCAGCTGTCGCTAGCACGACTTAGGAGTAAATGCAGATGGCATGAAATAATATTCACAAACAGCTAATAGAATTTTAATGGCTGTAGAAAGAAAATAAAATGAAAGACACTGTATTTACTTGGGATATGGAGGGAATGCAGAGTGTGCCAGTGAGAGGAGGGAGTCACTTTGGACCTTGCATTTTCCCACAGTCAGAAGTGGGCAAGGCCCCGTGGGTTTTATTTATGGGGAGTCTGAACAGCAATCAGAATCTGTGAAATGTTCAAGGGTGCATCTGCATAAAGTATGATGTTGGCATTATGCAAATGTCATGTATGATGAATGAAATGCATCAAATGTCTTGAGGACACCCAGATGTTAAAGCTACTGGGATGCCAGGAAACATGGAAGGAGGTGAAGAACATGATTTCTTCTTGAGTTAATTGATTCTCATGTTCCAGCATCACCTTCTAAACACTTCCAATCAAGAAGCAAGCTCCAGTCACAGTTCAGTTGTTGTGGTTGTCTTTTTCAATCATCATTCTCAGCCTCCTTTTCCCAGCCCAGTCCAAGAACCACCCCAGTCTTTAGTGGATAAATGAGACCCTTTCCTCACACACATTCCAGTGTGAGTGCTCACTGCCTAACAGCTACATTTGGAGCTCTGCTTTCCTCACACTTTTGTTCTGTGGCCAAGGAAATGGGCAGCAGGGCCCTGCTCCAGCTCCCTGCGAGGGGCAGTGGGAGCTCTGTGAATGGAGGAATTCCAGTCCTGGCACGACACAAGGCCCCAGAAGCACTGGGCAGATGGGGCTTTGCAGGGTGGCTCCTCCTTGTGGGTTTGGAAGTAGAGATCATAAAGATCCATATGTACTGAGCAGGGAAATTTATGGCAGAGTAAAAGCCTGTCCTATTAAAAGGATCAGAAGCTGTGCCTTTGACTTAATTTGGATGTTATTTCACGCCCTGCACTGAGCACATCCAGCCCCCTCACCTTGAACTCTGCCATATTTTGTTATGTTTTCACTGTACAGACAAAATAAAAACACCCTCAGCCTTTCCTCACGCAGAGCTGAGGGCCCCACCCAGGGCTGGAGGGAATCATCTCCTGGTCAGCACCAAATTCTGCAGCTCGTGGTGCAAATGAACTCCCAGATACAAATGGTTCATCTCTTGTACCCACCACGAGGCCGAGCAGCAGAACCAGAGGCTGTTCAGGGGAAGGGCAAGGGCTCATCAAGGCTTTGCTGAGGAGGATGAATGAATAACTGCTGATTATCACACACATGAGAGAGAATTTCTGCTGCTCTCCCTCGTCTTTGGGGCAAAGGGACAGCAGCCATATTGCCATCCCTTGCTGCTGAAGAAAACAAGAAGATTTATTGAAGTGAGCAGGGGCTGTCGGTGCAGTTCTCCATATGGCAGAGGAGGAGGAGGCTGCAGCAGGTGGGTCCCAGAGCAGATGCTGAGGATTTTTACACGGCCAGGACCTGGCTCAGCCCATCTCTGCTAAAATCCTGAGCGTGGCAGCAGTGGGAGAGATCCTGCTTGGACCCAGAGGGGAAAGATTTGGGGTAAAATGCCTAAAATCGTTTAAGGAACTGACAAAGCAAATCTGTGATTTGTTCTTTTCTGGGCCCAGCAGCTCCTCCTTGGAGGGGCTGCAGTTACCCCTGTGCAGGGGGGATCCAGTCTGGCACCTCTGCAGAGCATCCCAGCACAGCTGGGTTGGAAGGGACCCCAAAGATCATCCAGTTCCACCCGTGCTATGGATTCAAACAGGATTGCAGCTGCATCACTCGGGGATGTGCTGCCCAAAGTTATTTACTTGTTAACTGGGGCCTCGAATAAAACCGAGCAAGCTCGTAATGAAGTTGGGAATGTAAACCTCAGTTAACTTCAATGGTGCTGATCTTATTGATATGGCAAATCAGGAACTGTCTGGCAATGACAGATTAAAACCGATATAAATAATTTTACTATTGAGCACATCATTTGATGTTGTAAAAATGGGATTGTGAGAGCCAGTTCGAACGAAGAGTATTGAATCTGCTCTCGGTGATGGATCACTTTTAAATGCACCAAACTTGCCCACCAGCTGAAATTCATAATAATTCTTGGAAATGTCCCCATTAAAGGAGCACTCGCACATAAATACCCATTTTTGTCTGACAGGAGAAGTATTCTGCTTTAAATGCCAATATGCATCCTCATACCTGCTCCCCAGGGTGGCTCTGGGGAGGGCTGGGGGTGCTCCTGTCCCTCAGAGCTCACAGAGCTCACACCCAGCCGGGTCCCTCTCAGCTCTGCTGCAGCCTGAGACCCCTGAAAAGCCTGTCAGGACCCTGCAATCCACACGGAAGAGAAAAGCCAGGAATATTATTTTTCTTGCATGAGACACTCTCAGACAAAGTGATTAAAGCTCCATCAGTCATTTGCTGCAGTAGGAATGCTGCCTGTGCAGGGGATCAATAGCTGCTGCTTTACACCAAACCCCAAACGCCCGGGCTCTGCTCACCGGGATTTTGGCAGTGAGGGGCTGTTATCCAATGGCAGCACTCAATTCCATTGACAGCTGCTCTTAAACGTTATGGATTCCCAAAGAGTCCATGCAAATCCAGGTTAGAGCTGTCACTGGAATGCTGCTCCAGCCTCCCTGGGAGCCCTCGTGGCTGGGACTGAAGTGAGCAGGGAGCTGCACACCCGGTGCTGGCTCCTCACAGCTTTTGTTGTTATTTTTCCTCTGCAAAAACACCAACGCAGGCTCCAGGAGAGGAGCCAGAGGGGCAGAGGGACCTGCACTGGTGGCCCAGGTAGGGCTGGGAGCTCCCACACCAGCCTGGCTCAGTGTCCCCAGCAGCAGGGAGGGAGAACGGCACTTTGCCACTGTGCTTGGGATGAATCCCAGATGGGTTTGGGTTGGAAAAGACCTTAAATTGCCCACAGCCCCTCCCTGGGCTCTGCTGGAGCCTGACCTCTCCTCCTGGGACAGGGGGACTCCCAAAGGGCCCTCCCCACTCAGGAGCCGGCTCTGATCTCAAACCTCAACATTCCTGACTTAATTTCAGCCCCTATTTCCTCACTCCCGTTCAGCACTTGCATTTTATTTGTCATTAATAACACAAAGGAGGAAATATAGTGGCAATAAGATAAGAGCACATGAAATTGTTCTTCCTTTGACTCGGGACTTCCTCGCTCTTGGCTGATTTGTGGTGCAGCTCCCTCCATGTATTTCATGGGTGTGAGGCTGAATTTATGCTGCACTGAGCCAGGGCAGTGCTGAGAATGCCTCTCCTTCCCTCTCCTCCTCCCAGGGCATGAATCTTCCACCTCCCCGATGCCTCAGATATTAAACACATTATTCTGCCTTGATTGAATACTGGGGAAATTAAATTTCTGCAGTGCCTTACTCCTCTGTGATGGAGCTGAGCTGGGAATCTGCACCCAGGAAAGGAGAAAGGAAAGGGAGAAAGAAGACAGGCTCAAGCACTGAGCTAAAGAGTGCCCATTTTCACCCCCATTAGCAGTTTTAGGCCAGAGATGATAAATTTTAGCTTCAGTGGTGCAAATTCCAACATCTGCTCCATCACAGCCGCGTTGACAGGTGTGGTCTCCTGTTCAGCCCTGCTGGGGAGCTGCCAGATGGACTGGAGCAGTAAATAAAGGGTAAATCCCACTGGCAGTGGCAAGGGGCTCCTGAACTTTTCCTTTGTTTTCCCTCATTTGATTTCACATCTCCAGACTCTGTAGCACTCTCTCAACAGCATTTAGCGAGGAATCTCCTTCTCTTTAATCCTTTCTCTTATCTCCCTGGGGAAGATGAAAGCTAAATGATGTTAATCTGCTAAATATTTCTGATCACTGAGAGCGCAATAGAAATTACCACCCTGACTGGGAATTAATTGCAAAATCAAATGGGCTTGGAGAGGGATGTCAGCACCTGAACATCCTTTCTTCTCACACAGCGAAGCTCTGGAATTCAGGGTAACGCCTCCAAAAAACTGAGCATAAGGTGGTTGGGCAATCATAGATTTAATGATTGGGAAATCTGGGTGCTCACGAAGTTCAGTTGTACCAAGAATAAAGAAACTCTGGTGCTGCTCCTGCACCTGCCAGAAACACAGAACTTCACCCTGGAAGGAAGGATCCAAAGCTACCAGAGGCAGTGGGGAGAGCCCCATTTCCCCTGGGTGCTCTCACTCGGGGCTGAATGCACGGAATGAAAAACAGCAGGATCAGACTCCCACAAACAGAAGGGCTCACACAGGGAAATGACAGAGCCAGGCAAAAACTGCACCATGTTTCCTCTCCAGAGCCTTTTCTCTCCCTGCTCCCAGTTCCTGCCAGGGCCTGGCGAGCCCGTGGAGCTGGGATTTCTCTGCAAGGGCTGGTGACAGTGAGTGGTGCTCAAAACTATTTAGGGGGGCAGTGCCTTCGCAGCCATCAGCCTCTCCAGGCTGAGGAGCAGCTTTCCAGGGCAAAACTCTTCAAACACACAACTTCCATGAGAAATTCTGTAATATTTGGCTTAAAAGTATTAATTTGGGGAATAGGGAGGGGGGTTAATGAATTTCACACTCACAAAGTGTTATCAGATTTTGGTGCCATCTGCTTCTGCTCAAGACAGTTTCCAAGGCGGTTTTGCTGTGCTGGTGAGAGACCACGGACAAGGGAGAGGAGCAACCTCCGTGCTTGGCCTCCCAGGGCAGCCTGGCTCAACCCTCCCAGTCTGACACTGAATATATGTGCAGCCAATTTAGAAATAGCAGCAGCTTTTAACTGCTTTGGTGAAGGAAAGGGGGAAGGGGAATAATATCAGAAGAAAAAAAAAAATGGTACATCATGTGGCAGAACAGATTCCCACTCTCACAAAGATTATTTTGCACTTGTTCTGTGCTGTATTCATTTTCTCTCTTCTAATCCTAAAACATAACGAATTAATAGAGGAATTGCTTCACCCACCAAGGCAACAGAACCAGCAAAATCCTCCCACCAGCATAAGGCAGGAAGAAGGAGGCACATAAGGCAAGTTACTGCACATTTCGGAGGGAAGGAAGGAGAACAGAACTGCTCTTATTGGAGACTCCCCGAGGCACTGCTGGTGCAAAGCCCCGGGTGCTCAGCCCAGCCACTTGTGTGCAGCAACAGGCAGAGCTGCTCTCTGAGCAGGATGAAGCCCCAGCTCAGGAGGGTCCTTTTCTGAATGGAGGAATTCCAAGGGAGCACCCCTGGGATCTCCAGAGCAAACCCTGCCCTGGCCTGGCAGCCCCGGGGCTGTGGCAGGATCTCAGCCCAGCCCAGGAGGGGTTAAAGCCCTTTGGAGAGACACAGGGATGGCACCCGTGAGTCCCCGGTTCTGGGATGATGCTGGAATGTTGGAGCCCTCTGGGCTGGGAGATTTTTTGCCTGATTCCCTGCAGTCAGAGCTGACAGACCACAACACAGCCCTCACTCTGTCTGTGCCTGCTCGCTTGGGCACTTTGGCTCTGGTCACTCTGTCCCCAACATTTGGGGTCCTGTCAGGGTCTGTCCCAGCTCTGCATCCACATTCTACTGCAGGCAAGTTCCACAGACCCAACTGAAGGGCAGCATGAGACATAAACATATCCCAATTAACTACTTCTTGCTTCAAATGTCCCTCGAAGGATCCTGCCTGACCGCTCACCCTTCCTTCAGTCCCCAGAATCCTGACCCTTGAGGCTGAGGAGCTGCTCCAAGTGCCACTGGGGCCCACTATACCCGGTCCAAGAAGGAAAACAGAATTCCTTGCCCAAGACAGCTCAGACCCCGAGGGATTTTGCCAAAAACAGAGCCTTGTCTGGTGCAAAAGGACCACACAAAGAACCCACGGTGCCCTGCACCAGTGGGGTGCAATGTCACATCCTTTGTGTGCTTTTGGGAAGTGAGAATGTCCATTTCTGGAGCAGCTGGGAAAGAGGCAACAGTTCTGCAGAGATTTGCTTGAAATATTGTGCACGAAGATTTCACAGAGAGCTTTGTGCTGTTGACCCCAGGTGGTACATCCATAACTCCTGCAGCACAGAGTGCACACAAACCTTATCTGGAGACATTAAAGAAAGCTGCTTGACATTGAAAATCAAATTGATTTCTTGCCAAGATTTCACAAGGGCATGTGTGACAGCAAATGACATGCTTAAGCCTTGCAAGAAGAAAATAAACATGTCCAATGCAAAAGCCATCAGCTTCTGTGCCAGCTTGAATTATGCACATCTGTAGTGATTTGACACCCAGCTTGCTTGGCAGCACAGGCAGAGTGTGCCTTGCCACAAGCTGAAAGAGATAAATAGGGTAGAACACAGCTCGCTGCCTTATATAAGGCTGCAGAGGAAGCAGGTTTAAGGAAATTGTGTCCACTGTCCTGTTCCCTCACTTTCCTGTTCAATAACAGCTCCTCGGAGAGCTCTGCTGCTGCCCCTGCACTTCACTGTGCAGCTCCTCCTCCTGTGCTGCTGAACAATCCCCTCCTGAGCAGCGCTCACTTTCTGCTCTCCTGTAGCTGAGGTAGAGCTCCAAACCAGGCAGAACCAGCCTTTTGTCCCAAACCCAGGAATTTAGTGTTTGAGGCTCTTTGATGGGCAGGATACCCAAAGTTCATTCCCTGCCTCCAAACCAGGCACTGGACATCCACAGGACACTGGACACCTCCCACATCAAACTCTGGGGGTTTGGGGTCCCTCTCACCTGCCCATTGCCTGGAAATTCCCATTTCTGTGTGAAATGAGCTCAGCTGTCCCAGCTCCAGTCTCTGAGCAGGGGCCATGGCAGCAGAACTGCCCACGATGCCCTGCTGGGTGTCACCAGCTCCCTCTGAGGTCACTTCTCTTGGAATTGTTGGTCAAATCCAAGCTGAGACCCTTCAGGCCAAGCACCCAGGAGTGGGTGTCAGGCCCACGCTGGGACCAGAGCCCTCTGGGGTGCCATAAAAACCCTTCCCATCTGAGCACCTGGAGAGCAGAACCCAACGTTTGATTCCCCGAGTGCTCCCACCCCAGAGATTGATGGCAGAGCCACCTCCCGCCGGCCCTTTGCCATATTAACATAAAGTTTCTATTGCACAGCAGTTTGATCCATTTGTGTTTATTTAACTCCTGTGTTCTGACAGAAGAAGATGGAGAATCTGCATAATTAATAATGACCCAAGCAATCTCCCTTAATGCCTGCTCTGAAGCCCTGACTGTCCCTGTAACTGACGACATCCATAACAGTGGCAGACAGGGAACAGGCTCCTTCAGGCTGCTGAGATATTATTCCCCTGGGATCAGCTAGGGGTGGTTTTCAGCTCCAGCCATTAGCTGGAATTGCTCAGGTAATTCATAAAACTTCTTTTCCTTTGCACAAAGGGAGCGCAGAGGCAGGGCTGCAGCACAAAGCTAGGCATGAGGATTAATTTCTTTCACATATTTACATATATTTACGTATTTATGCATTGCCACAGTGCTCCTGGCCTGAGCAGGGAGGTGGCTTTGGGCAGCCCAGGTCAGGGACACCTTGGTGTCACCTCTGCCACCTCTGCTCCAAGCTGAGGCTGCCCAAAAGCAAACCCCTGTGGGACAGGCAGGAGTGGCCCTGAGCCACCCCCAAATGTGAACATCCCCAGCCCCTGGCCTCAGGGCCCGCTGGGGAGAGGCCTGGGAGGTGTGGGGCTCTCAGCAGGCAAAGGCTTTGTTTCCTGCAAGGAAGGAACTTGTAACTCCTGCTATCAGAACAATGCTCCTTGCCAAATCAGATGAAATGCTTGTAACAGGGGCTAATCAGATTCTACATTAATGAGAGAAAATATGAAGCTAATCAACACCCAGGCAGGTCTCTAGGCTGCAGGCCTATTAAACTTCATAAAAAATTAATGACTGAAAGAGCAAAATCGTTTGTAAGGGGTCTCCAGTGGCACTGGCAGCTCTGGAGCCCCCTGCCCCTCTCGTTCCTCTGCATGAGCCTCACCCAGCCCTGCCCAGCCCTCACTGCTCTGCTCCAGGACAGTCCTGGTGCATCCATCCCTCCCCACACCTCCTGCCCCCCTCCCACGTGGCTTTTCCACTGGAGTCAGGGACATTTGTACCCCGTCACTCCCTGGATTGTGTTGGGAGGAACCTTAAAGCCCATCCAGTGCCACCCCCTGCCATGGCAGGGCACATCCACCACCCCAGGGTGCTCCAGCTCCATCCAGCCTGGCCTTGGGCACTGCCAGGGATGAGCAGGGGAATTCTTTATGATTTCCACAAGCTGGATCTGCAGAGTCCCGTTGGAGCTGCTCCGTTCCCACTGGAGCTCAGTCCCAGAGCTGCCAGGCCCCTGTGCCACCTCCAGCAGGTTGTGAATCACTAATAAATGCAAAAATGAAAATCATAACGCAACGAACTGTGCAAGAATGGAAACAAGGAAGGTTCCTCTGCCTTACATCTGTTGAACATAAAAGGAGCCTCTGCTCATTTGGGCTGTTCCAGCCAAATTTAAAGCAGACAGGCTCAACCTGCCCGGTCCAGTCCCTTTTCTCTCAGGCATTGTTCAGCTCTCACGTAATTGCAAGGTTGTGCACAACAGATCACTTAAAGTGATCCCGTGTTTTCAGTGTTGTGGAGGGAAAACAATCATTTCTTGGATTTTTTGGCTGGGAAAATAAAAGACCATTAGAGCAAATCTTCAATATTTAATGCACTATGGAAATGAGATGTTTAAGTACATATCTGGTTCAGTGCAAGAGAAGGAGAGGAGGTGCAAAGTGTGAGAAACACATCTGCAGGATTCAGTAATCACTGTTTGAGCACATGGCTCTCAGCAGACCCCGAGGTTTGGATCTGAAATCTCTCTGTGCCTCAGTGGCTGGCAGGGGAGTGGTCCTGGGCCTGCTCTGAGCCTGTGCAGCTGAAGGAAGCCCCTCTCATTCATTAATTAATCAGGTTACAGGATTAATCAGGACTGGCTCTCCTGTCCTCAGCACGGAGAGGTTTCATTTTCCCCCTCGTGGGGCTGCAGCCCAATAGTGGGAGCCCATTGCCAGCAGTGAACCTGCCTGGAGGGAGGAACCCAGGGCTAATCAAGGTTTAATCTCTGCACGGGGCACTGGGGACTCTCTGCTGCCCGGGACGTAGAGAAATCCTTCACCCTGCACAAAGAAATGTCTGCGTGGGCCCTCTGGGGTGGCAGCAGCTGAGATCACATCTGGGCTCACAGCGAGGTGCAGAGCAAGGCAAAGAGGGTTTTGTCTGACCCAGTCACACCAAAACCCCAGAAACCTGCTCCAGCAGCAGAGAGTAAACTCAGATTGTTCTGGCATTTGAGCTGCAGGATCCAGGCCGTGGCCCTGTAGGTTTATTCAGACAAACAAGCTGTGGGTGCACTCTCAGAGGTGCCTGGGTGAGGAATGATGGATTCACTCTTCCTCTCCCTTCCCCTCAAGGATTTGAGACAAATTCTCACCTGGAAAAGGAGCCCTCAACTACACATTGGAGATTTTGGGAGTCCAGAGAGTTGAATTTCACAGATGAAAGGAAGGAGCTTCTGTAGGTCAACAGCAAAGACAGATCTAAAATTCATCTTTCCTGACTAACAGCTCAAAGTGCCTCTGTTTAAAAAAACATGCAGCCCTTTGGAGATGCAGCTTTACCTCTCTCAGACATCGCTCCTACAGAAGATAAACCCGAGATGAAAAATTTATTGGAATGCAAACTGTGCAGGTAAAGTGCTGGCTGCGACTGCAAAGCAATAAAGCTGCTCTGAATGTCTGCATCCCCTGCTCCTGCTCCCTCAAACAAAATACCTGGGATGTTCAGCAGCCACCAGTCCAACCCACCTGGACCTGACGGCCCCAAGCTCTGCAGAACAACTTGAAAAGAATAAATCCTGATGTTTCTTTAATGTTTGATGTATAACATAGGAGGGGGTGATGAAGTTGCCCCTGACTTAAAAATAAAGTTGTCCCTGCAGCCAAATGGTCTCACCTTGTAAAACACTGCAATAGGACAAAAAGAATCAGAGAATCATCAAATTCCAGAATGGTTTGGGATGGAAGGAGCTAAAATCTCACCCAGTGCCACCCCTGCCATGGCAGGGACACCTCCCACTGTCCCAGGCTGCTCCAAACTGGCCTTGGACACGTCCAGGGATGGGGAACCCAAGGAACAACCTGTGCCAGGGCCTCCCCACCCTCCCAGGGAGGAATTCCTTCCCAATTCCCATCTATCCCTGCTCCCTGGCACTTTGAAGCCGTTCCCCTTGTCCTGGCCCTTCACACTCCTGTAAATAAGCTCCGTTTGTGCCATGCTTTGGTTGGGAGTTGTGACCCCTCTCTGGAATTTGCAGCTCCTTTTCCTGCACTGCTGTTTGAGGTTATTCTGTACCTGTGCCACTGATGGGCTTCTCAGGCACTTTAAATCCCTTTAAAATTGTTTTATTTGGGTATTATTAAATAACTGAGGTGGGATCCCCCTGCCCACTGAAATACTGAGAAACCTCTGCTTTTGAAGAAAAGTAGCTGTGATTTATCAGCCCTTGTGGCAGGAGTGGGATGTGCTGGGTTCAAAAAGGAGAGAACAAAGCAGGTGGGAACAGGTGGTGGCAGCTTTTGATGACCACACAGAGAACACAACATCATTAACAAGACAGATGCAACCCTTCCTCTAATTTTTTCTCCAAGTTGTCTCTTCCAGGATCCCATTGTCTGCAGGGCAGGGGAAGGGGCTCTGTGATCTCACATGAAGGAAGGAGGCAGGAGCTGTGAAGAGCTCAGAAAAAAAGGAAGTAAATCGATGGCTTTGGTCCCTTTATTCTGAACTTTTCCAGGCAGGGTGTATTTACTGCTGGATCTCATCCTGCTACTGATATTCACTTGGAATGCACTGAGTGGAATCAGCTCGTTAGAAATCCAAGCAAGGCATTCATGTGGTTTTTTCTTCTCTTTTGGGAATCCTCCCCTGTGTAAATAAGACACATAATAACCCTTCTCTGCATTTTACACATGTGCACAGCTTTTCAGCCATAAATGTCACAGTGCTGCTGCAATTATCCCCATTTTCCAGGAGGAAAAAAGGGAGCACAGAAGGGTCTGATCCACAAACATTGGCTGTGACAGCTAAATTTGGATGCTCGTGCACAGGGCAATTTTGAGCCCTCCCACCCTCTCCTCTGGAAAAGGAGGGATCAGGGAGCAGCATCCAAACCCCAGTTCCTGCAGTCCTGGGATCAGAGAGGGGCACAGGGAGAAGGGGGAGGTCCCTTCTCACGGACAACAAGTGACAGGATAAGAGGAAAAGGACTCAGGCTGGGCGTGGGGAGGTTTAGAATGGATATCAGGGGAAAAAAAACTTCCCAGGAAGGGCTGTAAAGCATTGGAAAGGTCCCTCAAGGACCTCCCTGTTTTCAGCTGACAGTGCCTGGGATTGAGCTCCATTTAATTTCTGAATTTACACAAAGCCCCTGTAAGTGATTGTGATTTTCCAGTGGAAAAACAGGGGCTTGCTGTATCTAACCCCCGGAGCATTTTAATCTTTAAATCAATAAAATCCATTAAACAAATTGCTCTCCCCCCTCCCCTCCATGCATCCCATCCAAACGGAGCGGGTTTGCCATTATTTATTTAATTTGGAGCACGTTGCAGAGCTCTGCTGATGGATTGAGCACTTCTGCTGGTGCAGTTCAGCTGTCGGAGGGCTGCAGCAAAAATCACAGTTTCAAACTTTGAATGGAAACAAATGGCCTGTAAATGCAGTGCTCGAGGAAGGAGGGGGGAAAAAAACCACTCCACAAAAAGCCTGGAATGTTTATGGGTTTTAGGCTTCATGCTCTGTATGTGCAAATCAGAAGTAATGATTAAAAGCAGCTCTTCTCTTTGGAAAGGTTAAGTGTCTCATCTCACACAAAGGAACTCTGTGTACCAGCACTCTCAAATCCTGGAGTGAGATCAAGTGCTGGAGTCTTGATAGCAGAATATTTAGTGATAAAGAATGAATATCAGGGAGGATTGAAAATATGGAGAGCAGGCAGATGTGCTGCAGCACTTGGGACTGTATTGACAACACCGAGTTGGAAATTCACCCAGCGGAGAACTGAAGAAAAGAGAAATAGTTGGGGGTGGATGTGTTTAGGTGAGGGTGGATCTTTACCAGGCTGGGGAAATAAAGGGATGAAAATATTTCCCATCTCACAAGGAATTCCTGCTTTGTCTGGGTGAAGATGAACCAATAGACCAAATCTCTTGGAAAACTACTGTTAATGTAATAGGGGTTCATTTAATGTGATTTTTCTCAGGCTTTGGAAGGCAGCAGGAGCCCCTCCATTGGCAGGGTGAGGGTGAAGCTCAGGGCTCAGCCCTCGGAGCCAGCATTGCTGAGGGACTCTGCCCCAGCTGAAGAGGCTGGCAAATCACAAACTGGATTATTTTGTGATATATTTTAAAAGGATTGTGGGTCTGGGACATTGAAAGAGAAGGACTCTGTGCCCGAGTTCAGGTGTGAAGCAGTGAGAGATTTCCCTCTCAGCAAAAAACTCCCTGGGCCCGAGATTTCCTTCCTGGGAGTGAGAGAGGAATGGGAGAGTTCCCTGAGTCTCTAAAAAGGACATTAAGCAGAATGGGGAGGAGAGGGAAGGGGCTGGCAAGAGGCCATAATTAATTTTCTGACATTTGGAGAACTGTGACATTGGGTCTGATCTGCCTGTGATGAAACACTCCACAGCCCTGAGGCAATGGAGTATTTAACCAGGCTCTGAGAGCCAGACAAGTAACAACTCACTCTGACTCGACAGAAGGACAAAAAAGAAAAAAAAATAGTTAAAGGTTTAAAATTAAAGAACTGAAGCATTGTCATAACAATGAGAGCCCGTTTTGGGTGCATTGGCATTGTAAGAGCAGGGTTAAAACCCTGAGCTCTGCTCATTTGCAGGCCAGAAGTCTGTGCCTTTGGGGAGAAGGGGTGTGGAGGAAGAGGCTCCCTGCTGGCATGGGAAGGGAAAAGTGATGGGAAGGAAGCACAGGCTGCTGGGGAATGTGGAGAATATGGATATGGAATGAGGAGATCTCCCACTCACAGTGAGTTTTTCCAGCAGAACTGTCCCTGTCACCTCATTTCTGTGTCCTGGCGAGGAGGGGGCAGCAAGAGGGAAACGCTTTCCTTGTCCACACAGATGATGGACCCTTGCAGAGCTGATCCCCCAGTGAGATTAACACTTGCCCCAGCAGCAGTGCTGAACCCCACAGGCTCTCTTTGGGCTCCTGTGGAACGGGGAAACCAAAGGAAACAGCAAAAGCCAGGAGTCTGAGCAGTCTCAGGAGCTGCAGCCACAGAAGACCCTCAGGGAAATTTGCCCCTCTGGCCACAGGAGAGCTGCCAGCAGAGAGGAACAGGGGAGGTTTTGTGGAGGATCCTTCACTCTGCCTCCCTGGATGTGTGAAAAGCACAAGGAGTACAGGGAACCCATTCAAACAGTGTTTAGCGAGATAATTGCAGCAGCTAATTGCCAAATAATAATAATAAAACATCTTGAAGTTTGCTAATGGAGGGGTTGAAATACTGTAATTCTTAACAGACAGCAATTAATACAGGCTGGAGTATCCAATAAATTAAGAGACCTCATCCATTCTGTTCTGGAACCACACGATGACATTTTATATGATGACAGCTCTGCTCAGAAATCAGAGATGTTTGGAATTCTTTTATTTTTATGGGGACAGACAGACATTCTCTAGTGAAAGTTAAATGAAGTTAGAGCCCTTCTGTAAACAGTTTGCAATCCCTGTATTCATTAAAGTCAAAAGAAATTGTGCTGTTAATCAAGTCTTCATTTTAAAAGGATCAGAACTGGACCTGGCCTATCGCCCTCCCTCTCTCCCTACTTCTCCAATAATCACAGATCAACCTCGTGCAAATTAAAGCCTGAATTTGGCTTTGTGTTTAATTGAGTTCTGCTCAGCTCTGGCCTTTCAGCCACAGGATCATTTGCAAAGTGTGACCAGGAGATGTGGGGGTGAATTTTGTACTTTTCCTTTGCTCCATGGTGCAGGGTATGAGTCCTCTCTCCTCACAAAGTTCTATTTGCATAGAATATTTTCTTGCACCATCTGAAGCTGATGAGCACATTCCACACTCTGCAACGATTTTATTCCAAACAGCAAATTCATGAATATCTCAGGGCTGGGTTTTCAAGGCCATTGTTCCAGGCAGTGTCACGGAGTTCCTGCACCCACCACAGCAGGCTGGTACAAGTCCCAGATTCCTGAAATTTCTGTCTCAGGGCTCTCGAGGTGCCACAGCTGAAGGGATCTCAGAGGGCACAGCACTGAGAATACCCGAGCAAGGTTCTCTAAAGACAGAGTGTAAAATTCCTGACACAGCTCTGGGGGCCATTAGAGCCCCTGGATGGGGAGGAGCAGAGCTGAGCCACCAGGCCTGGGTTCTGCTCCCTGTCTGCAGCTGCTGCTCCCTCCTGAGCCTTCCCTCGCTGCAGAACCTGCTGCCAAAAACGCCCAGGAAACCAGGGATGAGCCTGAGCTGTCACTGCTCTCATCCTCCTGTCCCCAATGAGCAGTTTCACAGTGAAGCCAAAGTGTGGCTGGAATTCCTTAAGGGCTGGGGGTGGAAGTTTGGCCCTGGCTCTGAGCTGGTGCTGAAGTGTCCCCTGTGCCACCTCAGCCCTGCTCTGCTGCCTCTGAGCACCCTCAGGGCCAGGAAATGGCACGTCCTGGCTCGGGAGTGCAGAATTCCTGACTGCTCCAGCTTGGGCCTTGCTGGCTCAGATATTCCATTTATTCCTTGCAAGTATTCCTGTTTTACTCCAAGGCCAGCACGAAGATGCTCGCTGGGGGGAGGCAGCAGCTCCTCAGGATGCAGCGACAGCTCCTGAAATGCCTTCAGCATCTCCTCATCTGCATCCAAAATGTCTCCCTGGAGCTGCTCCCAGTGCTAACCCCAAACACCCCCGGGTTCGACAGGAACCTAAATCTGATCTCTGCAATCCTGGGCAGCACCGAGGGGCTGGGGGATTAATTTTAAAGAAGGGCAGCGTGGGGAGGGATTTTCAGAGATGGGGTCTCTCTCTGAAAGGTTGGAGCAGGCTCAGTTGCTGCGACTCGTGGAAATTAAAGGTTAAATTTAGCCAAAAAGGGGAAATGGTGTCTTCCATCAGCGAGCATTCGATTGCAGTGACATAACAATGCCACAAGAGCAATTTCATTCTTGGCATATTTAGCAGTAGCATTAGGGAGTGTACCAAGGTAGCAATTTTCTAGATAATCAACTTAATGTCTTCATTCTAAGTGCGTTTATATCTGTAAGTTAATTAGGGGAGTTAATTTTCACAAATGGCAGAAAATCTGCATTTTTTCAAGTAAGCTTTTGCTTTATGGCAGTTCCTGATTCAGGGGAGCTGGGAGAGACAACCTGAGGCTCCTGCCACAGTCACAGCCTGGAGCAGGGGCAGATCCAGCCCCAGCCTGGGGTTTGGGGCTCCTGCTGCCCAATCCAGGCACCTCTGGGGCCAAAGGGAAAACTTTCCCTGCAGCAGATCCCAGAGGTGAAGAGAGCACTGATCCCACCCTGAAAATCCTGCACAAACTGCAGGGAAAACTTGTGCTGCTAAAAAGCAGAAAAGGGAAATAGGAGTGAAGTGACAGAATCATGGAATGGTTTGGGTTGGGAGGAGCCTTAAAATCATCTCATCCCAGCCCTGCCACGGGCAGGGACACCTCCCACTGTCCCAGGCTGCTCCAAGCCCGTGTCCAGCCTGGCCTTGGGCACTGCCAGGGGCAGCCCCACCTGCTCTGGGCACCCTGTGCCAGGGCCTGCCCACCCTCACAGGGAGCAATTCCTTCGTGATATCCACTCTAAATCTTCCCCAGCACAACACCACAATGCTGGGCTGGAGGGAAAATGCAAGAAAGGACCACGATGAACGACTTTGTAATTATCTCAAACCCTTTATGGCAAAATTCTGTAAAAGAGATAAAAGCAGACAGTGATATCTGGCCTCAGTGAAGCAAAAGGGAATTTTACCACATGCTTTAAAAGGCCTGGAATTTCAAATGGAGTCTGTAAAAGTTAAATTGCTCTGAATAGCAATGCCGTTTGTCCAAATTTAGCAGGGCTATCTGAGCCCACAGCAAGTGCACATGGATTAAAATAATGACTCCTTCCCACTTTGGAAAGCGTTAATGCCTCGGGTTGAAAAAGAAAGGATTTTTGGTGATTGCCTTCACTCACAGCCCTCTGAGGAGCTCTCAGCATCGCTCCCGCCCATCCTCCTTTCTGCTGGACTTCTGCATATTTCCCTCCATGTGTCCTCTTTGGCCCCATTTTCATATGCATTTCATCTCATTTCACAGGGGACAATGGCTTTAAGCTGAAGGAGGGTAGATTTGGATGGGATATTGGGAAGGAATTGTTCCCTGTGAGGGTGGGCAGGCCCTGGCACAGGGTGCCCAGAGAAGCTGTGGCTGCCCCTGGATCCCTGGCAGTGCCCAAGGCCAGGCTGGACATTGGGGCTTGGAGCAGCCTGGGATAGTGGAAGGAGTCCCTGAACATGGCTGGGACTGGGATTAGATGAGATTTAAGGTCCTTCCAACCCAAACCAGTCTGGGACCCACCCGAACAGGCTGAAACCCCGAGCAGGGAGGAAGGAGTTTGCTCTCCCTGCAGCAGATGAAGGATGCAAAAGTGCAGCCTCGGAGGAAGGCAGGAGGAGAGGCAGCAAAGCTGAGTTTGTCCTGGTGTGGGACACAGTTTCACGTGCTGGGGGAATTTAAAAACCCCACACGTATCAGTGAGTCAGCTCCTGCCTGTGAGCAGCACCTTCCTGTGCACCCGGGGAGGAAGAGGCTGCCAGAGCAGCTGCCCTGGGTTGTGAAGGAGTTGTTGCATTTTAGAGGAAGGATGGGAGCTGGCAGAGCAGCCAGGAGCCCGCTGTACCTCAGTGGGCACAGCTTCCAAACCCTCCCACCCTTTGGCTTTTCCAACGTATTTCCCACCAAGCAAAATGGAAACCACGGCAAGAGGGGAAATAAAAGAGATTGAGAGCTGCTGCTTCCTCGCAGAGCTGTGAAACAGGAGGGATTGAAGTACGGGCTATTCTCTATATGAAATAAACACCATTAAGGTATCCATTAACCTATGTGAGCCTTCAATTAGATCAGTAATGCCTTGAGGGAAGAACTGTTTCTGATGTATGCTTAGAGTGAATAATGAAAGATTGGCCCCCAGGTACTACAGCCCTATCAATAATAAACATTATTACTAAATAATAGGAACGAAGGCTTGGAGTTAATATTTAAAATGTGCATGAGACCAAGGCATGCCCAAGCACATTTCACGCTTATTTTAATTGCCACCAGACAAATAGAAGGAGGATGGCTGTTCACTCCAAAGGGTGTGATTCTGTTTTGCTGAAGCACTCAGATTTTAGCGTGCTATTGTCAAGCCTATTTGGAGTAAATTGTGGGGAGAATTGCAATGAGAGCTGCAGTTGCCTAGCAAAGGTCTAAGATTTCCATTTAAAATTAATGTGAACTGTTTCTCTGAATCTGACATATGGGCTTTGAGAAGCCCTGCCAAGATGTCAAGAGCTAGACTGCTCCCCCTCCAACTCCGAAAAAACGCTGGAGGCAACTTTCTGCCGGTGTTGGGGCGTTTGGCTGCAGTGCAAGACAAAGGCAGAGAGCCTGCGGTGGGGCTGCACTGCTGGGCAGGGCACAGGCAGGAGCAGCAGCTGCGGGGTCAGGGCTGGCACCAAACTGATGCCAGGAGGAGTTTGGGAAGTGCCCCGTTCCTGCAGGAATGGCAGCCTCTGAGTGCCCTGGGGGGCAGATGGACACAGGGCATCTCCATTCCCACTGAATCCCTTTCCAGACCTCTCTGCTGTTCCAAAGGCTTTTTTTTAGGGCCTTTTGGAGCTCCCAAGGTTTGCTCTGAACTCGGGCTTGGCTGCACGGGGAGGTTCTGCTGCACCAGGAACCCACCAAATGCTGGGCTGGTCCCCAGTCAGATCCCGCTGTTCCCAGCATCATTCCCAATCCTTCATCCTGCCCCACCCTGGGCACAGCAAAAGCTCTTCCAAACCCTCCAACTCCTCACCTCCCTCATTCACCTTCCACTCCACCAGGTCAGCTTCTGATCTCCCCTTCCTTGGATACCTGAGCTTGCTCAGCATTTGAGAAAGTTCATTTCCCTTTAAATAAATTCCCCTTCCCCTCCACTACAAAGAACGCACATTTCTATTTGGTTTGCTTTCTTACTGTTTTTTTTTTTTCCCATTTCCCAAATTATACCCTTTTGGATAAGTGTGAAACTCTTTTCAGTGAAACACGGGGGCAGAAAGAGTGAAATCTGCCAGAGGTTACACAGACTCACAGATTAAACTGGCTCCAGAGGCAGCCTGGGGAAGGGGAACCACAGAGGAGTGGGGAAAGGAGAAAATAAGGTGTCTGAGGGATAAAGAATAGGTTCTAAAATGCAAGGGAACAATAAAGATACTAAAAATGGCTCCGGAAAGACAGAAACGAATGCTCAGCTTCCCACACCATCTTTAGGATGCTGAAGGAAGTTCACAAACGAGACAAGATTGTCTCTGGCTACAGAAAGCTCCTGTAAAACACAGAACAGGCTGCTCCGTGCTGGTTTCCCATCCCTGAACTGCACATTCCCCCTGGAGCCTTTGGCCAAAGCTCCATGCTCCTTCCAGCTGTGTGGGGACACAGCCAGCTCTGTACAACTGCAGCTGCAAACTGAATTCCTGAGGTAGATTCGGAGCTGTTTGGGACCAGAACTTGTTTTCATTGTGCTCTTCACAAGCACAGCCTGCTGCTGTCTGTCCCAGGCTGCTCCAAGCCTCATCCAACCTGGCCCTGGCCACTCCCAGGGATGGGGAGTCCCTGACCTGTCAGGGCACCAGGGGAGCTCCCATTGCTGTGAGACTGGACAGATCCCACAGGGATTCTCTGGCTCCATCGGCCCCTGCAGGGAGGGAGGGCTCTGAGCCCCCAGCTCTCGGTCAGTGTCACCCACAGCTCCCCAGCCCTCTGCTCTGTCCCCTTCTCCTGGCTCAGAGCTGGATTCGTGGCAGCCCCAACCAAATTGTGCTCCCAGCCAAGGCCTGGGATGCTCCACGTGTGTCTCAATCCCACTGGGAGCTCTGGGCCCCCTTCCCTGGCTCCCAGACAGACACGTGCAGCAGAGTGGCTCCGGACACGGCTCTGGAGACAGCGTTCCCTGTGGAGAGACACACCAGGGAAACGTTTTCCAGTGGTGGAAATACTCTGGAAGAAGAAACAAAACATGCAGACACACACAAAGACGTTGGCTTTTTTTGTTTAATCTGACTTGGACTCTGCTGAATTGGTTCATTGTTTGTGGGGGAATCTGAGCAGAATTAATGACTGGCACAGGCAGGAAGAGGCACTGTTTGCAAATGCAGTGGCCAGACATTCTCCAAGATCTGTAATCTAATTTAGCTTGGAGAGTTAATGATTTTAATGATTTGTTGTGATCTCAAAACAACTGTTAGGAGATAAATCTACATCATTAAACCTATTATGATGTTTTGCTTCATTTAGCAAATGGTGTTTTTTGTTCTGAAGACGCCCACATTTTAAACAAGCAGAGGGGTCAGCTGCCGATGGTGAGGAACAATTTATTCCCAGCTCCCTTGGAGACTGAAACGAAAGGTGTCCTTGGGAAAAAAGAATTCCTCACAAATGTTCTTGACTGTTTCATAAACAGCAGGCTTTGCTGGTGCCGTGGTGTGTCCCTGAGAGTGTCTGGGACCGAGTTGATGAGATTCCTGCAAACAGCCACTGATGGTCCATGGTCACTTGGTGTGAATTCCAGATCCTTCCCAAGGAATCCCTCGGGACCCCAAGCTCTGGAAGCTGAGCCTCAGGGCACCAGCAACAGCAAGAGAAAGATGTCAACATCAAGGAGCCTTTTAGGAGCTGCTTAGGGCGGGGAATTTCACTCCTGGTTTTGGAAAGACAGGCCCGGGTCCCAAAGCACGGCAGGCAATGAACCCTCCTCCTGCAGGACACGTCCATGGGGAAAGCAAAGATCCCACACCCCACACCTGCCACTCCAGCTCCTCCTCCTGCCCTGCACCTCTCCTCTGCTCCAAGATCCATGGAGTCATGGAATGGTTTGGGTTGGAAAGGACCTTAAATCCCACCCAGTGCCACCCCTGCCATGGCAGGTACACCTCCCACTGCCCCAGGCTGCTCCAAGCCCCAGTGTCCAGCCTGGCCCTGGACACTGCCAGGGATGGGGAGCCCACAGCCTCTCCAGGGAGGGCTCCTTCCTCCTCAGGAAGGAAAGGTTTATGTAGGATTGACACATGAAATGTGCATTTAATTCCCCCCAGAGTGACTGATCCCCCTCGCTCTCCCACCAACACTGAGCACAAGCCTTCCACCCACCATGGTCTCACTGTGCCCTCCACTCACAGCTTCCACCACCCTGCTCTGT
Source organism: Monarcha castaneiventris obscurior (assembly GCA_026261815.1). Lineage (NCBI taxonomy): Eukaryota > Metazoa > Chordata > Aves > Passeriformes > Monarchidae > Monarcha > Monarcha castaneiventris. The sequence continues at coordinate 233,714 of JAMPIT010000451.1, forward strand.
CCCAAAGCCTGAAATGCTGGCTGGGAGGAGGATGGAGCAGAGAGGGCTCTGTTTTCTGCCTGCCTGTGCCAGTTGTTGACACAGCAGAGAGCAAACAATCAGCCCCCTTCCCTGCAAGCCAGAGAAGTCTATTACACTTCGACTGCATTTGCCTAAGATAAATATTTTACACATTTCAAATATGATGCAAAGGAAAAAAATATTTCTGTAAACAGCAATGTCTGGATTTTTTCTTGCTCAGCTGCTTTTTTATTCCCTGAGCAGGGAGGGATATTTTGGTTCTTCCCTCTCATTCAGCAGCCACCACCAGGACCCTTCAGCCTGGCTGGAATGTCTGCCTGGCACAGGGAAACACGGGAGATGAGGAGGGAGAGGAATGCATTTGTTTGTTGTGGAAGTGAAGCACCCACTGGGGCCTGAGCTCCGTCCTTGGAGCCTTTCTAATCCTCCATGCTGCCTGGAGAGCACAGACTTGTCACTTCAATAACCCAAAGCAAATAAAACCCAAAGAAAATTCCTTTCCGTTGTGTTTGTTTGGGGGAAGCTTCTTTCTTCAGCTCTGAATATGGGGAATGTATTTTATTACCCACTGAGACATCTCCAAATGCAGCAATTGAACAGCACTGGGACAGAAAGTCGTGTCCTGCCCTTGTGCATGGCTTTCATCCCTGGAGATTCCTGTTTCTGTCCCAGGGAGGAGGCTCTGGGGCCGTGCACACACCCCCTGTGCTCCAAGCACACAGAAAAGGCTCTGAACTCCTGGAGATCGGCCCCACCTGGGTGGCAGCTGCTGTCTGACCCTGGGCTGCAGCTCCAGACAACTCTGCATTCCCTATTTTACGAGAAAAACCTCAAAGTCCATAAAACCCAAAAATTTGGATACTTGTATTCCATACTGGGGACTGAATAAACAAATAACCCTGCCAAGGAAACAGAGCTTTTCAAACTTGGGTGGGAACAAATACTTGTATAAAACAGTGGAATTGGTGGATTTTTTCTAATCTGAAGCTCAGAAGTTCAAGGCCATTTTGGTGCATCCAAGCCTTTCCTCGGCACAGAGTCATTAAACTCTTGGTGGGCATTTGGGCACAGAAGACATCTGGTGCCACACTCGAATCAGTGCATGTAGATGAGACAAATACAGCTGAAAATGAGATTCTTTCACGGTGCTTGTGCCTGCCAGAGAACCCCAGTGAAGGTGAGGTGCTGTTTTGTGGGGACGCTCCCACGATTTCCCATTTTCCTGTTCATCATTTTGGCCACCATTCCCCTGCCAACTGTTGCAGCCATGCCTGGCTGTGCTGTGATATTTGGAAAGTGCCCTCCAGGTAGAACAAATGGTGGTTTATTTGCTGGGTGGAAATTCGTTAAATAAATCATAGATTCATCGTGGCAGAGGAAATTAGCAATAAGCTGTGCCTGGAAGGTTGGACATATTGTACTTCAAAATAAGCAGGAGGCCACTTTGCAATTCAAAGGAGATATATTGGGAAATGGGAAGGCACATCTGTTAATCATTTTTCCCAATACCCGAAAGGTCCCAGCAGAGCCCTGCTCCAACACCGAGTGCCTCTTTTAAATTAACTTCAATGCCTCCTCTGCCAGGAGAAAGGTTTGGGAGCTTTTTCTCTGGAAGCTCTGATGTCCTTGGCTGTGTTGGGAGCGGGGCTGTGCTTTCTGCACAGAGGGAGTCCCATTTATTATTATTATTATTATTATTATTATTATTATTATTATTATTATTATTATGCTGGGGCTGCGGCCTGGGGTGCTCTTTATTTGACAATTACTCACGAGTTTCCCTAGAAAAGGACCCATGGAAAGGCTGCTCCTGAGAGCTCCCTCCAAGTGACATCTGATGAATTTAAATAACGGGTTTGAGCACTGCTAACGCTCCAAACATTTTTACATTTATAACAACCTTTACAAAGCCTTTGTTCCTCTTCCCGATCATTTCACAACCCCGATCTACCTGGAAATATTTCAAGCAAGCATTTGAGAAGGATGCTGGAAGCCTAAAGATGCTTTGCCTGTGTTTGGGGTGCTGTTGGTATCAAATGTTCCTTCTCAGCAAGGGAGATGAGCCAGGGACTGTTCCCTCAGCAGCTCTGGGGTCAGGCAATGGATTTGCATTTTCTCACCTCCAGTAACGGGTGAAATCAGAAGAACTTCAGCTTTTGTTTCCAAAGAGTCATGGAATGGGTTGGGTTGGACGGGACCTTAAAGATCTTTTAGTTCCACGCCTCTGCCCCGGGCAGGGACATTTCCACTGGGTCATTTCATGGAGAGAGAGACTTTGACAACTTAAACGTGAAAACCAGAGTCCATGACAGAGCTGGGCACGGAATCCCCATCCCCATCCCCAGTGCCAGCTCACGCACGGGTTTGTCACCCCTCCCACAGTCACAGGGCTCCTTCTCAGATGACAGCCAGCAGCTAGCATTATTTTTTTCAGCCTTAAACTACCCAGAGAAGAAAAAAAATGGTAAAAGAAAGGCCAGCGCGAGTTCAGCTGAAGCAGAAGTGATGCTCGCCGCTGCAGGGCAGTTTGAACTGAACTCCAATGCAGTTTAGATAAACAAGGATTAATTATCTTTCTGTTAGTCTGGGAGGCAACTGATAGCACATATAATTAAATTATTTTGCAGCTACTATTTTCTGAGTGCTTAACCAAGAAGCAGCATAAAGGTAGGGGTTTCTTTTAATATCTTGCAGAATAGTTTCATGTTCAGAATATTTTGTTTTACTGTATTAGCTTGTGTAAGCTGTGGCACCGCATGTTTCCCTTTGCTTTTATTTGCCCATTGGGTCGTTTACTTATTGGAATTGAAGTCAGAAGTGGTTTGCTCTCCCAAACAGCTCTGAATTTCTAATAAATATGTAAATAATATATCTCTGAGCTGTTGCCCTTGGCATTTGTTCATACATTATCCTCAGCACTGGTTAGTCTGCTGTGAACACACACTTGTTTTCCTTGGAAGGAATATCCATGATGGAAACTGTGCTCGGAGTCTGGGGGGCTTCCCCTCACTCCGCTGGGGCTGCGGGGAAGGAACGGCCCCAAAGGGATGAGGAGGGGACAGAGAAACTGGGGGACAGCAGAGACCAAACCCCTGAGAGTTACCCGAGCACAGGGAACCCGCCCCACTCCTGGCCCAGAGAAATCCCGATTATTCCAACAAGCAGGAAAACTGACCCGAGATGCAGTGGTGCTGCCACAGGGGGAAGGGGATTTTGGCAAGCCCTGGGTTTTCCGTGGTGCCTGCATCTCCCTGCAACCCTCAGCATCCCAGTGGGACCCCAGTAGGGGCTGCCTGCAGGGACTGGGAGCACTGGTGGGTGCAGGCTGGAGCTCAGCAGCGAGGAGCAGAGCCACGGCGAGAGGGGGACGGGGATGTGACAGCCCAGGCACGGGGGAATCAGCAGCAGGCTCTGGGGGAAGAGGCTGATTCTCCAGGGCATGGTGGGACCTCGGGATAAATGAGATGTCTGGAGATGAAAGCTGTGCCAGGCAGAAGCTGCAGCCACGGGGAAGGAGGGAAGCATCACATGGAATGCAGAGGGGCAGGGGCTCAGCCAGACCCCCGCGGCCCCCTCCCTGCAGGAATTCATCATTCACATCAGCTGCTGATGGCAAAGCAAAGTCTCCAACACGGCGTGGGGGACTCCAGGCAGCTCCTGCCTCGGAGCCTCCTTTCTATTTCCATCCAGCTCTGAGGAGGAGCGAGCTCTCCGCGGCTCCTGGCACGGAACAAACCCTCAGCTCTGGGGGCTGTCACTGCTGCGGATGTCCTTCACCAGACAGGACCTGGAGGGGGCTGCACGAGGGCCCAGAGCCCGAGACAAACCCCACAGCTCGAACTGCCCCTGCTGGGCTGAGCTTGGCCCAAATCGCTGCCCATGCTCTGCCCTGGCGCCTGGCCCCTGGCCCGCTGCCTGCCCGAGCTTTGGGTATCTCCGTGTCCCCACAGAGCCCTGCCTGTGCCTGTGCCGGGTCTCTCTTTACCTTTGGACAGGCCAGAGGAGCCATAAATTTGTCCCTTCCCAGGGTGGAGACATCCCTGGGGGGAGCTGAGCCATGTGCTCAGGATGGAGAGATCCTGAACTGCCTCCCTGGGCTGGGGCTGGCACGGATGGGACAGAGGAGGCACGAGAGGAAGGGTTATTTATTTATCTGGGGGAGAGCAGAAGGTCATGGAATTTTCTTGCATTTAAGGAATGAGAGGATGAATCTCTGAGCTCCCCCAGTGCCGTGGATCCATAGGTGCTGAGGGGATAATGTAATTCCACCCCTGTAAGCACTTCCACATCTAATGGGAGAAGAATGTTTTGTGCTCCTGGTGCTTTATCAACAAAATGCCCTCCTGTAGCCACTTGGCCTTTGGAGATTATTTTCCCAGGGAAGCTGTCATCACGCCGCTGATTAATTACTCTAATAATCATAATTTTTTTCCTAATAAAACACTCTCTTCCCATTCATTAACTACATTGCAGGTAGGTGACAGTGGTAATTATTCTCTGGGAGTACTTCTGAATTATCTTTTCTAATCCAGCCTGTGCTGACATTTTTGAGAGAAAAAAACATTTTGTCTCTCTTTCATGAGCGGGATAAGATTTGAATATGCAAACAGTGTCAAAGCGTGCCCTCAGGATGTTTTCCTGAACTATGATTTATGAGCTCTGGCCATTGTATTTGCTATCATAGACCTAGAAAGGTCATTAGACAAAGAGGTTTTCCCTGCAGGGGTCCCTTGCCATCTTTATCTTCTGATATTTTAATTTTTTTTCCCAAGCTTCAAGCAGGAGAAGTGCTGTGAGTTCCCCCATATGCCTCTGCTGTTTATTATTTATTTATTCATGAGGGGGAAGGTCCTGTGCAGTGCTTTAGGCACAGAAATCCACATTTCCAGCCTTTCAGAACAGCTCTGGTCAACCCATGCCCATCAGGGCTCCCAGGTGTGCAGCACACACTCAGTCCATGGGGTCTTTTGTCTTTGGGAATGGGAATTTCCACCCAAGGGCTGGAATTCCAACCTTTACCTGTGTGAGGGGGGAGCTCACCCAACTCTCCACCTCCACCCAGAGCCCCAGGCAAGATGGAATCACCACGGCCAGTTATTGATATTTGATAATCAGGAGGAGAATCCGGAATATCCCGGGTGTCCCCTGCCCACAGAGCCGTGGGACCAGCGTGGGTCCCCTGCCCTCAGCGGGGCAGCTTCTGGCCCACAATTAGCAAAGCTGGGCAAATAAAGCAACTGCTGCTCTGTAAATATTAGCCTGGTGTTTAAATTAACTTTTCCTTGCCCTCGCCCGTCCTGTTCTTCGTTCCCTGCAAGTGGTTATTGGGATTGGGTTTACTTGTGCAAACATTGCCAGAAAGCTGCCAAAGTCCCCAGCAGAAATACTGAGGGAAAAAGAAATGGATATTCATGAGCAGGAACAGTGGAAAAGTCACTCAGACACGTGTGTTCCATGGAATCATGAAAGAATTAGGCTGGAAGGGGCCTCTGGGATTATCCAGCCCAAGCACCTGCTCGAGGAGGGGACAACCTCAAAGTTCCATCAGCTTTGTGCAATTTCAGTTTATGAAACTCAGTGAAATAGAAGCAGCCAGATTCCAGTGGAGAGGAGCAGCTGCCAGAATGATCCAAACAGAGAACTTTGGCCACTGAAATCCCTTTCTCTGCCCTGTTTTTCCGGGTGTTTTCTGCAGCTGCGTCTCCCAGATTCCTTGGCCTGCCCTGAGCCTGGGCCTTGGCCTGACCCCTCCTCCTGTGCCCCTAGTCCTGTGCCATTATCCAGCACTCCTGGCACAATGTGACACCCTGACACTGCTCCCATCCAACAGGAGAGTGAAACACCGAGGCATGTGCTGGATACCAGCCCCACAAACAAAAAGCTGTTTAGCAATGCTTGTCTTGGCTGGTTCGGCGTCAGAGCAGAGTCTGCTGGAAGTGCCTAAAGACACAACAGCTCTGCTCCTGTGTTTATTAAAGCTCCAAGTTTGGAGCCAGCCTGGGGAAAATGAGGGTGAATTGATGTCTTCATGTTAAAGCTGGAAGCCAGCCTGGGATCTTGTAAGTCCTGCACTGTGCTTGGAACAAGTGCTGCCCTCCCCACTGCTGTCACAGCAACCCAGGCCTCACCCGGGGCATGATCCTGCACAAAGTGCCCCAGAACAGCACAAACTGCCCCAGGAACAGCAAAAAGTGCCCCAGAACAGCACAAACTGCCTCAGGAACAGCACAACCCCAAAACACCCCAACACACAAACCCCCAAAACTGCCCCAGGAAGAGCACACCCTGCCCCAGGACAGCACAAACTGCCCCAGAACAGCACAAACTGCCCCAGGAAGAGCACAAAGTGCCCCAGGAACAGCACCTAGCCAGAGTTAGAGGAGTAAAGGACAAGGGAGAACCAGGACAGCTTTTCTGTAGCTGCACTAGCAGGCAACAAACAGATCTACAGGGATTGCTCTTCCAGGGAACAGATTCAGCCGTGAGGGAAAGAACTGCCCCAAAATACCAAAATTGGGGTATATCCTGTTTAGATACACTGTAATAGCCAGTTTTTGTTGTCAGAACATTAAAAGGTCATATTTTATCCAAGTATTGGCCCTGTGAAAATGTCACCTTGTGACACTCTGGGTGAGGTAACAATTTGCTGGAATATTACTCCTCTATTGTCATTGCAGCTGAACTTAACAGTCAGAAGAAGCACAAGTCCACACACAACCTGCCTTAGAACTTAATTAGAAATGCCCAACTGCATGTTTGTTCTTAGTGATATTCCAAAAATAGCCATTTTTTGTCTCCATTTCTCAGGGCAATCTGTGTTTTGCTACTGACAACTGCACACAGATCAGGCAGTGAAGTTTCTCTCCCGTGATGCTGAATGTCCCCAGTGCCCCAAGTGCCACCTCTGCACTGCAGGGAGATGTCCCCAGGCCCTGGCTGCAGCTGGATCAGTGAAGGTGGAACTGGGATGGAGGGAAGGAAAAGCCAGGGCTGTTTTAGAGACAGAGCTAGGAAAGAACAGGACCACTTGGGGTTACCCTGGTTTTGCTGCTGCCCTTTGAGAGCGGTGCTTTCACACCAATGTCCCAATTCCCCGCTCAATTTCCGAACCCTTATTAGTTACATCTGTTGAAACTGAGATCCAAGGGCTTGAGATGCCTTTGCTGTGTTTGTTTTCACTCTGCTCTCTCCCTCAGCCCCTGTGCTCACAGATAATGGCTTTGGGGGAAGTGTTTGCTCAGGGAAGAGCCCGAGCGGAGCCAGGGCTGCTGCTCCGCTCCTGCGTGGAACAGGAATGTGTCAGGATTGCAAATCCAAGGCGTTTGCAGCCCTGTCCTATCATCCCCACCATTTCAGCTCCCACTCAGCACAAGCCTGAGGGCAAATTCAGAATTGAGGACTTGAACTCGAGAAGTGTTTGTGCATCTGGAGAGCTGAGGCAAGACAGGAGGACAGACAAGTGCAGCCTGACCCCTGAGCAGCTCATTCTGCACCCCTGGGGTGGGGTGGGATGGGATGGGATGGGCTGGCTGCTCCCCTGACAGCCCGAGCAACAATTCCCATTATTAGCTTTGCAGTTTGTACCTGTTGTGCCAGCGCTTGACTCCAGCACTCCGGCTTCCTGCCTGCAATCTCATTGTGCCAGCTCTACCTGGTGCCCCTGCTTAATGGAGATCACTGCTGTGTGGAGCTGGGCTCGATGATCCTTGTGGGTCCCTTCCAGCTCAGGATATTCCCTGAGTGCTGCCTGATGCCCTTACTGAGGCTGGTCCACAGCCCCTGGCTTGGCGTCCTGAACACCATCAGTTATCGGATGTTATCAGATGTTTCCTTTGCCATCACTGACAAAGGAGGACAATTTGGCCACAGGAACTGGCAAAGCTGACGTGACTTCGAGCAGACTTTGATAATTAATCTCTACATACACAGATTCTCACATGTGGAGTGTTTATCAGAATTATCAAGGACAGAACCACATGTCCATAAAGGCACAGAACCACAGGCTTTTCTCCAGCTCCCCCAGCTGCTCCTCACAGCTCTGACCCACCCAGACCCTTCCCCAGCTCCTTCCCCAGCTCCTTCCCCTTCCCTGGACACCCCCCAGCCCCTCAGTGTGACCCAGAACTGGACAATTTTTCTCAGTAAGGGAAGAACCCAGCTTGAGTCAATCTCGCCTCACCAATTAAGGAGAAATAATTAGCTTTGTGTATATATTAGTACAACTGGAAGTGTTTACCCAACGTATGTGTAAATCTCTCTGTGTGCATCCCCAGCCTGCACAGCTGCTGAGCATCACCACATCTGCAAGAGCTTCCACTGACAGCAACCTGGGGAATTAAGGCCCAGCAGCTTCCAGGAGTGACTGCACATGGTTATTGACTCAAAAATCCACAGTTCAACCCACGAGACCCAACTGGAAACATGTGAGTATCAAATTCAAACAGCAGCTGAAAGGAACAGTGGGTGTGAGTGGGCTGCAGGGCAGTGCTCGTGCATTCAACCCTTCCAGGCCCTTTTTTTCCAACTCATCTTTCTTTTCCAGTGGATCAGTAACCTCTAACAAAAGATCTGTCCTTTCTAATCGTGTTCTGCCCTCCTCATGCCATCCCCTCTCCACACAAACCCCATTTCGTTTGTTGAGCCCACGCAGGAGCCCCGGGGCTTTGGAAAAGTCTTTTTCAGCATGATTATATTCAACTCCAACCTCTGCTGCCCTTTCCCTTTCGACTGCCACTCACCATCACACAGCTCCAGTGCTCTGCAAATCCAATGTGACAACAATGCTCGAGATGTGTTTGTGTCCATACAGCAAAAATAAAAAAGGGAGGAAATCTGTATCTCTGTGTGCTTTTTAAAATGATAATGGAGAATCCCATTGTTTGCACAACTCCTGCTGTACCTGATTGCTTTGTTACTTTATTCAGGGTGCTCAGAACAGGTGACTGACACAGAGAGAGACAAATATTTGCTGTGGCAGATGATTTCCTGCAAAAGCCAGGAATCAGTTCCCCTGAAAATCTTCCTGGCTGCTGAACTCTGTTTTTTAACTGTTCACTCTGAATGTCTGCGCAGGTAAAGCTTCACACAGCAAAATGTACTTAGAATTTCTGTTCCTTCCTTCCACCCCTTTTTTTCCTCTTGAGTTCAGGACACTTTACCCATTTCCCTTTCTCATTTGCTACAGACTCCAGCTCCACTGAAGCCAATTAGAACTTTCCCAGTGAGGGCAAAAAGCCATTTTTACACTAAATTTAGGCTAAAACCAAGTACCCCCTTTTGATAAAAATAAAATATGCATCAGGTACACCACAGGTTTGAACTCCAAATCTGGCAGACATTGGACACCCTCTCTGTGAAATATGTAAGATATACATCAATATATATAAGATATTTACATGTATTAGATACATCTAAGCTCACATAACTGTTGATTCATAAGAACTGTCCTTGCATCCTGAAAACCATGACTGGGATTTATTTATGCTCCCACCTGGAAATGGAGCAGCTCAATAATAGAGTAATTAAGTACTGTATTATATATGATAGATGATTTAATAAGCATATCATAGTTATAGAATAAGCAGTAAAATACTCCGAGGTGTATAAAACATCAGCTGTAAGATGAGAACTGCGTGTGAGGACAATAAAAACCCAGATGTTGTTCTGGTTCTCTGTTGTTTTGTCCCAAAGTCCTCTGTAACCTTGAACGAGCTCCCCAGGAGTGTGGTTGCCATGTTTAGGGAGGGAACAGGAAGAGCCTTGGGAAGCACAGGGCTGCTCCTGGAGGAGAGCAGGGCTGTGATCAGCAGGGTGACCCCTGCCCTGAGCTGAGGGAGGATCAGCCCCAGCAGCAGCTCAGGGCCAGGCTGCTCCGAGCCCTCGGTGCCCTCCTGGTCCCACTGCTCTGCTCCCAGGCTCCCATCACATCTCATCACCCACACAGCTCCTGCTGAGCCCTGCGAGCATCCCGTGGGATGGAGGCTCTTGCCCTGCCTCCACACTTTGCTCTTTGCCTTCGTGACAAAAACTGGGGGGATTGGGAACTTCTTACTTTGGAATCAAGGAATGAATCACCCATCAAACCAAGTTCTCCATCCCTGGGATTTTCTGTTCTATTTACGAGAGCAGGGCAGGACAAGGGGGAATGGACTGAGCCTGAAAGCCCCTGCTGGGCTCAGTGTCACGACCTGATGGCCACACACAGCTCAGGACAGAGCATTTGCCAAAAGATCTTTTGCACATCCAGGGATTTCTCTCCACTTCCTCTCAGTCCCACCCTGCCCAGCAAAGATCAGCAGGTGATTTGCTGAAATTTAGGGTAGGAGAGACTCACAGCCCCCCCTGCTAAATGTGTTTCTCTCACTAATAAAAGGTTATTGTAGGAAGTCGAATGAAAATGTATTTGTGTTTAACAATTAAATGTAATTGGCAAATGCTAATGGCTCTGGGATCGCAAAACTGGGGGAAAAAGCAAAGAGGAAGAAACTAGTTTGAAGGGACTTTATCTAATTTCATTTTAATTAGATCCTTTTTCTAACTGAGTTTCTAATTTTTCAATTAGCAATTAGCAGCTGCAACTCATTCTGAGCGTCACGAGGTGCCAGAGACACTAATTACACCACAGGAGTAGGAGGCTGAAAATGAGAAATAAAATTATCCATGAATGTTATTAGAAGAAAGGAATGATTACATTCTGTAATAATATACTGATGTGAGCCTAATTAGATTGAAGGATTGGGGGGAAAATAGGAGATTTAAAAATGGAGTCTATTTAGGAGCTTATAGGTCACCTTTTTGCCATTAATAACGATTAGGTGTGCAGGCCTTGGAGCAGAGCCAGCGTGGGAGCAAGGTTGTGTCCCTGCAGTCACCAGCAAAGGGCCCAGGGATGCAGAGAGGTCCTGCTGGGGATCTCCAGGAACACAGCATTACCCCCTAACATCCCCCTGCACCTTTGTTCTGCCACCTATAAATGGGCAGGGGTCACTTACACACCTCGTTTTGGGATGCACAGCTGACAGGAAATACAGAAGTCCCTTATTTTCATGACTTACGGGTTCCAGCAGTCCCCACTCTCCTGTTAGCAAACCTCCACCCAGGCCCTGAACTTTCCTCAGGACAGAGGAGAGTCTGGGGGAAAAAATTATTTAATCCCAGCAACAGGGGAACCAGTGCAAACCTGGAAAGAGCCACTTGATAGCGAAGAGGGAACATCGCTCTGAGTTCGTTTAAAACACACCCATTTTTCTTTATGAATCAATAATCTCTTACACTTGATTTAATAAAGGGAGTGACCTCTACCCAGCTCCAGTGTGCACATCCCGCAGTCTGGAATCACTTCCAGGGACCCCAGGAATAAATGATTACATACAAATGTGGTTCTTAATAAAATTTATGAGCCCCCATTCATTCCAGTCCCCTATTTGTCTTTATATATCTCACAGCATTTGCCACTAATTATATTCCTCTTTATAATCTGGGCTCCCCAGTTAAGGGCTATAATTGATAGCCTCAGAAAATCATTAATTCCAAAATGGGCCAGAAGGGGTTTGTCCCACTGTCACCCCCATTACTCCTTCCCCTCGCAGCATCCTCAGCCCTAAAAGTCTTCAGAGCTTATGGAAGATCTGGTAATGTGTCTATGATAAGAGAGGAAAAAGAGCACTGAATTTAACCCAAATTGTTTCCCATCAGTTGATAGGAAAGGAAGAGAAGAGTGCCCAAGGAGCAGCAGAGCAGCCCCTGCCTTCCCCTGCAGCCTCCTTGGTGGTGGCAGCCCGTGAATTCCCACAGAAATCTGGGCAGGATTCCGGGCAGAATTCCCACAGAACTCCGAGCAGGATTCCAGGCAGAATTCCCACAGAAATCTGCTGGAACAGGCACCAGCCACGATCCAGCCCATCCTGCACCCCCCAGGCTGCCCAGGGACCCTCCCCGTGTGCCCAGGGCTCTGCAGCCACAGCCACAGCTTGGATCCCGCCTCTGCCACGGCTTCTTAGGCAGTGTCGTGTATAAAACCAGCCTATAAATTAATCTTGCATTTAGAAGCTGGTTAATAGTTCTGGCCCATCATCTCCTGCCAGAAAACTGCTGCATCTGCAGAGCTCGAGGGAGTAAAAAGGAAATAAAAAAGAGGGATGAAGTACTCGGGAGCACTCTGCTCCGGTTTGGAGCTGCACAGGCAATATTTCCAAGAGCACCACAATAAATTTGAAAGTCTAACTTTCAAAAAAAGCCCGTCAATCACCTCAGGCACTTCCACTCCACAGTCATTTAAGACTTCTTTTAAAAATGCAAGAAGTCCACATGTTAGGTCTACAAAACAAGGCAGTGTCTTTTTCTGTTTAGGTTTTATTTCTCCACCAGGACAAGGCCAGACTCTTGCCCAACATCCTTCTTGCCTGTGGCCATCAGCGCCCCCTGCCCAGTCACCTTTTCATTTCACTGCTTAAAAGCCTTGTGGGCTTTGGCACTCGTGCCAGCAAATCTTGGGAGTTCGTGTTTATTCTTGGGAGCATCACAAGGCCCAGCGCCTGCAGAGCCAGTCCACAAGACTATTTTAAGAAAAAAATCATCACTTCAGATCCAATTCAAAAGGCCTCCAAATCTCCAGGAGGCTTCACTTGTCACACAGATAAAACATGTAAATAAACAGATGCTTGCCTGGTGGGCTGTTTGCAAAATAAACAAACGCTTTTCTAGAAATGCTCCTTGGGAGGGAGTTTTGCTGTGAATTCAGGTTGAGTGCAGCCCATGGAGAGCAGCAGAGTCCCCATGGCAGGGACATTCCAGACAGGCACATCCCTCACTCCCTGCCCACGGCTCCACTTCCCTCCCCAGCCATTTTCCACCCATCCAGCCCTAGACCTGGGCCTGTTTTTCTTCCTCCCAACCTTTCAAAGAACCACACATTCCCAACAAATATTTCCTCCATCTCATCTGACACCGAACAAGCAGGAAAAGCCTGGCCCATCCCCAGAAATCTCTGTGTAAAGCTCCAATTTCCCAGCATTTGACAGCAATCAGGCCCAGACTGATGGCCCTGCTCTGGGCCTAAATCATTTAGCAACCAAGGTGTTCTGTCTCCTTCTCATTAGAAAAAAAGAAAAACTCCAATAATCTCGTTATCCCAATGTGAATAACAGGAAAGTACAGCAAGAGTGATGTTCCTTCAGTGCTGGGCCTGCCTGGGCTCGCTCAGCCGGGGCTGATGGCTCTGCTGAGGCCTCAGCTCCCTGCAGCACGGCCCCGCTCCCGAAGCTTTGTTCCACCCAGGCTCCTTGTGCTCCCTCCACTCACCGAGGACTTTTATGTACTATTTTTAACTAACTTCAATAGGAAAAGAATGTGTCATGGAGTGTTAAACTTTATGGAAATTCTCCTGGAGAATAACATCATTTCACGGTGCATTACTCCACAATGACCTGGTACTTGAACAATTAATTTTTAAGGTACAGCCTTCTTCTTCCTGTGCTGTTTAGTTTTTTCCTAAACCATCAACAAGACTAGGATTCCTTTTCTTCCTCTTTATGATCTGAGGAGACAGTTAAAACCTCCCAGCATGTGCTGCATTTCCACAATTCATCATGCAGAATATTCTGTTTGAAAACAGAGTGAGGAAGGGGAACTAAAATGCTCCAGGATTTACCTTAATTATTTCTACCTCATGAATCTGCTGCCATTTCTCAGCCTACCTTATTTTCTGCTGAAAGTCTTCCAGACTTTCCCAGGATGCACCAAAGCCAATCTGTTTATCAGAAAGTGGCAATCTGCTGTGAGTACTCACTTTCAGGTCTGGCAAACAGCACCCAAAATATTCCCACTGCTCCGTGGGCATCTCCTGGGGTTTATATTCCATCTTTCAGTGGTGCCCTCACACAGATTTCTCAGGTTTAAAATCTATTCTCTCCCCACCAACCTCAGCAGCCAACTGGCATCAAACCATTGTGTTTCCAAGGCTGCCATGAGGCAGGACATGTGTAACCCAACCTTCCACCTAAGAAAATGGCCAAAAATGTTATTTGACTTTATAATTTTTCCCCATCTGCAATTTCTATAGAACTGTGCAAAACAAGGCTCAGCAAGTCATTAGAGCACGTCCCTTCCAACCCATTTGATTTCATGGGGAGATTAATCAGGCTGAGAAATAGCTCCCTTAATGTTGGACATTATTCTCTTCTGCTACACAAATCTCATGACTTAACTCTGCCATCTGCATATTAAAGTTGGATGTTTTGGTTTTCATTCCCTTCCGTGCCCCCTTGCCACCCTTCCCCTGCCATGAACGAGCTCTGTGATGCCTTTCAAACTTTTGGTCACCACACATCCCAACCTGGAGGGCAGGAGGCTCCCAGGGCCAGACCCTGCACGGATAAAGCTGCTTTTACTGCCACTCCCCCAGAGCCACTCCAAAAAGCAGCTCCGGATCTGCCCTGTGCCAGCTGGAGCAGGGACAGGAATAACCTTGGTGCAGGGCTTGTGTAGAGCCAGGGATATCCCCTGTCCCTAAGGGTTCTACCTCAGTGAGGAAAGAGATTTTTTCCAGAGCTGGGGTGGTTTTCAGGCATGAAAAAGAAGCCAGCAGGGGCTGGGAGCACCCCAGAGCATCACTGTCTCCACAGACGCTCCGCTGTTAGTGGCAGTGGCAGTCCCACGGAGGGAGTTAGAGGATCTGGCACGGCTGCCGAGCTCCCTCCTTGCCCAGCAGGTCACCCTGGGCTGCAGAGGGATGTGGCAGCTGCTTGCAGCAGCCCTGTGCTCTGCAATTTCAGGAGACGGAGTGAAGCTTTAGCTCTGAACTCACACACACGTGAGGCTGGAGTCCCCCTGGCTGCTTCAAACCATTCCCGTCCTGCCAAAGGTGTGCCCAGGGCTCAGGAAGAGAAACGAGAGGTGGGAAATACTCCCATTAGGGGAAGAGGGAGACAAGAGTCAGGAGGAAAAGTCTCTTAAAACAACTTGGCCTGTGAAATGAAGATGTTGTCTGTCACCCAGGGAAGTGTTAGGCTGGGTAATTATTCCCAGGCTATTCTCCGGCTCCACCAGCCAAAACATTCACATCAAACTGGAGCACACAGAGCCTGTCAGTCACAAGCAATTTTTCAGTCTCAGTGAGTTTTGATGAAAAATGCAATTTACAAAGAGGAATCAACATTTCCCTTGCAAGACATCAATAAATGACACTCTCGGAGATGCTCCAGTACCTTATAAGCACTGTAGCTCAGATCCCTTAAGCATTTTCCTTATCTGCTGGGATTTTGGCTGCAACACAATTTCCTGCTCTCCCCGGAGCAGAGTCACAGGATGGAGCCATGTACAAGGGAATTGTTCCTGTCCAAGAGACCTCCTGGCACGGGGACTTTTAGCTGGAATTAAATTGACTCTGCTTCAGCTCTGGAGCTACTGCACTTCCCTACCCTCCTACACTGGCTGCTCCGAAAAAGGGGATGCTTGGAGCTGAAAGCCAGCAAAACAAATCCCTGGCAATCGGCCCTGCTGGATGGGGTTTGCTGTGTTTAACTGGGCAGCTGCTCGGGATCAGTGCAGTCCTTCCAACGCAATCACCACGCTCCCAGCGAGCCCTCGCCGCCTCCCTGGACATGGAGGTGATGGCAGCTGCATTATTATTTACTGCTCCTGGACACCACAGACCCAACCCCCCTGTCTGAGAGCTCAGGGCTGCCGGTCAGCACAGCCCCAGGGCCGGACCTGCTGACCAGGGACACCCTTTGGGTGAAGACACCGCGGATGGATCACTGTGGGTTTGAGGGTAGTGATTAGAAGTGAAACCAGGTCTGTGATTTACACCCAGAGCCTGGTTCTAAACAAAGTGCCCGGCACTAAATCTCACCCAGGGAGTTTCTTTTGTGTGTCTGACTCCGTTTGTGCTGGGAATCGTTTACCCATCGACTTTAACTGCTAATACAGCTCCACAGAATGCAAAGTATAAATCAAAATTACTGGATCATTCAAACTCTGTCTGAGCCGTTGTTTATATGGCATTTTTCTTCTCCTGCTTCTGCATGGCTGCAGAGACACCATCAAATTATGATCTAGTGCAGACACCCACCAACATCTTGGCAAAGTGCTGCAAATAAAACCCAGCACGGTTAATTATTTTCTTAGTTATACAAAGCATAAACACTAATGAAGAGAAAAGACTCTAAGAAAGGGCAGGTACAGCCAATCATCAGATGAATGATGAAGAAATGAAATCACTTCTAATTAAAATAAGAAAAAAACCCTCAGAAAAGCCTTTGCCTCCATCCAGATGGGCACAGTCTCCTCTCAAACAAGACAGGAGGAGCTGAGGGATTGATCAGGATGGGATGTGGGAAGAGACAGGTCTGGGGGTGCCGTTTGTGCAAGGCAAAATTCTATTAAGACTAAAATAAATCGTTTAAAAAAAAGAACCAAAACTACAGAAAAGAAAGCCTTCCATGCAAATCACAAACATTTTCCCACTGGAAAACAACCCTAATGCAGCCCTTCACCAGGCATGACCCGGCCCTCGACTGAAATTCCAGGCTGTGCTGAGAGGGACTGAGGTGCTTCCTGAGAGAAACAAGGAATGTTTGGAAGTAACTCATCCCGCCCAGCCAGGAGCTGGAATCTGGCAAGGGGAAAGGGAAGGGAAGTGACAATGGAAGGCACAAACCAAAGGCCTCTCTGTAAATCAAACCTTGCTGTTCATTAATCCCAAATTAGCGCGTTAAAATAAAGCAGCAGCTGATTAATACCCCTAAGTAACACCCGGGGCTGAGTGAGAACTCGATGTTAATGGAGTTGATATTGCAGTGCATTAATGAGGACTCAGCCTCCCTGCTCCAGGGATGCTCCTGGGATTTGCTCTCCCAAGCACAGGGCAGGAAGGGATGGAGCTGTGTCCCTGCATGCACAGGGATGTGTCTGTGGGAGGGAAACATGAGCACCTGAGGAAAACCAGTTGGGAGTTTACAGGGAAAAGGTTCCCCTTTGGAGTTATTGCAGAAACTGGGAGCTGTTCCAGTCCTGGGGAAAACTGTGAGGCAGCAAAGAACTGGAGCAGGGAATACCTTGGAAGTAGAGCTGGGGAGTCCAGGCCTGGGAGCTTTGAGCCTGAATTGGGCAGATTTTCAGGTGGGGACCCCCAGAGCTGCCAAACCCTGCAAAGTGAGATTCCCTGGAAGAGCTGCAGCTCTGGAGAAGAGATTGTGTCAGTGGTTACCCAGGATGATGGAGAAGGCATGTGAATTTACAGTCTCAGCTGAGGATAATAACCATAAATGTGTTTAAATGTGAAAACAGAGGCTTTCAGGTACTTACATAAAGATCCTTAACTAATATTGGTCATTTTTTACTGACATTCACCCAGAACACGGATTTGCCAATAATGGAGTTCAACCCCTCTAGGACACACCATTAAATTTTGTGGAGTTATCCCTCTCTTGAACTCAGAGAGCATCATTTCTATCCAGCACCTGGTGCTGAACAAACAGAATGTTGCACAATTTATACACGGGGAAACACAGATGGAAAGGAAATTGGGATAACTGAGCAACACACGTGGATATTCAAAATCCACCAGAACTGGGTGCAGCAAGAGAACTGAAGAGTGAGTGACAGAGGGGAGCGGCCTGAGCCAGAACCCAAAAAGACAATTGTGAGCAATATGTCATCATTAGTCTGGAATCTCTGCCTGGGACTCCTGCTATGGATTTCCCAGTGCCAATACTCAGCGCTGGCATGTTGAACAAATTAAAGTGACAAAACTCAATATGGAAATTAAGATCATTAACATATTAACCAAACTGTCGATATTCTAAAAATTAGCACGTTCCTGCCAAAGAATCATCCTGATAACGACTTGAGGCTTCTCTCAATTAGCACTGCAGCCACCCCTGTGCCCCACACCCAGCCGGCCCCAGGGCATGAACTGGCTCAGGGTGGCAAAGCCCAGCTCCTTTTCTTTGTGGCGTGGTGCCTTTGGGTTTTACCTGCTTTGGTTCCTTAGGAAGCTCTGTCCCTGGATTATACTGAGCTGGCAATTAGTACAACAGTGGAATCTTGAATTTCAGTTCTCCAAATCCAGACTCTTAATCCCAGAATCTCAGAGTGGTTTGAGTTGGAAAGGGCCTCCAAGATCCTCTGGTTCCATGGGCAGGGATTGCACCCAGTGAAGGGTTTTTGTTTCCCGAGTGTTTTATGCTCCATGAATTCACTTCATTGCAATTCTCACACAGATTGCAGCCTGCTTTTTTTCTGGAAAGGGCTTCTCCACAACTTTTTGGGGGTCAAAGTCCATTATAATCAGCATTTTCAAGTTAATTCTTCTATTTCTGACTGCTATAATTTGAAAATCTCTGACTCAGCTGCGGCCATCAAAACCAAAGCTCCAGTAAATGTGATTGTGTGCAGGAACCTGACAGTGATCCTAACAAAAGATGATCATTAAACATCTCCAATAACAATGCAATAAAACATTTCCCTGTGAGATGTGTACCAGCAAATCTGGAGTCACTTTTACATTCCAAAGGCAAACAGAGCCACGTGCGTCTCCATCAACTGATATTTCCGTGTTTATTTGTGGAAAGGTTTTACAAGTGGGGCAATAACTTATTCATTAGCACAAACACCGAGGGAGCATTTGCATGCCCAGCTCCCGACCCGGAGATGTTTGTCTGTGACTTCTATGGCTGAGCTCAAAGAGCTCGGGAAATGGGCTTTTCCTGGAGCCTGACAGCCCCCGCAGCGAGGGTGGCACAGCTCTGAGTACAGATTCTTTATCTCTGACATTTCCTCCAGTGACACAAGGTCAGGCAAGCAATGAACGGCAGAGCAAAGCCATGAAAAATGGATATTAATGAAGTGTGGCTATGAGTAATAATGCCATAAGCAACCTCTGATAACAAACACATTCCCCTAATAACATCTTCAATTACCTTCATTAATGTCTGTCCGTGGCAAAATGTGCAGTGCAGCCCTCCAGGACCACAGACCCCGCAGATTTGGAGCACGCTTTAACTGCTTCCCCCAGCTTATTCAGGAAAGTGCTTATTGATGGATGGGTCAGGGGATGATAATATGCATTTATCATAATTTTTCGGCACCATATGCCTCCGTCCTGTCATCGGGAACCTGGGATTGGAGTGGGATTGCTGCACTGCTGGGGAGATGGATGGGCTGCGGGGAGGCAGCAGAGCCTGCGTGGCACACAGGAGCAGCCCTGCTCTGCTGAGCTGCCAGGGGCACTGGGTGGGCACAGGGGGTTCCCAAACCTGGGAGTCCCAGGGGAACCAGGACACCCACCAGGAACCCCAGGACACCCACCAGGAACCCCCAGCGCTGCAGCAGGACCTGAGCGAGGCCACGAGCCAAGCCCAAAAGCTGAAAAAAACCCTCTGGGGAGCACTGACAGCCTCAAGTTGCATCGGGGGAGTTTTCTTTTGATTTCAGGAAAAGTTTCTTTGCCAAAAGGGCTGCCCAGCCCTGGCACAGCTGCCCAGGGCAGTGGAGTCCCCATCCCTGGAGGGATTTAAAAGCCCTGTGGGTGTGGCACTTGGGGACATGGATCAGTGGTGGCCTTGGCAGTGCTGGGAATGGTTGGACTGGATGATCTCAAAGGTCTTTTCCCACTTTTTTACAATTCCTCCATTGCTGGCATTGGCAGCTTTGCCAGCAGTGCCCGCTCCAGCTCCAGCTCCCCTCTCCCTGCCCTGCCCTGGGTCCAGCTCAGCCCCAGCAGCCCCTGGCAGATCTCCCCAGCTCAGCCCTTCTCTGCCTTCCCAGGGGAGCTTCTGGAAGGCGCCAGGCAGCAGCTCTGGGAAATGAAATCCTCTGTTCAGGATTTACCTCAGCGTGGCACCGACATCTCCTCAAACTGGCTCTCAAGAACTGGAATTGTGTTCTGGAACAGAAGATTTCCAAGGAGAGGAGAGGTTATCAGTCAGCAAACCCCGGTGAGGCTCTGACAAAGGAGGGATAATTAGTGCCTTCTGTAAAAGCATCTTTTGGGATGTGGCCATTATCTCTGTTCCAGGATGAAACTGAGACTGATAACACTTGGAGCTATTTACAGTGAGTGAAAGACCCCGAAGCACCAACAATCTCCTCCCTTCTCCACAGCCTTGGGCCATTTCTGGCTCACTCGAGATGAGAGGAACAGCAGCACAGAACTCATTATTTGGTGTGTTTGCCAACATTTCTGTCAGCTCTGGGTTTTTGTTGACTCAAACCTCAGGGTTAGGACATTTTGAGTGCAGGAGCTGACAACAGAAAAGCTTCCTAGGAACTCTCTTCCTGGCTATTTTCAAATCTATTTTTCATTGATGCATATTTTTAAAAAAGAATTTTAATGTTTAGAAATTGAAATTAAAATTGTGTAAAAACAAATTCAAATATGAAGGGAGGGAAACTGTGCAGGCTCTTCTCTCCTCATGGACCTCAGTGAAACCCTGGGTAAGGGGAAGGAAAAGCTGAAGGAGATTTTCCTGTCACCACCGAAACCTTGCCTCGGTATTTTTATAGTAATTTAAATTTAATCAAGTCATCATCCGTAAATTTGCTCTCCTCTCCTTTGAATTGGAAAACATTGAGTCTGGAGCCCTGCAGCCCCGTGTGATCACAGCGAGGTGTTAATGAGGTGATGTCTCCATCTCCTCCTCCCCGGTGCAAACAGGGCGAGTCTGTGCAGCTCGGGAACCTCATTTGCCTTGTGCAGTTCCTGTTTTTATCCTGGCTGCTGCTGCTGGACAGAGCAGGGACGGAGCAGGGATGAAGCAGGGACGGAGCAGGGACAGCGCAGGGACAGCTCGGGTGCAGATCAGGAAAGGTTCTTCCCCCAGAGGGTGCTGGGCACTGCCCAGGCTCCCCAGGGAATGGGCACGGCCCCGAGGCTGCCAGAGCTCCAGGAGCTGCCAGGGATGCCCAGGGTGGGATTTTGGGGTGTCTGGGCAGGGCCAGGGATTGGGCTGGATGATCCCTGAGGGTCCCTTCCCCTATCACACATGGACAAATCCGTGGGAACCCCAAGCACATAACAACCACAGTGAGGGAAGGAGGGATGTCTGCACATGCAGGGCCTTGGGGTTCGTTTAGGGTTTCTTCCTAGAAAAACCTTCTTGGCACATTGATCACCTCCCTTCCTTTTCACTGAGTCTCTTACACAGGTTTGGGATGCACGGGAACATTTTCTTTCTGAGATCCCCCTCCTGCACTGCACACAAACTGCGGTGAGGATGAGCAGCTCCTCTGCTGAGCTGACAGCCCTGAAACTGAAACCTTGTTAGCACAGCCAGGCTACAAATCTGCCCAGAGTGGGCTCCAGAATGAGGCCTTGTCCCTGCCAGAGAGATGAAAAAGACAAAAAGCAGCACAAGAGGAAGCAGCAGTTTTGTGGGTAGGGAAAGAAAAGGAGAAAGAAGTGATTCCAGGGGGCTCTGAGGTGCATTTCCCACAGGCCTCCAAAGCTCCCTAAAAGGCAGCTTTCGAACCTGACCACATCAAACCTCCAGGGAAACATTTGCCCGTGAAGAAAAGAAAAGGTGGCAGTGTTTAGGGGGGCTGTGGCACCCCAGCCCTCCCTCTGCCGGCTCCCAGCACACTCAGCAGGACACTGGGAACAGCTCCCTGCCTGTGCCCAGCCCCACAGGGCAGCACAGGGGTACCCCCAATGCTCCCTGTCCATGCCCAGCCCCACAGGCAGCACACGGGTACCCCCAATGCTGGGTGTCCATGCCCAGCCCCACAGGCAGCACACGGGTACCCCCAATGCTGGGTGTCCATGCCCAGCCCCACAGGCAGCACACGGGTACCCCCAATGCTCCCTGTCTGTGCCCGTGCCCAGGGAGCTGGGATGGCAGGGACACCAGCAATGCCCAAAATGTTCCCCAGCAGGAGCAGGAAGGGCTCCCCGAGCTGCCTCCAGCCCCTCGCAGCCCACAGGGATGGCAGGGAGAGCTGCCAGAGCCCCTGCGGGAAGGGGACACAATTCCCGGGGGGAAAATCTGCTGTGGCTCTGCAAAGGCAGCACCAGCCCTGCCCTGAGCCTGGGGATGCCTCCTGCAGCTCCCAGAGCGGGATTCACCCCCGGGCTGGAGAGGGGCGAGCTGTGCACGGCAGCTCCCGCAGCCAGGCTGCCCTCCCGGCTCCACAAAGGCATTTCCACAGAACGGGGAACAAAAGGATTAGGAAAAGGTGTGAATAATGCACTTCTACCCCTGTCTGTCCTCGCTTGCTGTAACAGATTGGTAAAATAACTTCATCCACCAGTTTATTAACAGCTTGCCCTCTCTTGTATCTCACCTCCATAATGAGATAGAGCAGATATGATGGATTACATTTTGCCTCCTGCCTCCATCCCGAATGAATTATCATTTCTCTCTGCTCACAGCCTCGTGGTTTGGCTGCCTACAGCCCATTAAGCGTTGGCAAGTTGGAGGGGGAGGGTGAGGCTGTGTGATGTAGAAGGTAAAGGTCCCTCTGAGGAAGCAGTTTTAATTTCCAGGCTGGAGGAGATGGAATTAGAAGAGGAGATTCTCTCTCCTGTATTTCAGCCGGCAATGCTAAACCCAACCAGAACCACTCCTGCTGCAGGAGGATCAGGGGCAAAGTGCTGGTGGAGGGCTCCGTGCCCAGAGCCAGCCACCCCCAGCCCGGCTGGGCCCTGCCTCCCTGCCCAAAACCCCTCATTCCTCAGCCTGCCCCAGCTGAAGCCCCACAGAGGAGCGTTCCCAGAGCCACAATTCCCTGCTCCGACAGGGATTCCTTTCCTCATCCCTCCTTGTCAGGGCGTAGGAGTTTCTCTCACACATCAGAACAGATCCTCCAACAGGAACACATTCGTGTGCAACTGAGTAACAGAAACCAAGGGGTTTTCTGAGCATGTTGAGGGTTTCAAATGTTTTAGAGAAATCAAGATGCTGCAGGATTCTGGGTGTCACACAGTGCCACTGAATACCTGAATACTTTAACACGAGTGAGCCCCTGCCTGACCCCAATCATTATCTCATCAGCAGGGAAATTACACTCACAGTTCCTGCCCTCGTTACTGCTTCACAATCACTTCAATATTGTTCAGGGTGCTCATCCAGAGCCAGGCTGGGACTCCAGGCATTCTGTCTGTCCCTTTCTCTGTGGCAGCTCTGGTTTGAAGCCTCCCATGAGCACCGCCAAGCCCTTGCCAAGAGAAGGAAACGCTGCACAGCCCAGCTCCGAGCAGTTTCTGGTGTTTTCCAGCTGGAATTTGTGTCATTATACCTGGGGTAATGACAATTCCCTTTTCACTTTAAAGTCAGTTTAGCACTATAGAAATTCATGAAGCAAAAATTAGGAAGCTTCATGCAGCTTCAGCACTGACCTCTGCTTTTTGTTTCTCTTTGCCAAGAATTTGTTACAGCTTCTACTACCACGAGTTGATTCTTCCCTACAAGCAGAAGAAAGCACCAGGGAGCTCATTGTATCTTGTAGCAGCAAAAATCCCTCATCCACCAGCACTACAGACTGAGCAGCTCACTGGGATTTTCTCCTGGTACAGTATTTCCACCCAGGGTTTGTTTTACAGCGTGTTTTAGTCTGATGAGAACAACAGATCCAGTGAAGTATTGCAAATTAATATCTGAGGGGTGATGGCACCTCGATGGCAATTGGGCCAAATTAGCTCATAAGCCTGTTTTAACTTTTGAGGAACTCCAGCAGTCGCACACTCCAAGGCAGTTGGAAAAGCAAGGGGAGCTTTGGCTGTTCCAGCAGCTTGTCAGACACCTTTAATTTCCATCTCCAGCATTTCCTGCTGTGCTGAGAATATGAAAGATATCGATTCTGCTCGTACCTGCAGCGCAGGACAAGATCTAAATCTGATTTTCAGTAGCCTTGTGTGGTGTGCAGTGTGGACAAACCAAACCCAACAGGAAAGCCTGGCCTGGGGCAGGGACCCCATGGGCACCTGCTGGCCCCGGGCTGCAGGGATCCAGCCCTTCCCAGACAGGGATCCAGCCCTTCCCAGGCAGGGATCCAGCCCTTCCCAGGTTGGATCCAGCCCTTCCCAGGCAGGGATCCAGCCCTTCCCAGACAGGGATCCAGCCCTTCCCAGGTTGGATCCAGCCCTTCCCAGACAGGGATCCAGCCCTTCCCAGGCAGGGATCCAGCCCTTCCCAGACAGGGATCCAGCCCTTCCCAGACAGGGATCCAGCCCTTCCCAGGCAGGGATCCAGCCCTTCCCAGACAGGGATCCAGCCCTTCCCAGGCAGGGATCCAGCCCTTCCCAGGCTGGATCCAGCCCTTCCCAGGTTGGATCCAGCCCTTCCCAGGCTGGATCCAGCCCTTCCCAGGCAGGGATCCAGCCCTTCCTAGCTTGGATTCAGCCCTTCCCAGACAGGGATCCAGCCCTTCCCAGGTTGGATCCAGCCCTTCCCAGACAGGGATCCAGCCCTTCCCAGGTTGGATCCAGCCCTTCCAGCTCAGGATGCTCCATCGCTCTGCTGGCACCTCGCTGTTTCCATGCCAAGCCCTCCCTGTGCCCCCAGCACAGCCACCAGCCCCTCCAGGCTGCCCAGAGCCATCCCAGCTCCTGCCCAGTGCCCAGCCATAGCTCTTGTACAAACCCAGCCATTCCCAGTGTCATGAACCCAGCTTTGTAGCCGGGCTCTGGCTTACGAGGATTAAAGCTCAAACACTCAGATCCTGTGTTCTGTGTCTCCTAATCCGGTAATAACACCCTGAGACTCGAGAGAGAGAGAAAATAAAGGGGGGGAAATAAAAAATAAATAGATTTTTGTTGTAAGTTCCTGAAAAACACGGGTGGGCTGGGAAAAGAAAAGGGCTGCTCCAAACTCGCCCCCGTGAGCAGAGCACGGGATGAAAACCTGGGGTGAAACAAGAGCAGAGGAGCTCTGTAAAGACAAGGAACCTACTCTGACAGATGGATGTAAATGTGCCTTTCAGTGCAGGGGAACAGTTGATTCTAAGGCATGAAATCAAATTAGTGCATCTGCAGCTGCCTATGTGTCATCCAGCTTCATATTTTACACACTAAAGACATTTTTTAACCTCATGTTAGCTACACTTCTCCTTTTTTTTTTTTTTAGCATTACACTCCAGGATTTGCAAAGTGGTATTGGCAGGTATTAAAATGAAAGCTGAAGCAACGGTGCAATCTGTCTCCTTTCCCATTGTAAAGTGACAGAAATCTTTTTGGGATTCATTCACTAGCAGGTAGGAGAAGTCTTGGAAAAAAATAAAATCCCAGCCTCAGCTTCATCAAGAAATGCAAAACTCCTCCAAAGCTGTAAGCCAAGAGTGGGATTGTGGAATTTCATGGGATCACAGGATGGTTTGGGCTGGAAGGGACCTTGAAGATCCTCTAGTTCCAAGCCCTGCCCCATTTCTCGATAAAATTGAGGTTTCTTGGCTTTCCAACTGCCCAGGGCCTCTCCCAGTGTCCGCTCCAGGGGATTTGTGACAACCACAGCAAGCCCTGGGGTGAGGGACACTCACCCCCAGCACTGGGGACCCCCTGCCTGCAATGAGTTTTGGAATATCCAAACTGCCTGAGCTGTGAACCCCCTCATTTTCATTCAGCGGCTGAGGACCAGTGCAGGATCACGTGGCTGCACACACAGAAAAAGCATTTTCCTCGTTAAAGCCCAATTAAAGTTATTAGCTGTCCATAGATAATGTAGCCCTGTTACACCACAGCCATATGGATGCTAAATGATAAATAATTTAAAAATGAATATTTTAAAATAAGAGTCTTTCTTGCAGTACTGAAAACTTTCCTACTTTTAACTTGCAAGTTAAGTTTCCAAAACCAGGAACAATGCAGGCAGCAGAGATGACTCCGAGTTTGTTGTCTGATTTGCATTATAAACAATAAAGAATTCCATTTCCACTTTCCATGAGCAGTGATTACATTACAGAGTAGCTGCCTACAGCCCTCAGAATTGATCCAAATAAAAAGCTGCACTTGTAGAGCTTTTATAACCAATTCCTGAGGGTTTGGTCAAATTCAGTACAGGCTAAAATTAAACAGAGATTGATTTATGTAGAAGGAACTGTAGTTGCAAGGCTGCTGCCTTGTGTGTACAAGTGGGAATGGCTCCTGCTGAACACAAATCAGATTAATTGTAACCGAAAGAGGAAGACAAGAGGTACAACTTTTTTCCTGTTTCCTTTCCAGTGCGAGCACCAGGCCAATCTGTGAGCCAAAACCCCCCAAACCTGCAGGCAGAATGATTGTTCCCTGTAACACAGAGAGACAGCAGAACCAAAGGGGGCTTCCCATTTCTGGGGATTTATTCCCAGCCCTGGTGCTCCATTTGTCATCTCCTGTGCAGCACAGAGTCAGCCCTTGTGTCACCAAGTGCAGAATTCCATCAGATTAAAGGACCCGAGTGCTGGCCCTGCCCTGCAATGATTTCTCCAGGCCTTCCTTATAAACCAGAGCTCATCCCTGCAGGGTGAGCCAGGGAGAAGCAGCTGAGAGATTTTGCTTCCTGCCAAGGAGGAGGAACCTGGAACTTTGGCATTTTTTTGTCACTTCCTCTAGGGAATTGGGATCAACCTTTCCAGCAGGTGCCTCAAAACCCAGCAACACAAACGTGGTGAGTGAGAAGGGGCCAGGGAAGGCCGGGCCAGAATGCTCTGAGGTGACACCACAGCACCCACAGAGCCCCGCTCAGGGCAGGACGTGAGAGCTCTGCCCTCTCCCAAGCTGCAAAGGCCCCAAAGAATAAAAATAAAAACACAGGAAGAAGTCATGAGCTCCAGGTAGCTGGATGTGAGCTCTGCATCCCAACCCAGGCTGGGAAGTCAGGCCTGAGCTTGTTTATTTTTATCACAGGGGAAATCCCAGGTGGGCACTGAGAGCCCTCCATGAAAACTCTGCAAAGATTCCCAACTGGAATCATTTCCTCCTTGTGTTCCCTCTGTGAACTGCTCTCAGTTGACTGGGGGGGGGTTGCTGGAGCATCAGTAAAAAAAATCCAGTAGGAAATGCCTGCATTAGGACGTGATCCAAAAGCAGCTCTTTTAATGTAGATCCTTCCTCTCTGACTCAGCAATGCCACTGATGAATAAAACTTGTAGCAAAACTCCTCTCCAGCCTTCAGCCTCCCGCAGCACTGGCTTATCTCCCCCCATCCCAACCCCCTTCCCTTTTCCCTGGATCCCTGGTGATGTCTCTGTCATGTTGCCATTAAATCCCTGTTCCTACACCCCTGTTATGTCTGTGACGCCTGCTGGGGCTGCACCCTGAAAGTGCCAAACAATGCAGGGAAAAGGAGGGGGAAATCAAAGCATTCTGGAAACCTTGAGCTTGGCAAAGGCTGTGTATAATTTTGCTTAGGCTGCAAGTTGGCTTGAGGAAACCGTATCAAAGCACCATCTCTTCCAATTGCTTGAGATTTACTTTTTAAGTTTATTTTTACTGCTTCTTGTAGAGCCCAGACTGACAGCTCTGAAAACTTTATCTTTTCTATTGAGGCAAGAATGGGAAGCAAGAGCTCAGCCCCAGCAGAGCCATCTGATAGATCTGGCCCCAATAATGAACCAAAGTGTGGAACTGGGGACATCCCTCAGGATTGGGAACCCCAGGCCAGTCCTACCCTGGCTCTGCTTCAGCCTCACTTCTTGTGTTTGTGAAAGACTCGGCCACAGCTATGAATTGATGACCCACTAATGACCAATTGATGAAAATTTCACAACCAATCTGCTCTCAGACCATGAGGCTGCACACAAATGGAAACAGAATTTAATAAACTCTTCAGTCCCTTGGAAGGCCCAGTCCTCCAAAGCCCCACCTCTGGCTGTAAAAACTCTTTTAATGCAAATCCTCAATGCCTGGGTGTTTGGGGCATTCCAATGCCAACATGAAATTCCCACTGGAGTTGATTTTACAGTGCTCTGACTTCGTTCCCTGGTAGCAAATTGTGTTATTCCTGCAGACGAGGAAGGCAAGGCTGGGAAGCTCCTCACTCACTGCTCTGGGATCCTCAGGCTGCACTTGGACCCTCCCCGTTTCCCAGCAGAGGTGCTTGAGCTTCCCAGTGTCCTTAATTCACAGGCTAAAGCAGAAACCCACCATTCCTACAGCAATCTTTGAAAAGAAAAGCACTCCCACCTGTAAAGCTGCTGGTGGAAGTGATTTCTGCAGGTACATGAGATGTTCTCATAACGCATCACTTCCTGAGAGCTGGATGCAAATTGCAGGAGCCACATTTCCCGAAATGAGCATTAAAAAGTTGAAAATGCATTAGGTGGGAGAGCGAGCTTGGCTGTCAGTATAATATTTCTATTACAGTAGCAATCCAATTGGAAAAAAACTGCTCATCCTCGCCCAGGATGGAAACAAGCAGAGAAATTTGCTGCCGCGATTTGGGGAACTTGCGACACTTGCAATATTTACGTGTCACGCCCAGTTTGTTGTAACATAGCAATTAAAACTCCTTCCCTGCCTCTGTCAGCGAAGTCAGGCTGGTGCCTGTGATGTGCAGGGCTCCGGGAGAGCCCGGCCGAGCCCCGGCGGTGCCGCCGCTGCCCCGAGTCCGCTCCCGGCCGGAGCCGCCGCGGTGGGCACGGGCTGGGGGGAACGGGGAGAGCTGGACCTCGGCGGGGAAGCGATAGGGACTGCCCAGAGCCGGGCCGGACCTCGGCGGGGAAGCGATGGGGACTGCCCAGAGCCGGGCTGGACCTCGGCGGGGAAGCGATGGGGACTGCCCAGAGCCGGGCCGGACCTCGGTGGGGAAGCGATGGGGACTGCCCAGAGCCGGGCCGGACCTCGGCGGGGAAGCGATGGGGACTGCCCAGAGCCGGGCTGGGTGGACATGGTGTGTGCTGGAGCACGGCAGGGAAGCGATGGGGACCGCTCAGAGCCGGGCTGGGCGGGCACAGCGAGCTCCGGAGCATGGCGGGGAAGGGCATCGGGACTTGTTCAGAGCCGGGTTTCTCGGCTTTTTCTGTCTGTGCAGGAATAAGAGAGGCCGCGGCTCGGGCGGTGCCGCTGTCGCAGAGCCCCCTCTAGCGCGGTGCCCCGCGGGTCCCCCGCAAACGCGGGGTTTTTATTCATTTATAAGGAACGGGGGAAATTTAAGGCGAGTTCAGAGTCAGGGCTGCCCGACCTCCGCTGCCTGAGAAATCCGGTAAAGATCTTCCCTGTCTTTACAGGGCTGGAGCTCATTCGGGGAGGCTGCGGAGGGAACTGCACGGATTCCCCCTAATCTCGGTAAACAAGTTTATATATCCTTAATTTTCCTGTGCAGATCTGTCAGTCCAGGCTCTGAGCTCTGCAGTGCAAGGGCAGGCTAATCAAACAGGTTTAAAAATGCAAACAAAATGCTGCAGTTAATAATTTGGTACACAGATTGATCTGAATGTTACCAAGTGAAAGGGATGACTTGAGGACCCGGAGGTGTTTCTGTTATCAGATTGTATTTTCATATTGTTATAAAGCGTGGCGGGGGAAGTCAGTGTATTCAGCTTGTAAACTCCACAGCACCTCTACAATAGATTAACCTGGGTTTAAGGGTTTACTGAGGAGACAAACACCTGCGATTCAGATTTATCAAGTGTCTGTCAGTACTGCCAATAAAGAATGAAACGCAAATAAATAAATAATAAATAAATACATGAAATAATGAGCGAAGTTTTGTCCTTTTAAGAGCAGAGCACCGACGTTCCGAAGAGGTCCGGGCACAAAACCTCATCCCTGATGTATTTGCCCTGGTCAGGCTGAACAAGCCCCCGAGCAGCTCCCACTGCTGCTGCTGCCCCGAGCAGCTCCCGCTGCTCCCTCCCCAATTTCTCTGATAGTCAGAGACCTGAACCCCTCCTCACAGGACGGGGGCTGCTCCCCGTGTCCCTCCCAGCAGCAGCTGCACCCCACATCCCAGTGCCTTTCCCAGAGCAGAGGGAGGTCAGCCGGGAATGGCTCAGTGCCCTCAGCCCTCGACTTCGCGGAGCAGCGACCAAAACCCAGCCCGGCCTCCTGCTGCTCCCTGCAGGACTGGATTTCTGTGCTCCACCGCAGGGCTGGAGCAGCTGGCAGCCCTGCAACAGTGCGAGATGCCTTAAGAGGGCTGTCTAACAAAAAACTCGGCTGTGCATTTCGAGCAGAGCTGATGAAAAATGTTCCCTCTCCCAGAAAACCTCTCCTTGCTCAGGACCTGCTCAGAGGCTCTTCAGCCGAGGAGGGCCGGTCCCAGGGGTGTTCTCTGTCACTGTCCCCAGCAGGAGCACACAAAGCCTCTCCCTGAGCTCACACAGATTGTCCTTTTGATTTGTGGGGCTCACAAAGGGATCACAGCTCCGAGCTGCTGCGAGGGGAGGAGCAGGTTATCGCTGCTGCTCTCATTGTGCTGCTGGAAGGGAACATTTCCTCCTCTGAGCCTCACATCCCATCCTTGTGCTTTTTTCCTTTACCATTATGCCCATGAATAACCATGAATTCCTCCCAGGCACCTGAGACCTCCCGAGGTCATTGGGACAAACGACTTGTGCAGTCCCAGCTCTGTCATCTCCTCTCTATTTCTCTCCCTATTTTTACAGCACTTTATTCACTTGCTGCGTGTTCTCTACACCCGAAACCCAACCCAGAGCAGCACAAGCCGAGAGCTTTGCTTTCACAGCCTCCAGGGCCCTGACCTGAGCCCTGGCATGTTACTAAAATCACACCCCCACAGGGATGGATCACGGATTCATTAAGGTTGGAAAAGAACTTCAAGATCATCAAGTCCAACCTTTGACCCTACTACCCCATATCATGGAGTCTCAGGTCTCCACTCATTTTTTGGACACTCCCAGGGATGGTGAGTGCACGCCTGCCCCGTGGAGCCTCTTCCAGTGCTGGAACATTCCTTCAGGGAAGTTATTTGCACACCTCGAGGTGGCTCCTTCAGCAAGGAGAACACTGGAATTTGTTTGACACTTTGCCAGAGGGGGCTGAAGAGAAATTTCCCTTCTACCCCCATTTGTCTCAGACACCTCCCACTCCCATCTCCCAAGGAAAGCTGCAGATTCCAGAATCTCTGTCTATGGATCGGAAGTCAAAAAAGAGACAGCAAAGGGTGAGGGAGCATGAAGGAGGACACACTGCCAAGATGGTTAAATAAAGTCTTTTTCTTTCTTCTTTCCTTTTTTAACAGCTCTGTAAAGTGTAAATGTGAAGAAAACCACCCACAGCAAGATGGGTTAAGGAACATTTGTCAATAAGAAAGAAAATAAAAGCAGGCACTAAAACAACAGAAATAATGACTCTGCTTTCCAGATTTTGATTCCAAAATGTCTGGTGCCTCAGGCAGTTATCTGTAAAACCCTTCTCCAGCACAGCACCTCCCTGTTTGCCTCCAATCGTTGGAGTTAACAAATATTCTGTGCGTGAGGGAGAGCTGCTCTGACAGACAGCCCACAGCTACTGGAGGGCTGGGACAGCCAGCAGGGAATGGAGACCAAAGCACCAGAAATATTACAGCAATATATCTTCAGCCTGGAAAGGAATATTTCCATTTTCTTTGTCTTTCCACCCGTCCAAAGGAGCCGCAGCCTTGAACTGCACCTAAAGCAGGGCTTTGTGCTGGGAACCCCTCAGAAATTGCCTCTTCCATGGGAATTGTCTCATCACACTCAGGAATCACCACCCAGCCTGCTCATCTTTATCTGCTGGGACACAGAACCCCGTGGGTGGTTCTCAGTGGCCCTCGCTGTGTCAGGGATTTCCCACGAGGGGAAATCACCCAGAGCAGAGGGAGGGTGGCCCCACGCTCCTGGTGAGAGGAGCACATCCTGCTGCCATCCCTTTTGCTTTCCTTCGTTGCTTCTGGGTTTCCCTCACTGCCCAAGCCCCAGGCCCAGGTAAAGCCCCAAGCTCCACCTGTGCTTGGAGCTGTGATGGTCACAGAAGCAGATCATGGATATTTAAACACCACCTGCCCCACAGCCTGATCCCACACGTTCTGCTTCCATTCCTGCCTTCTGACTGAAAAAAACAACATTATGGGATATATGAAATATCTCATCCACTCTGACACTCAGCACTGCTCATCACAACTTCAGCATTTCTGGGCAATCACTGACATCAGACTGGGGTTAAGAGCTGCCAGGATACCCCAAATAAATACCCTCAGGCTGATCCCAACCCCTCCCAGGTGCAGGAGAGGCAGAGGAAGGGCCGGCCCATGGCTCGGAGAGGTCACCTTGGAGTGACCAGGGCATGGAGCCACTCCCCTGTCTGAACCCCAGGAATCTCCATCTCAGCCTGCATTTCATCCCAAAATTGCTTTTATTCCATTTAGCACTCTTCCATCCATTATCCAGGGATGTAGGAGGACTTGGAGTTGCGTCACCTTCCAGTCCCTGCCAATAAAGTCGTGATTTGATATGGAAACTGTGCATACCATTATATTCTAATTTGATATTTAAAACAAGCTCTGGCAGACAGCTGACTCCTTTTGATGCATTTATCTGATTTCTCTCTGCCTTTTTATCCTGAACATATTCACAGGGAATATGTGGTATCACATTTTTGTTATGCACACCGAATCCATATAACTCCCAGTTCCTTTTTTTTCCCTAGAATTTGGTAAATAGATGAGCATATATTTAAAAAAAATAGAAAGGCAAATGCCAAGGCTGCAAATTGAGTAAAATTCCACCACATGCTGCAGAGAGAGAACTCCTAGAGCTCTAATCTTAGGCACTTGATCTTCATCATCTTCAGCCCTGGCTGTTCTTGCTGCTCTTCCTGTTCCAGCTCCTCATCTCCAATTCCCTTCCCTCTCCTGCCATCCAGGCCTGGCCAAGCTCCCTCGTCTCCTCTTCCTCCTGGATTCCAGATTCCTGCTGCAGCTGAGGGGCTGATGGGGAGGCCCCTGCCCTGGGGAAGGGCCTTCTGCAGGAATATTGGAGCATTTTAAGAGGAAATGAGGACAGAATTTTAATTGCCCCTAATGAGGAGGCTCGTCACGACTCAGGGTGTTCCTGCTTCCCACACTCCCCATGACGGAAACTGGAACGAGATTCACTGAAAGCACAGAAAATCCCCCATATTCAGGATTAGGCTGTGGAATGTTTGGGTGGGAAATTGGGATCCTGCTGCTCGGGCTGGATCAATATCCCTGAGGAGGAGATGGGACAGCACAGGGACAGGCAGCCCTGGCAGGAGGAAAATTCCAGCACTGCAGCAGGGCCAGGTCAGCTGATGGAGCTGTTTGGCAGCGGGAAAAGAAAAAACTGAGGTCAAAAACAGAAAATCCACAGAAAAATGGGAGCAACCAAGAGTTGGGAGCGTCGCTGGAGAGGGACTGGGCAGGGGCTGCTCCTCCAGCCCAGAGAAAAGCAGAACAGTCCCCTCAGAAAGAACATTTCTGCCTCTCCTGAGTGCTCCCCCAAGGGTAACCGGCCTAATTCAATTAAGTTTTAATTTCTAATGAACTCTGGTTATGAAACCACCAGCACCAAGGGATAATTGTGAGCAAACACATTCCCCCGCTCACAGGGAATGCTCTGGGCGAGCCAGAAAACTTTGTCCTCAATGAATCAATAAAAAAAGTAACTCAGAAATAAGCAAGTCTTTCACTGAGTTTTGGAGAATTTGTTTTCATGCAAAATGGAAATGAGCTGGTGGTGGCCACAGAGCTCTGCAGAGCTTTAACATTCTGAAGAATGGGTTCATTTTTACATCACTCAGAGTTATTATTTGAATTGCCATCCCTGCCCCATCACTCAAAATGAATTTTCTCCAAAGAACACTGAATTTTTGTATATTTTATGAACTCAGTGCGCAGCAGAACCCACCATGTGATCCCAAGGAAGATAAAAAGTGTCATTTAAGAGAATGAAGATTACAAACGGTTTCAATTAAAGCCACACAAACCCCTGGATCCTGTTTTCCACATTTCAGTATTTGTCCACGATGTGCACACAAACAGCCCTCCGAAGAACCCTGCCCTCAGTAATTTTCCCTTTCCTTAATCCTGCTGTACCAAGCCTGCTCTCCTGGGATATTAAGAGGATCTCATAAGGACAATCCAACTTCATATTGATTCCATTTCCCAGATCTATAAAATTGGTTGCCTTAGGAAACGCGGGAGCGAAGGAAAAGAACACAACGCGTGGTTTAATTTAAATACCACTTCCAGCAAGAGGGGAAAGCACAAATGGGAAAAAGGCAGAGGCTGCTGCTCGTTTGCTGAGGTTGTGCCTCGTGAAACGGGCGATGCAAAGTGACAGGGGAAGGGAAGATCATTGTTGGAATAACATCAATATCAACACAGACACATCCCGAGCTGGCAAGGGACGGGGGGATCCGAACTCCAAATAACACTGATGGAGCAGTAAATATCATTGAGACAGCGAGGGGGAGGGAGGAGCTGGCTCGGACTAGAGACGGGCTGGGAGAGACTGGGAATAATATTTGCTCCAAGGTACTGCTGGGCAGCAAATGTGCAGATCTAATTAAGGCCTTCTCAGCTTCTCTGTGGTGGGGATTTTTTTCCTTTTCTGTTTTTTTGCTCCCTTTTTTCATCTGGACCACCACAGTTATAGATCACAGTTAATTGGGGCTTCAGGTACTTCCTGCTAATTGTTGAGTTGTAATTAGTGCTGCCTAAGAGGGAGGTCAGCCGTGGAGCTGGGCTGGTGCTGGGCTGGACGTGACAAGACAACCCCACAGTGGCTTCAGACCCAGCCCAGCCCTGCCCCACACAGCCCCACAGGCCCAGGAAAACACAGCTGGGCAGGAGGAGGAACTGGGTTCAGTGAGGAGCACCCCAAGCCTTGCCCTTTATTCTGGTACCAGCACAAAAACCCCATTGGGAATTCAGGAAGGGTTGGCATCCTTCAGGGGGTGAGAGAAAAGGGGGAGAGGGAATTTTAACGTGGGCACATGGGGATGAGACAAAGGGAATGGCCATAAACTGAAAGAAGGGAAATTTAGGTTGGATATTGGGGAGGAATTCCTCCCTGTAAGGGTGGGCAGGCCCTGGCACAGGGTGTCCAGAGCAGCTGTGGCTGCCCCTGGATCCCTGGCAGTGCCCAAGGCCAGGTTGGACGGGGCTTGGAGCAGCCTGGGACAGGGGGAGGTGTCCCTGCCATGGCAGGGGTGGGATTGACATGATTTTTAAGGTCCTTCCAACCCAAACCATCCTGGGATTTCTATGATTTCAAAAGAAGGATTTTTTGGGGATAAACTGTTCTTCTCCTGCCTGTTTCCTTATTTTTGTGCCGAATTCCTTTTCAGCCCAGTTTGCCCTCATTTCTCACCAGCAGAGCCACCCTCGCTTTTCCAGCACAAAGCCTGGGCCCCCAGGAGCCCCATCCCAGGCAGCCCCAGTCCCTGGCCAGGACCTGCCTCGGGCACCCAGCTCCAGCACTGGAGCCCCTCCCCAGCACAGGCAGCAGAGCTCAGCCCCAGCCACAAGTTGTGGCCAGAACTTTTAATTCCAAATCCTTCAGGTTGACATTTCAAGAGGTAACATGACAATTGCTCGTGCTAAATCAATTACTGATTATCAATATAGCACTTAGTGATGTATAATTAGTATGTAAGAGATATATTTAGCTGTAGATTATACCAATAATAAGGGCTACAAGAGCAATGGCTGTATAATTACATTTTATGAATACAGGAAACCTGTGAGAAATGCTCCCAGATTTAATTGACATTTAACAAGATAACTACAGCAAGTTAATTAGAAATTATATGCTAAAAATACGAATTAACTTTTAAATAATATTTGAGCTTGCTGCACTCTAACTGTAGTAGCTGGGTTTGTGCCACCAAAACACCTAAATGAAATAGTCCTTTCAAATACCATCTCTCTAATTCATTTCCCACAAACCAAAGCCTGTATTATCAGCTACTCATTCTGAATCCTTTTTGCTACACGGAGCCTGAGTTGATCAGCTTAGTGAAAGGCTTATTTTTATGGTCCTTTCATACTTTTTAAAAATGAGATTTCTCTTACGTTTCTTTCAGCAACCCAGAGAAAAGATTCCAGTTCAGCTGTGCCGTCAGCTTTGAACCCAGAACAAAAATGCAAAGTAAGGCACTGACAAGCTTTTAGACTCCCTGCAAGGTGATACATCAGGGATTCTGACAGAGCTAATACAGCCAGAAATTTGGAGAATAAAACGGCCCTGAGCTGGTTCTGCTGTGGCTGGGTGGAACCACAAAGGAAATGTAATAGAGGCTCCTTAGCACAGCTCTGTTATTTTTAGATCCAGGTATGGCAGCATGAAGAGGATGGAAATGTGGCTCAAAATTCAGTTTGCTGCAGGTTCTGTGGGGCCAAAGCACAGCCACAGGTCCCTCCTGTGCCTTTTCCAGAGCCCCCAGCATCGCTGGGATCATCCTGGGAAGGCACTGGGATCTCACCAGCTCCAGCAGATCTGAAATCTGCAGCTCAGCCACTGCTGCTTTTCATCGTTGTGCATCAGATCCTCACATCCACACATCATTCCCAGGGGTTTATTACTCCCTGCCCTGCCAAACTTTGCCTCTCAGTCATCCCAGCTGAACTCATCTCCATGGAGGGCTCTGAGCCCCTCTCCTGAGCAGGGCTCTGGTCCCTGCCTGCTGCATCTGCCCCTGAGAGGGAGCTCAGTGGCCCAGAGGAGCAAATGGGCCACCATCAGCAAGGGAAAACGGTGCCACTTCTGCTGTGCCTTGTCCCAGGGAACTCCAAGGTCTCTCCTGCAGCTCCTCCTTGGCAGCACCCCCTCGTTGGCATTCCTGGCACACATCCCAATAATGCACACACACAGCACTCGTGATTTACTGCCCCTGCTCTTGGGAACGGCGCCTCCTTCCATAGATCACGGCAGGAAATGGGGAAAACAAGATGATAAAGCAGTGAGGGACTGGAGGGATGACCTGAGCTGCACCTGGGACTGCAGCACTGAGCTGCTGCTGGGAAGTGAGGGGCTGGCTTTGAGCCAGGCACAAGCAGAACGTTTTGGACCAGAGCTGCAACAACTCTAAACCTGGCCCAAGGCCTGATCTACATCTGATCAGAAGTTTGGAAAACCTTTAAAAACAAAAGGCAAAGCCTTTTATTGTCCCAGCCCTCCCCTCTCCATCCAGGGAGAGCAGCAGAGTGCCCAGAGTTCCACTGCCAGGGGTTGTGTTTCGTCCTGGTTACAAACCCTGCCCAAAGCAAAGCCTTGGGGGACAGAAACAGGAAACAGAACTGAGGAAAAAAGGTGCTTTCTGAGAGACAGGAGTGTGGGCAGAGCTCCCCTTTGCACGGCTGTCACACAGTGCCCCCTTTCCACACCCCAGGTGGGTGCTTAGAGGGATTCTGCTGAAGGAATTTTTCCTGCCGTGAGTGCCAGCCATTGGAAACAGATAAATCGTGACGAAATAAAGTGATGGGAACAGCTTTTCCTGCAGCTGATTCCAA
The DNA here is from genome assembly GCA_026261815.1 of Monarcha castaneiventris obscurior. Taxonomy (NCBI): domain Eukaryota; kingdom Metazoa; phylum Chordata; class Aves; order Passeriformes; family Monarchidae; genus Monarcha; species Monarcha castaneiventris. The sequence continues at coordinate 271,102 of JAMPIT010000451.1, forward strand.
ACCCCAGCAGTTCATGTGCCCCTGGCTCCCACTGACCCCTCCCCTGGTCATCCCTGCACCTGTGTCTCCAGCCAGACTTTGGGAATCCCACTGCCAGGGAAGAGCAGGGCAGGCAGAGCTGTGAGCTGGAATTTCCTTCAACACCCCGACAGCTGGGGGGGATCTATTCACTGCTTCTGCCCAAACTCTCCCTCAGGAGCAATGATGGATTCTTTCAGGACAATGGGGTTTTCTCCTAAGAGCCATGAGGAAGCTTTGGATGTTTTGCTGAGCTTCTCTGTAAAACATATTTTAAAGAAGATAAAGTACGTGTTTATATGAGTTCCTCTTCTGTAAAAAAATATTTAAAGAAGATAAAGTACATGATTATATGGGTTCCCCTTTTCACTTTTACTTGGTCAGTAGATTAGTCAAGATTGATTTTTCTGCATGAGAGGGAGAGGCCTAAGGTTAAAAGATAAAAGGGTAGATTCCTTTTAAAATGTAATTTAGATTTTTCTGGTATTAGCTCCAGTATCATCACAAAATCACTTCAATTTTCCAGGAGCACCTGAGCCCTGCTGTACAGCTGCAGGGAAGCAGGAAAGGTCTCCTCTGGCAAATGGAACAGCTGAGGACCTGCAGAACCTGCCCTGTGTGGGGTCCCTGCCTGGGGCCCCCGAGCCTGGGCCCTCCAAGCATCTGCCACACGAGGGACATCAGTGACAAAAGTTCTGCTGAATTTACCTCCTTTTGCTGTGGTCGGTGCAGGTTTAGAATCGAAGTTCTCAGAGCTCAGGTCTGAAAGAGTCACCCTGTGGGTGAAGCCTGGGCTTTTGGGTGGATCTCAGGGGAAAGTTCTTCCCCCAGAGGGTGCTGGGCACTGCCCAGGCTCCCCAGGGAATGGGCACTGCCCCGAGGCTGCCAGAGCTCCAGGGGCGTTTGGGCAGCGCTGCCAGGGATGCCTGGGGGGATTTTGGGGTGTCTGTGCAGGGCAGGGGTTGGACTCTGATCCCTGTGGGTCCCTCCCAGCTCAGGACATTCCACGATTCCATGACCAGGACTCTCTCCCCAGTCCATGCTTTCATAAACTGTGCAAAGCTTAGAGCTACAGAGGGGATTCCAGATCTGAGCTGCTGTTACCAACAACAGTAAATTAGGGGGGAAGAGGCCGATGATGTGAAACTCCCATCACTTGTAGAGTCAGGGCTCAGCCTTTAGTCTGAGCTCAACGTTCTCACCCAGCCTTCTCCTGCTGACTGCTCCTGCTGGAGAGCAGGAGATCAGAGCACACAGGGCTCTGTACCTGGAGCTCTCCTGTTGCTGGGAACGGTGTCTTTGTACAACATGTCACAGTGGGCTGGCTGAGTGACTGGATTATTCACCAAGAATAATTGAGCTGATACGTTTCAGCATTTTTCTTTGAATAAATTATTTGCAAATAAACATTTTCATTATTCGACCATCTCTGATGTTCCATTAGCATTCAGTGAATTATTTATTCAGCAGCTTTTCCCATCAATCACTGAATAAATTATTCGCAAATAAATTATTCTACCAGCTTTTGCTTTAAAGATGTCCCTTTGAGAACAATAGCTTCCCAGAATAGCAAACAGGCAAAGGGAGCAATTTAAAAGGCCTGATTCTCATCTGGGTTGTCTTGGTGCAAATCTGGAGGATTATCATGGAAATTCCTGGCCTTTTTCCACGTTTCCATGTCTGTGAGTCAGATCGTGGTGCCACAGTGCTCGGCTCTGCCAAAGCAGCACAGAGATGCTCGGAGCCCTCAGAACCAATCTTTGCCCACATCCTAAGAGGCAGCTTCACTCCCAGCTCAGAAATGGAGCTGGGTTTGAGCAATCTCCAATCAAACCAAGGGCTTAGGTCCCACAAATATCCCGGGAGAGGTGGGGATGTTGGCACTACCCCAGATCCCTGCTCCTGCCTCCCTCCCTGCCAGGCAGCTCTGTTACCACACCTCGGGTGCAGAATAAACTCAAATCTCCTCCGTGCACTGAGCCCAGCCCAGGAATTGTTTGTGCCTGGGCCAAGCAGGATGAAAGCCTGTTAGAACTAAACGAAGGCTCCATTTATGCCAACTTTAAGGCATAATTGAGGTGCAGCACAGGGGAATTTGCTGAACTCCTCTGTCCTTGTGACGAGAAAGAGCCGCTTTTGTTCGGTGGCACAAAAAGTCGCCCTCATTAAAAAAACCACCTTTATCAAAGCCCACGCAGGATTTGTCACCCCCCCAGATGGTGGGGCCTTCCCGAGAGAGGCACAGAGGAGCTGGGGGAGGCAGGGGAGAGAGGCCTCGGTGTCAGAGCTCCCCCAGCCTCACGTGAGACGAGCCCCGGAGCGCGCGGGGCTGTGCCAGAGCTCGTGTGAGCCCTACCTGGGCTGCCTGCTGCTATCACTGCAACAAATAATTGCTAATTTGCACAAAATGAACGAGTGAGACACAAAGTAATTGTATGAGGGGGGACAACCCAACAATAACATTAAGATCTGTAATTGACTTAATACCAGACGCTCTTCCCCCGGTGAACCTCTCCTCATCCTCGGAGTAATTGTGTAATGACATTTATGTGGAATAGACTTGTGACATTATAAATGACACTTATGTCAGGATTGTCAGGCTGTGACAGGCTCAGAGACAGCTCCAGTGAGAAATTAATCACTTCTGAGGCTTGAAAGTTGCTCATTTATCGCTGCCAAATAACATCTTGCAAAAACAAGCTCTTGCAATGAAATGCAAGCTCCCAGCCACCTCACCCTCCAAGATGTGTTTTCTACGTATGCAGAACCTTCCTGGAGAGCCTGCAGGAATGGGGCCCTCACCCTGCATGGTCAGCCTGCTCCAAGAACACAAATATTGTCATCTTCTCCATGTCCCCTCCTCTCAACATCCCAGCAGCTTTTAGCAGCTCTTTCTGGAGCACAGCCTCTGTAAATCTGCACAGATCTCCATCTCTGTGTTCTACATTTCCAGGGCTGCAGGTCGTGAAAGGGTTAAATTATTTATGGGGGAGAAAAGGACGTTTTGAAATGCACTGTACATAATGAATATCACAAAAAACAGAACAGAAAACCTTCTCCAGATCAGTGTAGGGGCTATTATTAGACTATCAAACTGTCATTTTTCAAAGCATTTCAATTGTCACCATTTTTTCTAATGGCTTCTAAAGCATTATCTAATGCCTGGGCCAAAAAAACTGGAGAGGATCAAAGCATGTTGGAAAGCAGCAGTCAGGCTGCATGACAAATGAGTGTTCGCAGGCTAAACTCTTCCCATCCATTTGCCTTCCAAAATATTTGTGAACTTCAAACCAAGATGACTTTATTTGTGTTCTGGGGGTTTTTTTTCAAAAGATTCAAGTGTCCTTAGGATTTTGCCTTCTCTTTTTTCATGGTATGGGAACATTTAAGGGGAAGGATGACCCAGCCGTGTCCTGCTGCAGTTTCGGTGTAGCTGCCGTGACCCTGCAGGTCCTGTGGGCCAACAGGGAGAGGTGGAGGCCTCCAAAAGAAAACCTGGAAGTGTTGGATGAGGATGGGAGCATCTGGTGGAGGCTGCAGGGAAGTGTCCTGCACACTCAGAGCGTTTGTGCTCTGTGTGCCATCAGTGCCTGGCTGTGTCCGAGCTGCCGAGCCCCTGGTGCTGGGCCTGCTCTGCCTTCAGGTCGCCTGGTGGCCTCCTCCCCCAGGACCCCGAGGGACACAGAGGGGACACTCCAGCACTGCTGTGATCTCCCTCCTCCTGCGCCTCTCCCAGACCACGGTGGTGTCTCCTTGTTCTGCATTTCCACAGGAATTCCATCAGGAATTCCTGCCAGGGCTTCCGGGCTTCTGTCCCCTCCTTGGGGACTCCCCACTCCTGTCCCCAACGTCCCACCCCTCCAGGGGCCTGAAATCCATCCCCCAAAGCACCCAGGATTAGGCTGTTAATGGAACATTTGTTATTTCCAGCCCCAATGACAATGGAATTCACCAACTGCTTCGGTTTAACCGAGTGTGACAGCAGCAGCCTGATTCCACAGCCTAATTAAATTACATTATTTTCTAGGTGGAGCTTTATGAGCAGAGGTGAAGAGTAATGATACGAGCAAGGCACGGAGTCACACGGACTTGTTAGACCCGGGACTTCTGTCCAGATGGCAAAATGAGTTATTCTATTTCCATCTCTTTGAAATGTCACAGTATTTGCCTGTGTTTAATCTGGGGCTTGTTTATGCACAGAGTCACTCTCAGAAGAGCAAACGGGAGCTGCTCAGAGGGAAAATGACAGCCCTGGCTGCAGAAAGGAGGAAAAACCTGGATTTTCTCCAACCCACCACTTCCCATGGTCAAAACCACTGCTTTAAACCCAACATCATTGCTGCTGGATGGCTCAGGGAGTTATTGAGCAGTGATAAGGAATTGATGGGAAGAGGATTCCCAAGGCTGCTCTCTCTGCCTGTATCCACGAGCTGCCTCTGATGGGAACAGAGCCCAAATTCCCTGCCTGCCACCCACCTCCAGAAAGCCACTCTGCAAACTCAGCCAGTTTTTGCTGAAGTTTTCCTTGGTGAACAAGTGGTTGGAATCCAGCTTTGCATTATGGGTGTTCAGAGGCAAAAAAAAAAAAAAAAATATATTGCAGGCTCAGAGACTTTTCTGAAATCGTAAACAAAAAGGGGAGAAATGCAAGAAGTGGATATATAAGTTTATGGCCTGTGAAATTGAATTGCCTTTTACAGGTCCTTGCCTTTGGATGGACAGGGAGAGGGTTTGGCATCCTATGGGAGATGGGGATAAAAGCTGCCAGCACAAGGGGAAGGGGCTGGGCTGGCTGATTAAGGATGCAAATTCCCCAGGAGCTCAGGGAGCCTGGATTTCAGGGCTGAAGAGAATCCCAGACTGGTTTGGCTTGGAAGGGACCTCAAAGCTCATCCCGTTCCACCCCTGCCAAGGGCAGGGAACTCTCCCCTATCCCAGGGTGCTCAGAAGTCTGGGAAGTTTCAGGAATTGGAATTCCAGCAGGAATGTGCCTTGGTTTGTAGATCACCAGCAACACAGAGACATAAATACAGGATGGCAAGGAGCAAAAATCCATGTCCTAAATCACCAGAGAGGCAGGAAAAACAGGGCAGGGGAAGGAAAAACCTTGAAGTGATTGGAAAGTGCTGCATTATCCCTCCAGCACCGCTCAATCCCAGCTCTCCTTCCTCAATGTAAATTGTTCTCTGCATCAGCCTGTCAGGTATTGACAGGGAATCTGCCTGACGTGGAGGTATCTGGATTTTGCAGGAGAAAACCGATGTAATTTGATGGAGCTGGGGCCAGGGATAAAATAAGAGAGACAGCAACCCAGTTTTATCACCTAATGGGTTTTTCAAAAGTTGCTGCAAGTTCCGTACCCAAATCCTGCCTGATTCCTGTCAGGGCAGAGGTCCCAATTTATCACCTCAGCACTGGCCCAGCACATCCCAGGCCAGGGCCCTTCCCAGCCTGTGGTTAACAGCTGAGTGATGTGGATATGAGGGATGCAAGGGATGGTGAATCTGCTCTATTCCCTCAGGAGTTTACTCCAGAGGTCTGATCTTGTTTAAAAGTGTCCCTTCTTCCCAAGTTATTTTTTCCTAACCTCACCATTCAGACATGAGGTTTCACAGCATCTTTTTCATGGCATTAAAGGAGATTTCAAACCCACCTGTCTCCTTTGCCCTTTGGGCCTGGCAAAGGAGTGAAGAGCTGCTCAAGAGCAGAGATTTTGCCATCAACATTCAGGAGAAAGCAGAGCCAAGCTGAGCCCAACTGGGTTTCTAAACTCCTCCATGAGAGTAAAGTCAGAACCAAGCTTTAAAAATCCTGAGGGGTTAAACACAGAGCCCTCAAGTTATGTGTGAGACCATCAGAGAAATCCCTCAGGGAAGGAGGCTCTCAGCACATTTCAAGCCTGGTGTGTTTGGTGTGTCCCCGGTACCTGCTGGGTTTTGTAGCACTGGAGTCCAATAAATTGATTTGGGTGATGCAGGGAGAATTAAGCAGGAGCTTCATTGCATTGACTGGAGACCAAACTCCAGGAAGGCATCACTAACTTGTAGGAGCCCTGCAGTCTCATCTACACAATCAATAGTTTTGTTTATCAATTTAGGCGTGGTAATGGGAGCTGGGGAGGGGAGCAGGAAAAAGCCACGGCACCTTCACCCCTGGGAAGTCTGGAGGGGCAACTGAACAGGGTTTGTGAGCAGGGGCAGGTGGGGAAGGGCTTGTATTTAGAATGGGACCTAAACCAGAACATAACAATAGCCACAGCAGAGAGGCCGTGAGCATCCCGTAAATGCAGCGGGAGAATAAAAAGCATTTTTAATGTAAAAAGGCATCTTTTAATGTAAAAAAGCCCACACTTCACTTTGACTGCAAAGGGCCTGTGACAAAGGCACAAATCTGAGGATGCAGATGGGCACTGGGGGGAAGGACAAAGGCAGCTGAGCAGAGCAGGTACCGATTCTCATGCAAAGCCCCTACACTTTCTAGCCCTTGAAAATTCAATACTTTTAAGATTCTGGCTCGAGTTCTTAAGTGCTGAGAAAGGCAAAGGAGTAATCAGGATAAGTGAGATTGGCTTTCAGCAGGTGAAAGGAGGAATGGGATGCAGGAATGGGGATGCTGGGGAGGCCTGGACCCCCTGTGCTCCCTCCAGCAGCTCTGGGACACCCCTGGAGCCCCTCTGCTCCCTGCCAGGACCCTGCTGCCTCCAGGGGCAGGAGGAGATGGGGAAGAGCCTCCTCCCGAACTCAGCAGCTGCCAGAAAAGCTGGGAAAAGCTCAGCAGGGAATTCCAAGTGCACCAATCCCAAAGGGAGGGGGCCCAAAGTGCCACGGTGGTGAGGGGAGAGGAGCAGGGCCCATGTCCAGTGACACCTGCACTGGGCCCCAATTCCACAGATTTTCCCTCTCCCAGAGAAAGAGGACCCAGAAAGGCTCTCATTCACCCCAAAGATGCCTCACCCCTCTGTGACAGTGCAAAAACCCGCAGATTTCACCAAGACATTCACTGAGGAGGAGACCCAGAGTGAAATGAGCTCCTTGCCCGTTCCCGGGTCATGTTGGTCGTTCCTGTTAGGATTTGCAGCTGGAATTTTCAGATGTGTGAGAGCTGCCAGCACCCAAAGCGTAGCAGGAACTGAGTTAACTCATTTATGTGTTTTAAAACTTGTAGCAATAATAATCATTATCATTACAGAGCACTGTAAGTGCTAACAATAATAAGAATAATAACTATTACTGCCAGCAGTTACCATGATTATTACTATTATTACTTCCTACAGTATTAGGGATCAATTCAGCTGGGAGACAAATGAGCACCAGGCTGGGGAGGGAAGTGGGAAGGCTAAAGACAAAAAGGGAATGCTGGAATAAACAATCCTATTCCCTTCTTTTTTGGCAACACATGATAAAAGACATCCAGCTGTCCTCGCTCCGAGGAGGGGCACTAATGTATCACCTACCCCACTTGAAAAGCTTACAGAAATCTGCTTATATTTTTTAATCATCCCGCATTTTAGACCTTTAAAATACAAATATGGATTTCAAACATATCAGGGGAACAAATTAACTCAGAAAAATGGCCGTACTTTCCAAGGTTGCACCTGCCATGAAATTGCTCCAAGTTTGCATTTTCCCCGAGTCTCTGGTGTGTCATTAGAGCAGATTGATCGCCCTCCTCTCCCGGCAACTCCCCCATTAGAGGGTTATTGTATGGAAATTAATGGCAGGCCTGAAACATTTCTTTTGCAGCTGCAGTAGTAGAAGTCAGTTTTGATTAAGCACTCGAAACCCGGCAGACTGAGGTGATCTCTTTGCTTTAGTTCCCTCTTTTATTATCACTGGTGTCAAGTTTTGTTACTTTAGCCGTTCCCCTGGTACTCCCACTGCATCCTTGGGTAATAATAGGGGTAATTCTTTTTATGTGCACATCTATTTATTTTAAATATGTACAGACTGATCCTCAGTGGTGTGAAATAAAACCCCAGCACCCCTCCCAGCACCCTCGTCACAGCCCTGGGAATCATTCCTGCTCATTCCAGAGGCTGAGTGGGGCAGGGCAGGGTGGGAATGGACACCAGGAGCGTGGCTGGGTCTCTGCTGTCACCCCAGGAGCTGTTTGATGTGATGTCACATTTAATGTGCACCTGCTCTGGCTCTGGGTCCCCTTCCTCTGCCCAGTTTAACCCAGTTTAACCCATTTTAACCCAGTTTAACCCAGTTTAACCCAGTCCCCGATGGCAGCAGGGAAACAACAGAAGAGAAAGTGGCTCCTGTGAAAGGAGCCCGAATTTTGGGACAGGCAGGTATCAATCTAAGGCCTGCTGGAGAGGAGGGAGGGATCCCTGTGAGATGCAGGGCCAGCTACAGCACTCCCAGCACAGCTCCTTCCACTGTCCCGAGGGCTCCTTGCAAACAAGGAGCCTTTCTGATAAAACTTCCACATTCAGTGACAAAGTACTGAGCTGCAACTCCCCATTTATCTTATTAAATGGTCCCAGAACAGCTCTGAAAAATGTATTTAACACAAAGATATCTATTAATTAATAAGCACATTAGTCAGCAATCAATACTGGGCTGATGATATTGTTTAAATTATGCATGGATAATAAGGATCTGGTTCTGCCTTCCTCATCTGTTTTAAGGCATATATTGAAAACGAGTAGTGCAGAACGGCTTTGCATTTTAAAAAGTTTGATTAAAATAATTTTTAAATAGACTAATCCTATGAACATATTATATTGCATAAAATTAGCCCTGAGCACAGTCAGTTTATCACCTCAGTCTCTTCACAGCCCATTGATTAAGCAGACACTGGGAGCAGCCTGTTCCTTTCTCTGCAGTTGGATTTTATTGTGGGGACATTGTTGTGTGTTTGAAAAGCCTGAGCAGGGCATCCCTGGCAGCTCTTCTCTCCTGGGCTGCACCAAGTGTGCAGCTGAGTCTGAGCTGATCCCCACTGCCACTGCTATTTCCTGGGGGGACAGAAGTGATTTCACAACAAACCCCCAGGATGTCCCAGCCCAGTCCCACAGGACACACCTGGCTCCTCCTCTGGATGTCCAAGTTTGCTTCTGAGCAGGGTTGTCAGAAATGGGAATAACGTAATAAAAGTGAAGAAAGTCAACGGAATTATCCTGGCATTTGCTTTGGTACCACTGCTGTGGTTTAATAGAGCTGAAATTCTCAGCCTGGACACCCTCAAAGTGGATTTAAAAGTATTTGTTTTACGCTCAGAAGCTGGCTGCATAGGGATAAAGTTAATATATTATAATATTTAACGTACTAATATTTATATTAATATGTTTAAGTGATATGAAATTAATTTCAGTCATTTACACAAGCGGTTTTACCTGGATAGTTTTAAGTAAATTGGCTGAAGCTCATTTACCTGAGTGTACACAAGCCCCAGAGCCAACAGATTTGCTTTTAAATCATTCCTCTGAACATCTCCTGTCCTCCCTTCCTGCACAGGCACCTAAAGGAGCTTCTCCAGCTCCAGCTGGTTCTGCACAGCCACAAATCCACATTGGGCAGGGTTTCCTGCAGCTCCCTGCAGAGCAGCTCCTGCTCCACTGGGATCGGGGTGGGACTCGTGGGTTTGGCTCTGCCCGACCCCAAAATGCAAAGCCAACGCCAGCCTGTGGCAGGAGGACTCTCACAAAGCCACAGGAATTAGGGAATAAATGGATTTTCCCAGCCACGCTGCGTGTCTGGGTTGCTGAGGAATCCAGGTGGGAGTTTTCTCTCAGTGATTTAACCACTGGCTCTGAGTGGCTGGGGAGGAAGCCTGGCTGGGACTGCCCCTCCCTGCCTGGGATCATGGATCTGATCCAAACAACAGCCTGGACAGCCCTGGACATCAGCACGGACACCAAGGGCTCACCATGGATCAGATCATGGATCTGATCCAAACAACAGCCTGGACAGCCCTGGACATCAGCATGGACACCAGGCCAGGAGCCCCAGCACCAGAGCTGTGAGCTGAGCACAGCCTGGATTTACCTCAGCAGCTCTGAAACCTCCCAGACAGAACCATTCTGGAGGTCAGCACAGAGGATGCTGCAGCACCTGTGGCACAAACAGAACTCCGTGTTCTCATTGCTGCAGCTCCAAATCAGCTTTAGGGTCTCCACGCGTTGCTTCCTTAATGATGTGAAACATAATAGCCTCAGCTGTAATAAAGATGAATTACTTTTTAATAAAATAATAAAACTCCGGTAAACACTCAAGGTTTATCACTTAATTTATCCCCAGTGCTCAGACAGAAAAAAACTTTCTTGCTACTTGGTTTTTAATATTGCCAGTGATTAGGTTTCAATAACCCTCTGCCAGCAGCGTGTGCCTCATTTCCCTGGACAGGCAGGGCAGGCCATAACTTCCTCTCCATCAGAGCTCTAATGCTGTAATTTAGAACTTCTGTCAAGATGAAAGATCTTCCCAGGGACCTGCAGCAGGCCCATGGCAACACTTTGGCAGAGGGCTGGATAATGAAGTTTTCATTATTAAATAAAGATATTTTAGGAATGTCATAACCTATAAATCCATTCTTCTATAACACATCAGTGCAATATTTTGTTTATTCCTCATCCACTGATTCCACCCTGCCTGCAGCTCCCCATTCCCTGGTTTTTGGCTACCGTGCCAGCACTTTGGGGTTGCCATAGAGATAAATTCCAGTGTCTCTCCCTGGGGTGGGATGGGGAGGGCAGGGCTCACATCCCTCTGCTGGCTGATGGGCTGAGCCTGCAATTTGGTGTTACCCGAAGGAAACGCTGCTGTGGCACATCAAGAATTCTGGAAAGAGGGGGATTTTCAGGAGGAAATAAAGTGCAGCTGAATGGTGCCACGCTGGCTCTTAGGCAAAGGCAGCAAGGGAAAGCCAAGGCAGGTCTGCAATGAAAAAGTTTCCCTGCACTTAAAGCTCACTGAGACAAATCAATAGATACCAGCAGGGAACTTGGTGCCTCCTAAAAACACCAGAAAGGAAATCAGGAATTGAGCAAGGACAAGCCTGCTCACCTGTCAAAAAATTCTGTTTATTTTCAGACTTTGAAAGCAAACTGCAAACCCTGTCAGCACTTGAATTGATTGAAAATAATTTTCCCCTTCCAGTATTAAGCAAACAGGAAAGTTCCGTGTGGCAGCATCAATGGTGTCTGTAATGGCTTGCTAAGATCCTGCTAATTAAAAAAAATAATCTCATTTGAAGATAGTTAATGGATTCAGCATTTCTCCAAAGTATTAGGAAGGCAACATTATCTGAACTTGGGGCCTGGGTGATTACTGCAATTAGTTGTGATTCAATTCACTGAAGAAAAATGCACAAAGGAATAACCACTGGCAACAAAATAAATGTCCTGGAATTGTGCTACCAACTGCTTTGATTTTGTCTTAAGTTCAGAATTTTGATGCTGCCACGATGCTTTAATTGCAGCCCTGATTTCACATCACTGGCCTTGATTTATCCTATTAATGCTTTTCTCCCTTTTCCTGAGACAACCTCAGTGAATCCCTCCAGATCTGGGAGTTCTCCCTGTTCAAACCCGATGCCAGCTTAGAAAACATCCCACAGCACGGGGGTGAAAGGATCTGGGATTCTGCATTACGGGGATGGAGCACCCTTTGCCAGGTTCGGTTGTTGCCTTCAGCACCATCAACAAAGGGTTCAGGATTCTGGGCTCTGAGGGCAAACTCTGCTGTGCCAAGGACAGCCAGGGTGGGCCCGGGGCAGCAGAGGTGGCACCGTTTCATTTGGCACCTTGGGAGAAGCCAGGGATGCTCTGCTGGCTGCCCGAATTCCCACCCTCACGCTGGGACTTCAGAGCTGCAATGTGAAAATCGGATTTTTCCACTCAGAGAAGTCCTGGTGCCCTTTTCTGGGGACAGATGTGCTGGGCAGGACAGAACCAGGGGCAACGGAACTGAACAAGAAGCTTCCCCCTATGCCTTTGGCTGGAGAGTTCCTGGTGAGCACTCACTGCCTCTGGAATTATCTCACAGTTCTGCTGCCTCCCAAATGATCCCATTCCTCTCTGTTTTAAGCAATTTCTAACCTCCCTTCCCCAGCACAGATGAAGTTGTGGGTTTGCACAGCTGCGTTTCAGTGGCAATGCTGAGTTCTAGAAGGGGAATCTCTATTCCTATGAAAATCTCCCCGAATTTCAGCGCAGGGTTCCCACGATAAAGCTCCAGAAGAGCTCGAGGCGAGTCAGGACCAAAGGAAAGCAGCAGGCAGATAAGGATCAGCACTCAGATCCCGCTTTCTCTTCCTTAAAATAAACAAATAAACGAGTAGGGATGGAAAGGAGCGAGGCTCGGGAGCTCCTGGCTCCACTAGGGGTCTGTCTCCACTCAGCATCAGCGCCCGGCAGCTCCGGAGCCGGGCTGGGAGATCTCCTGTCCCGGCCTGGGGAGATCAAAGCTCCGCATCCTCCTGGTCGGCACCACCCTGGCAGGGCTCCGAGTGCTCCGGCTGCCATTTCCCTATCAGCAGCATCTCCAGGGATAAAGTTCGAGCCCCGCTCGGCTCCCAGCTGCAGGAGCCGGGATGTGCCGGGTGGGTTCCGGGGCACCTCGGGGTGGGTGGCCGTGCTGGGCCCGGGGCTGCTCTTGGAAGTTCTTCTATTTATGGAAATCATCGCCTTTCATTTCGCTTAATTAAAGCACCCGGAGCAATCGGGCTCCCGATTCCAGGAGATGAAAGGGATTTTGGAAGGCAGACAGGGACCAAAGCCGGAAGCCTAAACCTGAACCGAGTGTTTAGTGGGAAGACGACAAGAGATTTAAATCCAGGCACAGATTCAGCCCCATCCCAGCTAAATGCTGAACTCTGATTCCTACTGAGGAGTTTAACCTGCACTTATTAATGCAAAATACCACATTCTGGAATTTATTTCTGTTTCCACTACTGGCCAAAACCATCATAATTAATGTAAAAAGCAGCTATAAATGACAATGCAAACTACACTCCACTTTCCTGATTTATCCAGTTCTAAACTAATTCAAATAGTCACCTGAAATGCACGTTTTTCATTTCACAGAAAAACTGTGAGATAAAATTCTCCTGGCATCACAGAAGTGCTACTCAGAGCAGTAAAAACACACAAAGATTGAGCAGATCAATCCCACTCCTCTGCTGCTAAATGGGCTTACAGGAGATCCACTCGTGGAAAGGATATTTGGGGTTTTGTGGGTGAGCCCATCCATCAGAACCTCGGTACATTCAGACTCCATTCCATGCCTTTATCTGTTCTGGCATCAGGAATATTCTGATCTCATCCTCAGCACGGCAAACCCAGACCCAGCATCAGCACTGCAGGAGGCTCTGGGTTTGTGCCAGAGCAGTGTGGTGAGCTCAGCTCCCAGCCCTGGGCCATCCTGCCTCACCCCCAGCCACCTCAGGCGAAGGCACTAACAAATGGCAAAAAGCAGCTCTGGAGGTGATTCCAAATTTGTGTTTTCCAGGTGGCAGCAGAAATACCCAACTCTGATCTCTGGGCAACACAGGGGAGCAGCTCACTGATGTTTAATTCCCTTTATGGCCCCCCAGGGTGCTCCCCAATGACCCCTTCACTTGCAGGAGCTGCTTTTTATCCCTCTGAGTTGTACAAACCCCCCCATTTGTCGCTGTGACATTGCCAGTGTCTCTCTGATCACACTGGTGGCACTCCAGGTCTGTTACACCACTGGCAATGGATTAGATGTAAAATAAAATCCACATAAACATACAGAGGTTGGCTCAGTCCCGTAAATTCAAACTGCATTTCAAAAGGAGCCAAGTGCCCTTGGCAGAAGCACCAGGAGAAGTCACCCCCTGTGAGGGGCTCCTCAGCACAGACAACACCAGGAGATTTTTATACTCTCTGTTTCTTATCAGACACTGACTGACTTTCCCCAGGGTCCCCTGGAAAACGCCACACGAAAATATCCCGTGGTTCCAGCTGGCCAGCGAGGTATGGGAGCAGGGAAATGAATCTGCTGAGCTAATGAAGCTTAGGTCAGGACTGGGTAAACACTGCAGGAAAGGATCTGCAAACATTTGTTCAACTGAAGGCTTGGAATGGGTTCCAATGGCCCCCACGAGTCCCAGCATCTCCCAAGCCTCTCCTGCAGCCCTTGCACAAATGGACTCACGTTGAAAAGAGTATCCAGACAAAGCATCACAAAAACACAGGCAAATACATGCTCAGATCTGAGCAGTTGCACAAATATTTCCTCTGATGAGTAATGGCAGCCATGGCCCTCATGCTGAACTGGGAGTCACCTGCCTGCAAGTCCAGAATGCCCCATGGAGGAAAGAACACGGAATGGGGGAAAGCACTGGGCTGTGACAGAGCTGTTCTGGCAGGATTTGGTAATATTTGTTAATATTTCTACTAAGATTCAACCCAACATCTTTCACCTGGTTAGAAATTCACTGAAACATCTTTGGAAGCTATTCCTGGTATCGCCCCATTTCTTTAAAAGCCTCTGAAGCCCTCTCTGCAGGACTCTGTGCATCCCAGGCCTCTGGCAAACACCTGTCAGTAATTTCTGGATTATCCCAGCTCCAACAACGCCAATGTTCCTCCAGCAACTCAACCTGAGCACGGGACCAAAGCACGGTGACACCGCTGTGGGGCAGCTGCTCCTTGGTGCCTGAGCACCCCGGGGCTCACAGGAGAGGGGAGAGGTGGAGGTGAGGAAAGTGAGAGGTGGAGGTGAGGAAAGTGAGAGGTGGAGGTGAGGAAGTCACCAGGGCACTGCTGAGGAGGCGGTGGGAGGGGAGCAATGGCTGAGGTCAGAAGATGCACTGGGGAAGGGTTTCTGCAGGGCTCTGGCAATTGCCCACCCCAAATCAAGCTCCTACTGGCTCAGCCGAACTCAGGAAACCTGACACTGTGCCAGGAGCCTCTGACAAGCTGGATCTTGAAGCCTCAGAAAACAACGCCCTGACAACTTATGTATTTGCATAAACATTATTTAATCAGTTCTGTGCCATCTCATTTCTACGGGAGGCTGTGCCCAGACAATTTCCAAAAATGAATTTAAATGCAGTAATTCTGGTGGGAATAGCTCTCCCTGTGACACCTCCTGGGGGCGAAGTGTGCTGGAGGAGAGGCCAGGCAGGGACGAGGAGCCCCGATGTCCCTGTGCTGGCTCGGACAGAGCCCCGCACTGGGCTGCAAGCTCAGCCCACACAGTCCAGGGGGTTTAGCGAAGACTCTGGTGGTGAATGCTCTTCCAGCAGCTTCCACTCCACAATTTGGGACTAATAACTCATTTCTAAGACATTAAAATGATGTGTTGTGAGTTGTACTGATGACAGTTCTGTGCTAAATAGCCCCTGTGCTTTCTCCAGGGCTTCTGCTGAATGTGTTTCCAGAATATTCCTGCATATTCGACCTGTGCCACGTCTTTCCTTGAAAGAACAGACCTTCCTGGATTCCTCTGACTTGGTCTTTGGAATGGGAAGTATTGCTCAGAGGAACTCCAAGCCTTTGAAGATAATTCATACATTGGTCAACAACTGTAATAATGCAGCTAAAATTACAGTGTGCTCCAAGCACTGAACATTAAAGACACTGCATTTTATAAAACTAATAAATCAAACATGGCAAGGGCTCAGCTTCTGGCTGAATGCAGATAATGGGAGCAGCTCCACTTCCCCGAGTGGCAGCGGGGTTATGCACTCGGAGTCACTCTGCCTCCCGAAGTCAGGAATCAGCAGCGATTTTGCAATGCCTGCTCGGGCTGCTCCACGTTCAAACACTCACCCAGAGCTGTTTATCACCAGAGGGTGATCAAGAGTGGCCTCCTCTCCCTTTCTGTCTCTCTCCCTCTTGTTTCTGTCTCTGAACTGTTTTGTTGCTACCGACAGGAGTGATTTCTTCTGAAGCCGTGCATTGCTGGTGATATGTCTTGAAAAACAAACCATTTTGTGTTCTCAAACACAGAATCAGAGGGGTTTCTCTGACTTCAGCTGAGTTAGCAAATAGATCTGCAGATTCTCACCAACCGAAGGGTAAAAGCCACGCTTCTAAGGACAGGAAGTTGATGCTCACATTTTCATGCTGTGCCTGCTCCGTTCTCACGAGAACCCAGGAGCTGCCTCCTCCCACCAGCCTGAAAAATCCTGGAAAAGCAGCACAAGCTAGGACCAGTTTTCAGCTTTTCCCTTTGCAATAGTCATAATATTGTACCTATAACATTTAGGGAGATGTGGGTTTTTTTCTTGAACGGAGGACGAGCCCTTTGTCCCAGGTCATTGCAGCTGCTGATTCAGGTCCAAGGGAACCAGAGAGCTGCCCTGGTTTGTGTTTCTGGCAGGACTCAGCAGCACATTTGTGACTTCTCCACGCTTCTAACATGGAGAAAGGAGTAAAAAAGACAATTACATGACTTTTTAGGTTGTTCTCTTGGACATTTTTTCCACTTTCTTGAAGTGGAATCGTCCTCAGATTCCATTTGGCCTTCACAAGTGATGGTTGTTCTGTTCACCTGATTGAAGTAGCCCGAGTTCCTCAGCTGAACATGCCAGCAGAACGCCTGGGAAGGCGACAAACACAGCACCAGGACTGTCCCTGCAGCTCTAACCTGGCTGCATCCACCATCCAGTGCATCCTCCTTGCCTTGTGGATCCACTTAGCTGACAGCCCAAGCTGGAAACAAAGGGAATGGGGAATGGAAATTTACTTCCATTTAGCTGCGACTGGGTTTTATGCGGAAAATGCACCCCACCCTCCCTATCTGAGGATCAGCAGCAGCGAACTCCCAGCGCTGTTGCTCAAGGGGAGATCTCCTCTGTCAGGTTGATTTGCGATGCGTTTGAGCTGACAGAGTGCCCGGGGCAAGGGAGGAGGTGGGTTTGCAAAGGAAGGAAGGAAGGAGATTAAACCTCCATCACAATGTGTGGTTACCTGTGCTAGGGAAAGGGAGAGGCGGTGGGGGAGGGTGGAAAGGCAGAAAACCTGGGAAAACGGCATTGCCAGATAGGGAAATGGGGAAAAGACCGAGATTTTACACAAGATCTCGGGCTTTCCATGTGCTCCTCGAACAAAGCCCCATTAGGGCACTTTCCTCCAAATCAGTCACGAGCCTTAAGGGAAGCTTTCCCAAGAACACAGTCAGGAGGCATCAGACATCCCGATTTTAAACAGCAGTGAGCACACCAGGCAGGAAAAGGAGTGTGCAGTGTTCAGATAGTCTGAAATTGGGCAGCTCCATTGGAAGTTCTGGAAATTTGGATAGTCCAGTACCCCCGACAATAAGATTCCAGGTGATTCCAACGCTGTCCTCCCATCTGGAAATAGGTGACACTCTGTGCATGTTGGAGACACACAGATATTCCCTGTTCCAGGGAAAACAGGCAGTTACTGCTGAGGGAACTCTGCGTGGCTCTTTCTGGTTGAAGGAGCATCTAAAAACAAAACCTTGAATGACACCGAAATACCAAATAAAAAAAGAAACTGTATTTTTTTTAGTGCTGTGCCTGCAGAAAGTGCAGGAGCATGATCTCAGGGCAGAAAAATTACAGCTCCTCCTTCATGGCCACACACCTGAGTATCCCTGAATCTGGCTTATCAGACTTGATCTGTGACTGAACCAAATAAAAAGCAGCATTATGTGTTTCCATCAGGTGGTTGAAATGCAAACTCCACAGCGCTCTGTTTTCCCTCTTTCCATCCAAGCATTTTTTCAGACCTGGCATCCATCACCCCTTAGACAGCAGCACAGGACCCCAGAAAGGATTGTGAAGCTGCTGAGTTCCTTTTCCTACCGGTGCAATTCCCTCCCTCTCAGTGGGAACAGATCACTGCTGGATGTTCAGCGGGATTTGATTTTCAATTTTTTCAATTAAAACCATCACTCCTCTGAGCACATTTCTGCCCCCACAACGCTGAGACGCAGCTCTCTGGCTCATCCCTGGCGAGGGGCACCTCCCCACACCACCAGCAACATATGCAGGGCACAGATTGTCAGGAAAACGGGATGCAGGATTCTGAACCACGACGCCAAACAACGAATACCTATCACATGGGTGGGAAAAATCTGTGAACCTTATGGATCCACCTCACACCTCCTCCCAAAGCAGCTGCCAGGGAACTCACACGGAAGGCATCACCAAGGACAAGAAATACCTAGAAGGAACAGGCCTCCCTCAAGCAATGAAGGCAATACATTTAAGTCCCAATTTCAAAATATGAGCATTCCAAAAATTCCCTTCCTCCTCCCAGCTTCACAAACTGGGAGAGAGGATTAAGATCCACGGTTTCCATTCTGGCTCCATCCTGAGGATGTGTCCAAACGTGAAAATGATTCCTCCTGGGAGCCTGGATTACAGGCACCCTCAGATTTTGTTATGCACTTTCTGGGAAAAGGGCAAGGATTGGCCTTGCCCGATGGAAACACGGGGATGTTGTGCTTGGAACATCCTTGTTCAGTAGCCTCGTTAGCTAAACCTTCCCCCTGGGAAAGCTCTGGCAGCACCTCCCCTCAGGCCCCATCCTGGGGAGGACAAGGATTTCCCTGCCCTGTGCCCCACACCAGGACCCAGTTCCGGTGCTGGTGACAGCTCTCTGGGGAGGAGATTTTGGGGCTCCAGGCCAAGGCTGCCCCTCGGTTTGCTCCTATCGACCCCAGGGGCAGCCGCGGCTCAGCAGAGTCATCGTTAAGGGCTGGTAACGATCCCACGCTGAGGAATTGCCTCCTAAAACCGCCGGGATCAATAGGAAAATCTTTCTGCTAAAAGTGCCATTGATACCTCCAGACCCCAAGCACACCACGGCATTGTTCTCTGTCTCAACACCCGACATTCTTCTTTTTAATTGCCCACTGAATTAAAACTTTTGAAACTCCTTAATGACTGGATTTATACTTCATGAAAGGATCGTTTGCAATTACAGGCGGTTTGGGGAAGGGGGTTTCTCTTTTCATTCTAATTGCAAATAATTGACTGCAGAGTATTTCTGAGCATTACATTTTGAACAAAGATGTCTCCTTTGAAGTCAAAATTCAGTTTATGCCTTTCTGCAAAGGGGATGCATAAGAAAATATGTCTTGCTTCTGGTAATGGGAATTTATTGTTATGGCAGCCAGTGCAGCACTCGATCAGAGCTGGACTTTCTGTGCAAAATACACCACTAAAAAAAACGAATGGTCCCTGCTTGGAGAGATCAGGAGGCATTTCCAGGGTGATTCAGTTACGGGGAGCAAGCAAAGAAGTAACCAAAGAGGAAATGGGAAGAGCGGCATCAATCCTGACCTGTTCCCAGACTCACATTTTCCATACTCTCATTTTCTACCCTCCTTTCCCTGTTTCTAAATGACTCCACCACAAATGAATTTAAGAAGGGAGGTGGAAGGACACATCCACCACTGTAGATTTTAATTCCCAGGGGACAGCACACCGAGGCTGACCTGCTGGAAGAGTGAAGCTTTCCCTGCCACGGTATTACCTCCACCATTATATCACACAGGGAGGAGAGCTCTCTGAGTAAGAATTTCCCTCTTGAACCAAGCATTTCAAAGGACAGGAGGATCTGAAGAAGCCATTGAGAGCTTGGGAAACATCAACATCCTTGGAAACGCTGAGTGAAGCACAGATGGTTTAAAAGTGCCTCTGATCTGGTAATCTCTGAGATTCCTGCTCAGAGGAAGGCGAGAGGAGCCCTGGAGGCTGCACACAGAGGTGAATTCTGTGCTTATTTAGGAAGAAGAGGACATCTAAGGAAGGGCCATACTGAAAGGAACACCACTGCCTGTGCTGTATCAGGAAAAATAAAGTGAGGGTTTTGTTCTGGGAGAGAATTTATTTATCTTCATTTTCTACCAGTAAAGCATGAAGCCATTTAAAGACATTGGATCATTCTATTCAGTAAAATAATATAATTATTCAAGATGACTCGAGAGATTTGGGCCTAGGCTTGCAGATTTTCATTATTTTCTCCATGGCCTTGAGGGTGTGATTCATCTGTGTAAACGTCTGGATCTGAAGGAGGCACCTTAGGCTCCCCCGAGAGATAAGAGAGAGAAATCTGCACTTGCAAGGTGTGATTCATCTCCTCCTGAGGCACACACCTAAACTGGTCCCACAAAACTCTCTGGAGCAGCTCTGTCTCAGTGAGGAGGAGCAGAGATGCCCCAGCCCTGCCCGGTGAAGGGTTGTAACCCCAGCTCTTTGAGGAGTCACACTTTTCCTGACTTCATGTCTGGCTTTAGATGAGGAAACGTTTAAATGCCACTGATAAGTACAGAGACAACCTAAAAACCACCCCCAGACCTGTCCATTTAGGAAAAAGAAAATCAGTCTTCATCTCCCCTGTTTGATTGTGCTCCTGGAAATCTCTGGAACATGAAGTTTTACCCCAACTATTGAATAAAATATCTTTCCTGTTCTTGGTTGCTTAAATTTCAGTAGCCTGTCATCATCCTTCTGCTTTATTAGCTCCCCGATAAAAAAGGAAGTTCAGGTTTTCTGGATCTGGTTCCCCGCTATATTCCAGATTAATGTATCCTAGATTAAGTTTGACAGAAGCAGTATGAGTTCGATTGTTCCTGGAATATCTCATCTGTAAAAGAAGAGGAGAAATCAATCCCACAGAATACCTGGGGGAAGAGAACAGGAGGAAACAGCTCCCTTGGAAAAGGAGGTTTTGCCATGATGAGAGAACGAGGGAAAATACAACAATGGGGTTGTTTTGACAATGTGCTCTTGCCCGTAGGAGTGCCTGTCCCGGGAAGCCTGGCAGAGACCAGCAGCTCTAGGAAAGCAGCAGGGAAAAAAACATTAAAACAAGGTAATAAAAAAAAAAACCCTACAGCAGGGAGAAAAGAAGGCCAGCAAGAAACAATAATGAGAGAAATGTCACACTAAATGGTGAGCACAGCACCGGCAGCTGCCTGTACCTGGAGGGGCCGAGCATAGCCGGGGCCAGGCCGGCGAGCCACGGCCTGCGCGGAATTCCTGCGGCACCGACAGGCCCCGGCAGCCGGAACATTCCAGGGCACGCGGCCCTGCCAGCCCTGATCCCTGAGGGGGAAAACACACACAGGGGTGCCATGGCCCTGCTCCCTGAGGGGGGAACACACAGGGGTGCCATGGCCCTGATCCCTAAAGGGAAACACACACAGGGGTGCCATGGCCCTGATCCCTAAAGGGAAACACACACAGGGGTGCCATGGCCCTGCTCCCTGAGGGGGGAAACACACACAGGGGTGCCATGGCCCTGATCCCTGAGGGGGGAACACACAGGGGTGCCATGGCCCTGATCCCTGAGGGGGGAAACACACAGGGGTGCCACAGTTCTGCCCCACACAGCACGGGAAGATGGGGCTGCTCAGACACCCTCCTCAGCAATCCCAGAGCAGCTCCGTGGCACCTGCGGATGCTCAGGAAGGGGCAGCAGGGCAGGTTGTGGCAGGACAAGTGGGGACAGTGCCCTGCCTCCTCCAGGGACCTCGGCTGCCATCCCTGCTCTCATGGAATTGGGATGTTCGTTTGCAGGAGAAGGAACCCTGGCAATGGTTTGCTCAGTCCCAGTCCCAGCTCTGCACACAAAGCTCCTGTAAACGATCGGGGAACACAACCCCTAAAAGATGAAATGAGCCTTTATTTCCCCCTGGCTTCACAGCCCCTCTGCTGTGAGGAACTGCTCCCTTTGTGATCAGCTACTGACTCGGATTTGGGTTTTCCCTCAAAAAATGGCCACAAGCACTTCCTTACCCTGCTGTGTGCTGCCCTGTGTCATTCCTGGGAGCACAGGACACTCCCTTTCCGGGACATTACCATTGATACCAAAGGGGTCTAAGCCCACATGAGCAAATGTGACAAATCCCAGCACTCCCCCAGCTCCATCTCCCTGGGCCCAGAGCACCAAGCAGGAGCGCTGCCTCCTCGAGCTGCTGCAGCCTGAAAACCTCGGGAACACAACGCCCCGGGCTGGCCTGGAGCAGAGTTAACTGGGTGAATTTGTCTCCATGTATTCTGTAGGATCCCCAGCCTGCTCTAAAAAAAAGCTGGAAGGAGTGGATGGATGGAAACAGAAAGCACATAAAGGCTCAGTTCAGCAGATCTGTCTTTGTGCTGCCTCCTTCCAGTTCTCATCTGCTGCCTGCTGAGCTGACAAGAGGTGCACTCCAGCTCGATTTTTTTTTTCCTTTTGCCTCCTGTTGTCTTCACAGAATTTTAGAATATGCTGCCAGATGCTCATTCATGCCAGAGCAGGATGAATAATAGTTTCTACATTCCGAAATGAGCCCCTCTGATTCATGGTATGTGCAAGTCATTTTCTGCAAACACCAAGGGAATCAAAGTTCCTCCTGGGCCCCCTGTAGAAAGATGAACATGCCAGCAAAACCCTGATTGGGAATGTGGGCAAATAATGCTGGTTTGTGTGTTTGCTCTTTGCCTGCAGTTCTTCCTCTCTGAGCAAAGCCCATCAGCATTTCCATGGATATTACATCCATTATCATAATGAGGATGAGGTAAATCTCACTCACCATCTCCTTGCTAATTCTGCCCTGGCTGTGCTGCTGTAATCTCCTCCAGATTGCATCTTCTTCAGAGCTGCAAGAGCTGGAGCTATGAGATCATGGCCAAAGAAGCCCCAGGTTTGTATCCATGGCTCTGTACATTTTTTTCTGAAGAAAACACACAGAGGAAACTCATAAAATGTCTCCTCTTTCTTGTGTTGCTTCAGAACTAAGAGACTTGTAAATCACTGCTGAATGGGATGCTATATGCTTTTCTGCCTCTATTATGTATTATGGGGAAATTAATAAGTAATGGGATTTGCAAGATGAAAAGCAAGGAAACCCACAGGGTAGGTGATGGAGAGGCATAATTTAAAAAGTCAATGAAAGGTTCCGTTAAATCACGACTAAATTATGCTGATATTCACCAAAGTCTTGTGGTAAAATGCTTTTTTCATAAAATATTGAGACTCCTTTCTGCAGTGACAAATGAAGGTTCCCACAGTCCTGGAGGACAGGAGGAGCTGGAGATGAGCCCTGTTTCCCAAGGTGTGAGGTGCAGGGCATGCTGCACCTTCAGAGCCCTGGCCCAGCTTCCCCAGAGCTCTTTGGGGAGCTCTGCCCCTCAGGACAGGCTGAGGAACGTGCAGCACTTCAGGGCTCAAACTTCCCAGGAAATGTCCTTTCCCTTCCCAGCTCCTACTGCTGGGAACTGTGCTCACATTAACTGAGATATCCACATAACTTCCTTCAGGCTCCCCTAAAACTAGGCCTGCTCCATTCCCTCTGGTCCCATTTCCAGGGGAAAAGGAAGCTCCTGGAAGGGAAAAGGAGCTCAGGAGAGCTCAGACTTGCAGACACCTGCAGAGGTCTGAGGGGTGGCCAGACCTCCACCTACTTTACTCTGCCCTTTACTCCTGTTAGTAAGAGCTCCCCAGTGCCCAGCAAGCCCTGGGCTGCAGGAGCTTGTCAGCACACGGAAATGTAAATAACCCTGCAGGCAAATCCCCTGCAGCCCTTCCCATTCCCGTTCCTGCAGATGCTCCAGCCTGGCTCAGCTCTCAGCAGCTTTTCCGTGTGAACCCAGCGCTGTCGGGAGTGGGGACAGTGGGGTTTTACCTCCCACCTTCCTGCTGCTCCTCAGGGTGCCAGAGGAGCCCATGGAGTCCATGAGTTGTGCCATGAAATCAGCACAGGGACATCAGCTCTGCCTTCCTTCCCTGGCATTTCACTGGGAAGCTTTACCCTTTTATCCATTTTTTGGATAAAGCAGTGGGAGCAAGGGGAATTGCAGAGGGTCAGCACCACAGAGCTGAACATCAGCTTTGTGCTTGCTGAAGGTGGCTGCAATTCCTGGCCCCAGAGACAAACATTTGCAGGGAAAAGGGTGAGCACGTGGATAAAACACCAGTGCCCCTTCCTGACACCTACAGGTTCAGAACCCCGCTGGGCTCGAGTTGCTTCCCATCTACAGCAGCAAGTGGTTCTTTTAGAACAATCAGTCTGCCTGGGTTATGCTGAATTCAGGTGGAAAATGTCCATTTTCATCCTCCATGGCCTTGCCCTGTCGATGCCAAAGGTGGTTTGGCTCTGGCAGGAGCAGGGACAGGCTCCAAGCCTCTCCTGAGGCAGTCCTGTCATACCTGAACCCTCTCTGCTAAATGGATTCTTGTAGGAAATGGTTCAGCACTGAAACCCTACCTTAGATCATATTTTGATGCCTTCTCTTTTCTTCCCCTCCTGTTAAAGCTTGTAAGAAGCAATCTCTGTCTTGTGAAGAATTGGTTTGCATTTTGGGACCTTGGGGAATTAATGGGACTGAGTAATTATGAGGAAACTTCCCCGAGTTGAATACAAATGGACTGAACGGGTAGAAAGCTCCACAGAGCATTAAGATAAGGAAACTAAAATTTGGAAAGTGACTAAAAAGGATACGTTAACCTTTCTGTTGGCTTTAGCCCACTTGGAATTGATTTGAATATATATTTTAAAGGCTGTTTAAAAATGTCTCTTCCAAAGTGCCAAAACACCTTTGTACACCAACACTGCCTTTGACCCCAAGGGGAAGGAACCTGCGTCAGCTCAGGTCTCTTCAAATATTTATAGACATGTTTTCCATTTTGACATTCATTTAGATTTCACTTTCATTTCTAATAAAATTCCAACATCTCCATTGTTGGCCAAATCTGATGAAATATGGAATAGGAGAGAGGGAATGAGAGACTAAAGACAATCTGTGAGGGAATTTTGGTTTCATGTGGAGGGATGAGCAGAGGTGAAGTATTTCTGGAATAAGAACAACTTGTTTGTCTTTTTTAATGGGGAAAAAAAAGGGTTTTTCCTCCTCATTTGAAGACAAACAGGAGCTGGGCCCTTCAGACAGGAGCATCCATCTCTTACTTTCTAAAAATAGCTGCCTTTCCGAAAGAAACCACTCCCCTAAAAAATCTCAGGTTCCAGATAAAACTTCCATCTTGCAGAGTTATGTTCCCATTTGCATCGAAACCCGGTGCCTGACACTTTATTTTTACCGTGCAACAGACAGAAAATTTGCTTAGAAATAGCCTGACAAGAGAGGCTGGGATTTAGGAGCTTTACAGCCCATTTTTACTGGGTGATTCCACTTTTATCACTCTGGCATTTTCCTGAGATGCCCTTACAATCATCCATTGTTCTCTCTTGGGTTTTCACTGGGGCAAGTCCCGATGGCTCCACAACTTTCTCTCCCCACTCTGCACACCCCCATAGGGACGCTTACAGTGCCAAAAAACCTCGAAAAAAGACACAAAGGCCTCATTCTCGTCTCCCTTGGGGCTCAGAATCCTTGGGCACGAAGGCGATGTGGGGGAAGAATAATTCCAGCGAGGTGAGCACATGGAGACTCATCCTGCTGTTCTCTCCCTGTGCTGCAAACTCCACAGCTGGAATCGCACACCACGGACCAGGATCAGTGTTTCTGTAGCTGCTCCATGGGGTGCAACACTAAAGCCTGACCCTGCTCTCATTCCTCCTGTAGGGAATCTCTCCTTTTCCAGGCAGAGATGGGCAATTGTTTGCAATTCCCCTTTCTACAGAAGACAAGAATCACTGAAGGGGATGGGGCATTTTCCAGCAGCTTCTCCGGGTGCTGCTCTGTTTGGGTTGGCTCTGGATTTAACCCCAGGGACAAGCATCGACTTGATCCGAGGGGCTGGAGGTACCTGTGTGCTCAAAGGGGGCTTTGGATGAGACCTGTAGGAAAACATCGGCAGGGAGAGAGGTTTTCTTGGGGCCGGCTGTTCCCTCGTAGCTGTGTGCACACCTGATGGGGGGAGGAGGAGCTGCCTGTTGTTTTAAGTCTCCCTTTTCTTCTGTGCTGTGTCTGGGCAGGACCCACACGTCTGGAATGCACCTTAAAGCAGCCTTATCTCCAGAACCCATCATTATATGGCAGGTGGTGGAGCCTACTTGATTTTCTCATTTCTCTTCTTTTTCTTCTCCTCCTTCTTCCCTCCCCCTCCACCCCAGGGTAGGAATTTCTGAACCCCAACCAGGGAACCTCACACACCTGGACTCCACTCACGGCTCCAACGCAGGAAAGCAGTGGGAGGAGGAGCATGAAAAACCACAACAGAGAGACCATAGGCTAATCCAGAAGACAAATGCCCATAATATCTTAAACTTACACAGAAATGTGATGTTAACCAGAGGTGGTGGCACTCGGCTGGAGGGATGATCTGGCAAAGCTCTGTGCCCAAAAGTGCTAAAATGAGCATTCAGTGCCCAGCTCTGCCATCGCTGCAGTTCAGGGAGAGCTGCTGAGTTTGGCAGCCGGATTTGGCAGCACCTTCTGCTACAGCCCAGTCCATGAGGCTTAAACTGGACGACACAGCTTCTGCCTGGACAAGAGAACTCCTGAAATGACCCTGCCCCTGCAAAGCTGACACTCTCATCCTTTGAAAATACCAACATGTCTTTGTTCAGAGCTTTGTGATTGCAAGGGTTGGTTTACAATAATTTACACACTCTGGTGAGTTTAGGCCATGTAGGAGCCTTTCCCACCCTTCTGTGCTGCATTTTTGTCCCATCAGAGCCTGGTTCTGCACCAATTTGTGTTCCTGCAGCAAAGGGGGAGTGAGTGCTGCAAAGCCTGGCTGCCCTGACTAGGGAAGAACTTTCCAAATCTAAGATTTGGGTGCAGGACAGGCATTTGGAGGCAAAATCCCCCCCTGTGCTATAGATCAGCACTGACTGCAGCAGATCTTTTTGAGTTAACCGCAGAATTTGTTGCCAGGACCAGCTTCCATGTGAAACTGATCTCCATAGGAGGCTGATCAGCAAAAGAAAATCTGTTGAAGTCACTGATGGTTATTTTTTGTTATTTTCTGCTTTGAACTTCCCTTGCTGCACACCTGGAGTTGGAGATTTCTGTGAGGACATTCCACAGCAGCAGGAAGGCAGAAGCTGCAGAGCCCCAGAGTCCCCAGAGCCCCAGCCTAGCCCGGCAGCTCCAAGGGTGGATTCGGGCAGAGCAGAGCCTGGTGCTGTTCTGACTTGTGCAGCAACCACCCGGCCCAGGAAAGCCTCGGGATCAGAAACATGCAAAAATCCTGCAACTGTATTGCCTTTGCTCTGCCATCCCAGAAAACATAGCCCCCAGTGATGCTTTCCGTGCTGGAAAACCCCAAAACCGCAGCGCACGAGGAGCAGCAGAGCCGCAGCTCTGCTGGAAGGGAAGGGAGGTTTTATTCCTCACAGACTTCCTGGGGCTGGGGGAGCAGGGGGGGCATAGAGCTCGATTTGGGAAGGGTTCAAGCACCTCATGATGTTTGCTGAGCGCCCCACACCATCCCAGCCCAGTCTAGACCACGGGGCTCTGGTAATGTCCCCTCCAGGCAGGGAATGCCGACCACCTGGAAGTGCCATCCTCCGGAAATCCAAATTACACACGTTGTGGGGCACGATAGAAACCTGCTGCTTCCAAAGCCTCCTGAATTCCTCAGGTTTAATTATCTTGCTTGCTCACTTTTGGAAAAAAAAAAAAAATCTGGCTCATAAAGTTACTTCAGGTCTGTGTTTGAAACAATCCCAGGAATAAATGAATCAATATAAGAAACTAAACATAGCCATTTTGGGTTTGTTTGATTCTTCAAGCTTGGAACAATTCAGGAAATCTGCATAATTATTTGAATAAAATTAACACTCGGCAAATTCCTGAGGTTTCACCTTTGTCTGTTTTATGCTGTGCCTCTCCTCCTTCCTGTATTGGACATTCAAGAATAAAATCTGTTCTTACACCAAAGTGTACAATGGCCACACATCCACTGACACTAGGCATCGATCTCACCCAGAGGTGGGAGGCAGTGAAACTGTGCTTGTGCAGCTTGTGTAGAGGCTTTGGGGAGTTTGGTTTAGCTTTATTTTTACAGCTGAAATGCAGAAAGAGAAATTCAAATGAGGGAAATGCAATAACCTCCGAGCCTGCTGCTCATCAGCGCATCACCCCTTAAAGAGCAGAGCCTTTTATTAAAAAGGACACGTCTGATTAAAAAGATATGAAACAAAAGTGATTTTTAATTTTATTGGGGAGACAGAGTCATTGCCAGAGACAGCCCATGGCTACGTGTGATGATCGAGATGAGGGCGGGCAGCGAGGCACTAACACAAATATGGAGTTAATAACTTTTTTACTCTTAGGGAAAGTGCTGTTCAATTCCTGCTGCTCCAGGCGGGTGCAGCTTGAGTGGAAATTTAGAGAAATTACATCCACCTGCTTCCATCTCTTCCATCCACGGCCAGATCTTCAGCCAGCGTAAATCAGTTTATCTGCATGCAGCCAGGCAGATTTATGCCAGCTGAAGATGTAGCCCCTGGTCTTGCACTTCACAGTAAGAAGCTTTAAAATACAAATGAGCGTGAACCCCTTAAAATATTCCCCACTCCTGGAACTCAGGAGGAAAACCAGACTTCCCAGACTGCCTCCAATCATCCCCCAGCTTGTGCTGCCTTTGGGGTAATCGATGACAGTATCCAAAGGGGTTTTAGGGATATATCTAAACCTGAAATACTGGTTGGGTTTTCTGGTTGGTGGGAGTTTAAATATTGATTTTTATTCCTCCACTGACGCGTATTGAACCAGTGTTTTATTTCCAGTGGAAGGTGTCCCTGCCCATGGCAGGGGAGTGGAACTGGGGGGTCTGTAAGGTCCCTCCCCAGCCAAACCCTTCCGTGATTCTACGACATGCAAAATGAAGAGGGGTTGTTTCCCTCGGGTCTGTGCCCCTGCCTGGCTCCCACTGCCTCTGGAATGTTCTGTCCATTGCATTCCACATCTCTGCACATCACTTACACATCAGATACACATCACCCACACCTCCTGTCCCAGCGCTGATGGGATCTGAGTGAGGTGTGTGCTGCAGTGCCAGCAGAGTCCCCTGAGCCCAGGTGTCCTGGCAGACTCTGCTCCCCCGCTCCAGGGGCAGATTCAGCCCCACACCAAACCCCGTCCATAACAAAGGTGGGCTCCAGCAAACCCAGTTTATTCCAGCTCTGCAGCAAGAGCCAGTGAGAGCCTCCAAAGGCAGCAGCTTGGCAAGGGTCGGCAAGTAGAGACAAAGACGGTTTGCATGTGATTGAGAAAGTGACTCTCCCTGTGAGATGGGGACTGATGTCAGACTGCCCTGGCTGCTCGACACCCCTGCTACGGTAATTCCAGAGCTTCACACGGATGGGGCAAGTTGCTTCATGTTTGCTGCCCAGATCAAATAAAAGTTAATTCACAGCAGAGGAAAATGTGGCTGTGGTATTTATTGAGCGGTGCTGGTGCCTGCTGAGGGGCAGCTTCTGCACAGCAGAGCTGTGGCCCTGCAGCGTTTGTACTGAGATGGGCTTGAGCAGGGTTGGACTGGTGACATTGGTGGCACTCGCTCTGTGACTGCAGTGAGGGGATGGCCCAGCCAAGGACCCCATTTTGTCACTGGTTTCTGACACCAGGTTCAGCCACGAGAGGCCCCAGGCAGAGGGCAGGTATGAAAATCCCTGCAGAGCTCCAGCCTGATTTTCTACTTCCTTGTTCTGGAAGAGATCTGGGATAACTCCCTCAAAATGGACTCGGATAAAGGAGCTCAGGGAGGTGCCAGATGAAGCTCTGCAGCTGCTCTGGCACACACAGCCCAGGAGGGGACCTATGCCCATCCTGTCACAAGAGCCTCTCCCAGCCACAGAATCAGAGAATGGAGTCACAGAATGGTTTGGGCTGGAAGGAGCCCAAAGGATGCCCTGGTTCCAACCCCCCTCGCAGTCACAACACAGAGATTGTGTCTGAGCTCTGTTTCCCAAGGAGTGCCTTGAGGACAGACACCCTGACAGGCAGGACAGGGCCAGGCTCACTCAGCCCTGGGTGCTCTGGTTCGGCTTTGCAGGGGCAAAGGAAGAGTTCTGTGTTTTTCTCAGCTAGGGGGGGAGTGAATCTTGGTTGAGTTTTTCTGGGAACACCTACAATGTCTGCAAAATCACTTTCTGCCCATCCCAAGTGAAGATCAATCACTCATCTCTAGAGCAGTTAGTGCAGACTTTTCCACTGTTCATGAACTGAAGTCAACAAAAAAAAAATTACTCTCTGACTGTGAAACAGCTTTGAGTCTTGGCTGAATGAGACACATCCCTAAAGTAGCATCTATGTTTATATTTAACACTGGTTTCTTACACATCCAAAAATGCCCTCTCAGAACATGAAAATACAAGATAACATCAGGGAAGGCAACCAAACGCCTCCTCACTCCATCATTAACAGAACAATGCCAGACTGGGATTCTGCAGAAAGCCCCTCTATATCAGGTCTGCAAAAAGGCAGAATGTAAAACAATGTCTCCTGTGGCAGGGATTTTGCTGAGAGTTAGAAATCTTCAATTTTTAAAAAGGCAGAGGGATCCAAATCAAAATTGAGCTGCCTCTCCTCCTCCGTCTCATTATAATTGTCATCATCAAAAACCCTGAGCTGAGATGGCACCTCAGCCAGGAGAGCCTGGGAATGCTCATCACACCCGTAAATAATGCAGGAGAATATCAGAGCACAGCAGCTGCTCCATGGCTTTGGCGTGGCTGGTGCTGGCAGGTAAGAACAGCCCAGCGTTTGCACGGTACCTCGCAGCCCTTAATTTTCTGTTCCCCAAGGTGTGGTCAGAGTTCCTGAGGTCGGCATTGTTCACATGGCCCGGAGCTCTGCATCCCACACTGGGCAGGGCAGAGGGCAAAGGCTGGAGAGGAGCCAGCAGCCCCCGGGCAGCAGCTCTGACACAGCCCGGTCCTGACCCACCGAG
The DNA here is from genome assembly GCA_026261815.1 of Monarcha castaneiventris obscurior. Lineage (NCBI taxonomy): Eukaryota > Metazoa > Chordata > Aves > Passeriformes > Monarchidae > Monarcha > Monarcha castaneiventris. The sequence goes on from JAMPIT010000451.1 coordinate 301,862, forward strand.
CACCCCAGGCTCAGCCAGCTTCAGCCACGTGCTTCGGGCCGTGCCGGGAGTTTTTTATCGTCCCAGTTACCCCAGTCTGTGTCTGGTGTTACCCTGGTGCTGTTTCTAACCCATCTTTGTCTACTCGGGAGTGGGGCAGGCTCGGAACTCGCCGCCCGTGGATGTGTGGCAGTCACTGCCCTGGTAACCAAAATAACTCCATCAGTGCTGGCTGCACCTCAGTCCCCGGGACTGCCACTGAGACAGCGCCTTGAACAGTGCTCTGAACCCCTTCATGTCCTGCTGGACTACAGCTGCACATCCCCGAACCCCCCTCTGTCCATCTGCACAGAGCCCAGAGCAGCAGAGATTTTGCAGAAGGACTGAAATGATCCAGCTCTGATTTTAATGCTCTGAACAGAGGTGCTCCCACAGCAGGAACGGGGAAAGGAGCTGTAGAGGCTCCCTGTGACACCCCAAGCCCCTCCTGAACTGCACATCCCTGACCTTGCAGCACAGCCCCCGGCTGGGCTTCACCTCCAGGTGGGATGTTCCAGGTGGGATGCAGCACTTGGGGCCTCTCTTTGACTGCAGCTTCAAAGGCCCCCCAGAGGAGGTGATTTTGCCTTTGGAGGTGTCACAGAAACAGCAATTACTGGTTGTTCCCTTCAAAGCCTCGGATTCCAGACTGTCAAGCAGCTGCCCTGTGCACATCCCTGAACTCAGCCAGCGCTCACTCAGCCACAGGAACGAAGCCCCAGACTAAAAATTATTTCTCTAAACCCCAAACAAAAGGCTGTGGGTGTTACCTTAACACACCCCACCAAAACCAGGGCTGCTGCACACAAATATTTGATACCCACGGCAGAGCCTGGATGGCCCCAGCTTTGCAGAAACCTGAACGTGGCACCAGCCAACCCAGGCGAGGCTCCGCTCGAACCTGAAGTTGTTTTCTTTGGATTTGAGCGGGCACTGCCGGGCAGGAGAGCTCAGAGAGGCACTGGCAGCCTCGAGAGCATCCCCAACAAGTCGAGGCAGCACCGAGCTGAAGGAGGCTGAAGCGGGAGCGCTCCCAAGGCGTGTCCCTGGCCCCGGCTGGAATTGCGGCTCAGATAAGCAGCGTGTTCCTTCTTGTCGGGCAGGGAAGGGCTCGGGTTGCTCCCAGCCCGCGCTGAGCCGCACACAAAGGCCAGGAATGAGGTGACAAAGCCTCGCAGGAGCCCGGGGCGTGCTGGAACAGCTCCGGAGCCGCGGCTCGCAGGAGGAAGGGCTCTGACCCACCGGGACCGGCACCGAGCATCCCCGAAGGCGTGGGCAGGGAGAGGTCCCGGGATGGGCACCGCGGGCATGGGGAGGGGGCAGGAGGGGCTGGGTTGGACCAGAATCTGTGGTTTGGGATGGAAGGGACCTTAAATCTCATCTCATCCCAACCCCCTGCCCCGGGCAGCGACACCTCCCACTATCCCAGGTCTCTGGGCAGTAAAAACACAAAAAGAACCCCGAAAGAGAAAACAAACTTCTCAGTATTTTCAGCTTTATTCATCACCAAAAAAAAAACCACACCACGGAAAAGAACACATCCCCACTCCTTAGCATTATCAGGAAGTGGATTCAGGAAAGGCCAGCATGGTATGAAAAAGCCTCCCGAAGCCAAGGATACTTATCCAAATTAAGCCCAAATTTTGCACTACTACATTTTGAAACAGAGCTTTGTCAGCACTTGCAGTGTTGTGAGGAGGGAGCCAGAAGCACTGCTGGTGTTTTTGGGATCACACACTCACGAGCAGCGATTGCTCAACCCCAGGGCAGCAGCACTCAACATTTCTCAACAAACCCGAAGTTTCCCCAAAACGCTCAGGCTGCCACGAGCACGGAATGACCCTGCTTTATCTAATGCTGGTTTCCTGCAAACTGGGGGAGGAACATTTTCCTCCAGTGCAGGGAATTTGTCACCAAAGGCTGGCAAACCCCTCAGGACAGAGGGCAGAGCAAAACCTGCACTTTCCCCCAAGCCTGTGCAGCACCAAGAAAGCAAATCCAAGTTTAGGGGTCCACAGATACCCTGGAAAACAAGTTATCCTCTGTCCCCCTACCTGCAAGAGTTATCAGGTTCTTTAAAATGCCTGTGACTGCAGAATGTAACTTTTTAGCGCTGCTCTGAACTCCAGCGCAGAGGAAGGAATATTGTCCCCATATTTCCAGCAAAGAGGTTTCTGTGTAGTTTAATTTTCTGTGTAGTGCTGCATTTCCCTGTACATTTTTGCAGTATAAATAACACAGATCTCTGCAGACATTTATCTGTGCCTGTGACTCAGTTCTATCAGCTGCCTTATGCGTTCTCTCCTCAGCCCTGAACTTCTGCCATCAGTTTTTTCCTTTGGCTGGGAGCATGGGAAGCCAAATTCCAGCCCAGGACGAGGCAAACAGGGCTCCTAAAACCCAGCTGTGCACAGAGACAGGGACCTCCAGTGACCTGCAAGCTAAAGCAGTGCTAAACGTTTCTTTCAGGGCATTAAAATTCACAGAGGAATCAGAAATTTCATCTCTTCTGCTTAAAGTTCATCCCTGGGAGGGCAGATGCAGATTTTTTTCTTGCCTTTTTTTTTTTTCTTTTGCAAACATAAAACTGAAAAATACACTCCTTAGCAATGCTCGGGTGGCTTCAGACCACATACATCAGCTTAAAAGGTTTATTTTTAAATTACTATTGCATTAGTTTTGTCAGCAGGGTGATTCACTCTGCCTCCTTGCCATCAAAGGCAGCTCCCAGACCCGGAGTGTGCACAGAGAGGGTTTAATCCTGCAGGGACTGGGGACTGCAGAGTTGATTTTGCCTGATGCCTGCAGCAGGTGGGTCTGGAAGATACATCTCTGCACAAATATCTTTGTTAATAAGGTTTAGACAGACGTTACAGGTAAAACTCACTGACAGCAATGAGCTGCCCCAGCCAAACACTCTGTTAGGGTTGTTGGTCTGATCAATGTCCCTGTGGCTGGGGGAAATTGGCTCTTCAAGTTCTATTCCACAGCAGAAATTCAGGAATTACTATAAATCTCAGTTCTTGACCTCTTGCAGACACAGAAAATGCAGGTAACCCTTCCGTAATTAAAACACAGCCACTCTGTCTGATCTTCAAAGGCAGTGCAGGCCTGGCTCCCTCCAGAGCCTTGGGATACTGCTGTGCAATTAAGGTATAAATCAATCTCTAATTATTTCGTTTGAAGGTTCTTTAAGCCCTTCCCCTGTGCCAGCCCCTTTGGAAAGCTTGAGCAGAGATGGGGCAGCGGCTGCTGAGTCTCCTCCTCCCCCAGAGGAGCCGGCAGAGCTCGACCCACGGGGCAGGGGCCCTGCCCAGCCCTGGGTGCTCTGACAGGAATTCACAGCCACCGTCCTCTGCCGAGGGAGGAGGAGCTGGCACGGAGGCTCCTCATTGTCTTCTCAACGAGCTTCATCTCCAGATTTGCTCACTTGAGCAGCACAACTGCATCCTGCCACCTGCACCAGCCCCAGGCTTGGCACGGCCTGAATGCTCCGATTTATTCACTTTTTCAGTTGTTCAAAAAAAATAAAATCATTTTATCTCCGACACAAACCTGCATCACGCCAGCGCTGCTTGGGGAAATTCACCTGAGTGGTGAAACTCCACCTGATTCCTGTGCTGCTGAGCTGTCAACAAGAGCATTCCTGAGCAGCTACTGCCATAAAGCCAGAGCAGCCTGTAAGCAGGAGTTCAAAAGCACTGACAGCAATCAGTAATTCCAGGGATAAACCTGCAATCCCAAACAAGAGTTTGGGAGATGGAACAGGGATAAATCTCAAAGAAACCCTGGTAAACCTCAACCTCTCTCATTTTCTCTATTTTTCCGGAATACAAAGATTTTATTACAAGCTCAAGGTCTTAATTTTGCAGCACGTGTTTCTCACTATTCCCAGCAAAAAGCCCCGTTCCGAGCAGGGAGAGGAGCAGCTGAGGGAGGGACTGGCTGGGAAACGCTCGAGCTCTGCTCCCACGGACCCTGCAAACCCTGCAGGTCTCACCCCAGCGCTGCTGAGAGCAGAACCAGGCGGGAAGGAGCCTCCCCAGGATCAAACGGGGAGTTCTGGCTCCACTTCAGAAAGTCCCGGGCCCTTTCATGCGTGTGGGAGAGGGAGCAGTGCCCAGGCAGAGGGGCAGGAAGGGCTGGTTGTGCTGAGCACTCCAGGGAAACCGAACTGAGACCCAGCAAGGCTCCAGGGGTCCTTTCTCTGGGATGGGACAGCAGGAATGCACAGTCTGAGGCTCTGTTTAACTCCTATGGAAGCAGCTGCTTTATAAATACATTTCTCACCATCATAAACTTTTGATACAGACAGTGAAAAACCCCCAAGTAATTCTTCTCCAGCTGCTTGTGGACTGAATTTACAGCGGGCAGTTGCAGGAGACGTGGCCCTGAGCTTCCCTGGGCTGTGTTTGATGTCTCAAACCTCCAGACCCAGTAAATTGATGCCATTTATGGGACAAATTTAGAGGTCAGAGCCGACAAGCCTTCAAGACCACACAGGTTTCCTCCTCGGGAGCCAAGGGGTGGAATGTGGCTCCCAGACCCTGCAGGGCAGAGCTCCATCCCCTGACACGTTTCCATCAGCGGGGCTGGGCTTTGCAGCAGCACTTTTATGATGTGCTGGCAGCTTTTCCCACCTAACGGGGACGTGTTGAAAGTTTAAAGGAAGGGGTAGTTGACATAATTGGGTATTATGGAACAACAGGACATTCCTGCAGCTCCCCGTGCCCCAGCCAGTCCCTCCCTATCTGTCCTTGACAGTAGCGGCTGTAAACTTTAAAGGTATTTGTTATTTTCCAGTAGGAGATAAATAAAAGAACAGATTTGTATCTGAAAGGACAACAGCCCTGGCTTCAAACTGTGCAGAGAAAAAATTGTGGCGAGTTTGGCTCCTGGTTTCACAGAGCCCTGAGAAAATAAAAGCAGAAAACGAACAGTGATAACCTTCAGTTCTTATTTCTCACATGAAAAACACTGACTTGCCTTTCTCTAAAGGTGCTGCAGGAGCCACATTTACAGACTGATGTGTTCACCTCCATGCTTGAAATGTGTGCACAAAAATCAGCGATTTTAACTCCTAACTGTGGGCAGTTGTGCTGGAAACTGCTGCTCAGGGCAATTCAGCACAGCCCAAATTAAAGCAGCAAACCTTGTGACCTGTGTCACTGCTAAAGCAGCCAGGATTTGGAAATTCTAATTTACCCAACAAACAAAAGGAAAATCAGGACTTGTGTGCAGTCCTTACACGGAAAACAGCGTGGAAGAATAGGAGTAAGTTGTTAGCGCTATAAAAAGAAAACAAAAAGAGCAGTAAAACTTTTTTTTTTTAATTCAGTTATTTACACTCTACTCCACTGGAAAGGCAAACCAACTGGAATATTTTCATTTGTGCAGATGAGTAGACCTAGAAGATCCAGAAGAACTCTGCCTCCCAGGCCAGTTTTGCTAAATGCAAAGCACGGGCAGCTCCAGCCTGGCCTGCTGAGCTCTCCCAGGAATGGGCTGGGAGGTGGAAGGAAACTGCTGCAGAGCTGTGCCCACCCTGCAGGGCAGCTCCAGGAGGGCAGAGATGAAGGGTGAGGAAAGGAAGAGGCTCCAGAGATTCACAGCATGCACAGTGAGTCCCACTATAAATGGGATTCCTTTAGAACTGGAATTAAATCCACTGCACGGAGGCCCTTGGACAGAGCATCCCTGCATCTTCCAGAGTTCTCCTACCCAAATTCTTTACAAGTTTATACCCCCACAGCGGGTTCTTACCACCTGAATTCTGAGTTTACAGGGATTACATCATGGTCCCTGCCTCACAACTCAAGAGCCAGCTCTCCAGCATATTTCCCGTTTCTTTAGCAGCTTTGGAAAAAGCAAAATGAAATATTTCTTGTACGGAAAGGCAACTTTAAAAAGGAAATTGATGGGGCAAAAATTAAAATGCACTCTTTGAAACTGTTCTGCTGTGCTTTGGATTAACGTTGGGTTTACAAGCAGGGCCTCGGAGCGCAGCAGCAGGAGCAGAGGAGCAGGCTGCAGCGTTTTGGGGTGGTTTGGGCGGTTTTGTGAGCGCGGGCGGGGCAGGGAGGGCCCGGGAGCTCCATTGGCTGCGGCCGCAGGTGAGCGCGGGGATAAAGCCGCACCTGCGGCGCCGTGCGGGGCCCCAGCCCCGGGCTGCTGCCAACACGGAAAGAAAGAATGAAAGAAAGAACCCCCAGTTCCCTTGCTCACCCACTGCCCCAGCTGAGTCTGTCCCCTCCTTAGCCTGTTTCTGGTTTTTGGTTCGGAGCTGAGCAGAGCAGCTGCAGGATGGGATTGGGACCTGTCCACCAGAGCCAGGTGAGTGAGTGACCGCTCCATCCACGTGTCCGGAGGGGTTGGGGAAAACTGGGGCAGGGTCTGGGAGCCACCTGTGTGCAGATGGGGATCTGGGAAGACACAGGATGCTCTAACGAGGGGTCCTAATTAATCCCGTTCCTGCATGGCTTCTAAAAGGAAAAATGAGAACTTCTTAAACAGCTCCTGGGGATGTTTTAAGTCGTAAGTGATAGCAAAGTTACTGAAAGCAGCAGCTGATGGTACATGGGGAGGAATTTCCCAAACCACCAGGAATGTGGAGGTGGTTTAAGAACAGTCTGAGTCAATCAGAACCTTGCAGTTGCTCTGGACTTGCACTGGTGCAACAAACACCAGATCTGAGCTGCTCTCCAGGCCACCACGTGTAAGGATTTAATTCAATTTTCATCAGTTGATTCTTCTATTGATTTTTCTGTGAATCACTCAAAATTGTTACCTATCCAGTGATATCCTAAGAAGTTAAATATTTTAGAAAACAGTCACATTTGTTAATTTGCCTTATGGAGACGATTTTAACTTGCTTTAGTTTGAGTTTGCGCAGGTCTCTGAGGTCCCAAAGTCATTGTGATGTGGTGTTGGGAGATGCTAAAGCTTAGCTTGGGTGAGCTCCCTGCTGATCTCTGGGATCAGAGGGACCAGGGGCCTCAGGCTGCATCTTCTCCTTTCTGTGGATGTCTTGTTTGTGTTGGCTGTGTGTACCAGCAAAAGTGTCCCAAGGCCTTCTCTCACTTTTCCAAGAGAGAATCAGGAGCTTTGGCTTCTGCTGCTGCTGAACAATCAGGTTCCTCTCCACATGCAATGCACAGGGGTAAAGCCAATTTCAAATGTAGCTGATTATTATGAGGTAAAACTTCCTCAAAACCAAGAGAAATTTCCCTTTTTAAAGAAAGAGCAGCCAGCTGCATGCAAGACATTTGGAAAAGTGTGAAGGTAACACCTGAGAAAGGCAGGAAAAAATGGAAGCCCCTGAATGAGCAGCAGAACGAGCCCTGAGCAGGGACAGCCCAAAGCTGTTGGACACAAAAGCTGGATCAGGCTGGGACTTGGAAGTGCTGCCTCTGGAAGTCACAGCATCAGAGCTGAGCCCAAATTACAGGGACAGGAATTATTTTGTATTTTCTCTCCAGGATGGGGAGTTGCTGGCACTTCTCAGAGCACTCAGGGCATGGCACTGAACTTCCAGAGGCTGCAATCCCTGGGGTTCCTGCAAAGCCCTTTCAGTGCAGCCAATGCAGCCGGCTCAGAGCATCTGCCTTGATGCTTGGTTCCCCCTCAGACAAAGGAACTGAGAAACGTTTGCTCACTTTAAAGTTCAGGAAGTCCAGCACAATTTCACCTGACCTTTAGTTAAAGGTTTGCCCCTTCTGAGGATGCAGCAGACCTTTGCTGCTGTTCTGGGGGAGCTGCAGCCTGACCCTTAACACTTCTCCCAAGCGAAAAGCAAAAATCAAGGGGTATCTCATGAAAATTTGAAAAACCCAACTCCCTTCACTTGAAATTGGTTGTTCACAGTTGAGGGGAGCTGTTGGAGGTGGGTCCCTGGAGCTCGTATTTCAGGTTTTTATTACCATTGATTTAATGTGAGATTTGGCTGATAAGCACCTTGATTTAATGATCTGAGCTGCTCCCGAAGGAAGCTGGAGCTGCTTGCTCCCTGTGCTGGGCTCGGTGCATCCCAGGCAGGAAGGGGTTAATGGCCGGGAGCCCTGCATGAGGCATTTACGGGGCTGAGCCCGTCCTAACTTGCCTGATAAAAGGCATTTCAAGTAAGCCAGGATTGCACAGAGGAATTTCAGTTGATGGGTTCCTGCCTAGGCCACCCTTTCTCAGGGCTTACCCAGAAGCTTTTAACAAGTCCTGACAAAACCGAGGGAGAGGCTTCGAGCAGCAGCAGGTTTAGATTTAAAAGCGGAGAGAAACACCCTGAACTATTTGTTCTGTTAAATCGTCCATCAGCACCTCCACACTGGGGGTTTGTGGGTTGGGTTTTCAGTTGGTTTTCGGGTATTTTTTTTTTTTTAATTTAAGTGCAGGCAAACATTTCAGTTCACCTCCAAGGCAAGTTTTGCACCTTAACCTCTCTTTTCCCAAGCTGCAAAGTGTAAGCAAATTAAAATCTGAAATCTAAAGTTATCCAAGTGCGTGGGAGATTTGCCAAAAGTCAGAACTGGACCCTTCCGAAAGCCCCAGTTTTCCCAGGCACTAAGGAGGAAGGAGTTGGGACCTTAATTTGGGAAAGCCACCCAAACTGGAAACATCATTTGCAATTCCTTGCTGGGATGTGGTGAATTTTCATTTCATTCATGGGATTTGTGTGTTTTGAGGTAGATTTGTTTTATTGTTTTCAGTTATTTACAGGAGAAGCAACACGCAATGCTAAGGATATGCATTATGTTCTGGTTTATTAATTTTATAGATAAAACCTGGACATATCCATAAAGCAAAATATTTAAACCTATAATCAGATTCCTTTACAGGAATATCAGAAATGTCTTTACTGCACAGATGTAAGGATGGGTTGGATTTTGAAGGGGGAATATTCCTAACAGTCTTAATTTTCATTACTTTTCTCTTTCACAGATTGGACGCTCTCAGGAAGAGGCTGAACACCTTTTAGAGGGTTTTAAACTATTAAAGTCTTCATGGTGCCACAGGGCAATCCCATGATATCCGTGATCCACAGAAGGGATGAGCAGGGGCAGCCTGGCAGCGCCACGCTGGGACAGGGGATGCGTTCCCTGCTCTGCCCGGGGCACCTGAAGGGAGTAAACCCCAGTTCCCACATCCTGGGACCGGGACTAAACGGGATTATCTCTCCCCTATCTCTGCTAAAGGGAAGCAGTACCTTAACACGGCCAGAGGTCCTTAAAAAGGACCAGCACTTTGAGGAAAATCGCCTCCAGGCATTCCCTGGGGTTTGTAAGTTCAGGGCTTAAGGCCGTGGCCATTACCTGGTCACACCTCCCTTGTAAAAGCCATAAAAGATAAAAAAGGCCTTGAGCATTTAATTTGCAGAAGCTCCTGGTGGCTTAAAGGCCTTCAAAAGGGGAGCGTTGCCACATCCTTGGCCCAGCTGCTCCCACAATTCACAGCACTAAGTGTCCAAAGTGGCCGCTTTGTTCCAGGCTGAAGTCACAGAGGTGAAAAACACGGATATGGTGGGGGGGAGAGGAAAAGGATGATTTCAGCCCAGGGAATCCCTCCAAGCACCAAGTTCACACCTCCCACACGCGGCCAGAACATCGCAGGTGACCCAGCCGAGGGTCCCCAAAGGCACCATAGCACCCCAAAACCTCCTGCACGTTTCCCCGAGGGAAATGAGGACGATCCATGGGTTCTGTTGTCCTTCATTCCACCGGAGTCTGTCTCGTACCTAACCAGATTTCAGTGGAGTGAAGCACAAGAGACATGGAGCTGAACCGGCACCAGAGGAGCAGCCAGAGCTGGGGAACCACGCGGAAATTGGGATACACCAGGCAGAGACCATGCTGGGAAATGCAGAGGAGCTCTCTAATAACCTGAATATTTCCTGAAAATCCCCAGTAAGAACCCTCTGTGAGCGTGTACTTCCTTTCTGCATAATGTGTAAAGATTAAAAGTCTACAAAGACCACAAGCTGCTTTCTGGAAGGTTTAAATACCTTATTAGCAGGAAATTAAACCCTAAAGTGGATAAATGAGCTGTGTAACCTCATCCCTTTCAGTCATCTTCCCTCCAGGATGGGACAGCCAGGGAAGAAACCAGAAAATAACCTCGTTTCAGTGCACTTGCACCACTGCATTCCCTCAAAAATCTCTCCCTAAAGAATCCCCAGTCGTGCCTGCTTCCCTCCAACTCTCCTGCCATACCACCTTCAGAACCAGGAAAAACTCCATCAATATTTTAGACTCATTTATTTTGTAATAAAATTAATGTAAATAAGATGGAAGTTGAAGGAGAATTCAGATTTTTCAGGCTGAGCACAGGATAGATCTTTCAAGGTGTCAGTGTAAATTCCTTGAAGGTTAATGCAGTTAAACATATTTGATGCATAAATGTGTCACATCTAACACTAATCACTCACCAGTTGTAATTGCCTTTTCAAAGTCCTCACCTCCCTGAGACAAATGCAAAAAAAATGAGATCTGGCAAACTTAAAACAAAAAAACAAATAATGTCTTCCTCCCATCGGGATGTATTATTCGCCTTGATAGATTTAGTACCAGATTTCAAGAATTTATTGTCCTGTATTATTTCTCAGCTGCCTGCCTAATCCTTCTTTCCCCCAGTCCCTTCTCTCTGACTGATTTGAAAAGCATTCAGGAACCACTTGCTGATGCTTTTCCTACAAACACAGCCCAGCCACCAGCTCCCTCCCACCCTGCTGCTGAGCTCTCCCACTCAGCCACTGCCAAAGCTCCTGCTCTTTATTTCCAGGCCCATTCCTGAGCCCAGCACAGCCCCTGTGTTGAGCAGCTCACAAAACCAGGTTTCCCTGCTCGGTGTTGAAGTTACACTCGAGTTCAAACCAAATCATTCCAACTACAGATTTGAAATGGGACTCGGGCCAACTCTGCACTGCTTCAGGTTTTCTTATCCATCTAATACTCCACACCTTGAAATTCATCACCACCAAAACCAGCTCTTGATGGCTTTTCATAGAAGGGTTTGGTTTAGAAGGGATCTTAAAGATTGTCCCATTCCAACACCTTCTGCCATCCCAGGCTGCTCAGAGCCCCGTCCAGCCAGGCCCTTAACACCTCCTTTTCCTGAAGGATTTTCCCTCAGAGCATCTGAGAGCTCAGCAAGCCATTCTTTGGGGTGCTGGTGGTGGGTGACAAGAGCACTGGGCAGAAATTGGGAGTTTTTCCCTTCGTTATCCTTTTAGCAAAACCAGGAGTCCCAGTGCACCAGGGTAAGTCTCACAGGCCAAGCACAAGTGGATGAAAAATGCACAACTTTCTGTATTTGCCAACTAAAAGCAATAAAACAAGGGGTCCCACCTTGCCCCAGGTCCGGAGGGCAGAATTCTGTGCTGGGAACTGCTGCTGCTGAAGATCCATTGGAGCAAAATTTGCCTTCCCACCGTTCCTTCCTCCCCTCCCTGCCTGGCTTCAGTCCCCAGCCTTCACTGCAGGGCAGGAGAGGCCTGTGGATGAAGACACAAATAAAGCTGGGTATTAATGACATGCTGGGGAATGTTTACAGCACTACAAGTCATACATTACTCATCCATTTGTTCTTTTTTCCCTATATGAAGGACATTTTGGGTAACAGCTTTCCATACATTAAAGCAAGGCACATAACGAGACAGCAGACAAACTGCCAGAGCTGTGCAGTGCCGTGGACAAGGCTCTGTCAGCACGGGCTGAGTTAGCAGAGCTCCCTTCAGAGCTGACAGGTGCTGTGTAAATGCAAGCTCGTTATCAAAGGAACCACGGCTTGCTGCTCACACTGATGCAGCACCAGAGACAAGAAAAACCCTCCAGTTACTCTTTGGAGTAGTATCTGCAGCCTAGAGACTGAATATTCCCAGGCCTTAGAGAGCAGCTGCTGATTCAGATTTGGCAATTCAGACAGGAGAAGGCTCCTGCCGGGGGAAAAGAGTGAGCCCAGGGCCCAGCAGCCAACAAGTGCCAGGCAGCAGGGTCTGCTCAGCACCTGGGAGCTCCTGGGGCACTCCACACCCAGTGCCCTCCTGCTGTTGTTTGTGAACACCAAACCCTGAATGTTTCTGTCACTGTGGCTTGTGAGAGGAACTGGAGGATCCCATGGAAGTGGTGGATCTGAGGCACATTTCTTTGGCAGGTTGCATGTGCAAGTCCCTTGCTGTACTGAGGAGCATCAAAGCCTTCAGGCACAGGGATCCCTGGTATATTGGAGGGAAATAATCACAAATAAACCCCCAGGCAGGGCAGGTTCACTTCAGTAAACACTCCAGGTTCTCCTACTGGGCAGCATAAAAGCAGCAAGTGCTCACCCACTGCAACCTCCCTGTCAAAAACCAAACTGTCAGGAGCTGGAAGGTCCCTGAAATGGCACAAAACCAGGCTGGCTTATTCCAGCAAAATATCTGTCCCAAAGGAAACAAAGTGAGGAATTACACTGCTAAGCCCAGGGAGACACACTGCTGGAAAAGCCATGAGTTTTCAGCTTTTTTAATGGTTCCATTTCAGTGTTGTGCCTAAATGCCTCACTTAGAGCCAGTTTTTATTCAGGAGACAGCCCGGCCTCAAACACCATTTCAATGCAAACCTTCCAGCCCTTTGAGTTGCTTCAAATAAACGCTGCCTTGTCTGGTGTTAACTTCGCCGAGCTCAGAAGCAGAGGGGAGGTTTGGATGAGAGGCCCTTTAGAAACCCTTTACAAATGTAGATTTGATTGACTGACTGATTGAACTTAATTGCAGACATTCTCTTAATTGTACACTTAATTACTGACACTGTGTCAAAAGATTTCTGATGCAGCACCTGGAGGACAACCTTGCAAGTGCCAGTCGGAGCCAGCTGCACGAGACATCGGGGAGGTGCTGCACGTTGCCACAGCTTGGAAGGGGGAAAAAAATCATAATATTTTAATAATATACAATTAGGGTTCCGCCCACCCTCAAACACGCGTGTGCACATGCACACAATCACAGATCTCCTGGCGGGGAGGGCAGCCAGGCATGGGGAGGAGAAAAGGAACAAAGGGTGGTAATTATGGCCCGTGTGACAGTGCCAGCCCTCCGCGGTCCCTGCAAGCATCCCGGGAGGGATGGAGGGTGGAGGGATGGAGGGATGGAGGGTGGAGGGATGGAGGGGTGGAGGGATGGAGGGTGGAGGGATGGAGGGCACCACGCCACCAGTGCTGCCAGTGCTGCCACAGCCACCGGCCTCTCCTGCTCCGGGAGCCCCGCTTTGGGAAGGGAGCAGTGCAAGGAGAAACAAACCCCACTGTGTTTGTCTGGAGGTTAAACCCCTGGATATTCCCAGAGGAGCTTTGGGAACAGCGCAACAAGAAACAAACCCCACTGTGTTTGTCTGGGGGTTAAACCCCTGGGTGCTCCCAGAGGAGCTTCGGGGTCACCGCAGGTCTCCCTGCGAGTGAGGGAAGAGGTAACAGTGGTCTCTGCCTGGGATAAGGACTGTCTGCGGGAACTTGGTGAGTATTGCTCTTGTACTCCTCAACAGCAAAATGAGCGTTTTAGTGGCTGCAAAAGCCCAAAATCAGAGCACACCAAAACTCTACAGACAAGCAGCAGAGAATGCTGGAATTGTTTCACACCCACAGAACTGCAATTTGCTCAAAACACCTGGAGCCTCGTTAATTTACCTGTGACATGTTGCTATACTTAATTGCCTTTGACAATTAGTAACATTTCAACACCTCCTTTAATGGCCCAATTATGAGAACACTTGTCTTCCGTGCAGCAGATAGAGGAAAATAGATGGGTGAATCTCCAATGCAAAACTCCTCTGCAGGTATTTTAATGAAGAGCTCAGAAAACATCCCCCAAGGAGGCTGTGACGGTGTTTGGTGACAGAGGAGCTGTGTTTGCCCAGCTCTGGCCCTCCTGGCACAGCCGCCTCTGCCTCAGCAGCGCTGCCAAGTTCATTTCAGGGAAAGAGCTGAGCTCTGCCCTCCCTCCACATCCCACACTAGGGGGTTTTATCGATTCCTTCTCTCTGCTAACAAAGGGCATCCTCTGGAAACCAAATCCTGCCTCCGGACTGCGACAGGCACAGAACCTCTTCAGCCACACAAGGCCCTGCCTGTCCAGGGGAAATCTCTGTTGGAACAAAGCTTTGCAGAACTGCTCGGTTCGATGTGATCACTGCAGTCCGTGGCCATCCTCTGTCAGAGACAAGCACAGAGCTCCTTCCTACACTCGAGGCTGGCCACAAGTGCTGATTTAACAGCTCCTCTGAGCAGAGGGACTGGGGGAACCTTGCTGCTGTTGCTTGTAATTTGAACGATCCCTGCTGCTACACACGCAGAATTCACCAGCACAACAATTCTTCTTCTGCCTTCTCTTTTTAACAGCAGCTCTTAAATTACTTGGATCAGGACATAATCTTTTGCTGACCACTTTGTTCTCTCACTGGAGCTGTGTAAACCAGGAGTGAGTCTGAAGAAAGCTCCCCAGCCTCAAAGCTGCCCCAAAGTGGCTCCTCCAAAAGAGCAGGTGGAGTCTCAACGCTGGATGGAGTTTATGAATAAAACAATGTTTTATTAAACTACTATTACATTTTGATTGAACAGCATTTGGACTACAGAAGAGCAGACACATTCCTGAAAGTAATTGGTTTTCCACATCTGCTTTCCTTTCTAATTGGACTAATTACTTCAGTGTAGGATCATGTTCACTACTCTCCAGAAAGCAAGAAACCCTGATTTACAGTGAGAAGAGCAGCAATTAGAGAGAATTAATTCATACGGCAACATCTAAATAAATCATATTATGAGAAGACAGCAATGTAATTATTGTGACTGGTGACTCCCTTGTGGAGAAACATCATCCTTAAGCCAAAATCAAGCAGCTCAGTCCTCCGAGGAATCCACCACACTCCTCCAATTTCACAGAGCGTGTAGTACCGATTTTATTTTTAAGACCCAATTGAGGTGCACTGTCAAAACCAATAGGTTCTAACACTCCTCAGACAGCTGAGGAAAAACAATCAAATCCTTGACAACTCCATGTTTGTCCTCAGAATCCAGTGTGTGTTCAACAGCCATGGGTGACAGATGCCAGCAGCAGCTTCCCATCAGAGGCGCAGGGATTTCAGGGGAGGGATCCTCCCTCTGGGATGAGCCAGGCTTCTCTTCCTCCCCCAGCCCCATCCCGGGCTGGTTAAAAGGTTTAGTAAGGAGAACAAACCAAACCACGGGGTTTCAGGAGAAGCTCCTGCTCCACACATGGATAAATTATCTCCCTATTCATCCCTGAGCAGTCTGGAGCTGCCCTCGGCATGGGGATGAGACTTTTCTCTGCTCCTTTGGGAAGTGCTGAAAGCATCTTAGAGAGCTCCCTTCACCTGCTCGTCATTAACTCTGTCCTTAATGCCACTCTCAGGTTATTGGTAACGCTAATGACTCATTAATGACACGTCTCTGTCCTTAATGGCATTCTCAAGAACTTCGGTGCTCCTCTCACTTGCTAAGGAAAACACTGCCTTCTTCTCCTCTTGCACTACCAGCAAAAGATCCACAACGCCCTTTTTGGGTGAGGAGAAATAGATAATTTCCACACCTAAACCAGACAGCACTGAATTGTCTTGGTTTGAGAGACAGGTGTCTGCCAAGGAAGGCAGGAGCCTCCCTTGAAATGGAAAATGTAACCCCCTTCTTATCATTTTGAAATGAAGGGGCTCTCAGGCAAAGATATGAGGGACAGGAATAATAGTTCTTTACTAACACATATATTATATATATATACATACACCCAGCCCCTTTTTCCCATTAAATCTCGTGGCTTCCTCAGGAGAGGAGCCCAGGTGAAAGGGAGTGGCTGGCTGGAGCCCTGCCCTCTTTGTTCCCCCTAAATACTCGGTAATTTGTGCCCCTGGCAGCACGGATGGGGGAAATCCTTTAAGAGGAAAAGGAGAACTCCTAAAAACCCCAACACCTGTGCCATAATTCCATGGTCTGCATGGAGCAACTCCCAAGTTTCTCTGTGGCTTCACCATGCCAGGAGAGGCAGGATAACCCCGTGCTCCTCCTCAGTGAATGAATTCCCTTCATCTTGTTCTGCTCTCAGGAGGTGTCTCTGTACAAGCGACTCCGAGTCAGGGCTGGGCACTGCCCGGGCTCCCACTCGCTGCTGTCACAGGGGATGTGCACAAACACGGCAGGAATTTGCATAATGAGATGTTGGGCTTTGTGTCCACGCGCTGACACCTCATAAATCCTCCCATCACAAAGCCACGCTTCCCATCCCAGCACTCAGCCACTCTGAGCAAACGCCTGATCCATTAGGATTTAGGGTGATAAATTGTCACTTTGGACAGGTGCAGGCAGATCCATCCTGATTTGCCATTCTCGTGCCATAGCAGATAAACACAACCATCACTTCAGCACTGGCACTGGCAGGGAAAGGTGTTTAACACTGAGCCTGCGGGAGAGCAAAGCCTGGGGCTTGGGGGCTTTAAGCAGATTTAGGAGCCTCAGCTCTCTCTGCTATTATTTACTGCAATTCAAATCTCCCCCTTTCCTTCTGAGAGGTTTTCATAGCTGCTTTTAAATCTCGAAATGCTTCCAAAAAAAAAAAAAAACCAAATAAAAATGAAGAATTCCCTCTGCATTCAGAGTTTATCCAGACTCTGAGACATTTGCATCCAGAAGTTGAGAATCCCTGGAGATGGATTCCCTTCACCCCACACCTGGGGCCATTTCTGTGCAGAAAACACACAAAGGGGGTAAAATGCTGCCTAAAGGGCTAAAATGCTGTCCCCCAGTCCAGCTGCTCTCTGTGCTCGCTCTGTAACAGCCACAGCTGGCAGAAATTTGGGTTTCAGTGCCACAGGAACTTCTCAGCTGAGGATCGAGCCCACCTGGGCAAACACCTCCAGCAGAGCAACACAAAACTCTCCTATTTCACTTCCTTGCTCCACTTCTATGTTAATATTTGTTACCTTAACCAGGCAGGCCTGGAAACAGAATAATGGGGGAATGGATCTAATTACTCTGGAAGCATGGAAGAGATTTTTAATTGATTTTAGCCCTGTATATCCCTGACAAAAATACAGATGCAGAATGAGCAGAGGTCCTAAAGGAAAATTAAGGCCACAGGAAGCACAAGCTCATTAAAGAAGGGAAAAGAAGTACAATAATAAATACACCCAAGTATCACAACAGTGCAAGAACTATTTTGAACGTAAGTGGAACAGCTAATAATTCACAGCCATTATTCTTTTATCATTGTTCAGCTGAAGGTTGAGAAGATTTTAAAACTGCAATTATGAACAATAGATTTGCATTGAAATCAGCTCCTCTGCTGCATTTCTCCCTCCTCTCCCCTCCTCCTCCTCCTAAATAAAGAGGTGGAAGCAACAAAGAAAGCAACATCTTGAACAGAGGAGAGAAAGGGAGTTTTTAAGGAATACCCACATAATCAGATACTCCAAAAAAGGAAGAAAAGTAGAGCTTGGCTCCTTGGGCATTTCTTAAAAATCAACCCAGTTAAGTTGGGTTCTTTGTGCCAGCTGGTCAAATAAGTAGGAAAGTCCCCTATTGAGCCCCACTGACAGATCCTTACATCCTTTTCCAGCCATCCTGGGCCAGGTTTCCATTTCCACTCCTTGGGGACCCTTCTCAGCTCACCAGGGAGGGAAAACGTCTCAGCACTGGGAGAAGTGGAAAGGAGAACACTCAGATCCAAGAAACGAGGCTGCAAATCCAGGCTGGCTCAGCACAGGAGCAGGCAGGGTGAGGTTTTCCTCTGGAAAACCCTTTGGAGAGAGGCAGCAGCATCCTTCCACCTCCCCAGCCTCCACCAGCAACAGCTCTCCTGACAATTTCCCCCCTTCAGCAACTCCAGAAATTTAGAATCACTCTTCTGGTAGAACAGTGCCCGCTTTGGGTTTGTTTTTCATTTCTGGTGCCTCCTTCCCCGAGTCTCCTCATGACCGTGGATTAATGAACAATTACAAGGCTTCATTCTCACTGCTATGTAATTCCAAGAAAGGAAGAGCATCTTTCTGGAACACTATGCTTGAAAAACAAAGGAGAGCTTTGACTGTCAAGTCACTGATGTTCCCTCTTCACTTAAAAGCTTTCCAATTTACTTACAAATTATAGTGTTTTTAATGCAAATTAAGCACTAGAGAACATTCTTTCCTTCCCCCAGATTAGCAGGAACCAAATTGACCAAGAAAGCCAAACATGGAATCTGGACTCAATGAATATTTTAAATAATGAGGCTGTTTAATTATTCTGATTGGTGAAGGATGATGTTATTAAATGCCTCTGAGCTGATGACAGGGTTGGAGCTCACGGCTCTGCTTTGTGAACGCTGAGAAAGTGTTTCCTGATACTCTGTGTTCTGGTATTTTCTGTTGAGTGAGCTCTGGGGGTGAAATGCAGCTTCACACACTCAGGACCTCTGGGGAATCTCCTGGTTCAGGAGCAAATGCCAGGATGGGAAGGCAGAGGGGCTGCAGGAAAGGTGGGAGTGAACACAGCCCGCCCCAGTGCTGCACAGGAAAGGGGGAGCATCACTCCAGGGCCTGAGGGAAAAACCTCCAGAAAATCAGAGTGCACTCAGTTCTGCTTTTGCTCCAACATCCTTCACTTGCATGGACCTTTAGGTTTGTGCTCTCACTTCCCATAGGAAACAAGGAGAGGGATTCTTCACCAGGAACTGCAGCGACGGGACAAAGAGTGAAGGGTCCAAACAGAAATAGACAAAATTTAGGTTGGATATTAGGAGGAAATTGTTCCCTGTGAGGCTGGGCAGGCCCTGGCACAGGTGCCCAGAGCAGCTGTGGCTGCCCCTGGATCCCTGGCAGTGCCCAAGGCCAGGCTGGACACTGGGGCTTGGAGCAGCCTGGGACAGTGGGAGGTGTCCCTGCCATGGCAGGGGTGGGATGAGAGGATCTTTAATGTCCCTTCCAAGCCAGGCCACTCTGGGGCTCTGCTCAGGACACACCTGATGGCTCTGAGATTTGCACAGGACCCAGCTGAGGCTCCTTACACCCCACCCTCCCCACCTGAGGCTGTGACCCCACCCAGCCCCACCCCACCCCACCCCACATGACCATCCCTGCACCGCCCCAGGGCTTCTGGCATCAAATTTCATTAAAAACTCAGTTCCAGGTGTTCCCACCGGGCCCTTCACGAGGTCACGAGGGTGAAAGGAGATCCCGTCCCCATGGCAACCATTCACACCTCATTAACATCTCATTAACACCTCCCGCTTCCCAAGGCCACCTGCCCCGCCCTGAGCCTATTTTTGGCGTTAATTAGAGATTGTGGAGCTCCTGGAGACCGCAGGTGAATGAGAAGAGGCCAATGAGCACACCTGGCCCTTGATCTCTTGTCCTTGAACACCCCCAGAGCACAGGCCCTGCCCTTTGATGAGGCTGAGGAAGGTCAGAGCCTGGGGAAATGGGGAAAGCTGTTCCTGGCCTTTCTAGTCTGGATCCCAACGTGCTGGTTCCTGTGCTTTGGCTGTGTCCGTGTGCCCCTGGCTCCTCATCCCATCCCATCCCATCCCACCCCCAGAGGATTCTGCTCCCTCCAGGAGAAACTGGGAGAGCTCAGCACAGCCCTTGCCTTGTCCAACACCTTCCCCTGAGCCAGCACGAGGGGATTTATCCAAGTCCAACTCCACCCTGCTCCTCCTCTTCCCTTCCTTGTGCTCTGGAGCAGCGATGTTCCACAGGAAGAATGTTTTGACCCCAATGCAATGGGCCAGGGGAACACAACAAGAACAGAGGCCAGGCACAGGAGGAAGAGACTGGAAACAGCTGCAATTGCTGGCAGAATCATGGAGAAATCTGCTCCAAGTGGGGTTTTTTGTTTGTTTTTCTAAATATTTACAATTAATTGTACCTACCAGCTACCAGGGCCTAGCAGCTCTCTCCTGGCACGGTGCTGCTTTGCTGTAACACCCTGATCTTCCCCAAAATGAGCAAAACCTGCTGCTCTTCGTGGCCGTGGGCCCCCAAAGCAGGTCTGCTGCAGCCCACACACCCCTGCACCAGCTAGAAACCTCCTCCTGCAGTTCCCACTGAGCTTTCCCACTGCTGGCAGGGGCTGGCAAATTCCCCCTCAGGAAAAAAAATAATAATTCAAGCTCCTACCTACATGAGCTACTGAAGGAAAAGACACAAAACCCACAAAAGCCAACTAAGCAAACAAAAAGGAGATAAAAGCAGTTTGCTTTAAGGCAGCAGCTTTTCTGAAAGCCCGCAGTAAATCTTTAAGATTATCAATAATGAACACATTCAATGTCTTTTTTCGTCTTCTTTTAAATCACTTCTTGCAGTGGAAAGAAATCAGTCCGGGGGGTTGTTCCTATGTGAGCTGCATTTATTATCAAGGGATTGAGAGTGCTGGAGATGGAAGGAGGGAAAATGAGCCTCGACAGGGCTTTGGGAAAAAAGCTCAGCGCCACTTTATAGTCCTTCCTCCACCTCTTTGTCACAGCACCCCGTAATGAGCCCTGGAATTCATCTCAGCTCTAATGACACTCACAGTGGTGGATGTTTCTCCCAAATTTAGTCAAGTGACAACACAGCGTCTTTAATATGCAAAGGAGGCCTTTGTGTAACTCCCCAGAACTTTGGTGTCTTGTCAAGCCTTACAGGAATTCCGGGGGAAACAAATTGCACTAATCACAGGAGCGGGCACGTGGGGAGGGGCTGTCACAGCAGAGCTGAAATGTTCCAGGCTCAGCCCGGAGCATCCAGGAATCCACAGCCAGGATTCCTCCGAGTCCTGCTCCGAGTGGGGACCCCGCTGGGGCCACTGTCACTGCCCCAGCCCTGGGCAGCCGCTCTCCCTGGCAGAGGTAAAATATTCCTCTGGTATTTCCCAGGCAGGATGGAACCCAGGGCTCCGGGGCAGCTCAGCACCCTCGGGGCTCCAGGAGAGCTCCTGGGCAGTGCCCAAGCCCCAGGAGAGGGGATGCTGCCAACCCCCGTGGTCAAGAGCTGGGCTCGGGCCCCAGAGTGATGGAATGGGCTTTGCAGTCACAGCATTGAAAGGAAAAACAAATATTTAGACATTTTCATGGGGTCGTCGTTGGGGTTTGTTGGTGGTCGCTTTGGCTTTGTTGTTGGTTTGGGGTTTTTTTGTCCTTTGGGGGGATTTTTTGGTTAAATGGGGAAGAAATAAAGCAACACTCCCCTCCTAGCCCAAATCATCACTTTAGAAAATCCTTCTGGCCCAAGGCATTAAATTAAAAAGAATGTGTCATTTCCTCCTGATAATTTTTAATTGATCACATCCACCACGGAGGTGGAGCTTGGCTAGAAAGGGTCTGCACCAAACAGCTCCTATTTGTCTGTGATTTCCCTGGGGCATCTTTTAAACCATTAAAATTTACAAACAACTTCATTTCTTATTAACACAGTTCCTTAATTGCTTCCATGGGAAAAGAGTCAAGTTATTTGCATCTTCTTTTCTTGGGGCTCCAGGGCTTTAGAGCAAACATTTCAGGATAAGCTTTGAAATGAAGCAGAAGTTCTGCTCCAGACCCAGGCCTGGCTCCTCTCCAGGTTGGCTCAGACACCTGCACATCCCACGAGGCTGTTTTAAACCTCTTGGACAAATAAAGGGATGGTTTTGGGGCAGACTTTTGGATAACCCACTACTGGCAGATCACACCAAGTCACCTTTCTTGTCCCTCACATCCGCCAAAAGTTTCCAAGGATAGCAGCACCTTCACCTCTAGAACTGAACACCCAGAGATGTGAAGGTACAAAACCGCTCTGGTAACAAATCCAGCCATGGATTCTCCAGCTCAGCACATCACAGAGAGCTCCCAGCTGAGGACGTTCTCATCCCCCCGAGTCCCTCATCATCCTAATGGGTTAATCACATCCCCTTGGTTCAGGGCTGCAGCCCCTGTGTTCATGTTCATCACCAGTCTGGGAGGACTCTAGGCTCAGAGAATGCCTCACTAACACAATCAGGCGTCGCTTTCTGGAGTCTCTGCCCCGAGTGTTCTCCCTGTGAGGAGCCCAGGGCAGCTCCTTCAGGCAGCTCCTGCAGGGCTCAGGAGCAGCGTGGGCATCTCCAGAGCCAGCAGTGAGACTTTCACTTTGGACATCAGAACAATTTTAGCATTTTTGGTCTGCCAGAGGCTCCTTCAAACCCCCCCAGCCTCCTGCAGCCCTCCCCTTGGCCTGGACGGGGTTTGGAGCAACCTGGGGCAGTGGAAGGTGTCCCTGGCCACGGCAGGGGTAGAATGGGGTGAGTTTTGAGGTCCCTTCCAACCCAAACATTCTGTGATTGGTGATTCCATGAAATGGTGGCTCTCTAACAGCAGTGTTAGTGCCCAGTGCTGCACTCCGAGATCTCTCCATTTCCACGTGTGTCTGTCGGAGCACTGCTCCAGCAGGATCCATCAGCTCTGTGTGGGAACACATTCCCAGGGAGCACCCACATCTGAGATGGAAATCCCCAGCTCCTCCCACGCTTCCCAAGGAGCCCGGGCTCTGCTCTGAGCACGGAGTGCACCCCCAGGAAAACACTTCCAGCAAATGGCACTGAGTTTGCCATAAGCTGATACATTTCACAAATTCACTTTACATTTAAAGACTGAAATATAAATCCCAGAGCTATATTGAAACTGGATCTCACCCAAAGCCAGGAGTCTGTTGCTTGGCTTTAAATATCACTGGGAAATAGAAAGGGATCCTTTTAGTTAATACTAATTATTATTCAGTCTATCATTAACAGCAACTGCACTTTGATAGACGGGTGGAGAAGCAGCCTTGGTTTGCATTGATGAGTCTGTGACGAGTTGCCAAACTTTTCTTATTACTGATAATTAGCTCCTGTTCCTTCATCAGCTGCTCCTGCTCCAGCACCAAGTGCTGGGGGTGCCCACCCACACAAACAACAACCCCAAAAACAACAACACCCCACCAACAAAAAAAAAAAAAAGAAATTTTGCTTCCATGATCTGAACTAATTTTAATAAAATGACCTTTGCAGAACTCGAGCTGCTCATCCTCTCTCCAGCATTTTTAACAACACAAATGCAATGCCAACTTTCAGGTTTTCTGCTGATGACCATGGAATGGCTTCAGGTGTGTTTTAAAACTTCTGACACATCCATCAGGGGATGACAAAGAGAGCTGGGGCACAGAGAACCCATTAGAGGAGATTTGCTCAAAATTCCTGGCAGTTGAGTCATACTTCTGTAAAATAAAGCCTCTGTTGATGTCTCCTCAGGGCATAAGAAGTGTTTATAAAATACCCATTACACACAGGGATTATGAGCAATTTGGAGATTTATTTTCATACGTGAAACTGATAAAAATCTCCGAAAATTTCAAACATTAATTCCAGCAAACGCCAGTTCCGCAATTCCTTTGTTCTAAGGGACAATGGTAAACAATGCTCCAGTGACCTCCAGTGGGGACCGCGGAAAATACAGCGGCCCTGGAGCCACCCTGGGCTTGGGGCTGCTGCCCAGTCTGGGGCAGGACAGGCTGGATCCTCCTGCAGGAGCTGCCCCGTCCTCACCCCGGATGGACCAACAGAGCAAGGGGCCCGAGAAAACCTCCTTTGTTCTTTATTTAAACAGCTCAAACTCTCCCCCGTCCCTCTGGTGCAGAAACTCAGGTGAAAATTTTCCCTATTTGGACAACAGGACCTTGGACAAAGCTGCCTGAGCCCAACCAACCCCAAAATTCTGCAGATTCTTCACCTTTTCATCAGTCAAAACAAGCCAAGGGCTCTGAGCTCAGTCTCATTCCTGGTTCTCTCCTAATGACTTCTGAGCCAGCCAAGAACCAAAGACTTTTAGTCTAAGATTAATCCCCTCCCTTCCTTTTGTTGGTGGGGGCCAGGGAAGAAAAGGAGGATGGTAATTTTTAAACCACAATTCCTTCTTATCACCATCTGGTCCTGATGAATATGGGCAGGACTCTGGTGCTACATTAATAAATCCAGGATTACACGGTAGAACAGATAGCAGGGGGAACACATCAGTCATACCCAGCAAAGCTCACTAAACTCAGAGGGATGACCTTGAAATTAAAGGGAACAGTGATAGAAGGAAAGCCCAAGTCCTGGAGGGCCTGTTCTGGCTGAGTCAGGAGAGCAGCCAGGACTAAACCAGACCAGGACTAAAAAATCTCCTGATCTCACCTTTCCACAGCCACCAAGGCCTGCAGTGACGTTTATCTACAAGTGGGGGGCCTCAGCCACTGCTCCATTTAATGCACCTGGAGGAGCTCATGGGAGCCCTGGAAACTTGGTGTTCCGGGAGAGATGAAACAGCCACAGCTGTGCTCACTCAGAGGGACCCCAACAGTCCCTCACCCATCCTAAAATCACCTAAGCACGGGTCCTGAGCCATCCCCCAAAACACAGCAGCACACACGGAGCTCCTCTCCCAGGAAACACTCCCAAGAGGATTCCCCTCACGTTGTTTCTGCCTGATAGCACAAGAAAAACAATTGTGCTTTTTGCCTCTTTCTTTTCATAATTAAAGAACAAACATTTCCCTTAGAACTCATTCACTGTCCCAGAACATCATCCCTCATTGCAATGAAACTGCACAGAAGGGCAATTCTTCATCATGGAGAGAACACCAGGACCAGTGCAGGGTCTCTATCTGCCACTGTCTGCACAATATTAATGTAGAAAATAATATATTGGCTCGAATCAATACTTCCCTGACTCCTCCATCCATCAGCCCCCCTCCATTTGATAAAAGTCCCTCCATGTCACGTTTCCCCAGACTGATGAGATCACAGCACCTCTTCCCAGCATGAGTGATGGTGTGGGGATGTGTAATTGCCCAATAAATCACACCCTCCGGATCAAAGACCTGAGATCCTCTGGGTGCCAAGGAGGCACAGCAAACATCATAAAATACAATAAGTTAATTAATTGCTGCAAGATTTTTACCACCTTGAGACAGGTTGAGTGTAACTTGTCACACATACCCTGAGAGACCCAGGCAGAACCACCTGACTGCAGAGCTGGGTCTGGAGCCTGGTGGAAAATCCAGACCCTCCTGGCAGAGCTGGGTCTGGAGCCTGGTGGAAAATCCAGACCCTCCTGGCTGTTCCCAGCCCTGTCCCAAGCACAGCCCAGCACCGAGGAGCTCATTCAGCCAAGAAAGTGAAGCCACAATCTGTGAATGCAAGCTCAGGAAAAACCCCACAGCATCCAGAACCCTCTGCTTTATAGGCATCTGATTCCACAACCTTTAATCCTTTCTGTCAGCCCTGCAAGATCAGGAATTAACATCTCTGTAACCTCTTGTACTAATTAAGACAGCAGATCTTTGGTATTCACCTCCCCAGCAGCTTCAAAGCCGAGCACTGACAGGGCACTGCAGTGTTTTTGCTGTTGGTGAGTGGCCCTTGTAAAACAGAAACGATAATGAACACACCACAGGAAGCTTTAATGAAAGTGTGCAGCCATTAGCAGGTGGATTTGGGCTAAAAACCCAGGTTCAGCTTTGGGAAACTCCCAGGTTGGTGCTGTGGGAAGCGGGCAGTGCCCTGCAGGCACTCAGGGGAGCCTGGGACTGTGCCCAGCACTGCCCTTTCCACAAACCACACTGACACAGCCCAGACCTTCTGCTGCTCCCAAACGTCCCTCGTGCTGCAAACGACCTGAACAGCAGCAGTGACTTCCAGGAGGGCCTGAGAAGCCAAAGCAGAGTCAGGTGAACACAGGAGCAGGGATTCTGCCCTCCTGGAGCTGCAGGGGGGGTTAGGAGGAATTCACACCGACGCAGAGCCAAGGGTTTAGTCTCGAGTTCACTTCTCAGCAAGGCTTCTGCAGCAGGGAGAGATTCCTGCACTGCCCCCAGCTCCCAGCCCTGGGCAGGACTGACCCCACTGCCCTCCCCCAGCACAGCTCCGAGCTCCAGGTCAGGGAGGGCTGACCCAGCTGGAGACGAGGTCTGAGCTTAAGGCACAGCCCAGGATACAGGATTGAATAAAGTTTAAATCCCAAAAGCTGCTTAAGACTTAGCATTGCTATTTTTGCTCGTCCGTGCCGACACCGCGCTGATGAGAGGCTGAGCACTTTCTCCATTTGCAGCTTGAGAGCCACAGGGAAAGGGAATGGGAATGGGAAAAGAAATGGGAAAAGATGGGGTTTTGTATAAATCTCACCAGCTCCCTGCACAAACACCTCGGGCTGCTGGGAGGCCAGACCTCCAGACTTCCCTAACCACCCCTTCAACCTGTGCAGCAACCAGGAGTTCCGAGAAATTTAAAAAAGCAAGAAAACAAGACAGAAAAAGAAAGTAAAAGCCTCAAAAACCTTTTCTCACACACCTTATCCAGCCCTCCACAAGCCCCAGCTTCCATTTCTCTGCTGCTGTCCCAGCACAGGCTTTGCCAAAGGAGCTTTGCTGCAGTGAACCTCCCCTGTCTGAACACAATTCACCTTTCCCTCAGCATCTCCTTCATCTGCTGGGGCTGCCCACAGTAGATGATTTCAATAAAATCTTTTGGCCACAGAGGTTCAGATCTTTGTCCCTGCTCTGCCCTTGGCCAAGATGAAGAATTAAAACAAAACAAAACAAAACAAATCAAAAAACAAACTCAGAAAAAATCTTGGCGGGGGAATAATTCAGTTGGAAATTTCAGTACTTTTCCAAACAGCTCTGCTGGATTTCACTCCATGCTGGTCTCTCCCAACTTAACAACACACTTGGCCAACTTAACCTTTGGAAAGGTTCTTTTATTGATCAGATGTTCCACAGACATTTACATTTCTTGGAGGGAGGGAGAGGCAGGGAAGAAAATTAAATTACTTTGCTCAGTGATCTTAATTATCTGAA
Source organism: Monarcha castaneiventris obscurior (assembly GCA_026261815.1). NCBI lineage: Eukaryota > Metazoa > Chordata > Aves > Passeriformes > Monarchidae > Monarcha > Monarcha castaneiventris. The sequence continues at coordinate 328,680 of JAMPIT010000451.1, forward strand.
ATAATTATCTTTAGTCAATTCTCAAACAAGAACTCTCTGGAGAGCACTGTATTTTAGTTTGGATAAAGCAAAAGGAATTGAGTCCAAAGGAACACATTTTGTAACTTATTTAGAAATACCTAATTAACCATCTGAGTGAGGAATCCAATCAGAGCTCCTCCATTACCCTTAATTATTAAAAGTCATTTGCTGGGGGGGACAAAAGGAGGAGTCTAAAGCAGCTCTCTGTGCCTCCAAGGGTAATTTTAGCAAAGAACTGAACAAATTGTGTGCAGGGACTGTGCACACAGGGGTGACGTGCTTGTCTTGGGGCCATTTGAGGCATTTCCAAGATTTCTGTAGGATCCGTGGAGAACTCAGACTAAGGACACTCCTCCAGCCCTTGCTGAGGGGACATTGGTCCCTCGTGTGAAATCACATCAGTAACTCAGAGCTCAGTGGCAGTGAATGGCTCTAACACAGCCCAGAGTTCCTGGATGAGAAGTCAAACATCGTTTTCCTGGAGCTGGGATGGTTCCTCACCACAAGGAGTTCCTCTCCTGAATTTCCTCGTGCAGAGTTCAGCCCACCTTGTCAGCCCCCGAGGTGATTCCAGGACTTAAAAGCAGGGTGGTGTTTAAGGGTTCAATCAAAGCAAACAAATTGCTAAAAATAAATTGGTCTCCCATCTGTTGCCAGGCGGGGAATTCAGCCTCAGCAGTTGGGGAGGGGATGAAAGGCTGCAATAAACACCTTGAAATGGATATCTGAGAAATTCTGTGGCCTCGGGAAAATGGTCTGATTTTCTCTTCCTTCTCTTTTAATTCATTTTTCCTGAGGGGAAGAGTGAGTGTGAGTTTGTGCAGCACGGGGAGAGAAGCAAATAAACACCGAGATTAATAATGTTCCAATGAACTTTTGCTGATAAACAGGATTTCAGGGGGATGAGCACGGTGCCAGCCCAGGCTCTGCCCTGTCCCCACAGAAGGCAGCAGGTGGAATTCCCTTTCCCACAGCATCCCAGGAGCAGGGACACCTCCCACTGCCCCGGGCTGCTCCAAGCCCCAATGTCCAGCCTGGCCTTGGGCACTGCCAGGGATCCAGGGGCAGCCACAGCTTCTCTGGGAATCCAGTGCCAGGGCCTGCCACCCTCACAGGGAAGGATTTCTTCCCCATATCCAACCCAAATTTCCCTTTGTTCTGTGTGCAGCCACTGCCCTTGTCCTGCCCCTGCAGTTCCTGGTGAAGGTTCCCTCTCTGGGCTCCCCGTGGCCCCTTCAGATGCTGGAAGGTGCTCTGGGCTCTCCTTGCAATCTGCTCTTCTCCACAGCTCTTACCTCTCCCGTGTGTGGGTGAGTCCAGTGCACACTCCCAGTGCTGGTGGTCAGCCAGGACTCAGGAGAGGCGTGGGGAATGTTCCAGAGCTCCAGTCAGGGCTACTGGAGTGCAGCTCCCAGTGTCAGGCAAATCCCGCGTTCCTCAGCCTCCCACACGCCGGGAGATGGACTCTGACTGCTCATGAAATGTTTTGTCATCTCGCTTCCACTTCTCCGCAAGCTGATGAAAAAAAAGCACAAATCCCTCCGACGTGTTGTCTTCCCAACTCCTGATATGTTTTGGCTACTTACAGAGAGTAAGAGGAGTCTTTGGAGCAGATGTGAAATTCAGCTCTTGTTTCCTCGCTTGTCATCACTCGGAAAGCAAAACAAACACTCCTGCTCCTGCAGAAAGCAGCCCTCGTGTCCTGCTGCTCTCTGTGCCTGCTCCTCTTCCCCAGGGATGAGGGCTCCTCTCAGTCCTTGTCCCAAATTCTTTAGAACCTGCTGAGAAGCACCAGAGATCAAGATAGTGTTGGTGTATCACTTACAGGAGGGGTTCTTCCCTCATGTTCTTAAGCCTGTAATCACAGATAAAACAGAAAAAGTGATTTAAAGCTGCTCTGTGGCCCAGGAGGAACAAATCTGATCTGAAACTGGCATAATCCTGTACGAGACCAGCCCAGAAGAATCTGATTGGATTCTTCCCCAAACTAAATTCTACAGTGCAGTTACCTCCTTGATTATTTACTGCACACAGTAATAAGCAGACAAAGAAAAATTGCTCCTGGAAAAGTCTTTCAGGCAGATTTTAGCATCCTGAAAGATTTCTTTTGCCTTAATAGGTCTGGGTTTTAACAGCCATCACAAGGTGTAAAAGGAATGGCTCTGGAAATACTGAATTCCATTGCTACTGTTGCCTTTTTTGGCTGTAAGAACTGATCTGTTGATTTCCTGAACCTCCTTCCCTTTGGCCCCAGGGAGCAGGGAGGTGTCCAGGGCCCCAGGCAGAGCAGGCCCTGCACCGGTGACTTCTGGAGGGTGCTGAAGTTCCCTGTGCTCCTGGTCCCAGATGGAGTTTCCAGGGAGCCCCAAAGCCTGGGGATGGTGCTGGGAGCTGCCCTTGGTGCAGCCACAGACTCCAGAGGGAAAGACGTGAAACAAAGCCCAGCCCAGCCCCAGGCTGCCCCTCTGAGCTCGGCACCAGCTCCCCCCACCTTCCCAGGGAGGGGTGGGCACACTTCAGGGGTGGGCACACTTCAGGGCACACTTCAGGGGTGGGCACACTTCAGGGCACACTTCAGGGCACACTTCAGACTTCTCCGAGGACACGAGCAGGGACTGGGCAGGAGGAACTTCCCCAGGCTTCCCAGGCACCACAGCCACCACGGTTCCTGAGCCTCCCCAGATGCACTAAATGAAGTTTTGCTCTTCACGGATGCATAATTAACCCCTTGAGTAAACATCTATTCAAACCTGCATAATTAGCACTGCATTTTTCAAAAGGGTAATGAAAGGCCCTTTTAGGTTCCTAATTGGCTTCCTCTCAGTCAGCTCTGGGTATGAACTGTCAGCACGGGAAGGGCTCTGTACAGCAGGGACTGCATGGATTGGGAATGTGAGGCTGGAATTCCACACAGGATGGCCAAAGGTGCCCAATCAACCACTGCTCGTGTGGACTCTCAGAGCAAACATGGCTCGGGTTGGAGAAACGCAGCCCTAAACCCCCAAAGTCGGGCTGTTGGGTAAATTTTGGGATGGTGGTTTGTACAGTGGGTTGGGATATGTCCCAGAAAGGCAGTTTTCTGTGGAAATGATGGAGATAAAAGAGATGGTTGGAATTATGAGGGACAGATAATGAAGCTGTGCAGTAAATGTGCCACTGAACAGGGTAATTAATAGTAATGCTCATCAGGAGCTAATTACATGATTCTTTTAACATTTTTAAATGAATGGTTACCATGTACTTTCCAGGGCCAGAATTCCCAGGTTAAGGAGAATGTGCAAAAGCTGAGACTGAGTTCCTTGGGTAACTCAGTCACCAATTTATCCACTTAATTTTTAAAAATTAAGCCTGGAAAAAAGAGCAGCTCTTTCCAGCTGAGACAGTGTAGGCTCAAAGAATCAGCATCTAGACCCACCTCAACCCATTCCCAATCATGCCATTGATGAAGGAGCCTCCCTGCTTCACAGAATCCCTGTTTTAAGACGAAAAAGAAAAGCAAATAATGCTCCCAGACTGAGAAGAATGTGTTATTGGACTGCACATTATTTCAAGGAGTTCAGCAACAATAACACCTTCCCCTGGCCAACTGCTCAAAATCCCAACTGCATCACTCGTGTTTTTGCAACTTTTCTTTACAGAAGGGCTTTTCCTCGTTTGTTTCCTTTTGCTCCAGAGGCCAGGTTGGTTCCATTGGCTGTGCTGCAGTGCTCTCTGCTGGCACCAGCCCGGAGCTCCTGGGATGCTCCAGCTGAGCAGAGGCTGTCCCAGACCCTGCCATGGAATCACAGAATGGTTTAGGTTGGAAAAGACCTTCAGGAACATAGAGTCCAACCATTACACCCCAGCATGGCCACCAATAATCCACGTCCCCAAGTGCCACCTGGGGTTGCCCTTCTGGTGCTGCCAGACCCAAGGTACAACCCCTGAGTCAGGCTCCAGGAAAACCAGGGATTGCCAGCCCTGGTTCTCTGTATTTGCTTTCTGAGTGTGTGTTTATATTCAGGGTGTCCTGACTCTAAATCCTCTGCCTGAAACCCCCCCGTGCACTCAGGTCCTGCCTGAAGGGCCCTGTTCCCCTCTCACAGAGGGCTTGGGTGGGAAGGGACATTAAAGATCATCTATTTCCAACTTCCACTGTCCCAGGCTGCTCCAAGCCTTGTCCAACCTGGCCTTGGACACTTCCAGGGATCCAGGGGCAGCCACAGCTTCTCTGGGCACCCTGGGCATCCTCACAGGGAGGAATTCCCTCCCAACATCCACTCTAAATCTTCCCTCTTTTACTTTAAAACCACTCCTCCTTGTCCTCTCACCAGCTACCTCTGTAAAAAGTCCCTCTCCATCTTTTTTATGACATTCAGGGGGTATTTTCTTCCCTCATTCTTTGCAAAACCTCCCAGGCGTGTTCCGGGTGCTCCTGGCGGTGCCGCTCGCTCCCGCTGCCTTTGCTTAAGAGCTGCTCTTTTGCTATTTTAGCTCGAGCCCATGGAGGGCTCGGCACAAGTCCCTGAACTGAATTGCTGCTGTCCCAGATTTCCATCAGGCAAGGTCAGGAGCCACCATCTCCATCGATTCCTGCACAGCAGGGCCCTCGGGGAGCTCTTCCCTCTCACTCCTGCAGGTTGTTGGTGTTTTTCTCTGAGTGTTTCTGAAGGCCAAGCTCTGAACTCTGCTGATGTGGGAACGCTGCAGCTCAAGAGCTCTTCTCTCCTTTCTTTTTTTCAGGAATGTTTCTTCCCACTCTGACTTCTGGTCGTCCCCAGCACCGCCCTGCTGCAGTCGGGCTCTTTCTGTGGATTTATGACACATTTACAGCGAGTTCTGCAAGAGCAAGGCAAGGCGTGGGCAGGCAGCGCTGTCTGCAGAGCCACCTCCCCTCCAAACAGCCCCAGGGGCTGCAGCACAGGCAGAGCTTCCCTTTTGCTCCTCTCACCTCTGCCTTGAGCTCCTCCAGAGCCATCCCAGGATGGCTGATGAATCCCCTAATAACCCCCCAATAAACCCCCCAGTAAATCCCCTCACATCTCTGGCTTTGGTGTCTCCCCCAGCAGTGGGACTCGCTCCCCCTCACTCCACAGCTGAGGCCTTACAGCCACTTTCAAGGTAAAATCAGTGCAAATTCCACCAAAACCTTGCACTAAAGGAAACCTGCACGTTCAAACCCACACCCAGAAATCCTAACAAAATCCCAGTGGAGTTCCCAGAGATGGAGCCTGACCAGCAAAGAAAGGAACAACACCCAACAGCCTTCGCCTTGGAACCAAGCTACTGAGGGAGAATATATTAAGAAATAGAATGTGATTTTCAAGTATTGCCTCAGAGCTGATTTATTCCTGACATAAAACTAAACTTCACAATGATATGGACTTTTTCCATGCATTATTCTAGATGGCAGTGTAAATCAACTGAGAATGCAGTCAGTAAAGTTGTTATTGCCAGCTCTAAAAATCCCGCACTATAGAAAAGATTCAAAGAATTATTAATATTTCCTCTATTCCTGTGTGCTGTGCTTCAGCAGGCACACAGAGGGAGGTTTTGAAAGTCAAAATAGAGCCATTGTGTGGGGTAAAATAGCCCCAAATTCCGGGCATGGAGATTAACCTCAGCTCAATGATTGTTCTCCATGGGTTTGTGCCATTTACGTGGTGAGGAGCATCCCCTTCCCAGTGCCAGAGCTCCTGGTGGGAGACCCTGTCCCAGTGCAGTCCCACAGAGCTCCCAGCGCCATCCACAGGAAAGCGGGGCGGTTTCCACACCCTGAGGAGCAGTTATTTGGATGAAGGCAGATTTTATTTGTATTCCAGCTGGGAACGCTCCAGCGGCAGCGGCGAGGAGCTGCTCACTGAGCACCGTCCCTCTGGTGCCGGTGGCATCGCTGGGGCTGCTGCTCCTGCTGCATTATCCCCGTGCTCCTGCTGCCTCCCCTGCTTACCGGTTCGGTGCTCCATCCCTCCTCCTCCTCCTCCTCCTCCTCCTCCTCCTCCTCCTCCTCTCGGAGCCCGGGCTCTAATCCCCGCAGACCCGGAGCTGAGCGGGAGCAGCCAACAGGAGTTGCTTTGTCTGTGCTGACTTGGGTAAGCAAAATATTCTTTCCTTACGAGCCATTTGCTGTTGCTGTTCTTGCCCTGGAGCAGGTGGGATCCCTGCTCACCTGCTTTTCTTTAAAATGGATTTTATCTTGTAACAGGGAAATACCGGAGGACTTCTCCTCCAGCACTCGTGTTATATTTAGCAATTTCATCGAAAGCTGTCTCTGGCATTTTACTTCCAAAGTATTTTAGGGAATCTGGGATGTTTATAATGGAAATGGAGATTTTTGCAAGTGTTCCCCAAGTTGCTTTGGAAGGGATGGCATGGTGGGGGGAACACGGGAGGTTTGACGTGGGATTGTTTTTAATGGCGAGCTCGTGGTTTCAATTTCTTGTTCTTTTGTCCCTGAACGTGGAGGCTGCCCTGGCACTTCATTCATTCATCCATTCATTCATTCACGTGCAGATTTACTTGCTTTGCTGTATTTTTTTTTTGAAAATCAAAGCCCTTTGAGTTTGTATTCTCCTTTTTCTCCTATAAACTTCTAATTCCAAAGGCAAACCCCTGCAAGCTGCATGTCTGTTCCCCCTGCACATGGAAGTTTGTCACGAGACCATTAATCATGCCTTACAATCATTCTGCTAATGCAGTGCATCCATTCAGAAGCAGGGTCTGGCTGCAGATGGATTTGTTGCTGTGGGATATGGAAGCAGAACAAATTTCCTCAGGAAATATTTAAGCAAGGTCATAATAACATCCCTGGCACTCTGAGCAGTGCCATGCTGGATCAGACAGAGCAGAGCAGTTTGTTGGCTCAGGCTGTAGAAGAGCCCAAAGATCAGACATTAATATCAAACCTGTTTATTATCTTATCTCTGTAATATAAACTCGATTGAAGCCCTGCATGTCGCTGTATTTGTTATGATGGGGAAGAGGGAAGCTCCACAAATTAAAGCCACGTTGTGCACTTCATTTTCAGCTCCAGAGGTCCTCACCTGCATTAGTTAATGAGCTTTTCAACCTCATTATGCAACCTTAGCACACCGATGTGCTCACACTGCCAAGAGGTGAACGGGCAAAAGGGCACCACAGACTCCTGTTGGGATCAGGGTTAAAATAAGGTGTATTCCATGTGCCTGCGGGTGCCCTCCGTGTGCATCCCACTGCCGGGGCTGGAATGCCCCCAGGCACACCTGGAGGGGCCAGGACAGAGCTGACAGGGGAAAGAGGGCAGGACAGGGATGGGATGGGCACAGCACAGGGCAGGAAACGCTGCCAGTCCCAGCACAAAGTGTGTGCCCAGCTTCTGCCGTGTTTTCAGTCCTCTGGGAAGTTTCTCCAGCTGAGTGAGTTGATCCAGAAACCCAGGCTTGTGCATCAGTAGTGGGAAAGGTGAGGGTACTGGAAAGGGCACGGGGTGCCCAGAGAAGCTCTGGCTGCCCCTGGATCCCTGGCAGTGCATAAGGCCGGGTTGGAGCACTCTGGGACAGTGGCAGGGGTGGCAGGGGTGGCACTGGATGGGCTTTGAGGTCCCTTCCCAAACCATTCTGGGATTCTGTGATTGTTGCACCAGAGCTTGAACAAATAACAAAAGATAGACAACAAATACATCAAACGTTGCATTGTGAGCAACTGCTGTCAAGTGCAACAGGTGACTTACCCAGAGTGAGGGACAAAGATGGGCTCCCAGAGACCCAGGGAATTCCCATTCTCCTGATCCCATAATCGTGGTTGGACCCAGGCCGCTGTGTCCTGCACCAAAGCCCTTGGCAAACGCTTCCCCTTGTACCAAGAGGAAAAACCATGGAGAATGATGTGATCCAACAGGAGGGGAGTGGACAAGTGTCCCTCACCTGAGCACATACGGAATCACAGGATGGTTTGGGTTGGAAGGGACCTTACAGATCATTCCCTTCCACCCCCACTGCCATATGCAGCTTTACATCTCAGGAACTCAAACATTCCATTATTTTGCTCTCAAAATAGCAGCATTTACTCCCCTTCCTCGCAGAGAGGCGAGGGCAGGCAGGAAATGACTTGCTGATGATGGCACAGAAGAACTGAGAAAGCAGGAAATCAAATGCACGTGTAGGGAGCGAGAGCTGCTCACGCAGCCTGTCCCCAGCAGCCACTGCCACACACCGAGTGACAGCAGGAGCAGCTCTGAGAGGAGCAGGTGATTCACAGGACACCGAAGAAAACAGGGTACTACCTTCCTGTGGGAGCAAAAGCCACTTTAAAATAAGGGACTTGTTGAATTCACAAGAAACTAAACTTCAAAATACTCTGGGAATGGAGCTGAAATGAGGCAGGATTGGGCAAATTTAACTCTTGGGCTTGAATGGGCCAAATTCTCAGAACTGAGTGTCCACCACTCCACTGTGACCCCGGCAGTGGGGATGGTCACCTCTGCCCAGTGCAGGAGGGGTTTCTGCCCTGTGCCCCTCTGCCCCTCTCAGGCTGCCCATGGAGCTGGTCCCAACCAGGATGTGCTTCAGCACAGGAGCCCAAAATGCCACTGGTCCCCAGGGCCAGCCTGACCTACTTGGGTTTTTTTTTCTTTTTTCACCTCATATTCTCTGGTTGGCAGCAGCCTGGGAGAGGAGCAGAGAGCTCCTCTTGACTTCCCTGTCACTCAGCACCACTGCCAGCCCGGGTCTGGGATTTATTCAGGGTGGGTAAAACTCAGCTGCCATCACCAGCTGAATGCCTCTGCCAGCAAATTCTCTTTCTGTGATGTTCCAGGTCTGTACATTTGGGATGGGCAGGTGACTGCAAAGAAAACATTATTTAGGGACATAAAATAATTGGCAGAAAGGTTTCTACTGATTGATCAGCATTTTTGTGAGGGACTTTTGGCCCTCACTGATTTCAAACAGCAAGATAGGGCTGGGTTCTATAACGAGCTGCATTTCTAAGACTTACACAAGCATCAGAAACCAGGAGGTAAATAAAGGTCAAGTTCATGAGGCCTTTGGTGATTTTATGGACTGAAGCCTTCAACTGTTTACAATTGAGTCAATTTTGGTTTCAATAATGTTAAATTAACCTTTAAAAATTGTGTCAAGGAGCTGAAAACCCTGCAAACGTGCTAATTAAGGAGATAAAGTAGGTTCAGGAGGAATCCAATACCTAAGCTGTCTCTCATGAAAAAAGACCTTTCAGCTTTTTCTCTGCGTTAATACTTCTGCCTTTTCCAAATGGATAAATAACATCCATGAAAGCTTTTGCTTTGTCTTCTGAAGGCCCAGCTGTGTCCCACAGTTCCTGCTCTGGGAAGGGAGGTTCTCCACACTCCCAGGGATGCTCCCCATGCCCCTGCTGCCCAGGGTCACTTTTACATCTATTTTTCCCTCCTTACCAGGCTCCTTTCTCACCTCCAGTCCTTAGACCCGATCTCATTACAAGTGCTGAGGGGTTTTCATACATGTGGAACATTTCACACCTCCCAGACCTCGGCCAGCTCCAATTCTCATGCAGACTGGGGAGTCCTGGGCTCCCCATCTGCACAAACCACGGCTGCCACCTCTCCTCCTCCCCCTCACAGCGTTCCCTGCTTCCACTCTGGAGGAGATGGGGCGCAAGGAAGAGGATGACAGCAGCTCCTGGAAGAAGCAGACCAGCAACATCCGCAAAACCTTCATATTCATGGAGGCCCTGGGATCGTGAGTACCAGCACTGCCCTCGGGGCAGGAGCACCCCCAGACCTGGCTCCCCTGGCCCTGGCCAAGGTCCTGGGCACGGCTCCCCCAGGGACAGCCCGGGAACAGCCCTGAGCTGCTGCTGCTGCTCCTGCTGCTGCCCTGATCCCCAAACAGCTCCAAATCCCCCAGCCCCAGGCACAGCTGGGTCCCCTCTGCCCTTCCCTCCAGCCCCTCTAACCCTGATGGAGCCCTGGGTAAGTTTTTGCTCCATTCCTGCCTGCTGCTGCTGCTGCTGCAAGGTCAGGGCTGGCGCAGGGAGAGGAATGACAATAACAAGTTGTATATTTAGCTCAGGAACCCTGACTCAGTTGGGGAATGAAACAAAAACAAGGATGCTGGAGTTGTACAATCCTTCCCTGTGCGTTAACAGCTTAATTTGCCTATTCATGGGGATGAGACAACAAAACATTTCCAAGGTGCTGGGGGAGGAATTGAATTACCTCCACCATCAAGTTCTGTCATGGACAAATTTTCTGTGACTTCTGAGCCCACGACAAAGTTCCCAAAGAAGCAGCTACTCCAAATTCTGTGCCCTGTCAGCCTCAGAAATTAATTGAATTATCCAGCAGCTTTCACTAAAGGAATGAGGTTAGAAAAAGCTTTGTTCTCTCCTAGCCCACTTGTTGATTCATCATTTTTAATAAGGGGCATAATTATTATAAACTGTTTGGGACAGAGATGTAGAACAGATGCCCCAGCAGCTGATTTGTAGGTTGTTCATTTCCTACTATTGCTTTAATAGGAAAATTTATCATTAGAAATTGGGATTTTTTTCCCACATGCATCACTTCAGCTCCCTGAAGCATTGAGATGAAGATCTGGGACCTAAATCCACCTCAAAATTGTTATCACTTCCCCCCAGGGTCCACAGCACTGCCCTTCCTCCCTGCAGGGCTTTTCAGACTCAGAGCAAGTTCCATTTCATGGCCCCCAATTAATGTGCCACGAGTTTGATGAGGATTAGTGAGGACTGACCTGGCACAGTGTCACTGTCACTGCCCCGAGCCTCGTGCTCAGCTCCCCAGGACAAACCTTTAACAGGATTGGGGGCTTTAGGCAGGTTATAAATAGCTGCTCCTGCTGCTCAGGGCGAGCCCTGGCCAGGGAGGGAGCAGCCACTCACTGTCACTTTGTGACACAGGTGGCAGCGGAACAATCAGAGGCGGAATTTAAACATTAACTGAGGTTCTCCTCCTGTTTTGCATTTTAGACGTGCAGAATGTTGGGTGACACCAACCCAAACTGCAGCTCCCCGGTGGGCTGTGCAGAATTAACATTTTCTCTACAGGAAAAACTGTGGGGTTTTATTTATATTGCATAACCTTGCCTTGGATATGCTAAGTTTGGGGCTGCTGGAGGTACAGTTCCAGCTTCACAATCAGCATCCACTCAGAGTTGAGTTCCCACCACGTTGTTTTCCTGGCTATTTCCCCTCTCTGTTGGTCCCTCCCAGTTCCCAGAAGCAGCACCCACTGAAATGCAGCTTCTCCCCCTCTCTGCAGAGGTGCCTTCTCAGAAGTTTTCCTGGTGAAGCAGAAGAGCACTGGCAAGCTCTTTGCTCTGAAATGCATCAAGAAGTCTCCTCTCAACAGGGACAGCAGCTTGGAGAATGAAATAGCAGTGCTGAAAAAGTGAGTGTTACAGTCCAAGGAACACTCCTGATGGACTGGGTACTTAAATAAAGGGTCTGATGGTGCCTGGTGCTCCAAAAGGACTTGGATGGGCATCAATGATCCTCTGCCACACAGGGGGAGGGACATCAGCCCCAGAACACCCCAGTGACCTTTCCCTGCTGATTAAAGCAGGTTGACTGTTGGGTTTCCCACCTCAGAAGCCCCTTCTGTCCTTGCCACGTTTCGTTTCTGACCCACGTTTCCCTTTGCAGAATAAAGCACGAAAACATCGTGACTTTAGAAGATATTTATGAGAGCACAACTCACTTCTACCTGGTCATGCAGCTGTGAGTACCAGCAGAGCCATTTCTTTGGGGCCACAGGGAAGGACAGGGGCAGGACCAGGGTGATTTCCACACCTACAGCCAGAGCCCCTCAAGGGTCCATTCAAGCACCCTCAGTGCCGAGGCTGGAACCAACCCGGACACTCCTTGGGGCACCTTGGCCCATCCCCATTTTAACAGCAACTTTCTAAACTATGATTTGGATCTCTTTATGCAAATGAATTCCTCACAGTTTAGCAGGGCAGAGGCAGAAGTATTTCTAATTAGAGCTGTGCCACGCAGGGTTTCTAGAAATGGAATGGGCACCGTGTCAGCAGCAGAGAAGGATCCCTGAGCACCCGGCTGCTGCTGCTGCTCAACTGCAAATTTAGCAAAGAACAAAACCCTACAACCACTTGTGGAGCAGAGCCTGAGGCAGGGCTGGATACCTGCAGCTCAGCCCTACCAGGATTTACCTCACAAGCTCACCCAAGTTCCCCAGGTTTACCAGCAATCCTCACTGGCAGCCTGGAATCGCACCCAGGAGCATCCATCAGCCTCAGGCTCCCAAAAGCTGCTGCCCAAGGAATGGTTCTGCTGTAAAAGCACCAGAAGCCCAGCTGACCTAACACCAAATCATGATTAGCTTTGTTTAGGCTTTTCCAGTCCTTTTCTGTGTAAGCTGCCCTCTCCACAGGGTGTCTGGGGGAGAGCTGTTTGACAGGATCCTGGAACGAGGCGTTTACACGGAGAAGGACGCGAGCCTGGTGATCCACCAGGTCCTGACAGCTGTCAAGTACCTCCATGAGAACGGGATCGTGCACCGGGACCTGAAGGTGAGCCCTGCCCCTGCCCCGTGGGGAGCCAGCAGCTCCACCTGCTCTGCCCCACCACCTTCTGCTCCTCTTTGCCATTTTCCTACCACGAATTTCACTCTGACCCCTGCCGTGTTCACAGCCTGAGAACCTCCTTTACCTCACCCCTGAAGAGAACTCCAAAATCATGATCACGGATTTTGGCTTGTCGAAAATGGAGCAGAACGGGATCATGTCCACAGCCTGTGGGACTCCAGGATACGTGGGTGAGCCAAGGGGCAGCAGTGGGGCTGTGCTGGTGGATTTTCTGGAAAAAAGGTTGTGCACATACAGGACATTGCCTGGAAAAAGGGGAAAAAAATACATCAATATGTTGCTAACAACATGCTACTCACAGATGCACTGCACAGACCCTATAAACAGGTGTAGGGACTGAAAAACATCAAAACTTTTAAAATGCAAAGAAAAGGGTAATCTTGAGAACAATATAGTTATTGAAAAAATTATACGAATTATTTTAGTGCAATGGGATTTTGTTTAATTCCCACCAGACTGCATTGGCGGGATGCAGCTCCCTGGTTAAACCTCAGCATGCAGAGATTGTCTGTGGTTCTTTCTATTTAATGGCATAAAATAGATATAAAAACCACAGACCAGCTGGGAAATGGGGCTGGTGCTGGCTGAAACTGCTGCTTTTCCCAGTGTTGGATAATTCATTATTGCTCAGCACTCCCCTTTGGTTTTGCTGTCCTGCAGCCCCCGAGGTGCTGGCCCAGAAGCCCTACAGCAAAGCCGTGGACTGCTGGTCCATCGGGGTCATCACCTACATCCTGTAAGTACCAGCAAGCAGCAGCATCCCACTTGTTTTTCCCTGAGTTTCCCAACTCCCCCGGGGCTCTGTGGAGAGGCAGCGGGGGCGATGCCAGACCTCCCATTTTTCTGTGGAGCACAGCACTGAATTCCTCCTAAATGCAGGAATTAAAGGGCTGTGGGGAATCAAGTGCAGGAGCAGAGGTGAAAGGAATCGCATTTGCTCTGTTCTGTGCCTCATCCTATGCTTTGTTTTTCTCCAATTCCCTACAAATACCGTTCCATCTTCCCGGGGACTTTTTGTTTCGTTCCCTCCCACACTGCTCAGCTCGGTACCAGCTGTGGCTTTGTCCTCTCACTGCTGCACTGAAGTTTTTAACTCTTTTGTGCAGCTTTGCTGATCCACTGAGCAGAGAGGGACGGAGGAGTGGGCAGAGCAGCTCCTCTGTCCCTCCTCACTCGTATGGCCTCCCTGGGCTGTGGAGAAGCCTGTGCCCACTTTGTGGTGGCACTGAAGGGCCCCTGGCTCTGTGCTCTGTTCCAGGCTCTGTGGGTACCCCCCTTTCTATGAAGAAACTGAATCCAAACTCTTTGAAAAGATTAAGGAAGGCTACTACGAGTTTGAGTCTCCATTTTGGGACGATATCTCCGAGTCAGGTAAAGCTGGGGCACTGGGAAGCTCCACCCTCCCTCCCGCAGGCTCCGATCCCAAATCCCCAAAGCAGCCAAGCCCTGAACGCCCTGTGCTGCCTCAGCAGGGAAGGGGAGGCCTGGGGCTCTGAACGGAGTCACTCACACAGCAGCAAGCCCTCAGATGTGGGGATGGTGGGGATGATCAGAGGCTCCATCTCCTCAGTGCTGGGGGATGGTGCCAAAGCAAAGCTGCCCTGGCAGACAGGGAGGTGCTTGGAGCCCGCCTGGAATGCAGCATCCTCAGCTGAGGCCGTGGTTAATGTAAACCTCATTTTCACCAATGATTACTGAGCTCTGAGTGGGCTTAGATTTCCCTTGGAAGTGTCTCAGGCCAGGCTGGACGGGGCTTGGAGCAGCCTGGGACAGTGCAAGGTGTCCCTGCCCAGGCAGGGGTGGCACTGGATGGGCTTTAAGGCTCCTTCCAACCCAAACCATTCTGGGATTCTGTAAGAAGGGAAACTCCAGGGTTCTTCCCCCATTTTTTTCCTGTGTCCTGTCAGCCACCACTTCACCAGCCCAACCTGCTGGGGGAGCTCCCCTGCGCACAGCTCACTGCAGGCAGCATCCTCACAGCTCATTCCAACATCAATCTTTAATACAAACAAACAAACCTAGCAGGGGTGTGTCAGGGTCAGGTCTGGCAAGAAGGTGAAAATAACCTTTTCTCTCCGGTTTTTTTGCCCCTTTCCCAAACAGCCAAGGATTTCATCCGACATTTGCTGGAGAAGAACCCAAGCGCGAGGTTCACCTGTGAGGAGGCCCTGAGGCACCCGTGGTGAGGGGACAGGGTGGCCACGGGGATTCTCCAGCCCCCGTGTCTCGCTCCATGTGCTCCGTGGGAGCTGGGAACGGGAGCGTCCCCGGGAACAGGAGTGTCCCCCACCCCGTCATTAACGTCACCGCCGCCCCCGCGCTGGCTCCTTCTTGTGAGCAAAGCAAGCACACGATGAATAATTAAAGATGCAATTTGTGCATATTTGCCTCCACAAACAGAGGCAGGGAAGAAATCCCACCCTGAGCTTTCCCAGGCTTTGAAGTGTGTGTTTGTGTTACATTTTGTTGCTGTTTTTCCTTTGGGTTTAATTATTGCTGATTGAACGTACAAAGCAGTTCAGTGCTTCCAGAATGTGGAATGCCTTACAAATGCCATCTGCCTACGAGCCCATTTTCTTCTCTTCCCATCTGCAGGATTAATGGAAATACAGCCCTTCACCGTGACATCTACCCATCTGTCAGTGCTCAGATCCAGAAAAACTTTGCAAAGAGCAAATGGAGGGTAAGTGGCTGCTGCCAGGAGCCCAGAGCCATTTCACCAACAAATACCAGTTGCTGTCAGCCAGCACTGAGCAGGGCTTCAGCTGGGAGGGTAAGCACCCAAAAGCTGGGATCCTCCAAAGCTGGATCCTCCACACTGCCTGCAGTCAGTGTTTACAGAGTGTTGGGAGCAATATTCCCCGCTGCAGAGTGAGCTGGGAGATTCACCAAACATCGAGTTCCAGGGGCCTCACCAGGAGAGCAGAGGGCAGGGGGCCATTCCCAGCTGCTCCCCATTTTCCTCGGGTGGAAACTCCAAAAGCATCAGCAGCTTGCACTCGATGGAAAACACGGAGTTTATGGCAGGAATGTGCCCATCCCAAAGAGTCAGTGCCAACAGCGCTGTGCCCGGTGTCCCCCGGGGGGGCACAGCGTGTCCTGGCAGCCCCAGCTGCTCACCAGGGGTTTTGTCTCCTTCCCCAGCAAGCCTTCAACGCTGCGGCCGTCGTGCACCACATGAAGAAGCTGCACATGAGCGGCCACGGGGCTCAGGGCCACGAGAGCTCTGGCCCTGTCACAGAGGCCTCAGAGCCCCCCAGACCCTGCAGCCCCACGGGGATGCCCCTGCCAGCAGCACCAAGCGGTGACAAGGACACGGCGCAGGGCCCCTCACAGGGGCACCCAAACCCACCCACTCAGCCCAGGCAGGACACGGGAATGAGCGAGGAAAAGCTGCCAAGCTCCCCGGAGGAGGGACCCCTGCCTGGGGACAGCAGCCTGGGCCTGCTGGACACCCACAGCCCCCTGGAGGAGAGATCCCTGCCCAGGGAGAGCAGCCTGGCCCTGCCGGACACCCACAGCCCCCTGGAGGAGGAACCCCTGGCCAGGGACAGTGGCCTGCCCCTGCTGGACACCCACAGCCCCTCGGGCAGGAGCTCCTGTGGCTGCAGCCCCTCCTGTGTGGGCCACAAGAAGACAAAGGCGTCCTCCTGCTCTGAGACAGTGCTGCCCAAAAAGGCTTCAAAATCCCAGTAGGTACCCAGGTCCTTAGCATTAACTTCCAGCATTAACATTGTATGGGAATGACCATCCCTGGAAGGAGATGCCTGGCACAGGAGCTGTTGCCAGGTGGAGGGAGAAGGGGACGGATGAGCCAAGGCTCTGGCTGGAAGCTGTGCCCAGCTCTCCTGGGTGTGTCGGAGCACGGGGTGGGCTGGTGGCCCGGGCTGGGTGGCCCAGCTCCCCAGGGACTGGAGCACACTGGTTTTCCAGAAAAGCTTTCAGTGGTCCAAGCTGCTGGTGCTGAGTGCCCAGACCCTGCAGTGGCTGTTTTGCTCTCACAGCTGATGTTCTGTAATTAACACCACAATCCCCCTGCAGAATAACTGTAAATAATTGCTATTTCTTGTCTATCTGTTCCGTTCCACCCATTCCCAACCAGTCATTTCAAGTCAGAGGTTCTTGTTCCAATGAAAACCAGTAAACACTCGTCTCACTGTGGCACTGGGCAAACTGGAGTTTGTTTGATCATGTGATGGAGGCAGCCATGTGGTCAGAGGTGAGTGCTCTGCAATCCAATCACCAGCTGCTTTTAATTAATCCAGTTAGGGCAGGCAAAAGGGAAAGGCACAAATAGCACAGTGACTGTACGTGAAATAAATGAACCCAGGTTTTTTGCAGCAGAAAAAGCCTTTCACCAAACCTCCTCTCAAGCAATGACTCAGCTCTCAGCTTCCATCAGGGCCAGGCCAGTGACTCTGAATCCAACTTTTACATCACAGCAAGGTTGCCCAGGAACGTGAGAGAGGAAGCCAAGCATGGGTTTGTCACACCAAACTCTACAATTATTTCAAGCTGTTCACGAGGGAAAAACACTGGTGCAAAGCTCTCCCTCAGCTGGGATTGGGGCTGCTCAGCTGGGGCTCAGCCGTGACCATGAGCAAAGGGCTGACAAGAGCTGCAGGGCTCAGCACAGGCAGGACATCTCTTTCCCAGATTTGGCCCAGGCAGGTTTAAATGTCTTTGTGAGCAGAGCACAGAGATGCTCATTTTGTAAAGCAGAGTAAAATAATGCGAGTTTGATCCTGTTTGACCCCAGCTTGGCTCAGTCCTCATCTGCACGGCTTTGTGTGTGAGCAGTGAGAAGCTTTGCTGTTAGATCCTGCTCTAAGGAATGTCCCAAAGGTGAGCTCCTGCTGGCAGAGCTCTCCTCAAAAGCTACATCAAGGGAGCTCCCTCCTCTCATGTCCTGTGCCAGTCTCTGCTGATGAGGTCGTTTGAACAGGACTGCGACGCACAAAGGATGAACAGCAGAGACAAATGCGAGTTGGAGCCACTACAGACTCCAAAAAGGCCCATTCCAGCAATCAGTGCTGTGATAACCCTTTGTAACCGAGCCCTCAAAGGGATCTGAGCTGTCCCTCGCCCCCACTGCTGCTCATTAGCAGCACGTTCTGCAGGCAGCAGTGAGTGAAACAAAGCCCAGTCCTCACCCGGAATTCTCTCTCTTGCAGAACCAGAAGGGCTCTTTTCTCTTTTCTGCACTTCAGAGCCAGACACCGCTGGTGTGAGCAGGAAAGGAGGCTCTGCCCGGCCAGCAGCTCTCGGAGAGCAGCGACCAGCTGGGGACAGGGGCACAGTGGTGCCAGGAATCCATCGCTGCAGTGGCCTCGGGGTGTTTCTGGAGCATTACAGCTGGGAGGAGGCACGGGAAGGTCTGAGGCTCCTGCTCCCACACCCAGTGTACATTATCCATAGGGCGTCATCAGTGCTACAAGCTTTTGTTTCTGTACCCTGTTTAGTTGTCAATGCACAAATGCACTGCACAACACCAACCCACAAACCAAAGCCATGCCGAGCTTTACTCCGTGGCAGCTCAGCTGTTTTTACAACCCTCACCCTCTCCACTCCTTGGGCTTGGTTAGTTCCAGGCTTTGGCACTCTGGAGTTTGGCTGCCCCGGCTGCTCAGCCCTCACTGCAGCTGCAACAGGAGAGAACCTGCTAGAAACCTCCCTGTGTCTGACAGTAACACAGCAAGGTCTGAGTTCCGCTTCCAAGGCTGTAATTGCACAATGAACACTTGCTTAATAAAGCTGAGTTTTGTTTTGTAAAGTGCCTCTTGGTTATTCATAGAAATCTGATGTGGCAATGGTCTGTCAAGTCCCTCCTAAAACTTTCCCTGTGCATCCCAGACCTGCTCCCGCTGGTGTTTCTCTGGCAAAATGTTCCATGGTAAATAAGCAGATTGTGGCAGAAAATCAAACAAGACATCTGACTTCACCTTCGACTATGAGCCTGTGTTTCTCTAATTTGCATAAATATAGGTATGTTGTACAGAGGGAGATAAAATTCTCCATTTCTCTGATCTGCTTATTTGAAGGAAGATCTCAGAGGGAAGTACTGAAGCCATGGCATGTTTGAAGAATTAACTGCAGCACAGATAAAAAGCTTTAAAAGACCCCACAGGAGGGCTTTAATTTGAACAGTGAAATTCAGCTTAAAGAGCTTGAATTGGCTAAAAGAAGAAAAAAAAATGTCCTGGTTTCTAAAGCCCTCTGGAAATAACAACCTGGGGATGTGTTTATTTGCCATGGGAGCCTGATGTCTCTCCCCTTTTCTCCTCCAACCACTGGGCAGCTTTGGCCAGTCCAGCCCACTCCGCTCCTTTGGTTCAGTGCAGCTATTTTCCAGGGGTATGGAAAATTAACTTGCTAAAAATAGAGATATTGGACACAGGAGAACTCCAGCTGGGAACTGGGAATGAATGCAGCAGTCCGTGTGTGCAGAGGAGGCAGCGATGCCCTGGAGCAGGGGATCAGGAACACGTCTCGTAGTAGGCAACTTTCTCCTTGATGGTGTCCCGGATCCTCCCCACCTGCTTCTCCAGCCCCGACAGCTGGGACAGCCTGGACATCAGAGCCTTGTTGCCTTCCTGAATTTCTGACTCTAAAGCTGAGGAGAGAGGGCAGGGAAGGAAAGGAAGGATTACATGGTGGGCTTGGGCTGAGCCTCCAGCTCCCTCCTGCACAGCTCTGATGGGGCAAGAAAACCAACATCCTGCACTGCCTCTGCTCCCCCTCTAAATCAACCCCCAAACAACCACTCCCAACAAAGCCATCAGCTCTGAATGCTTAAAAATGGAAATGAGTGTGTGGAGGAAAACGGGAGCACAGTGGCATTTGAAAACTCAATTTCCTGGCACAGCACCAGCAGCTACAGCCCAAATCCCACCCTCTCACTGCCCAAAGTGTGTTGTCCTCCTTGTCACTCCTTTCCCTCACAGCACAGCAGTCCAGGTGCTCTTCCCAAGAGCACAATTACACTGAGTTTGCAAGAGCCTTACTTTGCATCCTGAGCATGATGCCCATGGTCTCCTCAAAGAGAGCCTGCGCCTCCCGGCCGATGCTCTGCACCCTCCTGCCCTGCTCGCCCAGCGCCGGGCCCTGCCCCATCCTGCCCTGCAGCTCCATGTACAGCTCCTTCACTTGTGCAAAAGCCTGGGGAAAAGCAAATGAGCACTGCAGGTAGCATCCAGCAAGCTGCGGAGAAGGGGTTCTTCCAGTGTTGAATCCTGTTTAGATATTGAATAGATACTGCCCTAGAGCTTTGCTACCCAATGTGTGACAGTCTGTGATGCACTCAAAGACTGACAGACAGCTGCATGGGCCGCTCTGCCTCAGGCAGGACAGATAAGAAATGAGTTCCCAGCAAAGGGCATTAGGATTGGGAATGACTCTGGAGAAATTCACCAGTGGGATGATGCTGCGATGTGACAGCACAGGAGCCACAGCCTGGACAGGAAAGTCTCCTGTCCTCATCCAGAGCCAGGACACAGCTGTCTGTGCTGTGCTGTGCTGTGCTGTGCCATGCTGCTGCTGGCAGCGGGGACACCCCGCAGCTGGTACCTGCTGGGCACTGCTGGCCTGCTGTGCCGCTGCCCCCGCCATGTCCTGCGTGTCCCCGGCCCGCAGGCGGTTCTGGTCAGTGCCGCGCTGCAGCTGCGAGAGCCGCCCGGCCAGCCCGGCCAGCCCGGCCCCGATGGCCGCCACGTGCTTCTCGGCCGGACCCAGGACAGCCTCGATCTGAGAGCAGAGGGGTCCACGTTAGGAGGGAGGTCACATCCAAACCCCCTCCCTGTGCAGGGACCAGCTCTGAGGGACGCAGACGGGGGACAGGGATGGTTACCGGGAAGCCCCTGGGCACTGCTCACCTCCTCCACGCGCTCCTGGATGAAGTGCAGGGAGGAGCGCGAGCCCCTGAGGGCTCCCTGGGCCTCCAGCAGCACCACGTTCCCTCGCTGCAGGGTTCCCACCACCTCTTCCACACTGCCCTCCACAGCGTTGGCCTGGTTCCTGGGGAAAGGTGGGAAGCAGCCAGGACTGAGCATGGCTAAGGGCACAGACTGGAAGTCAAAGTCACAGAGGTAAAATCAGGGAGCTTGAGAAGCAAGATAGGATTGCTACTGAGAAAGTTGCCATCTCCCAACCCCAAAACCCACAGGTCTGGACTGCAGCAGGTTTCCTTGTGAGAGAAACATTAGTTCCACTTCACAGCCTCAAGCAAAGGAGCAAAACTAAGAAGGGGAAACACCTGCCTTCAAACTAGTCAGAAACATTTATTTCATAGTGCATGAGAAGGTATCAAAGGGGAAGCAATAACCATGGAAGCAGTTCCAATGAACAATTTTCTGCTCGCAGTGGGACTGTTCAGGCCGGGTGACAGAGCTCTGGAGAAAGCCAGGCTCCCCTGTCTCATCACTTCCAGCAGGTTAAGCAGGTGTCAGACTCTGCCAAGGAGTTTACAGACTTATCCTGCTGACCTTCTCGCTGGGGGATTGCTGCAAGTCAACTTGTGACAAAGCAGATGCTCCAAATTGGCAAGGACACCCTGTAATTACTTTTTAAGGGACCATGGAATAATCCTCCCAACTTTCACCCAGAAAACAAATAGCCCACTGAATCTCCTCATGCTCTCTTGTGCAATTAGGATGTAGGTCACCAATATCATCTAATACCAGGGCAACGCTGTCATCTCCCAGCACAGGCACTCGAGATAAGAGAAAAGCCTCCACTGCTTTCGATAAAGCCCTTCTTGTCCTGGTATCTATAACAGGATCTATTCTTGGTAGATTTATTTGCCTGGGGCCCCAGGGAGGTGTCTGGAGATTACAGACTCATTCTTTTAGGCACTGGATGGACACAGAAGGTCCCGGCCTAAAACTTCAGATTGTGCAAGTCAGGACAGCTCAGGCAGAGCGAGATTTGAACCCAGCTGAGAACCACCAGTTCCACCCCGGCCGAGGGGCCCTCAGCTGCCAAAGGCCTTGACCCCCCACCGACCTGGCCTGTTCTGCCTCCTGCTGCAGCCTCTTGGCCCTGGCGATGTCCTCGGCCGTCTGGGCAAGGATGTCCTCCGGGCACCGCAGCTCTGTCGCCAGCTTCTGGATCTCGGTCATTTTCCTCCGGACTGCAGCAGCGTCCGTGGGCAGGCGCAGGGACAGAACTGACTCACTGATTTCCTGGATAGAGGCAGGATCCGTGTCCTTGTCTGCAGACAGACAACATCAGGAAAGGTGGGAGTGCAAATGCAAGGGAGGAGGAGGGAAGACACTCATGCACATCTCATACACATCTCATTCCAGACAGCTGCCAGCAACCCTTGTGAATTAATCTCTTTGAATTCCATGTACTTCTCATTCACACCGGCAAAACTTTCAGGAAACAGCTGAAATGATACCTTGAATTTGGCAACAAGAACACCATGGCTGAGCCCAGAGCAGTCGGGCAGCCCTCACTGAGCACATGAGGGTGTGTTTCAAGACAAGCCTTTTTTTCATTTCCCAAATAAAAGTTAATAAATCAGAAGCAGGCAGAGCCCAAGGGACATTAGCCCAGCGATTAGCTCAGAAATATCTTCACTCATCATTAACACCAGGCAGCACCAAATGACCTGATTTTCTTATTCAGCTAATGCTCAGGAGGCTCATTATGTTATTACAATCTGGCTGTGAACAATAAGTCATCCCATCAGTTTGTAGGACAACAAGGAATTCTCATCTGATTAACAGCCCGCTCCAGAGAAGGGTCATCTGTCTGTCTGCATCACTGAGCGTGGCCAGAAAACCTCTCTGCATCGGGTCACTGCTGGCTGCAAATCCCCATCCCTGGAGTGTCCAGGGAACACCTGGACGTGGCACTCAGTGCCCTGGGCTGGTGACAAGGTGGGGATTGGGCACAGCTTGGACTTGACGACCTTGGAGGTCTTTTCCAACCTCGGCGATTCTCTGATCACTGTAAAAACCAGCTGTGTCCCTCACAAAGCAGGCTGCACCCCCAGACCTTGCAGTGCCAGGGTACCTGCCAGGAAGCTGCGCACTCTCTGGATGAGCTGCCGGATGCGCCGCACGTCCCCCTCGATCTGCGTCCTGGTCGCCCCCAGCTGCCCCACCACCTGCCGGGTCCTGCTCTGGGTCTCACTCACAGACAGCTCTGTCGCCTTAATCTGCAAACAACAGTGACCTGATGGTGCCTTCTGCTTGTGCTAGAGCCCACAGCCCTGCCTCAGCTCCGAGTGAACTGGGCAAGGAAACGATTCCGTTCCCTGTTCTCACAATGCCTGAGCTTTAAAGGACTGTAAGTGTTAAAGACTGAGGGTTGGATCTGCAAGGGAGGCTCTCAGAGAGGGACAGCACCATTTAGCTTCTAAAAACAGCACCTTTGAAATGGATTTTGAATGACTTTGATACCTCACTTTCTCTTTGCAAGGCACAGAAAAAAGCTGCAAGTGCCCTAACACAGGAACGCTCCCTGACTGCACCAAATGCTAGAGCAGACACACCTAAAGAATCCAAGAGTTTTCCATATTTCCACCCCTTCTGCCATACTGATCCCAACCCAGGAGGGAGAGAGGCTTCCTTGTGGTGTGTCCAGAGCCACTCACGTGCCTTCAGCTGGGCAGGCAGGACCCACGCACGCAGCAGGGAGCCTCCCCCTCAAAAATTCCTGGATTTCTGAAGCTGCCTAAGGCATCAAGCCTCAAACAGGGTTTGAGGTGGGGTATTCCTCACTCTCTGCTGTAAGCAAAGGTCCAAGCAGGGGACAGGCAGTGCCCACACTCACCAGCTGTGCCGTGTCCCGGAGCCGGGCGCTCAGGCTGCCAAACTCCTTGGCCGCTTGCCCGGCCGCAGCCAGGGCCCCGCGGGCCAGCGGGAAGAGGCCGCGGCAGGGCCGGCCGGCCTCACAGGCAGAGCTGTTGTCCCGAGGGCACAGCAGCCCCGGGCAGCGGGCAGGGGTGCACGGCTCCACTCGGGCCCCTCCGCACACCTGGCAGGGAGAGAACAGCTGGAGTTGGGAACCGCCCGGCTGGAGACCCCTCGGTGCCCAGGGGCTGCAGACCCAGCCAGGGCAGCTGGGAACTGCTGAGCTTGAGCTGCAGGAGCTGTGTGGGCACTAGGAGGGAGCCCAGCGGGGCTGGCAGTGACACGGGTGGCAGAGCCCAAAGCACTGCAGAGGTGCCACTGTTGGAGAAGGGCAGCCAGGGCTGGATGCCCACACCTGAGCCAGCGACACCAGGTCAGCATCACCTCACCAGCCTGAGCTGGCACAGAAACAGGAGCAAAGCAAGGGCCAAAGCCCAGTGGCTCAGGATGAGTAACAGCACATCTGTGTGGAACAAACATCTCTGCAGAACCACCCACCCAACCTGCACTGTTTGCTTTGGGGAGGCCTGGACGAGAAGCCCCTGGAGACCAGCAGCAGTTTGAACTGCACAGCATCCAGCAGTCACAGCAAAGCTCACGCTGCAGCAGGGGCACACGCACAGCCAGCGCCAGGCTGGTGGCTCGGAACGTGCCGGTGCCCCAGCAGCAGAGAGGGGAAGCTGGTGGTCTCCACAGCAACCGACACCGAAATGGATCTCCATGGCAATAACAAAGCAGTGAAGGAGAAATAAGAGAAACCTCATCCAGAAATTAAGTGGTTCTTGGAGATACAAGAACTGACACGAGAGAGCCCCCGGAGGGAAAAGCACGTGGCTGGGAGGGGGTGGTGGGCAGTGCTTTGGGATCTGTGATCCCCGGGCAGGGGATGCTCAGCCAATTCCCCACCGATGGCCACAGCAGCAGCCGGGTCTGCCTGGACAGAGCCTTTGTCGGGCCGTGCCGGACTGCCTGAGGAGATGCACGGCTGCGGGGCCAGACTTCTGCCTCCCGAGCTCTGCAGGGCCCCCCTGAAAACCAGACACACCCCGTGGGGGAGTTAAAAACCCACTTGGCATCTTCACCTGGTTGATGACAGGGGTGAGGTCGGGGGCCGAGGCCAGCTCGCCCCTGAGGGCCCGCAGCTCGGCCGCGGCCGCAGCCAGGCCCCGCTGCAGCCCCGCGGCGCTCCGGCGGCTCTCCCGGGCCTGGGCCAGCAGCCCCGGGGCATCGGCGGCCAGGCTGCTGGCCCTGCTGGACGTCTGGTGGGCAGAGCGGATGGTCTGCAAGGCTCCTGCGGGAACAAAGCCGGGAAATGGCACCAGTGACTCACAAAGGCAGCGCGGGCCCTCGGGGAGGCGCTGGCGCTGCCCTGCAGCGGCTCCGTGCTCAGGAGCGGGGCGCAGCCAGGGATTAGTCGCTGAGGCATCGCCAAAAACTCCTTTTAATTCCAAACACCTTCCAGCCATCCCTTCAGCGAGCTCGAGGTCTCCCGAAGGCCTGAACTCTGGGTTGGGGTTAAAAGGCTGAAACGAAACTGAAGGCAGCCAAGGCACGCATGCTGATCCTGCGCTTTGGCAGGGCAGGACGGATTTCAGAGCCTTTTCCCAGCTCCTGAGCAGCCCCAAAATTCCTCTCCAGCACAGGCTGGAAGGAGGGTGGCCAGGACATGGAGCTGTGAGCCCTGCACGGACAGAGAGGGGCAGAGGGAGCTGTCCTGGTGCAGCACTGGGCACAGCGGGCAGTGCCCGAGCTGGGTGTGCTGTGGCAGGCAGGGAGGCACCGGCAGAGAAGGAGCTGGAGCGGGGATCTCATGGCAGCCACCAGCAGCATCTCAGGGCTTAATTAGCTCTTCTCCTCCCAAGTGCCTGACAGCCGCCTGGCTCCCTTCCCCACCCTCCATCCCTTCCATCTGTGCACTGCCTCCCTTCTCTCAGCTGCCTCATGGATTCAGTGACGCTCTCCCAGCAGGGCTGTCCCCTTCCCACCCCTCCCCGGCAGCAGAGATTGTGCTGCTGGGGAACAGGAACACAAAATGAGCTCCCAGCCCCAAAACACCAGAGCAAATACCCCAGGTCGTGGAGCAGAGGCTGCATGGGAAGCATCCCTCTCACTGGGACAGGAGATCTGATTGCTGTTCTGAGGCTGACAGCAGGTTAAAAACTCCTTCTCATCCACCCAGCCGGGGGAAACCCCAGCACAGTCACGCTGAAGTAAATTAATAAGTGCAAATGAAGAGATGTTGCAGCTGTAGAGCTGTACCTGACAGGTCCGTGCTGCGGCTGGCTTCAAACTGGGTTTTCTTGCTCTGGTACTGGGAGTTGGTGGCAAACAAGCTGCTGTTGAGGGCTTCAAGCTCCCTTGAGAGGGAGGCAGTGTCATCCAGGAAATGAAGGTCAGGATTTATGCCTCGGACCTCCTCCCTGGCAGAGTAAAATGACAAAATGTGAATTAAGTAGAGAGCAAAGCACCTGCAGACAGAGAGCAGGGCTGGGAGAGCCATCTGTGCTGGGCACTGCCAGCACCTGGTAAAGGGGCACCTCTGAGGCCAGGAACAGCCGAGGACACTCCAGGGCCTCACGGATTTGCAGAGAGAGGGGCTGGGCTGCAGCCCCCCACAGTAGGGCCCAGGAATGCTGGATGTGCCCTGAGAGTGCTGCCACGCAGCCTGCCCACGCTCCTCCTGCCTCGGGGACATTGTGCACGGGACAGGCACACGTGGAAGCGCTGCTCTCCTGCATCCCCGCTCACGCTGTGAGCAGAGCAAGGCATCGCAGGGACAGAAACAAAGCAGAACCCGTGCAAGCAGCTCACAGAGAAACCCCAGCAGCTCCCGGGTCAGAGACGTGCCCCACGGGCAGCACTGTCCCTCACCTGATGGCAGCGAGCGCGCTGCCCACCTGGGCCAGGCTCTGCGGTGTCACAGCGGAGCCCCCGAGGATCCCCTGTGCCTGCTGCAGGTTCCCCTGCGCCTGCAACAGGCGGGGGCCGAGCCCTGACCCCCCCGTGCCCTCGGGCAGCCGGGCAGTGGCGTTGGCCAAGCCGGCCTGGCGCAGGCGCAGGCGCTCGATGTCCCCGTCATAGGTGCGGAAGCAGGGGTGGCACAGCTCGCAGCCGGGGTAGGAGCTGCAGTGGCCCCGCTGGCACTGCTCACAGCGGGGCCCGGCAACGCCGGCGCGGCAGAGGCACCGGCCCGTGGCCTGGTCACAGCCCACCTCCTCCGTGCCCTGGAAGTCGCAGTCACACTCTGGCACAGGAAAGGTGGAGAGAGAGAGAGAGAGGTGAAGCCCAACAGAAGGTGGTGCAGAATAACTTCGTATCTGTATAAGACCAGCCCTTAATTATGGTTAATGAGATCCCAACATGCCGTCCATCCCCTCCCACCGGCTCCTGCAGCAGCTGGGACAAAGGTGGCACGGGCAGAGGAACGGGAAGAGCCCCCAGGCCCAGGAACTGGCACAGCCTCTGACCCTGCAGGGCCAGCCCAGGGTGGCCCAGGGCCCACCCAAGGCTGCTGGGAGGGCACTGGTGGATTCTGCAGATGAACTGGGAGGCTGTTCCAGAGAGGAAATTTCTCTTGTAAAACAGCACGGGGACAGGGATGTCAGGACATGGGCCAGCTGCTCCTTTTCCCAGATAATCCATGGTTTCACACATGAAACACCAAGCCAGACCAAAAGGAAAGGTCCCTACCTGTGCACCCTCCCCGTGCATCTCTGTAGTGCCTGGGTGGGCACAGCTGCTGCCCCACGGCCGAGCACGTCTGTCCTGTGAAGCCATCCCTGCACAGGCACTGTCCTGTGAACTGAAGGGGAAACACGTCAGGGACATTGCTGGACACTCTCCCTCAGCTGCTCTTGACCACCAAAACCAGCACATGGACCATTTCCTCTGCTCAGTCTGTGCCCTGGGCATGCCCGAGGTGCCCATGCCAGGCTGCAGCTGAGGCACAGGATGCAAACAGGCTCCAAACAAACCCAGCACCACAAGGAGGGTGTTCAGCCTTGTTTCAGAAACAAAGCAATCGCCCACGAGCAGCTGCTTTGCCGTCTCAGGTCTCCTCCCCATGCTGAGCTTGTTTGGAACCTATCTTAGGCTCTTAGAATTTGTCATGGTTTGGGGTTTTTTACATTTAACTTTAATTTTCCCAGTTGCCTCTTAAGCCTGAAGTGGCACACATGCTTTTCATTGACAAATGAGCATAATTAACTTCCCTCGCCTGTATGAAGATGTCTTATTAGGGCTTCCTTGATAAATATCAGGCTTCTTAAAGTGACTTAATCTTGCCTCAGTAATTACCACCTTCTTTAATTTTCTGAATAGTCTGTCATGGTATTTTCTAGGTATTAGGAGAAGGAAAGTAAGAGTGGGATGCACTGGGGAACACACGGCTCTTTTTGTGAAGGTTCCCATGGATGGGACAGGACAAAGGAGCCACCCAACAGGTGGGTTTGATGCTCTGACAGGTCCCCAGTGAGGGGACACGCAGCCGTGACCGTGGCACCCTGGTCTGTGCAGCTCAACCCCCAAGAGCCTCTCACAGCAGCACCTGTGGAGTCGAAAGGAAAAAACGGAGCAAGCACAGGGAAATGAAAAGAAATTGCTGAAGGAAGAGATGTCACTCTGAGGCTGCCCAGGGCAGGCTGGGGGTACCTGGTTGCACTGGGGGCTGCGGGAGCCGTGGGGGTGGCAGGCACAGGGCCGGCAGCCCTGCCCACTGCCCAGGTCCCAGTGCCCGGCCGCGCACTGCCCACAGTCGCTGCCCACCACGTTGGGCAGGCAGGAGCAGCTCCCGCTCTCATCGTCACAGGGCTCGTCCTGCCGCGTCCCCAGGGCATTGCAGGCACATCCTGGAACGCGGAGGGGCTGGGTTGGGGTCGGTACAAACGAGAGCAGAGCACCAGGCCGGCCTCCCGAAGGGCCTCTCCCATCCCTCCCTTCCCACCCGAGCTCAAGGGATCTGCACCTTGCTCTGACAGCCCCCACAAATGCCACAGCAGGAATTGGAGCCCGAGGGGTCTCAGCATCCTCCAGCCCAGGGGACACAGCCCTGCCCTGACCCACAGCTGCCCTGTGCTGCCCTGCTCTCTGCACGGCATCACCTCCTGCCTGCCCTGAGCCCCGCGGGCACTCGGATACAGCTGCACCCCCCCAAACCCCACCTGCCCTGTGCTTTTTGCTAAACTTGCACCTGAAACCACCCCCAGACTGAACAAGGAGCTTTTATAAACCTTTATAAAACAGGCCCTTGGCTTGAAAACCCCAAACCAAAGCTGGGCAGGACCTGGGCCCCTTTTGGGGCCACGGAGGGTGCAGAGGTGGGGAGGGGGCACTCCGGGGACAGGGGGAATGTCCCAGGGGTACTCACTGCGGCACCCAGCGGGGTTGGCACCGGCCAGCTGGGCAAAGCCCGGCTTGCAGAGGTGGCAGCGGTCCCCCTGCACGTTGTCCTTGCAGACACAGCGCCCTGTCACCGGGTCACAGGCAGAGCCGGGCACGGTGCCATCCGGGTCACACTCACAGGCTGCAAATGGGCAAGAAACGTCCCAGTTGAGGGGCCAGGGGCTGGGGAAGCTGCCGCGGGGGTTTAGGGGTGTCACTCACGCAGACAGGCCTCGGGGTGGCTCAGCTCCTGCTGCTGGTTGCGGAAATAGTTGGTTTTGCAGCGCTCGCAGTTGTTGCCCTCGGTGTTGTGCTGGCAGTTGTCACACACCCCCCCGCTGGCCCCGCCACTGGCCCGGTACAGCTCGGGGTCGAAGTGGCACGAGGACGAGTGGCCATTGCAGTCACATCCTGAGAAAATCCCAGAACACAGCTCAGCTGGAGCCGGCACCGTGCAAACCCCTCCGGCAGCAGCGGCAGCGGCACTAGAGGGTGCCCAAGGCTCCTGTGTGACACAGGGACACCCGCTGGCAGCCCCGCGGTGGCACCGGGGCTGGGCACTGCTGCACCCTGAGTGGCAAAGGTGCCGAGACACCCGTGCCAGCACCCGCCCCACAGAGGGTCCCAGGAAAGGGGCTCAGAGCTCGCGGCTGGGCAGGATTTGGGGCGGGGGAAGCACTGGCCGTACTCTGGCACTCGTGGGGGTCGCTGTCCTCGGCAGGTGCCCAGGGCCGGGCGTTGAACAGGGCAGCGCAGCGCTCACAGTGGGGCCCAGCCGTGTTGTGCTGGCACACGCAGTGACCAGGGACCTGCTGCAGAGACAAGGTGTGACCCATCCTGGGGGCAGCGGCTCAGAACAGAGCCTTATCCTCCCAATGCCCCTCCAGCTCCTGCCTGTCCAGTTCATGCCTGCTGAAGAGCCTCCCACAGCCCATTTGTGGTCACCGTGGCCAAGACATCCCTAGGAGCACTCCAGGCAGGCAGTGGAGCCATCCCACTGGTGTTGAGACCCCTGGCACCCTGAGCTCACCGTGCCGTGCTGGTCCTCCACTGGGGCGCAGCGCTCAGCGTGGCCGTGGCAGAAGCAGCTCCCTAGCACCTGCATCTCTGTCACGGCGTAGAAGGTGCTGGGCGAGTGGTACCCCTGGCGTGGGACGTGCGGCAGCTCCGTGAAGTTGATCCGCAGGTTGGTGAAGGGCCCCAGCTCTGTTGGGGACAGGTGAGATGTGAGGGGCAGCGGGTGCCCCGCAGAACTTCTGTGCAGTTGGTGGGGAGGCTTGGAGCAAGGGAAGGAGGAACTGGCACCAAGAGCAGCAGCTGAGCCATCAGCAAAGACCAAATGCTGCTGCCTGACACCCTGGACAGGCAGCTCAGGGTCCCGCAGGGGTTAGCCCAGCTCAGGGCTTCCCATCACTGCAGGGAGAACCACGAGGAGCCTCATTCCCCTCTCCCTTTCTCAGCTATGAAGGAGGCCCATCGCTTACTCTCGATGGCTTGGCTGTAAGAGGAGGTGATTGTAGACCCCAGGTCTTGGACACTGAATTTCACCTTAGAGGGAAAACAAACAGGTTAAAAAGCAGGAAACTCGAGCTGCTCTCTGCTCCTGCTTGGGACACTGTGTGCTCCGGACATGCCTCTGCACAACATCACTAAACACAGGGAAAGCCTTTGGAGCTGCAGAGGATTTTGCAGGAAAACCAACACAACACCAACAGAGCAGCAAAGGATTTCCTGCCAGAGGAGCAGGAATCCCAAGGACTGCCCTCAGCAGTGCTGGGCGGCCACGGGCCCCATCCCTCACCAGGTGTACAAGACTCCCAGGCCACCCCGTGTTCCTGCAGCACCGCCCAGGCCACCCACCCCAACCCCAGGGCCACAAACCCCAAATCCCTACCGTGCCCCCGTGCACAGGGTGCCCCCGCAGCTCCTGGCAGCGGGGCTCCTGCCAGCCCTGGGGGGAGCCGGGGGGCACGCGGGGGAAGGCGGCGGCGCAGTCGGAGGCCAGGTACTGCAGCACCTGCCACGTCCTGCCGGCGTCCACGGAGCGCTCCATCAGCATCGCTGCGGGCGGCGACTGCGGGCAGGGACAGAGAGCCACGGGCTGGCACCGCGGGGCGGCACCACGGCCCCGGCCAGGCCCTGCCCTGGCACTGCCTGTCCCTCCTCCCTGCAGCCTGCTGGAGCTTCCCCCCCCAGACCCTGGCGTGCTTCCTATCAGGAGCCTGAAGGGAGCTGTGCCCCAAGATCCGCACACCCACAGAGCCAGCAGGGCCCCTCCAGTGCCATCCACGGCCTCCTCAGGAGCAGAGGAGCTGCCCACAGACACCCACCCTGAAGTGCAGCACGACGCTGTCCAGCTGGAACGTCTGCTCCAGGTCCAGCTGCAGGGACACGCGCTCGACACCTGCGGGCACAGAGAGGCACCGTCACAGGGACGCACTGGGGACGTGGGGAGCATAAACAGTCGGGCCAGTCATTTCCTTCTTTCCTCCCCATCCACAGAACTCAACACCATTCCCCCTCCCCCTCAGGCAGGTTATTGCCAGGAGTTTGTGTCCCTCACCGTTCTGGGACTGCCACCAGCGCGCGCGGCCGGCCGAGGACAGGACATTCTCCACGCGGTGTCCATTGTAGCTGTGGGGCAGCCTCGAGTCACACCTGCAGCATTTCATGCTCCACTGCAAAAGAAAGGACAGCGGGAGTGACCATCCCAGCATCCCGGAGGGAAGGGCCTCAGGGATGAGCAGGAAAGGCAGGGCGGGCTCGTTAAGCACCAAAGAGCATCAGCACAGCTCCTTTAGAGTGAGCTGAAGGACCACAACCAGTACAGGCCTCAAGTGCTCGTGTCCACACCTTGTTAAAAACCACGACTCAAGGTTTCATGGACTAACATCTAAACCCAAAATGCTTTTGACTAACACAGATTTTTGGCAAACCATCAAAATTGCAGTTTTTTAAGCAACCCCTCTGGTTTCCACAATGCCAACGCTTGATAGAAAGCCTTTTGCAGCTTTTCAGGACCGGTTTGCTCTTTCCACACGGCCGAGGGCTGTCTGGTGAACAGAAGGGCCTTTCTCTCCTATCCAAGGGCTCCAGGCAATGCTTCGCCGCCGGGCTCTCCCCCGGGAGCAGAGCAGGAGCAAGCAGTGGGTGAGAAGCCAGGGGGTGGGAAGTCGAGTGGCTCAAAGTTCAGCCCTTCACTTGAGCAAGTAATCCAAGGAGTAAACAGAGATTTAGCACGGGGAATGTGGGGACGGGAGAAAACTGTCCCCTGGGAGCAAACAAATACCCAAAATGTCACTAACCAGGCAACGCTCCCTGCAGCCACCAGCAGCCACCATGGCGGGGCTTCGGAGCAGGCCCAGACATGGGCAGAAGGCAGCAGGAAAGGGATTGAGCAAGAGCCAGGAGTGGGGAAGGGCTGGACAGCGGCCAAGGGGAGAGGCAGGCGTGGGGTGGGCGAGCAGGTTGGGCGAGGACCACCAGGTAACTGGGAGGGAGACACCCAGGTGAGGCCAAGGTGGGGAAGGGCAGGGCTCAGGGGGATGGTGAATTAGGAGATGGTGCCAGAGCCCACAGCAGCATCCTGGGGGGACACGGGGAGGTCCCAGATGGAGCTTTGGAGTGGAACGAACGCCAGAGGCCACTGGGAGGGGAAAGATGCTGCTCAGGGCATGAAACGAAGGGCTCAGCACCTCCAGCCTGGTGGGAATAGGTTATCCAGGGAAACTGTGGCTGCCCCATCTCTGGAATTGTCTGAGGCCAGGTTGGACAGGACTTGGAGCAACCTGGGATGGTGGAAGGTGTCCCGTGACAGGGCACTGGAACTACATCACCTCCTCTAACCCAAAAGTTCTGGGATTCTGAGCTGTCAGTGGCCTGAGCAGCAGAGGAGCCTCCCAAATGGAGCAGTGGGACACATCTGTCACAGTGACACAACCCAGAGCCTGAGGGATTAGGGAGGATCAAGCAGAGTTTGCCAGAGATGGCAGGAGCTGGCCTTGACGGCTCAGAAGGGTCACCCTGGGTGCGAAGTGGGTCTGGGGGACTGGGTCTGGCCGGGGCACAGCTGGCACTGGGGAGGCAATGAGATCCCCTCTGCAAGGCTGGCAAGGCACTGCAGTGGTTTTAGGTGACACCAGAGGCATGGGCATGTCGGGACCCCAGTGATGAGATCAGCTTTCAGTGGCTGAGCAGGGACATCGGGTGACAAGTGACAAGAAGCACTTCACAGCCACCTCCGTGCTAAAATCTTCCATGGGATGCTTAAAGCAGAGGAGCCAGTTCTGACCCAAACCCCAAACAGGGCCCTTCCCAGGGCTGGGGAAGGACAGGTCTGTGCTCCAGAGAGCAGCAGGAGGTGGCAGCCACTGGGCACGGTGGCACCACAATTTCTGGTTTCCTCTTTAGAAATTAATTTGTGGTTTACAAAAATTAATTTGTGGTTTCATTCCTAACACAGCCCAGACCTCACTCTGCTCTGTCCCAGGCCTGGGAACCCTTTCCCAGCTGGGTGCACAGTGAGATCCTCACTTGGAACCCATCTGTTTCCATAGTATTTCCCACAATCTTTATGTTTTCTGTCTATAAATACCCCAGCACAGGAGCTGGCAAACTACAATATTTATCACAATATCGCAAAGTAAGCAAACAGAGCACTGAAAATATATAATCATGCAATTTCCCTGGCTCTACCAGTGAGAATCACAAATAATTTAATCAGGACTAGGCAGAACTCATTTCAGATAATGGCCACGAGCAGCAAATTGTCAGGGAGCTGCAGGAATTATCCACAGAAATAATCTACTGAACAATTGCCAGCGGTGATTAAACTTCCCACCAGTTCTGAGTGTACTTAGCAAAGGAGAAGGGAAGGCTTTCTGCAAGGGGAAAGGTTAATCTCGGCTAAATTATTCATTAGGAGTGACTCGTGCATACTTATGAGATCATTCACACAGCCAGGGACACCGGTGCTCTCCAGCAGCGACAATGCAGCTGCAGCCCCACTTCTAACATGGTGCTGAGTCAAAATAAAGCTTCAACTCTGTGAGACAAACCCTTCTCAGGCAGCCCAGGGCTGTGCTGGGTGCAAAAATCTCCTTTTGGTGGTTTTTTTTTTTTTTTTTTTTTTGTTTCTCAGTTTTTTAATTAAGACTAAAATTAACACTGGAAGCCAAATTCATTTCACGTCCTTGGAGTAAATTGTGAAACCCCCGTATTGCACAACAGCAGGATTTGCTCTCACCAACTGTGACTATGTGTCTCAAAGTTCCTTGGGACAGAGGAAATTACCAAAAATGACAGCCCAAAATGAGGAGAGATTTACCAGCACAAACCTTTTTCCAGCTCTTTCCCTTTTTTTTTTTAAAGCAGGCTCAGTGGGTCCCTGGGAGCTGGGCCAGGAACGCATGAGCAGCTCTACGTGATAAATGGCAGCGAAGGTTTTGGGATCTACCCTGGGTCATCCACCCCGGGGGCAGCACTGGCTCTCCAGCACGTCCTCCCCTCCTGCCAGGCAGAGGAGAGCTGGGCTGTGTTTGGGAAGGGGTGGGGGCTGAAAAGGCCACTTTAGGGAGGCAAAAGAGGTTGTGGGTTTGCGAGGAAATAATTTCTCACCCTCTGTGCCTCCAAGCTACTCCAGAGTCACCCAAAATAGGGGTTAAGGGGGTCCTGGGATTAAGGGAAATTCATTCCAGACTTTTGAAGGATAATTCACAACACAGTTGTGTGAGAGGGAAAGCTTCTGTGCTCAGAATAGAGCCATGTCTCAGAAATAAATGGCAGGGGGGAAATGTCCACAGAAAACAACTTGAAAATGCCCCAGCGTGACATTTCTGCAGGTTTGTGCTGATCTCCTGCCCTGACTTGTGACCCAGCTCCTGAGCAGCCTCTCTGCTCTGCTGCTCATGCAGGGGCAGCAAAGCTCCAACGATTTTAACCTGATGGCCCCTGCCCAAAGTAATTTAAGGAGCTCCTGCTGCCATTTTAACATGAGCAGAGAGCCCTTGAAATCAAACCTCCTGGCACAGGGGCACAACCCAAAATAAACTGCACTTATTCATCAGCAGAAAGGGAGCTGAGCTGTGCAGCCACAGAACAGAGACCTTTCATCACTTGGGG
This sequence comes from Monarcha castaneiventris obscurior, assembly GCA_026261815.1. NCBI lineage: Eukaryota > Metazoa > Chordata > Aves > Passeriformes > Monarchidae > Monarcha > Monarcha castaneiventris. The sequence continues at coordinate 363,637 of JAMPIT010000451.1, forward strand.
GTCCCACATCTGAGCTGGCTGCGTGGCAGGGAGAGCAAACACTGTGCCAGCCAGGCTCCTGGCACTCAGCCTCCCACCAGGGAGCTCTTGCACAACCAATATCCTATAGGGACAGCAATTACCATTCCAAGTTTATCTGGGAACAATCTGGAAGGCAGTGAGAATGTATATACACACAGAGATTAAGGGTTATTAAACAACAGGGTGGGCAGCAGCCATGAGTTACCTGGGGGACAAAGGCACCTGCAAAGCCAAGTTATGTAATTCCCTATTCCAGCCTGTTTCCTGCAGGACAGTTCTCTGTTCCAGCACTATTATCTGCAGGCTCATGGAGCAGGGCTTGTCCTGCCTGTGAAGAAATCCATACAGTTTCCATGGGAAAAGGCAGCAGAAGTTCCCATGGCTCTGCCATCATGGTTAAACTTCCCAGTGAGCAACTGGTATTCATTAAACAGGACTGGGATTCAGTTTTGGAACACAGATATACCACAGAATGATGGAATTGAAAGGGAGCCACAGGGATCACTGAGTCCAGCTCCCAGCCCTGCACAGGACACCCCAAAATCCCACCCTGGGCCTGAGATTCTCTTTGCCATGACACCAATGGCACTTCCTTGCCTGGCTGGTTGGAAATGACACTGAAAATGAGCTGCAAGGTTATGCTCAAAACACAGAGAGAGGCCTCTGCCCCCCAGCTTGGTTTTACCCCAGATTCAGAGTGGGCAGCAGAGATGGGGTAAAGACATGAGTTGGACAAACATCCCATGGATGGGGTTTAAGGAAATAAAGTTCCTTTCCCTTGCTGAAAAGCAAGCACGTGGGTGCCTGTCTTCCTCACCCCATCTGTTCTCACATCAGCTAAACTTTATCTAAAATCTGCCAGGATGACAGGCTGCAAACCCCAAACGGCACCAGCTTATCCCACACCCCACACGGGTCCTGCTGCCTCTGCAGCTCGGCTGCGAGGCAGTGACGAGATGTCTCCCAGCATGTGTCAGTCTGCAGCCCTGGGGCCAAAAAAATGAGATACAGAGAATGGAGGAGGGAAAAAATAATGGGAATCAGGCTTTTTCTTCGGCAGGTAGGGGCACATCCCGGCAGCAAAGAGCAGGGTGTGCCGGAATGCCTGAGTGAGATAAGCACTGAGCAGCAGCCTCTGGTTGCTGCATTACCTTCAGGAGCACACATTATTCCGTGCAAACCCCCGGCCTGATGAAGAAAAGCCCGACACTAGAAGCCATGTCCCATCCAACCACGGTTATTTCACGATTTTGTGGATGCATTGTGCCTGCAAAGAGCTCGCTGTGGGTGTGGAACAAAAGTGAGCTGGGAGGCGCAGCTTTCCCTGCTCCAGCGTGCTGGGGTGGGCTCCGAGCTCCCTGAGTGACTCGGGCAGGTGCCCTGGCAGATGAAAGCACCAGCCAGCACCAGCACAGCTCCAGATCTGTCTGGCACTTCCCTCTTGGCAGACACTGGCCAGTATTTTTGGAAGCAGCCGAAGAGGAGTTGGTGCTGAGGCTCCAGAGATGCTGCAGAGCAGCCCTGCCAGGCAGCTGGCACCATCCATCAGCAGCAGGGACCCCCTGTGCTGTGCCAGGAGCTCCATCGGGCTCACATCCCCCTCCCCTGACTCCCACAGGGATCGGGATCCTCTGGAACCTGTCCTCTCAATCCCCCCGTGGATGGCTCCGTGTCACCACGACACAAAAGCTGACAGAGGTGACTTCCCACCCTTCACGTCCACCAAGTGCCCATGAAGAGCCGGTGAGAGAAGGCAGAAAATCTTAAAACAACATTTTAAGTATTGAAAGTCTCCCAGGGCTGGAGGGTGAGAACTCACAGCCACAGAGCCCAACCTGCTCCAGGAGGATGCAGGGAATGGCAGCACCACCAGCACAGGGACACAGCTCTGCTCCTGTCCTGCCTCCTGTCCTGGTCTCTGGCACATCAGCATCCCACAGGGGTGCTCAAGGTGTCTGTGAAAGCCCCCCCGTGCCTCCCCTGGGCTGGGGGTACCGGTGGGAGCTGTTCCGTGCTCCTCATCACATCTCTGTACATTCATTTATATTTATATACATATAACATATATATTTACATACATTATAGATCTGAATTTAGAGAAAGAGAAATGTTAGCTGAGGCTTCAATCACACCTCAGTCCCTCACAGTCTCTCACACCGAGCCTTTCCTCAGCACCTCCCCAACTCCAAATCCAGCCTCGTTTATTTTCCATTTCCCTCCCAGGCACTGAGTGACTTCCAGGCTGGGCCATTGTCCTGCCTGCTTCCACCTCCCATCACTGCTCTGCTCACTGCCCTGTGCTATAAATGGCAGTGCTGAGTGTCCTTCTTGGATTTCACCGGGCTGAGCCCACAGCCAGGGATGGAGCAATCAGGAGTGCGAAGTATAAAGGTTAGAGGGATCTGGAGCCGGGCAGACAATGGAGCAGAGGCTGAAGTTGATGAGTGACCACCAGAGTTGCAAAAGAGGGCCCTGGGGCCGGCAGGGAGCAGACGGGCAGCGCTGGCAGCCCCGGGCACTGCAGCAGTGGCAGCAACCCCTCGTCCCGTGCCCTCTGCTGAGGTTGCAAAACCACCTCCAGATTTGCACCTATTTGGCAACTAAACAAGAGCAAGGCTTGTAACCAAAAAAGGACTCCTCGGAGTCTATAAATTAAACGAGCTTGCTTTTTATGGGATGGGAATAGGGGAATCGAGTTCAGTTTTGCTTAAATTAGGGAAGTAGAGAAAGGGAGGGAAAAATTATGAAATGCTGAACCCATGGGGATTTCTCCCAAGTTAAGAGTTGGTATAATCAGACCTCCATCAGTAATTACAGCTGCAGAACAGAAATCATGGGATTTGCTGTCAGTAACTCTGAATCTTTCATTTTAGTAAAGGAAGCAAAGACCCCATTCCCAGAGCTAGAACTAGCTATTCCCATAGCTGGAATCAACATAATGTTAATTGTTCCATATCCCCTTTAACCCTGGTACTTGTAAGGGATGAGGAACGTGAAAACTGAGTAGTTTGGGGATTTGTAGCCTGGAAGAGACCTCTGCAGCCTTGCTCCCTGCCTTCCTCCACAGCACATCCATGAACTCACACTCCCTAATCCTGCACCCAGCAGATCATTCCTGCTCCAGGTGTGGCACAGCCAGCAGAGATGTCCAGGCTTCACTTCAAAGGTTACAAATGATGCAGAGGATCACAATGATGCCCCTCAGAAAGAGCTCCCAAGGCCAGGCACAGGGGGTAACCAGCCCCTTCCAGCTGCTTTTAGGATGAGCAGCTTAATCAAGGTTTTGTCCACGCTCACTTCCCAAACACAAGGGCCCCAAGGCCCCTTTTCAAATAAAAGTCACTGCCAAAAGTCAATGTTAGATGAAGATTTCAGAGGCACGTTTATGTGCATTTTTCCCCATCTATAAGCAGAAATTGGGAAGGAACAACGAATTAAGTCAGAGCAGAAATAATTGCTTGCATTTCCCTCGTCCACGGGCCACAGGAGCCACAGGAAGCAGCAGGGGTTTATTTGTGTGGCGAGCAAAAATCCTGATCCCTGGGAGCAGCAAAAGAGCTCCAAAAAAAGGGAGTGGAGGAAATGCCTGGCTGTGACTGTCAGCCCAGAAAAGAACCTGAGGGAGGAGAGATTCTGCAGCCAGCCCAGCATCCAGGAGGATTTGATGCTCTCACCCCTCTGGGCCAGGAGCTGCCCCCTCCCTGAGCTCAGGGATGAGTGGAAATCTCTGCAGCCCAGCCAGAACACCACTGGCTCCACAACAAATCCACTCACAGCCACAACTTGGCCTTCAGTTTGCAGGGGAATTCAAACCAAGGGAAGGCTGACTCACTGGAGCTGGGTTTCAGAAAACACTGCCCCACTGGAGGGCTGCCACTTCCTTTCCTCCGGAGCATCTCTTCCAAAACCCTTTCTGCCTGTCCTGCACTGAACCCTTGGGGCTCCTCCCCAGGCAGTTTTGGGGTTAAGAGCAGCCACAGAAAGGCTTTAGGAAGTGCTCACACCAGGGACACATCACCCCTGCAGCTCTCAGCTCTGTGCTCGGGCAGATTTATCCTTAAACTCTCCCCCTGATCCCATGGCAGCTCTGGGAATCTGCAGCTGGATGCAGCATTATCCCCCCAGCAGGATCTCCTGCCCCCGCACCACCAGTGATTGAAAACAGTTGTTCACTTTAGCAGCTTTTCCAAGTCTTTGTGAAAGACCTGAAACATTTCCCTTTTTCACAAGTAAAATACGAGTTTAGTTTAGAACTAAAATGTCCAGGGATAGGAGGGTTTGGGATATTTTGCCCACAATGCTTCATGCCAGAATTCTGCTGCCCATTCCCTGTCATTGCCTTCATGCTCAGCTCCTCATCCATGAGGATGGCAGAGCAGGGCTCCAGGGGACACTGCAGGTGGTGCAATGACCCAGCACGGCTGGAGGGGGACAAATCCAGGATCCTGGAATGGTTTGGGTTGGAAAAAACCTTAAAGCTCATCCCATTCCACTCCCTGCCGTGGGCAGGGACAACTCCCACTAGCCCAGCTCAGAGCCCCATGAAGCCCGGACACATCCGTGCCAAAGGGTGGGGAGGATGGGATGGATGAAGGGAAGGCTGAGGGTGAGCAGTGGCTGTACCTCTCCGTGGGGTGTGCAGTACGTCTCGGGCTTGCTGAAGCCGCAGGTGGAGGAGGCTCTGAGGCGAGCAGCTCGTCCCAGCAGCAGGTCCCCGGGGGGAGGGTAGCAGGCTCCCTGGGAACAGGCTCTCTGCGCTCCCAGGAGCCGCGGGGCAGCTGGAACAGGGAAAAGGGATCAGGGCTGGTGTCAGGGAGGCACAGGCACCGAGCAGCATCACCGAACAGGGAGCTGTTTGCTGCACCAAACCAGCCACGAGGCCGTGCTTGGGACAACCCAGCCCATGTGCTAACAAAGAGAAGGGTGTTTAGCCCCGAGTCACCTTTATTTTTAATAATGGTGCTTTGTACTAAGAGTTACTTGCAAAACCCTGGCCCCAGGCTTTGGACTGCAGGGATGCTCAGGGCCCTGCCATCGAACTGCCCAGCCCTGGTGGTGTCCCTTGTTCCCAGAGCCAGCCCTGCAGCTCAGGACGGAGAGCAGCAGCCTCCTGCCAACCCCCAGCACTGCAGCAAACACAGGCTCTCTGCTGCTGCCCATACACAGCTCCATCAGCAGCGCTGCTGTTCAGTCACCCTGCTCTTTTGGGAGCCCTGCACGTGAGCCTTACCCAGCAGGACAAACACTGCCCACGGCCACAGCTGGCAGCGAGGCTCCATTCGGCCACCGACACACCTAGGGAAGAGTTTGCAGTGTGAGCGAAAAGGAGCAGAAAATGTCAGTTCAAAAGCTCCGTCCAGGTCCGCCACCTTCCCTCTCACTTCACAGAGAGACACTTTTAATTGATCTACACAGAATAACATAGGGGGAAATCAAGAACAACAAAGAGAAAAAGCAGCTGCTCAAACTGAATTTGCCTGTGATGCAACGAGCCCCTGCCCCAGCCCTGCGCTCCAGCGTCCGGGAGCGGCCGCTGGTGCCAGCCGGGAATGCGGGCCTGGAGGGGATGGAGTGTGCCCACACACCCGTACAGCCCCCGGCACCCCTTCTCGGGCACTCTGCGCTCTGTGCTCCAGCCCCACCCTCGCCCTGCGCTTCCAGAGCCAGTTCCAGATCCAAACTCCTCGCGTGATGGCCCAAAGTCTCATTCCGGGAAAAGGAGAAACCCATAAAAACCTCCTGTGAATGGCTCCTGCAGGGAAAGGAGCCCCGTGGGGCAGCCCAGGGGAGGAAATGCTGCCAGCACACTCCGCCAGCAGCCAGAAACCTCACCTGCCCTCCTCCCTGCGGGGCACGGCCGCGGTCCCTGCGCTGTCCCCGCGTCCCCCCGGCAGCCGCCAGAGCCCTCTGAGCGCCGGCTGCTCCTCGCAGGCTTTTAACGCGCAGCTGCCTCACCTGGAGAGAAGGTGCCTGTGGGTGCAGTGATGATAAAGGAGTGATTCAGGGATCCCCAGACATCCACACCCTGTTACCGCATAACTCATGACAGCTCCAGACGGGCACAGCGCACGCACGAATCACCCGGGCAGGGTGAGGGCAGCGGCAGCGGGCACCCAGCGGGGAAAGCCCGGCTGCGGTTCACTTAACCCACCCTGGGCCGCCGTGGGGCCCGGCCCCGGCCCCTCGGAGCCGCTGCTGGGCTCAGCATCGGCCGCTGCACCCCAGTGCTCGCCCACCCTCCAGGGCAGGGTCTGCGCCTTGTGTTTGGCATCGGCTGACGGGGCAGTGCCTCTATCGGCGCCTCCGCTCGATCGTGTACAGCCCGATTCGGGATGCCCACGTGAGCTGCAATCACACCCTGTGTGTTCTCGTATCAGCCTGCAGCCCAGGCAGGGACACGGGCAGATCCCCCTCGTGCCCGCGGTGCTGGAATTCCTCAAGACACAAAACTGCCCAGGATGAGCTCTGCAAAACGCACTCCTGTGAGCCCGGCAGCTGTGAAAAGTCAGAGAGCCACATTTCCTAAGAGACGTGGTCCTTGTTTGGGTACCAGCCGCATGCCCGGCTGATGAGGAGCCCTTGCATGGAGCCTGTTCCATTTACTTCACTGAAATATCCCCAAAGTCACCGCCTCTCCCGCACTGGTGAGGGGCTCAGGACGCATCAGTTGCCCGCGGGTCTCTCCTGTTGCTCTGCTGTTGGTGTCACCCACCTCCCATCCCCACGCTGAGCGACACAGGCACGTCAAGGACCAGCAGCTCGGAGCAAGGGTACACACAGAGCTGGAAAAAAAATACCGTCCCTCAGGCTACAGTGTGTGAAAGCTGGGCTGAGCTTCCTCCGGCTGAGCTGTGCCACACCTGGGCGTGCCTGCCCGGCTCCTGCTCAGCAATGCGGTAACGCCGCATTCCTCCTCCCCAGCCTCCGCCCCGGCCCGGCTGGCAGCGAAGGGGAAGCCAGAAGAAACCCTGGAATGTTTTAAAGAGAGAGGCAGGGATGAGACGTGCCCCGAGCTGCCGACACGGCCTCTGCACGCTGGCGATGAGTGAAGCCTGCACAGTGAAACCCTCCGGTGTAACCTCGTGTGTGTAAAGTGCTCCCACCGACCCCCATTGCCAGAGCGAGATAAAACATCACCTGCAATTCCAGGCTCCACAAGTCCAAACAAGAACAAAACCGAGGAAAAGGCTCATTTACAGAATATCAACGGCAGACCAATAAAAACGGGAAAGGAAAAAACCAGCCGTGAACGGGTGGGTGCTCAGGGGCAACAGGGGATCCCTGCAAGCCCTGGGCCCTGATGGGAGTCAGGAGGCTGAGACTGAACAGCTCCAGGCTGCCTTGGCCAGTGTTGTCCTGGGCAGCAGGGAGGGAATAAGGTGCAGATGGAGACGGTGGTAAAAATGCACCACAGCAAATGAAATGTAAGCACAGGAGCAATCTGGGATCAGTGGGACAGACCAGGGGGATGCTCACAGGGCCCGAGGTCCTCTCCAGCTCAGCCTGTGCTAACCTGTGCCAGGCTGTGCCCACAGCCCTCAGAGGGCTGGGCGAGACATTCCCTGGAAAACAAATACAATTAACTCCTGCAGGAAATCGTGCTCTGAGTCACAGGACATCCCCTGCCCTGAGGAGGCTGCAGGGGACATTACTCTGCCAAAGCATCTTCTCCAGGACCAGAGCAGTAGCAGCTCCCGAGGAGCTCCTGCTCCCCACCAGTCATGGAGCTGCTGCCTCCTCAGAACTCAGAGCTCAGAGCTGGGGGAGCTCAGGCCTGAGCACACTCAGGCGTTGCAGCCAGAGGGGGAAAGGATGTGACTCCTGCATGAGTGGCTTTGTTTTACTTCCTCCAGGCTGACATTACTTTCTGTTCAGATCACAGGCACACGAGTACTTTACTCCCTTGGGAGCTTTCCAAGGACACTGTCTGAGTTCAGCAGCTTTGGATTCCGCTGCTGTGACACCACTCAGTCAGCGCTGGCTAGGTGGCAATGTTCGTATTCAGTTAGTTTTTAACTTCTCTTGAAATGCAAAACCTCCATTAAGGAAAGGGATGCTGCTTCAGGGTGGATTTATAGTTCAAGCATACAAAAACTGAGCAATACTTAATGCTGCTGTTACATTTTTCACTGAAGGATTAACAAATGTCTGAAGCACAATTCTTGAAAGCACATTTGCTGCACGAACAGCTGCTCTACAACAGAAAAACCCAGGCAGAGGGATAATTTGCTTATGCTGAGCAGGATCTTGGCACAGGGGAGGGCAGACTCTGGACTCCCAGCCCCCTCCAGCCCCTGACTCCCCAGAGCTGGGATGAAACCTCCCATCCCTGGGCAGGCACAGCCTGTGTGAGTCCTGTCAGGTGCCTGCAACCTTCGTGGGAACATCCTGGAAGAGTCACGGGACATGGAACTGGAAGCCCTGAAGCTGCTTGGGAAGAGGAAAACTTGGGAGGGTTTTGTCAGGGGTAAGAAATTATGTCTCACGTTGTAACTTTTTGACAATTCAGTTTCAAGATTACCGATATCTGTAACAAAGCAGGTTTTCGTCCACCTAATCTTTTCATTTCCCATTTTAATTCAAACCTGACCAGCAAACCACCTCCTTATTCCAGCAGAGATGATTTAAATCACTGGCTCTGCTAATTACCATGATCTCCTTTAAAAGCATTGCAGGAATTCCTGACAAAACTCCAATTCATGTTCTGAAAACCTGCTCTGAAAGCAAATAAAACTTTGAACCGAAACGCCACTGACCCACTTTAGGTTTAAATTCCATTAACTCTGGGAGCTGGCTCCAAAGGGCAGCAGCCCTGTGGGCCCAGCCTCTCTCTGCAGCCCCTGCCCAGTGCCAGCTGTGGGCACAGCTGGGGCATGGCCGAGCTGCCAAGGAGGGGCCAGTTGTGCCCAGCACAGAGCTCAGCACCGGCTCCACCCCCAGCCCAGCGCTGGAGCAGAGCACTTGTCCCAAAGCCCTTCAGGAGCCACGCAGCAGCTCTACAGCAAAGCACAGGCTCAGGATTTGCCCTTAAATTGGGTTTTCCTTTCCCCCCGCCAGCTCCTTCCCCCACCCTATGGAGTTCCTTGTGTCCTGACCCACGATGGGTCGGCACTGAATGCCCCAGGACCCCCCAGGACCCCCGCGGGGCAGGAGGGGCTGGGCTGCTCAGCCTCCCCAGGCACAGGGTGCAGAGCTGGCAGGGCACGGGCTGGGACTGCGCCCGCTTCCCACCGGGACCTTGGTAAAATTATCCTTGCAGGGGAACAGCGTTATTTTTGTCATGTCCCCGTTTTCTAAACAGGAAAATATTCCATTAGGAAAGCGTGCAGCTCCCCTCTGGAAGGTTTTGGCTTTTCCAGGTGGGGGAATGGAGGGGTCTCTGCACCCCTGGTGCCAGCCAGCAACTGCCCCACACAGCAACCCTGCCTCCCCTGCAACACCCAGGGCAGGAGTTTTTATGGGGTATTTTAAGATCCCCTCTTTAAGCCACAGATTCTCCTTGTGTGTGACTGACATGAAGGACACGCTGTTTGCTGCTCCTGCTGCCAGCTGCGCCTCCCCCAGTGCTGCACTGGAACAGGGCCCTGGCTGGGCAGGGGTTTGAGCTGCCCAGGTAAAACCCAGAGTCTGGGCCCACCTTTGCTCCCTCCCTGGCTGAGCCGTGGGCTGAGCACAGCCCATGGAGCTCACACTCGTCACAGACAAAGTCCAGCAGTGCCTGACCCTTGTCCACCCACGGCCGTGTGGGAGGTGAGGCAACGCCTCTGTCCAGGTCTCGTGCTCCTGCCAAGCCCCCTGAGGGGAGGCTGTGCCACACTCGAGGACATGGCACCAAGAGGCACAGGCTGGCTCAGTGTTTTGTCTCAAGATCCTTTCCATGACCCTGCAAAGCCCAGAGCCACAGCCCGGGCTGGTGGGAAGGGGCTTCCAGTGGCCATCGAGGCCAAGGTGCCACTGAGGGTGGGCCCCCAGATTCAGAGTTCTTGCACAAAAACATTGAGCTCCTTCTGTTTGAGCGTCTTCTCCAATGTAAATAATAAGAAGCAAAGAAAAACAAAATTTGGATTCAGAATTTGGGTTGAGATGAGAACACAGCCAGGCTGGCTGGAACCAAGCTGGAACCAGCAAAACTGCACAAACAGGGCAATACTGGGTACCCAGCAGCAAAGTCCCGTGGCTGTGCCTCTGTGACCTGCCCAGGGCAGCAGTCGCTCCTCAGACACCGCAGTGACCAGGTCACCACGGCCCGGCCCCGTGGCCAGAGCTGTGCCAGACTCTGTGCCTGTCCCAGCCTGGGGGAGGCTCCTCTGGGCCCAGCCCAGGCAGGCACAGCCAGGCCCAGGGAACCAAACCTGAATTGTTTAATTCACTTTCAATAGGACAGATCTTTAACGTGGCTCGCTGGCCTTCAGGCTTTCCTTTCCTTTTCTTGTCCTTATTCCCTCGAGTGCTTCAAGGTGACACCACCGACAGCAGCTTGTGCCCGAGCAGATCAGCCGTCCTGGGAACTTCTTGGAGCTTCCTATGGAGGTGTTCTGGCAGGAGGGGCAGCTCCATTTCCCTCCCATTCCCTTTCGGGGCAGGTCTCCTCCTCCCCCGAGCCTCCAGCACGCACCCTCGGCGTGCCCAGCGCCTGCCGGGGCCCTGCGGGGGCCGCGGTGCCAGCACGGAGCGGTGCCAGTCCCGGGACAGCCGAGAGCAGAGCGGTGCCAGCCCCGGGACAGCGAGAGCGGAGCGGTGCCAGCCCCGGGACAGCGAGAGCGGAGCGGTGCCAGCCCCGGGACAGTGAGAGCGGAGCGGTGCCGGTCCCGGGACAGCGAGAGCGGAGCGGTGCCGATCCCGGGACAGCGAGAGCGGAGCGGTGCCGGTCCCGGGACAGCGAGAGCGGAGCGGTGCCGGTCCCGGGACAGTGAGAGCGGAGCGGTGCCAGCCCCGGGACAGTGAGAGCGGAGCGGTGCCGGTCCCGGGACAGCGAGAGCGGAGCGGTGCCTGGAGCCCTCCGCAGGGCTGGGAGCCCTCCCCACTCCCGCACGTCCCCCCCCCGGCCGGGGCAGCGCTCCCAGAGCACCCCGAGGTTATCCCCGTGCAGAGCCAGCCAGGAGGAGACCGAAATTTGGGAGAGACACCCCAATGCAGCAGAGGCTGCGGCTCAGCATCACCCGCGCCCTCCTCCAGAGCAATTCTAAGCAGATTTCCGCGAGCTGGCAGCTCCAGGCGGCTGTGGAGCATCATCCCCTGAGCTGTCGCACATCCCAGCTTCCCCTCCCGGCCAGATTTAGGTTAAGCCTCGGCTGCTGAATTTGCTTTGGAAGTTCAGACAGAGCTCTTCTCCCCGATGACGTTAAACTTGTGCGGTTCGCCCAGCCACAAAGCCTGGTTTAATCAAAGTTGCAATTGAACCTGACAACATCCACATGCAGACTCTCCTAAATAAGATTTAGAACGGCTAAAATTAGTCTAATTTAGTGTTAATCATTAATCGTTTTAACCACGCTTAATTCAATTTAAATGTCCACACAATGAGCTTGCACAGACTTTGTTACTGAAATCTAAACCAAAATTGAATTAAATATTGTTAAATTAGATCAATACAATCTGAGTGCTGCTATGAGAAGTGTGTTGCCAGAGATGATTATCAGATGATTGGTTAATGCTCAAAATTATCCTGAGCTCTGTATTATCCCAAAAGCTCCAGCTCCAGTACTTTGGGAATGCATGGACATCTCCATCAGTATTTAATGAACAAAAATGCCCTTCCCAGCCCTCAGGAAAAGACTTGCAAAAATAAGGTTCAGCAGGCAACAAAAACCCTGCCTGAAAAACCCAAAACCAACCAAAACCCACTTTTTTAGGTGAAATGTCACAAATCCAACCCTTCACAGTGACCTTTGTGTCAGGGCCCGGGTGCAGCTCAGACGCTGCTGGGGTTGAGCAGGACCGGGGCAGTCCCCGTCCCTCCCGTGTGCTGGGCAGGGGCAGCACAATGACCCCCAAAGAGCCGGCAGTGACCTTGAGCTTCCCCTGTCTGGCCGCTGTCTCCTCCAGCTCTCTTTTCTCCAGTGCTCCTTTTTCTGAGTGTTGCAGAAGAGAAAAAACACAGCCCGAACACAGGAATCAGCTGCAGCCCCGGCTGCCAAGTTGGCAGAGAAGATAAGGACCTTTTATTTAAAGTAAAAAACGCCAGACGCTGAGGAGGGATAGACAAGTCTTTAGCAACTTTTACAGCCAGTCTTGCAATACAATTTCTTAAGCAGACTCGAAACTTGCAAAAAAACCCCCAAGTTTTCACCAGAAGCATTTCCTCGGAGCGCTCTGCTGCTGAGGGGGCAGGGGGAGCCTCAGCCCCCCGGGATGAGGGGGATGTGAGGAGCGGGGCTGGCTCCTGCCCCACACACCCCACGGCACAGCTCCGCAAGGAAGGGGAAAACCCCACAAATTCAAGGACCACGTCCCTTTTTGGGGCGGGTCAGCAGTGCCCACACTCTCGTGGGCAGGGAACTGAGCGGTGTGTGGGGCATCCACGCCAGGGGAGGAGGAGGGGAGGAAGGCAGGACATCCCTCACCTGGAGTATCGCAGGGGCAGGAAGGGCAAACACAGCTCCAGCTCCTCCCGTCACAAGTCATTTACGTCACGGAGAGGTTTCCCCTGCGTGGGCTGAGACAAAACCCAGCTCAGGAGCATCCCACCCACGTTCCCTGCGCCTCAGGCCCTGTCTTCCATGTGCTGCAAGCAGGAAGTAAGGGATTCTTCCTCCCTCCCTGGTTTGAGGGCAAGCTCCCTTCCTCTCCAGGGGCTGCCTGAGCACCCCTTGGGCTGGGCCTCACCAGGGATTATGAACACCACTGCACGCCTCACGAGGGGATTCAGCCTCCTTTACAGCCTCCTCTGAAGGCTCCCTCTGAGCTTTATTTGTATTTTAATTTCTACACACTGCCCTGGCAGAGCAAGTCCCATCATCTCAGCCGTACGGGTCAGACAGGAAATCTGTCCCAGAGTCCATCATCTGCTAGAAATCAAAAGCTGTAAATCCCAGCAACTTCTTGTGGCTTTAGCAGCCCTCTGAGCTCAGCAGCTGCTGAGATGGGTATGGAATATCCAGGATTCCCGCAGCCAGAGCAGTGTCTGTGCTCTGATGGACCCTGCAGCGGGAGCAGATGATGGTGGTGATGATGCAATCATTCTTGCATCATCAATAGTGCCGGGGGTTACTGGTGCAACACTCCCTGGCTGCAATCCAGGCAAGCAGAGCAGCAGCACGGCCTCCTGCCTTACCCAGGATGGAAACAGCCCGGTGCTGCAGGTGACACAAAGGGGGTGACACCAAGGGGGTGACACCAAGGGGGTGACAGACATTCAGCATCAAGTGCAGGAAAAGCGAAGATTGGGTCTTAACAAGTTGATGTAACTTCCTCCAGCTTCGGAGTTTCCAGCTGTTCTCGGGGCTGTCACACGCTGCAGCATCACCTGCAAACGGCTCCCTTGCCATGAGCCACCCGTAGAAACCTTTCACAAACTCCATCACACCTTGGCCTGGGTGACACCGGACCTGCTCTTCCCTGGGGCATTTTCTCACCCACTTCCCCGCCAGGATGGGCAGCAAGGCAGGGACATTTTGCTGAATTGGCCACACACAGCCCCAAGCCCTGGATCTGAACGTTGCTCTGTTTTGGGAGCGATGGATAGAGACCCTTGCCCTCCCTCCCAGGCACTCAGTAAAGCTTCTATTAACATATTTAATATTTATTGCAGAAGCAGGCACAGAGCTGCACAGCAAGTCAGGCATCAGATCTCTGCTTCGGGAATTGGACTTTGAGACAATTTTGGGGTAAAACCACAAGTTTTTGAAGAGAAAAATGAGAAATGGAAGGAGGGATGAGAAAACACATGGAGAAATGGAAGGAGAAAGAAACGGAATGAGGAATGGAAGGAGAAATGGAAGGAGGAGATAAAAAAGCAGAAAAAAAATTTAAAAGGGGAGGGGGAAGGGTTTAAAAAAAAAAAAAAAAAGCGAGTTTTTTTTCCATCTGGCCGGATTAGGGGCAGGAGCTGCCAAGCGGCGGGGGGGCCCGGCTGGCCCGAGCTCCGGGCCCCGCGCCCGGCCCGGCCCCCGCCCCGCCCGCCCCGGCGGCGATAAAAGGCGGCGGCGGCGGCGGCTCCGGGCAGCAGCTGCAGCGGAGCGGCCGCGACAGCGACAGCCCAGCACGGCCCAGCACGGCCCGGCCCCGCAGCGACACCGCAGCGCTCACCGCACAGCACGGCCCCGCAGCAACACCGCCGGTGAGGGGATGCGGGGGATGCGGTGGGATGCGGTGGGATGCGGTGCGGTGGGATGGGGGTTGGATGGGGGAGGGATGTGGGACGCTGTACGAAACGCGTGGGACCGGCTGTGTCCCCCTGTCACCGCAGCCCGGCTGGGGAGGGTCTGCTCTGTTCGGGCACCGCGGGGACAGCGGGGATGCGTTTTCCTGAAGCGAACCTTCAGCAGAAATCCCCGATCCGCATTTAAAGCACAGCCGGGGGTCTGCGGGGAGCTCGGGCAGCCCGGAGAGCTCTGCCACCACAGCAGCTGGATTTAACTCACGTCCCTGTCTCTCCTCTTCCAGAACCGACATCTAAACCTGCTGCCGCAAAGCTAAAATGGAAACCATGCACGAGCTGATCCCCTTCGCCAAAGAAATGCTCAGCCAGAAGCCCAACAGGAAGATGGTCAAGCTGTACATGCTGGGCAGCGTGCTGGCCTTCTTTGGGGTGGTCATCGGGCTGGTGGAGACCGTGTGCAGCCCCTTCAGCTCCGAGGGCAGGACAGAGGAGGAGGACAAGCAGAAGCCCGCGGCGGCCCGGGAGCAGCGAGTGCCGCAGACCCCGCAGGGTTTGGTGCTGGACAAGGGCAAGGAGCCGCCGGCGCTGCAGCGGGCGCTGGTGACCCGGCACCACGCGTCCTAGGCCCCAGCACAGCACAGAGACTCCGCTGCCAGCGGCTTCCAGCACGAAGAGAAGGCTCGGCTGAAGGAGACTGCACGTGTGAGACTCGCCAGAAGTGAAGGGTTTTATTTGCTGCTGTGCAGCAGTGGGAAAAAATACCTTTTGTTGGTATGAACCTGTGCACGACGCACAGCATGGTTTCTTATTTTTCTTACGGACGCATTTTACACCATTTTGCAAGATCAATAAATATTTTATATGGTACCTGTGCTCTCTCTCTCGCTGCGTTTATTTTCAAAGCCTTCTCGCGTTGCTCTGCAAAGAGGTTTTGCTCCCACCTCCGGCTCCTTTTGAGGGGCAGTGGGGGGACCCAGGGGTCGGTGGAGGAGGGGGCTGCCCCCTCCCTGCACGGCCCCAGCAAGGCTGATCCAGGGTCTGTTCTGTCCCTCTGGCTGCTGCTCCTTCCCAGGAGGGGCCAGCTGGGGAAGAGGTGGCATTTGTGCAATGGGTGCCCCGAGCTGGAGGTGGGGTTGTACTTCAGGGGTTATCTGGGTTCAGTGGCACAGATTTGCGTCTCTGCCACTGCCACATGTGCACAGAACTGGTTTAAAATAAATAAAATCCCAATTCTTGCCCCGGCAATCCTCCAACAGGCTCTAGCTGCTGCTCAGCTAAAAACCTTAAAACCAAAACCCTTCTGCCTTTCCTGGGATCTTTCTCAAAGCCACCACAGACACCCAATTGTGCAGAGTAATATTGGCTTCCAGTGTTGCAGGGTGTCACAGATGGAAAAACCCAGAGGTGGCACAGTCAGGCTGGAGGGTGTGGAAACTGTTCCAAGCTCCAGGCTCTACTCAGAGAGTGCTGCCAGAATCATTAGAGGACTTTCACCTATTTAAAAATTGTTCTGGGGCTTAGCAAGAATCTGTTGCATGTGGGACTGTGTCATGTCAGTCAAATAAAATCTCCAGGCAGCCATAGCTGAGTGATCCCGACCACACTTGGGAGGGGAGGGCAGGGAAACAGGCCCTGCCAGTCCTGACCAGGGCAGAAAATCCTCTTTATCTGCTCAAAGTCACACCAGCAGGGCAGGGGGAGTGGCAGGATCCACACTTTGCACAGAAACTGGGAGATGCACCAGCCATGTGCCACTCTCCAGCTAAAAGCCAAGCAACTGAGCCAAACATTGGCCCATGGAAAATGAAAAGCCCCTGCCAGACCCCGGTGCCCAACGCACAGCTCCTCGCAGAGCTGCACAAGGTAAGATCAGAACCTGGAAATGTCAGAAGTTCACAATTTCATTTTCATAATACCCACAATTCATTTTGTTAACAATTATTTCTGTTACCAAACCAAGAGAGTGGAGAAAGAATCCTGCCCAGTATCTGCACAAAAACCCTGCTCAAGCTTTCAATCAAATTTAAAGTACCTTTTCCTCAATTAAAAGTATAATTTAATTTAAACGGCCTTCGAGAAGCACTTTATTTACTCTGTAACCACCTCTTTGGTCTCTGGCAAGGCTGAACAGTCCAACCCCTCGCTGGTACCATTGGAAGTTTCATGGGAAAACGTGAAAAGGGAGGAGAGGGAGCTCCTGGGTCCCGAGGTGACCAGGGGGCTCTAGGCTGGACCCCACCACTCCTGGGCAGGGACCCCAGGTCTGCCTGCCCTGCTGCCCACACCTCCTCTTCCCAGTGCTCCGGTCCCAGGGTGAGGAGATTAAGGCAAAGAGGGTTGTGAACAGTCAGAATAGCTGCTCCTAAGACACTAACGGGATTAGACAGCTCAAGCCCAGCCCTGCTCCGGCAGCCACCGTGGGGAATTGTGTCCTGCAGAGGCCGAGCTCCCACCCTGCTCCCGACCCTGCAGGCTCCGGGTGGGAGCATCACACATCACAGCCCCGGGCCAGGCTGGGAGTCCAGCCCTGGCTGCTGCCACTTCCCCAGGGGATTGCAGGGACTTGGGACAGCGCTGGCTCTCTTCAGGGGGGGGAATTAGAGGAGCATTAATCACTGATTTTACCACAACGACCGCACAAAGTCTTATTGAAACCACACAACAAATTCAGAGTGCACGAGGCCTGGTGACCCCTGTGACACCACTCCAGCAGTGACCAGTGCCTGATAGGCCTCATGCAGCAGTGAAAGGCTTCAGCAAAACCTCCTCATCTCTAAAGCCCAGCACAGCCCCCAGCCCAGGCTGCTCCCCAGCCCCAACCCCAGCACAGCCCGGCCAAAGCAGCGCCACAGCCACAGCAAAAGCATCCCCAGAGCCCACGGGACCATTCCCACAGCCCCCGGGAGAACTGCAGAGACAAAGTTCAGCTATAACCACAGGGACAGAGCAGGCAGAACCCAGATGGGATGAGGCACACAGACAGGACCAGGGAGGACACCTTGGGCAAGCTGCTGGGGAGAGGCAGAGAGCATTTCAGACTGAGTGAAACCCAAGTCCTGAGGGACAAACTCCTGGGGAGAGCCACACATCGCCCCAGGGCTGAATTACATCGCTGGGTTTGCATGAGGTTGATTTCTGTTGTTCTCAGACTTTTCTGAATCGGGTTTATTCCAACCTGTAAACGTGACACTTTCCTGGTACATTAAATCCTCAGGAATAGTGCAGCTGGCACAAAATCTGGTGAGCCTTTGTCTGTGCCCATCTCTTCAAAGATGTGGTTTCAGCCTGGAGCTGTCATCCAGCCCCTCATCCCATGGAGCTGGAGGCCACTGGGAGCAGCAGCCCTCCCCTCACAGCTCAACACTTCAAAGGCAGGAGCTGAATGTCTTCAGCGAGCCCTCACTTGCTATTTGCAGTGTGGACACTGGATATTCCAGGAGCTGCCAGGCTAAATTTAGGGGTGCAGATAACCTTATCAGCCTCAGCCACCCAGCTCCAAGGGCACTGGGAACATGGACAGCGGCCAAGGCTCAGAGCAACCACAGTTCCAACAATGAAATAGCAAGGCAGCAATTCCCAATTTGGTCACACAGGGAAAAAACACAAATTTAGGGTTTGGAAATGACTGAAACATCACAATATTTTCCCTAAACCAGCAGCATGTAGAAATATGACATCAAACCAAACCAAACCCATCCTACAATCCTCTCATCTCCCATGGGACTGGGAGTGCATTTCCCAGTGGTGTGACCCTGACAACGATGGGGTTCTGCAGGATGTGCAG
Source organism: Monarcha castaneiventris obscurior (assembly GCA_026261815.1). Classification (NCBI taxonomy): domain Eukaryota; kingdom Metazoa; phylum Chordata; class Aves; order Passeriformes; family Monarchidae; genus Monarcha; species Monarcha castaneiventris. Next base: position 381,762 of record JAMPIT010000451.1, read on the forward strand.
GTAGAAAAGCAGAGCTGAGGGCAGCCCTTTGTATCACGGTGGCCCTGTCTGTAAAGAAAGGAATTAGAGCTGCGTTCATGGGAAAGGGCACTGGGACAGCTGGGTAGGAAAGATAATACTTTGATGTCTATAAGAAAAAGGAAAGCAAGAGGGGAAAGAAAAAGAAAATGAAAAAGGAAAATCCTCCGCATTTGACCAGGATTTGATAATGGTTTGAAATATCACTCAAAAAAGAAAAAAAAAAAGCAGCAGTATCCAAATTCCTGCCAAGTGTTTTTGAGCCTTGGAGCTGCCTGCACAAACCTGCCCGAGCCTCAGCCGTGCCCTGGAACGTGCTCCCTCCTCCAGGGGCTCTCCAAGCTCCCCTCTCCCAGGCTGTTGTCAGAACAAGTTTCCTTCCCGCATTCGTTTCCTCCCCGCGAGCTCCGGGCAGCACCGAGCATCCCCTTGGGAAGCACAGTTCCAGCAGACAGGACACAGGAGGGACCTGCAGCAGGGGAATCCACGCAGGATCACTGCAGGGAGGGGTTCCAGGAGCAGCAGGGCTCCCCTGCACCGGCCCAGGGCTGGGCACCGCTCTGGGCTCTGCCCCTCCCGAGGCTGGACCAGTTGGGATCACAAAACCCTTCCCCATCAGCCCTTTCCTGCCCCCCTCGCCCTGCCCGTGCTCCCCACCCCCAGGAAAAAGTTAAAAACAAGTTCTTAAGTTGCACAGAGGAAAACAAAGCCAGAAAAAGCCACGAGTGGGAGTGAGGAGCAGCAGCACCCTGGCAGGGATGGGAGGCCGGGAGCAAACCCTGTGGGCAGTGCTCCCACCACAGCCCCGGTCCCGCACCCCAAACAGCCCTGAAACTGCTTTTACAGGAAATCCATATCTCAGTCCTTTATTATCAGCTGCTTTGCAAAACCCCAACCCGACCCCACAACTCTCGTTGCCACCAGCAAGGCAGGCACAGCCTTGGCTCCGGGACCCCCCAGTGCCTCCATCCCCACATCCCCTGGTGCCACCACGGAGCAAAGAGCTCAATCCCTTCCTGCCACGCTTGCAGACGGTGCACAAAGGGTGGTGATTATTGCTTTATTAATGCCAGTAATAAACTAAAACAGCTTGAAATGAGCCTCTCTCCCTGCTGCAGCAGACATCTGACATCTGGTTAATTACTTCATTTTCTTCCCTTATCCATAGCCAAGGAATGAAATGGTTGCCCCATGATCACAACCCAAGTTCAAAGCAAAGGGAGGCAGGAAAAGCAGAGTGACTACACTGTGTTATCTGAGTGCGGGCTGAGTGCTTGTTATCAGAGGGAAAGTCGAGACTGGAGCAGAAAGGCAGAAAAGGAAAAAACCATCCCTAAAGCAGCAGCAAGGCCAGAGAGCAACGCTGCCTTGGCAGGCACACCACTGAATTAAAGCACCTGTATTTTAAAGATGTAATAGGAGGGAAAAGAGCATTAAACAATTCTGTCTGGTTCTGAGTCTGCTGGGCACAGTGCTGTGCCCCCAGAAACCAGACCATGGAGTAGCTGCTGCCCTGCAGACAAGGCTCCTGTCCCACAAACACAGCTTTTGTCCCAGCAGAGAAGGCCGAGGCTCTGGCAGGGCAGTTCCAGGAGCTCCCACAGCGTATCCCCATCACTGGTACTGTGGGATGGAGATCCTGACCCGACACCAAAGCTGGGACGTGGTTTATCCCTATGGCACAAGATCCACGGCATTGAATTTGCTGCTGAGGCTCGGGGAGCTACAGGGTGCTCATCAAGATAATATTCATTTAAAAGTCAAAACAAAGCTCTTGCAAAACCCCAAGCAGGAACCATGGCAGCGAGGCCACTGATTTCTCTGCAGAAAACACACCCAGTGTTACCCTGCAAACCTCCCTGTGCCCAGACTGCCCCTTGGGGCCAAGGTGGCTGCACCCCACAGATGGGTTCAGCTCAGCCCCTGCTCCCTCATCTGCTCACAGATTAATAAAAATGAGATAAAAAACTCAGCCCTGCCTCAGCAGAGCATTTCTGGGGCTGTTTGGGGTGCAATGTGCTGCTTTGGGGCACAGAGCAGCCACGCCCTGGGGAGCACAGGACTGCTCTGGGTGTCCCCAGTGCCGGGGCCGGGTCACATCCATGGCCAGGGCCTGCAGGAATAAAGGACAATGTTTAACCACCTGCACTGGGCTCCCTCTGATGTTCTCCAAGTGAAACTTGATGCTGCGCAGCAAAGACACACCTCTTCCAGGGTGTTGTGCAAAATTCTGCATTTTAACGTAGGACAGGAAATATGAAAAGAGCCGGGCAGAACCCAAACAGCCCTGCTGGCCAGGCCGAGCAGCGGGGAGCAAACCAGAGGCTTTGCTCGGCTTATCCATCCACCCACCCGTGATTTTCCAGGGCTTTGGAAGCTGCAGCTCCTCCGCTAACAGGTTTTTAAAGGGTCACATTGCTGCTTCCCCCAGGAGCAGCTCTGCAGAGGGCTTTTTGTTCCTTCCTTCTCTCTCATGCTTTATTTCCTGGCTCCACAGTGGGATGGGTCGGTTGCAAAAGATTCTCATTCCCTTTCTGGGATTGGTTTTGGCCTTCTGGTTCTATTCTGCGAGGGACACTTTCAAACCGGGTAAGTATCCAAAGTGAATCTGTCTTTAAGGAAAAAACTACGAAAAGCCACATTTGGGTGTTTTGCATAGAAACCGGACAGAGCTCGGACCAAGCCACATCCGAGCCTTTGTGTGGTGGTGGATACTGGGAAGTTGCTTTAGCAAAGATCTGAAACCAAACTGAGCCAGGACTATGCAGAAAAACCTCCTGAGGGAGCAGGTGAGGCAGGGGGTGAGAGGGACAGGGCACCGAGCGCTCTGTTTTCCTGGGTGTGGGAAAGGAGTTCATAAATGTGGCTTTTAAGTTAGAGTTTATGTTTGGAGCATGCACTTAGTGTATTGTTTTTATTACAGAATAGTTGGGGCGTTGATAAATTATGCCCTGGCTTGTGGAAAAAGCTGCTGGAAGAGTCCAGCACTGTCCTTGTGTCACTGCATTCCATGGGGAGCTGCAGTGGCTCCGCAGCTTTTTCCATGAGATGGGAGAGCCCTGCTGCTGCTGCCGGATGCTTTGCTCTCACAGGCTCGTTCACCTTACAATTAACTGCTGATTCCGAAGGGCACTCAGGGGTTTTTGTTTTTGTTTTAGTTTTAAGGTTTTTTCTAATAGCATTTGGATAACTGAAAGGGCTGTGCCTCGGTCCGCAGAGATGCTGCGAGGGAAGCGGGTGATCGTGACGGGAGCCAGCACCGGGATTGGGGAGCAGATTGCCTATCACCTGGCACGGATGGGATCCCACATCCTCATCACGGCACGCACGGAGGCCAAGCTGCAGAACGTAAATGGCAACCTGGGCACTCTCGCGTGGTCACGGCAGGGCTCACGCAGACACGGGAGGTGACCTCCCAGCACAGCCACAGGAACACCCACGGCACAGATCCCAGCTAGGCACGGTGACAGTCATGGATCCCACCCGGGCTCAGTGACAGTCACAGATCCCACCCAGGCACGGTGACAGCCACCCCTGTGCTGTGGGAGCTCCTGCACGAGCCACAGTCCCCTCCTGCAGACACAGCACGCTGCACTCCACGTTACAGTGTCTGATGCACACACATCCCACACACCCTCATTCCACCGCAGCGCTAGGCAGGCTCCTGCTGCCCTGCACACGTGCAATTGCAGCTCAGCCTGCACGGAGTCAGAGCCAGAGTGCCTCGGGTAACGCGCTCACACAAGGAATCATTTTCCAGGCTCCCTTTGAAGCTCACAAGGCTCCAAACACACTCCCCAAACTCCAAACCGCTGGTTTAAGGTGGGGACACATCACAGGGAACTCAGACACCCACTCTGGAGAGCAGGGCAGCTCCCAGGGCAGGCAGGGGCTGTGACCACGCTGTCGTGCAGGTGGTGCAGCGGTGCCTGGAGCTGGGAGCGGCCTCGGCGCGGTTCGTCAGCGGCACCATGGAGGACACAGCCTTCGCCCAGCACGTGGTGAGGGAGGCACAGACCTCGCTGGGTACGTCTGCAGCCTGCTCCACACAGTGCCGGCATCTCGCCCTGGCCCTGCTTTTTGCCACATGCAGAAAAAGTTGGGAGAGACAGGGCAAGATGGGAAAAATTCTTCCCTAATTCTGCCCTTTGCAGCCCCGCTCCTCTGCCTGCACTGCTGCCTCTCAAACTGAACTGCACTCTCAATTTCAGCTCTGTGGCCTCCTGACATCCTCTTGGAGTACCACAGCCCTGGATTTCATCAGCCCAGTGCCAGGGTCTGAAGGATCCGGCAGCCCCGGCCATTGTGGCCAGGGGTCACGGCTGCGGAAATGCACCAGCTCAGCTCCATGTGGAGCATTCCCCCTCCCTCCTCGGCCCACAGACAACTCAGGGGTGATCTCCCTTGGGCCATGGCATTTGTGTTTTCAACTGAAAAAATATATCACAACAAAATATTTACTGGCAGCCACCATCCAGGCTCTATCCCTGCTCCGGAGATAACAGGCCACAGCTCTGACCCAAAAACCTGATTTCCTTGGATTACACTAATTCTGCTCCCAGAAAATGTTGTTTTGCTGGTTGCAGCCCTCTTCCCCCCAGCACTAATGCCCATTTTTCTGCCTGCAGGAGGCCTTGACATGCTGATCCTTAACCACGTCGGTGCGTCCTACTTTGGCTTTTTTGATGGGGATGTTGAGCACGTACGAAAGCTCCTGGAAATCAACTTCCTCAGCTACGTGGCCATGACCACGTCAGCCCTGCCCATGCTGAAGGAGAGCGAGGGCAGCATTGTGGTGGTTTCATCCATGGCAGGCGAGTGGGGAGTGCCACCTGGCTGCTGGGAACATGGGACCCACTCACAAGGGCCCTGGGCTGATTGTCAGAAGGAGCACACGGAGGCACCAGGCATCCTAAAGCAGCCATACCTGCCTAACTCTCAGAAACCCCACCAAAACCAGCCCCAACACCCAAACCCAGATCAGTTTGGCATGCTCTTGATGGAATTTGTTTTCTGATGAATCCAATTACCCCATTTTGCTTTGGACCAGCACTGCATTTAAACCCCACAGCTGCTCTGTTGCTTGGTGTTCTGGGGAGCAGCTCAGTGTCCAGGGACAAGAGTTTCAACTTTGCTCCATCTCGCCCCACTGAGGGTTTTGTGGCTCCTGTGGGCTGCCCATGACCTGAGCAGAGATGTGAGCCGTGGCTTTGGCCATGAGAGCTGGAAGCCAACAAGAATATTTGTAATGCTGCTGTTCAGGTGCCAGGATGACACTTCACTGACTGTGAACTCCCTTTGGGTAAAATAATTCCTCTGAGGAAGGGCAAAAGAGAGGCTCAGGCAGAGCAGCCTCCTGTGCTAACAGAGAACTTTGCTCTGTGTCCAGGTAAAGTCGGGTTTCCATTTACCGTCCCCTACTCTGCGACCAAGTTTGCCCTGGATGGATTTTTCAGCTCCCTGAGGCAGGAATTCACCATTCAGAGCATTAATGTTTCCATCACACTCTGCATCCTCGGCTTCATCGATACCGGTAAGAGCAGTGCTGTTCTACCCCTGCTCAGGGGCTGAGCATCCCCACCCCGGCTCCTCCTGCTGCCCCTGCTCCCCTCTGCCATCACCTCAGCAGCAGCGCCACCAAAAAACAGCCTCAAAAGTCATTTATTGCCCCACGCCACATAAAACCGGGCTGCTGCACAGCCCAACATCCCCCGGGGCTCCCCTCTCCCCTCATCCCCCGGTGCATTCCCCGGACTCCCCTCTCTCCCCTCACACCCGGTGCATCCCCGGGCTCCCCTCTCCCCTCATTCCCCGGTGCATCCCCGGGCTCCCCTCTCCCCTCATCCCCCGGTGCATCTCCGGGGTCCCCCCTCTCCCCCCATCCGCGGGGGTGCCCGGCGCTGACGCGGCCCCCAGAGCGCGCAGTGCGCGCTGCCGCGGAGGTGCTGCGGGAGCGGCCGGCGCCGCGGGACGAGTGCGCGCTGGAGATCCTCAAGGGCGCGGCGCTGCGCCGGAGGGAGCTCTACTACCGCTACAGCTCCACGCGGCTGCCGCTGCTGCTGCGGGACTGCGCCGCCGAGCTCCTCGATTACCTGGTGCGGAGCCGCTACCGCCTGCCCGCGGCCCCCGGCGCCCCCCGCCCTCCGCACTGAGCCGCGGCCGCCGCGGGGAGGTCGCCGGCCACCGCCGGTCCCTGGCGCGGCCTCGGCACCGCGCGGTTCGCGATGCGCTGGCGGCACCCGCAGGGACAGAGCGGGGCCCGCAGCCGCGGCTCCGTGCCCTGCCCGCACGCGGAGAACTAATGATTAAGCTAATTGTTAATAAAGTGTACTAACCGGAAAGCTTTGCCTGTGCTGGGGCGGGGTGAGGGGGGTTTATCGCCTTTGTCGGCTGTTCATGGGCACGGCTCCACTGGACCCTGCCGGGGATCCAGGGCCTCACCTCCCTCACAGGGAAGGATTTCTTCCTAATTTCTCTTCTCCATACCCCAGCATCACCTACACCGACCAGCCCACACAGAGTGGGCTCTGCCCTTTAAACTTTCAGAAAATTACTCTCAAACCCATTTGCCATCTGCCCAGCAGATGCTGAGCAGTACGACAGCACCACAAAAGCTGAAGATCTTTCTTTCTTTATTCATCCACTTGGCTCTTTTACTGCCTCTTGTAATCCATGGATTCCTCAACAGGGACTTTTTAGGGGTAAGAGCCACCCAACAAACTGTCAGTGATATCCCAGAGGATAAACCAGAATCATCAGCAGTGGCTGGAAAATGTAACCTTTGCCAGCCCTGTTCTCTCCAGATATTGGTATGAACCTGTACAACAGAGATAGTGCTGATCAGGAAATGCTTGTGGCAGCCAGCGAGGAAGAGAAGGGCTGCTCCTGGTTTAGATGAGGAGTGGGGAGAGAGGGATGTGCACCCATCCCATGGATGTCTGTTCTGAGGGGACACTGCTGGCCCAGCCCCGAGGGCAGCCACCGCACTGTGGAGCTGGAAGCTGCTCACTGCCTTCCCTTCAGCACTCTCCAAAAGCACACCTGACACCCCTGGCAGGCCAAAGGTGCAAAGGGACAGCCCAAAGTCCAAAGCACACTCTTCATTAGGTTAATGTTTGCTAAATCACTGGCAGGGCAAAGAAAAGTTCCAACAGATACTAGCAAACTTGTGTGAGATAAGAACCAGCTCAAAACTTCCCAGCCTCATTTGCAACCTCCAGCCACCTTCACCTCCCTGTGGGGCTCACCTCATTCCTGCCTGTACCTCTGCAGAGGGATGGGATTGCTGCTCAAGGTTTTCATCCCTTTGTTGGGAGCAGCACTGGCCTTTTATTTTTATTCAGCATCTGAGAACTTCAATGAAGGTAAGTCCTGGGAAAAACCAGCTTTACAGCCGCAGCCAGGCTGCTGCCAGAGGGGCACCTGCAAGGGCCTGTCAGAGCAGGAGGGCTGGGAGGGCAGACAGCCCCTGGGCAAGGGGTCAGAGCACAGGAAAAACTCATGGAATTACACTGGCTTTGCTGGGACACCGTGTCTGACCTCTGCAAATGACTTATTCAGGAAACAAGCGGTTTTCCCTCTTTAAACATTTAATCCTTTTATTGGTCAACTCTCTCTGCTCCCAGGCCAGGCCGGGTGCGGAGCTCGAGCCTCACACGTGCTCCCCACCAAACTGGGATTAGGGATCAGACTCCAGCAGGGTCTGACGAGGGTGGCAGGGACAGAGAGGAGCCACAGGGACAGGGAAGGGCTGCGGTGCCCACGTGCAGAGGGACAGCGAGGGCTGTGCCAGCGCTGAGCTCCGCACCCTCCTCTGCAGAGATGCTCCGGGGGAAGCGCGTGATCGTGACGGGGGCCAGCAGCGGCATCGGGGAGCAGATGGCTTATCACCTGGCCCGGATGGAGGCCCACCTGCTGCTCACCGCGCGGACAGAGGCCAAGCTGCAGAAAGTAAATGGCAAGCAGGGCATGCTGGGCTGGATGTGGATGCTCACCCCAGCCCGGGCACACGGGAGCTCCTGGCACCCTGCACCTCCACCCCAGGGCTTCCCCAGCACCAGCCCTATCTGGCCAAAGACAGGAGCAGCCTGGGATGGGGGGTTCCATGCAGAGGAGTCCATCCAACCCCGTTCTGTGCCCCCAGGTCGTGAAGCGATGCCTGGAGCTCGGCGCTGCCTCCGCCCGCTACATCAGCGGCTCCATGGACAGCCCCACCCTGCCCGAGGAGCTGCTGCGGGAGGCTGAGAACACCTGGGGTAGGAGCTGTGGAGCTGCCCCTCCTCACCCCACAGCACGTCCCAGCCACCAGGAGGCTGCCTGGTCTGGAGATGATGGTTGCTAGTGGCAAACCTGCTCTGCCCCCAGGTGGCCTGGACATGCTCATCCTGAACCACATCGGCCAGAGCGGCTTCACCTACTTCCACGGGGACGTGGGGAAAGTCCGAAAGCTCATGGAGATCAACTTTGTGAGCTACGTGGCCCTGGCCACGGCTGCCCTGCCCATGCTGAAGGAGAGTGAGGGCAGCATCGTCGTTGTTTCATCCATAGCAGGTGAGCTCACAGGGGCCGAGGTGCCCCTGCCCACAGCCCCTCCTCTGCCTGCCAGGGATCCCTGCTGAGACTCTTCTTCAAAAGGCAGAATAAGGATGACAAGGCAGAGAGCTGGGACTCGGTGTCAGCACATGATTTAGATCTTGAGTGAACAATTCAAGTCCTCTGGGAGATTTATATTTTGTCTGAGTAGCCTGGTGCCTGCCCAGTACCTGAACCCCAGCGTTTTGCTTCTGCTCCAGGTAGAGTTGGCGGCCCATTTACTGCTCCTTACTCCGCAACCAAGTTCGCCTTAGAGGGATTTTTCAGCTCCTTGAGACAGGAATTCATCATAGACAAGGTCAATGTTTCCATCACTCTCTGCATCCTGGGCTACATTAACACAGGTAAGCTCAGCCCCACTGGGACCCCGTGGCTCAGCCCATTCCAGGCACAGCCAAGCTGAGCCCACTACCCATTCCCTGGTCCAAACTTGCTCTGCCACTGCTGCTGGAGCCTCCACCTGCAGTGTCTGTGCAGCTGTGGAAACAGGACCCCAGCTCTTTGAAAAGTGTGGCCTTTGACTCTGCCACCCTTGCAGTGAACCCAGGGGAGGTCCTGTGGCCGCTCAAGAGGTGGAAAGGAAAGGGAAGGACATCGCATAATTGTTATTTTCACTGTTCTAAGCCTTGTTAAATAGGTCTGATCCCCGGAGTTTGTTGTTTTGAGGATGCCCCAGACACCCTGAGTGAGCTGGTGGTGCCTGTGGCAGTGCCCCCACCCGACACGTCCCTGTCTCCCCTCCCTGCAGAGAGCGCCGTGCGCGCCGTCTCGCACATAATCCCGGACACGCCGGCCCCGAAGGAGGAGTGTGCCCTGGAGATCATCCGAGGGGGAGCCCTGCGGCAGCGGGAGGTGCGCTACCCGCCCCGGGCAGTGAGCAGCATGCTCCTCCTCCGCAGCTTGGCCCCAGAATTCCTCGAGTCCATCATCCGGAGCAGCTACCGCGTGGAAAACGTCAGGAGAACATAACACAGACCCTGGAACTGTGCTGGGACGCCTGGGACCAAGCGTGAGGGATCTGGGTGTTAACCCAGCTGCTTGGGTGCCCCTTTCCACACCACTGGGACATCCCTGTGCTGACAGCCTGGCAGCCTGGGACAGGACACTCCAGGAGTCTGTAACACAGCACAAAAATGTCCTTTTTAGTAATGGACTCTTGTAAAGGGCTTTTTCCAACCAGGAGACCCTTCAGAGGCCCTGCAGCAGCATCTGCTGCCAGTGTCTTGCTCACCAGCAGGATTCCTGCTCAACCTGCAGAAACTGCTCCCTCTGGAAAGCCACCAAGGCAGCTGAGCTGAGTCCTGGCCCAGAACCAGGGTTTGGGCCAAGCAGCACAAACCACCCAAAGCCACAAGAGAGTCTCTGAATCTGGAGATTTTTTTGTCACACATCCCTTCCATGCCGGTCTTTGTAAAAATAAATCCAGTGTTACTTTGAGATCTCTGCTTTTCCGGGTGTTCCTTCTCCACGTGCACAAGCAGGGAGCCCTTATCAGGCCATGGAGCCCTTATCAGGCCATGGAGCCCTTATCAGCACCCAGCTGGCTAAACTGACCTCCTCCCGATTTGCATTAACAAAGCTTTCACTTCTCTAAAGACCTTAACGAATTTCTGCCATTCCTGACCTCTCCTCAGCTGCCAAAACACCCTCTTTTTCCTCTTTCCAATCTGCAAGAAGCCTTAAAATAATAGCATTACTGTACTTCCCTAAGTCTGGATTTCTCTGCCCCAAAGCCGCTCGGGGAAACTCCGTCACCGAGTGCCACAAGCGGCTCCATGAGCCAGCGCTCGGCCTCTGTGTGTCAGAGCAGCAAGGGGAGATGCCCCAGGAGACAGCTGCTGGCTGTGCTTAGGGCCAGGCTGGGCACTCTGGGCTCCCAAGATAAGCCCGGTCCCTCAGTGATCCGGGCCCACGTCCCGCAGCCTGCGAGCACAGACAGGAACCGGGGCTCGGCCGCAGCTGCAACGTTTCCTGTTCCACGGAGAGAAAGAGAGCGAGAGCACAGGGTGAGGTGGTTGGCATGAAGAGGGTAGCTGAGGCGTGCTCCTGCCTGGTAACACCCGGCTCCTGCACGGCCCTCGAGGGTAGGACGGGACCCCCGGGACCAGGTAAGTGCCGGAGCACCCACAGAACCTGGCTGGTGGGACTGGAGGGCAGCGGAGGTTGAAGGCAGCACCTTTTTCCTCTTTTTTCACCCCACTTTCAGCCTACACAACTTGCACCGGGAAACTGTAGCATGAACCAGCAAGAAGCACAGTTTTTTTCTGGTCTCCCTTGAAGCAAGAAGTGTAACAGCTTGGAAAGGAAAGATAAAGGACATGTTGAATTAGAGAGGGTAATTTGGGGTAACAGAAGGAGGAAATAGAGCATTAGCTTGTCAAGAAGGCCCAACAGTTCGCTCAACTTGGGGTGAGTAATGGACTGTGTTTCTCTAAGCTTTACCCTGCTTTTAAGTGCATTTTTGGTGAACTGAGGCTTTTACAGCCCTGGGCCAGGCTGGGCAACCCAGAGGCAGCACAGGTGGGAGGGTGGCGGATGGGAAGAGATGGATGGGAAGAGATGGATGAGTGGACACTGAGCAGGACATGCAACAGGACCTTTTCTAAAAGACAGCAAAATGAGTTGGAAAGCACTCAGCATCTGGAGCAGTGTCCGGGCTGGGGCTTGTGGGCACCTTCCCCACCCAGGGCAACAGCTGACCGCCCCAAAAATGGTGCTCTCCTTCAAAGGAGGCCCCTACAGTAAAAGATGTCCCCAGGAATGAGCTTTGGGCACCCCACAGCTACCACGAGGACAGTAAAAAGAATTACAAGAGCAGATTTTAAGACAAACTAAAAAAGCATGGAAGTATTTTACATGCCAATGGGACTCCGGTACCACTGGATACCCCACAGCCATTACATCCTAGAAACGCCTGTTTTTTCACTCATCCCCGGTGTTTTGCCCTGGTTTCGCAGGGCAGAGGCCCTGGGGGGAAGAGCCCACCATGCCCAGGCGGGCGCGGCCGCAGCGGAGGCGCCCGGGCGAGAGCTACGAGGAGAAGAGCGAGCGGCGGCAGGAGGCGAGGGAGGCGCTGCGCCGGAGGAGCAATGCCCGGGGGATGGAGCCCCGGCCCGCCCGGCCACCGCCGCACAGCCCCCGCCAAAGGGAGTTCCTGAGGAGGAGGAACCTGCCGGCCCCGGAGCCCGAGGCACGGACAGAGCCCGAGGCACGGCTGGAGCCCGGACCGAGCATCCTGCTCCAGGTAACGCCGGCCCTGCGGCACCGCCCGGGGCTCAGCCTGCTCCAGCCGCCACTAAAGCGTCGGGATCCGAGTCAAAACACGGCCAAAATGGAGATTGTGCAGACAAAAATGTGCATTTCCCTACAAACGGCAGAGTCGGGCGTGGGGACGCTGTCACCTCCCTCCCTGCCTGCTCCTGTTTGCCAAGCCCTGAACCACGTGGAGATTTTTCTGCCATTTCTCCAAGTATAGCCCCACATTTTTACTGCCAGGCTGAGGTTTTGCAGTTACACAAATTATTTTTAGCCTTGGTAAGTGAGCTCCAACCACCCGGCTTGCCCCCATCACCTTCGCTGTGAGCACAGAGGGTGGAGGAGTCGGGAGACTCCCTGGTACTCCTTACCCACCCTGTGCTGCACAGCGACCCACAGGGCTCCCTGCCTTTGGAACACCTTCAGAAAGGTGCAAAACGCCCCAGGCAGAGCCAAACAGATCTCCTGGTGAATGTCGATCTGTGTAAAACTCCCTGGTACACCGAGTTCACCCTTGGGGGCTCCCACCCGTGTGAGAGCAGAGGGAGCTGAGCACGAGGTGATTTACACAGACACAGCACCAGGGCGTGCAGAGCAATCCCGCACCTCCCGCTGCCACTTGGTTCAGCAGCTTCAGTCCCAGGAATCTGGAACAAGCATTGGCACGCTCGGGGCCTTGCCCTGCTCAGCAGAGGCCCCAGCCCGGGGGCAGGAATTGGCACCTCTGCTCTGAGATGGCAGCACAGACCCACCCCAGGGCCCAGCTCCCGGCCACCTTGTCCCGTTCTGGGGTTGTCATGCCCCCCATCCCAACAATCAGCAGGGCTTTTCCCCACTGTCCCACAAAGCTCTGGAGCAGCAGCAGCCAAAGCAGCAGATTCCTGCGGATTTGCCACAGTTCCTCGGCATCTCCCTGCTGCTCCTCACCCAGTCCCTCCCCTCAGCCTGTTTTGGGGAGACACTGACTGCAGCTGCCCTCTCGTTCCAGCACCCGAGGAGCTGCCCCACACGCCCCCCTGCACAGCCCCTGCTGCACCTCAGCATCCCCCAGGCACGAGGGGACTCTGTCATCACCCAAGGTATGTGAGGGATGCTCAGATCTCCCAGCACAATATTCCCTCCCCACCTTCATGTCTCCATGGAGCTGTCTGGGATGAGCTGGCAGCTCCCCAGCCAGCATCCCCACTCCTGTGCTGCTTTACCATCCCAGTCTGAGGTTTCCCTGCAGACTGCAGGAACCAGGAATATTTTTCCTGGGGAAGGATAAACCAGCCCACAGCTTGACCAGCAGTGCTGCCAAGCAGCTGCTCTGCCCCAGGGCTGCCCTGTTGCTGTCCCAAGACCATCCAGGGCTCTGGGGAGTGACTTCAGCGCAGGGGAACTTCCATTCTGCTTCTCTGCCCATCAGAGCAGGGCATTTCTTTGCCTCTTGTGCCCATTGAGCTGTCACTGGACACTAAACTGGGAGCAGAGATGGACGCCCTCATGGAAAACATCCTCAGACAGGGGGATCATTCACATCCTCTCACTTTGCTTCCACAGGAACCCAGACCCTCCCAAACCCCAGCACAGCAGTGAAAGACTCGAGCCAGCAGACAGAGTAAGTGGCTCCTGCCCTCCCTCCCTCACTGGGAATTCCCACAGGGCCCAAAATGTTCCCCCCCAGAAAGGCACAAGGTTTGCTGCACAGACACTCACAGCTCAGCTTGGGTGGGGGTCCAGGGCCAGGGATGGCTGCAGACCCTCCCTGACACCTCAGTAACACACTTTGTTTTTCATTTCAGTTGGGGAGTAGCAGTTTTAAATAAGGTAAGCAAAGCACAGGTAATGACCAGCCTGGAACTCCTAAAAGTTAAACTGTGGTGGAAATATTTCCAATTCCCTGGAAAAACTAACCCAACAGACCCCAGCAGGCTCTCCTTCTCCACCCCAATATAGGCTGTTAATAATGTGTTAAACTTTAATTTCAAAATATTTAGATTTTTGTAGCAAGTTCATGAAATGTTTATAAACTGAAACAATCCTATTTTTAAACATTTGCCCTTTTCCTTTCAGGAAATGGTGCAGCTCTCCTACTACTTGAGGGTAGGTACCAAATAGTGCTCAGCACCCACGGGGACAGCTGGTTCTCATCAAGAATAATACTTTTAAAATTAGTATTAATATTGCTGAATGAAGGGGTGTTACATACCCAATTTTAACATGGCAAAAAAGCCAACAGACCTCGAAGACCTGGAGCCCCCCAAGCAGGGCAAGCCCAGCCCTGGGCGAGGGGGGCTCTGGGTGCCACTGACCACATCCCCCTTGCCCACAGGAGGCCCTGCACCGCGAGCTGCTGCTCAAGCAGAAGATGGTGATTCTGCAGGAGCTTTTCTCCACGCTGCTTCAGGCATCTGAGAAATCCTGGCAGGTACCAGGGAGCTGCAGAAGCCCTCATCCCCTCCCAGTACCTCCCTGCCCCATTGTCACCTCTCTGCTTAGGGAAGGTGGGACAAACTCAGGCGTTAAGGGGGCACTTGGCCTGAATTTTTCCCTTTTGTGCCCCAAGAGATTCTTGTGAAATGCACTTTGCTTTCAGATCAACAGCAAATCTAAAAATCTGCATTCTCCCTAATGTTTGGGGTGTTTTTCTCACTTGCCTTTCCCATTGTTTCTTAAATCAAAGCAGACAGCAGTGAGTGGGGAAACAATAACTGGGTTATCCTCCCTGTTCCTTTCAGGAATGCATTCTGGGCTCCAAACACAGGCCAGAGCCCCAACACCAAGGCTGCTGGTGCTGCATTGTGGCCTGGCATCAAACTGTCTCCCCACAGCTCAAAAAAAATCCTCTGGGTACCCTAAGCCAGGGCCTTTTTTTATCCTGTGAGGACACAGGGTGATGCATTTTATGAAATAGATGAAGATTTCCTAAAGGATTATTAAATCAAATATTAATTTGTGCCATTAAAAAAAAAAAAGTAGTTAGAAAACTCTGTTTGGGCAGAAAAGTGAGTGATTGGGTGAGGGGGCACAAAAACTTGTGTTAGACACCCTGTGGTCAGAAACTTCCGCCTTCACTCGCTCCTTCAATATAATGTGAGCAGGAAAAAACACCCAGCCACATTCGCAGGAAGTGGCCACGAAACCTCAGGTTACAAGCAGGTGGGTGCTCCTTGCTGCTGCCTCTTGCACCCTGCTTTTCATCAGCCTAAAATTCCGCTCGGTGCTGGAGCAGATGGGGTGAACAGGCAGATGCTGCTGCGTGGAGGGGATTCCAGGAGGCAGGTGGGGCTGGGGGCTTCTCCAGGGGGTGCTGGCAGAGGGAGGGAGGGATGGAGCCTTCCCCATAACCCTGTGCCATGGAAAGTGAGGGTAGGCTGCCCCTTTCCAGCCTGAGGTGAGACGCCAAATGTTTGTTGTAGCAGCTTTTTCAGCCTTTCTGATAGTTTGGGTTTCAAAGATGAGCTGTTGAACACATGTGAGTGATGTGGCCGCAGCTCTCGGAATGGCCACAGAGTCATTTCTGAGGGGCTGTTCACATGTGGTTGTGGCTGGATGGGGCAAGTGAACGCTCTGCAGGAGGATGGAGGTGTCAGACTGAAAGGACAAAGCATTTGGGCCTTCCCCCTCCCACAATTTCACTTTGAGGTTAGAGAGACCTTCCTACCCCGGGTCTGTGCCTTAAATCCCCCACCAGCTGTAAAAGCTGCACGGTTGATTCAGAAATGCTGCCAGGTGAAGGATGATGCTAAGTGAGTCTCCATTATGATTAAGGTCCCTTCCAACCCAAACCCTTCCATGATTTCTGCTCCAAGGCACAGGAAGGGCCTGACTGCCTTGTCCATGGCACAGCCACATCTGTGCACAGCAGCTGGAGCCTGTGCAGATAACAGAGGAGGAGAACTGAGGAAAACCAGGCAGAATATTGCACATCTAAAATTGCTTTTCAAAATTCCACCTACTTCCTAAGAGCCTTTAGTTCTTTGCACCAACAACTGAAGTGGGCAGATTTAGTCTTTGGGACTGTAAACATGCTTCTGTGCAAATTTAAACAGTGCTGAGATGCCAGGGAATCTGGTTCTGCTTGGGTCTGTCAGCGATTCCTGTAACATCAAGGAGTTTCTTTTCAGAGTCGTGACTTCAAACAGCAGTGGGCAGAGAGGACATTGGTGTTCTCAGTATTGGTGGTGGAAAAACAGCCTACATGAACTCTTTGCTGGAAACATGATCTGAATTTGCACACAGTCTGCTTTCACAAAGCCTGACTAACACCGAGAGGAGATGATGATAATGAGCAAAATGAATCATCACCGGTGCCCTCCATCCCCCTGCCCAACTGCAGATGTTGCAACGCAGACCCAGCCCATTTTCCAAGGAAAAGAGCGAGACAAGACCGTTCCAGCAGCTGGAGCTTGAGGCAGGGAGGGAGCACAAGCAGAGAACAGGGGTATCCGTGGGGACAGGCAGCAGCTGCACTTCTGCCAAACCCAGCCAGAACAACCCAAAATCCCCTCGCTCTTAACTTGTCATGTCACTGCCAGCACCTGCAGTCAGTAACCAGAGAAACTGCCTCAGGACAGGTTTTCAATCCATCAAAGTTTTACTTCTTCCATATCCCATTTCTTCTGAAGTTGGGAAGGTTTACTTGAGCTCTCAGCACTGAAGAGTTTGATCTGATTACAGGTGAAGGGAGAAAACGAATCAAAACACAACCTAACAAAACACTGGGGGCACATCGTGCAGTTCATGATTTCACATCTCACTTCAATTTCTTTTTCCCCAGGGTCAGCTGAACGAAGACAAACTGAGGTGTAAACTACGGGTGCTGGAAAATCAGTTGCAGGCCTGCACCCAGGTAATGTCTGATTCACTGACAAACAGGTGAGGAAAGGCAGGAAAACCAAAACCAAACCTTGTAATTGGGTCGAGTCTCAGTTTCTACATCAATCTGATTAGATACCTATCCAAAAAGGACCTTAACTCTTTGCTGAAGCAATGCTTCACAGCACATTAGCAGCAGCATTTACACACTCTGGGTTTGCTAATATTCAGGTTTAGCAGGGTCAGGAATCTGACAGATAAGCATTTCAAGCTCTTTCTTTCTTTAAAGAATTACTCAAAGGAGTGTGTGAAGAAGATCCTGATAGAGATGGAGGACCAGAAGCAGACCTATGAGCAGAAGGCAAAAGAGGCTCTTCAGAAGATGCTGGAGGACAAACTCCAAACAGAGCAGCAGCTGCAAAACTCTCAGGTGAGCAACACATTTTACACCTGGCTTGGCTTTATTTTAGTCCAGCTGTGACAAAGAAAACCCACACATCAGGGAAAAGCAATGACAGGCTTACCATTAGCAGCAAAGATAAAAAAAATACGATGTTTTTAGCTACTCAGCAAAGCTCAAAGCAGCTTTAATGCAACCTGTGCTCATTGCACGAGCTGCACAGCTCACAGCTGGGGAAATGTACTCGGGTTTGTCAGCTTGAATTGCAATCCCTTCCCCTCCACCACCCCTCTGTGCCCTTCCCTGCTCTGCACACACACACCAGGGCACGACATCTCCAGAATTGCTCATTTATATGAAAATCGCTTTTCCCCAAGAGGCAGCAAACTGCTTTGACCCAGAGGATAACTGGTATTTGCAGAAAAACAAGTGAGTTTTATCCCAAGTACCACCAGGCTTCTCAAGCCTGCTGGCAGCACAGGAATGTGCTCCAGAGGGAACACTGCCCACGTTGGCTCTGTCCATCAGATGGCATCAGCCCCTCGCAGGTTTCTGTATCCTGGCGCTGGGGGAGCCAGCGCTGCCCAGCACAGCCCAGCCGGGGTCACCCAGGGCAGCCTGGGTCACACCTACCCCGGGCCCCTGCTCTCCTCCCCAGAGAATCCTGGCAGAGACACGAGAGGACCTTGCCCTCTGGAAGGAGCACGGCACCGCCCTCAAAGCCGAACTGACCAAGATGACCACAGCACACATCGAGCTCAACAACAGCTTCCTAGCTTTACAGAGTGACCTCCAGGTATGTCAGTTCCCTGCAGGAACAGCTTCCCCTGGAACTCGGGGTTTTGCTGATGCTGGGGTGCCCAGAGCAGCTGTGGCTGCCCCATCCCTGGAAGTGTCCAAGGCCGGGTTGGACGGGGCTTGGAGCAACCTGGGCCAGTGGAAGGTGGTCTGGGGGCAGGACGAGGTGAGCTTTAACGTGGTCCCAAGCAGTCTGTGACTGTCTCTCCCCGGGCCAGCGAGCGGAGGCGCAGAAGGAGCGGCTGGGCCGGGAGCTGCAGGGGCTGCGGGAGGAGCACTCGGAGCTGCTGCAGAGAGCCAGCGCCCTGCGCAGCGACAACGACCGCCAGGCCGGCCTCATCCGACACATCCAAGGTACCCGGGACACGGAACGGTGCCGGCTGTGCCCTCCAGAAAAACACTCCTAAACCCACGGTGCTTAGAGCCACACGCACACAAGGCGCACTTGCAACGCTGCACAGCTCGCCCCAAAGCCTCTGGTTTCCAGAGTCCTCCTAAAGTTGTTTCTGATGAGATTAAAGAGTTCAGAGAAGTCAAGTGACTTTGCTAGAGGAAAGGATGGAATGGGACACCTGAGAAAAAATAAAAATCTAAGATGTGTCCTCAGCTTCAATGAGGGCTTTGCACCCTTGCCAGAGCATCAAGCACAGCACTGCAGCCCCCGGTGATGGAGGATGGATCATGGGTATTACAGAGGAGCTGATGGTGCCCTAAAGCACCAGTGCAGACAGGCGAGGAAACTCACACACGTTATTTCAAACTCACACGTGCCTATTTTAAAGCATAATTAAGGAAGAGAAAGTGGGTTGCAGTTCTAATCTCTAAACAGGTCTTGCATGACCACTTTTAAAATAAACCATAAATAACTTGAACGCAAGGTACACAAGACAAAGCTGCCAAAAAAAGGGCAATGAACAGCTAAAAATCACATCCCTTCAGAGAAGAAAGTCCACTGCAGCCTACAATGTCTGCTCGACTCTGCACACGTGGGGAGCACAAAAGTACCACCCTTGCAAAGAGATACAGAGATTTACACCAACCTTGATTTCCTTCCATCTTTATTTCAGATAAACTGCAAAAAGAACAAGAGCAGAAGGTGACACTGGAGGCAGCAATCAGCCATTTGCAGAGTAAGTAACACAGAGACGCACAAAGCAAGAGACCTTCTTCAGTGCTGTGGACAATAATGTGGCTTTTTACGTTCCCAGACTTGATCCACAACCAGAACAACCAACAGAAGAGCCAGGAGGTGACCGTACAAAGGAAAGGTCAGCAAACTTTGTAACCCCCACATAGCACTCCCTGGACACAGGAACACTAGCCCTGACTCTAGGAAAAGCCTACATTGTTTTAGAATGAACAGTTATTTTAGAGCTACACAGAATGAGTTGTTTTGCTAGCTAACATTAAAACATAAATGTATTTATGATGGCAAAGACTTTAAAAAATAAATGGATTTCACTGCAAATTCTACTTCAGTGATGCCATATTTTTTCCAAACAAAATACATTCCAGCTTATAATTGCAATTACAGCTGTACTTGACAAAAAAAAGTAATGAAAAAGGCATTTTGACTCTCCCTCCCCTCTATTTCTGGCTACTGCTTAGAAATATTGCTCTAAAGATGATGAACTTGTAGCTACAGCAGAGACAGGCCTGTGATAACAAACTCAGCTCCATGTCTTCTGCTTTGTGCATAGCACACGAAGATTATCCTTAAACAAGAGCTAAAGCCAGCCCAGAGCCTGGAGCTGCTCCTCATTAGAAGCCTGACTCTTTTCTAGACCAGGTTTTCACCACACAGACCCCACCTCTCACTCCTGCCAAGGAAAAACAAAACGCTCTGTTAGAGCACCCCGAGGAGGAGGGAGCAGAAAGTCTGAAGGATGAGATGCAGAAAAGGACAGCCCAGCTCACAGCAAAGGAGAACGAGGTGAGGAAGTCCCTCAGCTGTTGCTGGTGCGAGAGCTCCAGCAGGAACACCACACACCAAAGCTCCTGCAAGTAACCCAGGCTTGGGGTCTTCCTGTAAGGATTATCTCCTCTAAATTTTTATCCTGGTACCACTCTTGCCTAAAGCCCTGATGAAGCACCTACACACAAGGACAGGGTTCCAGGAGCCTTGGCTGCAGGAGCAGAGCTCTCCCCACACAATCCCACTCCTGCTCTCACAGACAGGAGAGCCTCAGCAGCCTCCCAGAGAAAAGCCAAAGTCACACTTAAGAACCAAACCCCTGAACATAAAGGAAGGAGAGGAGGAAAAAGGCTTGCAATAATAGCAACAATAAAAAGAACAGGAAGGGTCTGCTAACAGAAGCAATGCCCTTAAAACTGGGCTGCAAAAAACCCAACCAACCAAAGCTTTACAGCCTTTTACACACACTTTGCCATCAAACCAGGCTTCTGCCAACCAACAGCACCTCAATTCTTATAGCAGTGTTCAGCCTGCAAGGATTTATTAAAAAGGACTTATAAAATGATTTATAACTTACTGTAACAGAGCTGAGAGCCACACAGGAGGAGAGCTTGTCACATCAACCCACAGGACTGAAGGTACCACCACCATCAGGAGCAGCCAGCAGCTCCCGCGAGGGGTTTATAAAGTACAGTCGCAGCAAGAGGGAACAGCTGGGGAGAACATCCCCCCACCCCACAACTGCCCCCACTTTGGCTCCTGAAGCCTCTGGGCACAGGCAGCTCCTTCTACAGCTGCTGCCAATGCTCGTCAGAATGTCAGGGAGCACTCGCTCCATCTGGCTGCTCAGGAAAAGGGGCCATCCCTGCGCTTTTGGCTTGTGAAGCACAACCAAGGTGCCTGTCCCAGGTGTCCCATGTCTCAGAGGGTTTAAAGAACTGTCAAGAGTTGCTGTCAGGATTCATGAAATGGAGAAGGAATTTCAGATGGAGGGGCAAACCCTGACAGGAGTCTGCATTCTGCATCTTCCCGACCTGCACACTCCTGTGGTCATAAAAATCACTCTCCACCTGTGATGTGAAGGTTGGCAGCAGAGCCGGGCAGGCAGTGGGATGGTGGCAGCCCAGGCACTGCCCCCAGCCCCAGCTGCAGTAACGCTGAGCTGTGCTCTGTCCCGCAGGTTCCTGAGGACGCTCGGGCAGCAGAGCTGGGCCGTGCCCGTGGGCAGCTGAAGCGCTGTGGCCACTGCAGCAGCCCGGCCACTCTGGGTGGGTACAGACCCGAGGGGGCCCCTCCTGCTAAGAGCCCCTTGCTGTGCTTGCAGTGCTCGGAGCTGCGCTCGGAGCTGGAGGCGCTGAGCGAGGAGTACCAGTCCTGCCTGACCCGGCTACGCCAGTGCCGGGACGAGCTCAACCGCTCCCACGGCAGCCAGGCACAGGTGGGAGCTCCTGTCCCGACCCCCAGCGCTGCACAGCGGCCTGCGAGAGATCCCCCTTCCTTTGGGCAGTGCAGAGAGATGAATGACATCTTTGCTAGGGCTGAGATGAGGAGTGTCATCCCCTGCACATTCCTAGTAACGCATGCTTCTCCTGGCAGAGACAGCGTGGTCACTGGATCCCTCTCCTGGTGGCAGTGGCAGCAGTGGCCATCGCTGCCTTCCTCGCGAGTTACAGACCGTGAAGGAGCTCCTTGATGACTGACTTCACCGCAGGAACTGACCTCTGCTTCACCAAAAGCAACTCGACCTCACCGCGCCTTCCGCTGTTTCGTACGCACACATTCGGTTCATAGCCTGAGCTGGTCTCACTCCAGACAACTCCCAATAAACACGGGGCCATCACCCCTTCCCTCGGCTGCTGTGGTTACTCTGTTCCTGCTGAAGTTTGCACTGCCCAGCCCCCGAGGCACTGGGGGACAAAGCCCCTGTGGCCACCACTGCCGTGGCTCGCTCAGGGCCAGAGGGACAGGGCATCCCATGCCCTTAGGATCCAGCCTGCCTGGGTTTTATGGCCCCCAAATTCTCTTCCTGCTTTTATTGCCTCCCTAAATGGGAGGTCCTCGATCCTAGGCCATCTCTACTCTTACCTGACAAATAAACCCAGCTCATGGGGGCTCTTCAGCACAGTCCCCTCGTGTCCTGAGCAATTTTCCCACCTCACACCCCCCAGGCCCTGCTCTATCCCACTCCTCCAGCATCTCTTGTGGCCGAGCATCCCCACAGCCACACCTGCTTCCCTGTGACTTGCAGCATCACATGAGTTCATCAGATGGGTTTAAAGTCCCTTTTGAAGCTGCACTGTGCAGGTTTTACAGCAGCACTTGCCCCTCATTCACGTGCAGACTCAGATACAGTGCATGAAACCACCTCGCACGGGAAGTAAATACACATGAAATATACACGCAATATACACATAATATACACACAGCAAATACACATGGAGCATACAATAAACTTCACTAATTCAAAGCACTATGGTATTCAAATCTTTTATTAATCTTCAGCTGCCCACTGCAAATAAATACACACTGACTTTGCAGGGTGTGATGCGCAGGCAGGGCCGAGGCAGCAGAGCAACTGGGAGCACACACATCCCCACACTCATCTTTAAAGTACATGTATTTGGTTTTGCCACTGGCCTGCAGTGACTGTCACAATTCAGCCCTCAGTGCTCAAGGACCAAGAGAGATGTAGGCGACAACACACACAGGGAACTGATCTTCAGCCTTGGTCCCTGATGCAGCGAGGAAGGCTAAAAAGTTATGAGTATGCTCGTGTTTTACAAGGCAACCGCTGGAAGAGACACGACCTCGCTCGAAATGCAGAGATCTACAAAATCATTCTGAGCACGGAAGGCCTCCTTGAGCTCCTCGCACCAGGCATCCAGCACCTCCCTGAGCTCCGCGCAGAGGCTCTCCGGGACGCTGAAGGAGTAGATCTGGACCCTGAGCCCATCCTTTATCCGGGGGCAGGAGGCCTGGGCCGTGAACACCCTCAGCGGGGTCAGGGCCAGGCAGTTCTCGGCGCCCTCGGCGCTGGCGAAGGTGTACACGGCGGGGTAGCCCAGCAGCACCCCGGCCACGGTGCACAGGTTCCAGTCGCCGGGGACAACCTCGCTGGCGGTCACGGGCTCGGCGCTGGCGGCCTCAGCGGCCCGCAGGTGGCCCAGGAGGTCGGCGAGGTGGCCGCGGACGGCGCGGGCCCGGGCCGGGGCGCAGAGCTCCGGGCGCCGCCGCCCCGCAGACACATCCACGAGCGGCGCGGGGCGGGCGCGGAGCAGCGCCCGGACCCTGCTGCGGGCCAGCCCCGGCCGCAGCACCAGCGCCGAGCCGCCCATGCCCAGCACGTGGAGGCGGCCCGGGGCCAGCCCGGCCTCCCGCAGCCGGCCCAGGTACCGCCGCAGCTCGGCCGGGCCCGCGGCCCCGCAGTCCCACAGCAGCGCCGGCTTCAGCCCGGCCGCCACCGCCAGCACCTCCCCGGCCGCATGCAGCGCCCGGGCCGCGGGCAGCCGCCGCCTCCGCCCGGCCCCGGGCCCCTGCGCCTCCCGGGCCGCCGCCACCAGCAGCGGCACCGGCAGCGCCCCGGACCCCGGGGCCATGAGCGGAACCTGCACGGCCCCCGGATCCGGGGCGGGCCCAGCTCGGGCCGGCCCCGGGCGGAGGCAGCGCCGCGCTGGGCGGAGCCGCCGCGCCATGGCCGAGACGAGGGCCGGGAGCCGGGGCCGGGAGCAGCGCCCGCGGCCGGGCACAAAGCGGGGACAGGGACTGCACCGAGCCGCGCTGGGAGCCGCTGGCAGCTCTGCACCAGCCCGGAGTGCTTAGGGGTGCACGGAGCTGAAGGATCAGAGCCCAGAAGACTGGACTAGAGGAGCTCCAAAGGCCCCTTCCACCCCCATTCTGTGATGCAAGCATTTACAATGCCTGCATACACCCATCCCTCTAAAAAACCGCACACTGTAAGGAGTATCAGCCTCCGAGGTCGCTGTTACAGTCCCGTTCAAGAGAAAAAAAAATTAGACAAGGTGATATTGTCCAGGCACGTTTAATAGAGCACAGATTATTTTCTTTCTCCCCCCTAATGATCAAGTGTTTATATACATTGTATTAATAGCAGATTAAAAAATATTACAGAATTGAAAATCTGATTTATACAGATGGGTTACTTAAGCAAACAGCTGAAAAGGGTGAAGGAGTTAGAAGTATTCCTGGTTTGAGCCACTTCCAAAACAAAAGCACCACAGACCACTGAAACTGTGCAATCAGATGACCGTAGAATCAGAGATTTACAGATTTTATTTATTCAGATTTAGGCAAGGCACTGGTTAAGAAACACTTCTCTATATGTACAACCTAAGAAACGCCGGTGTCAGGCAAGGGTCTGTCACTGTGCTGGGAGCGGCTGTGCCATGTGCATGGCGGGGGCCTGCATGGGCCAGCCCTCCTGGTGGTTCTGCAGCAGCCGGTACAGCTGCTTCAGGTGCGCCACGATGTTGTCCTTGATGTCGGGTGTGGAGATCTGCAGCCGCACGCTGCCGCTGTCAAAGGAGCGTGTGAAGTCCCCAGAGAACATCTCGTAGATCATCCGGGCCACAACGGGGATGACCTGTTAAAGAGGGCATTTGTTCTAGCCTAAAGGCACACGGAACATCCCTGTTACCCTGCAGGAACCCCTGTCCTGGATGCAGAGACGGTTTCCACAATACCTTAAAACACACAAACCAATTGTATTCAGCACATGTCACATTTGTATTTGCTCTCCCAAACCCCACCAGTCTTACTGGAGTGTTCCTAGTGGCAGAAGCTACAGCAGAAAAGAACCGGTCTCAGTATCCATGGGAATTGATCCCAAACCCAACAAGGCTGGCACACGGCACCGCAGAGCCCCAGCTCCTACCTGCACCACGATCAGCTTCCTCTCCCTGGGTTTTCCATCAGGCCACTCTTCTCCAAAACAGAAGTAGATCTCATATGGCGGCTGTTTCTCAATTTGTCCCTTCTGATGGGCAATCAGCTCTACAAAGAAAAGCAGAGCGCTGCAGGATTGTCCTCTGTAAGCTGGAAACACCCAACATCCCACCTGACTGCATCACCCCCACTCTCACCTACACACTGTCCTCTGCCACCTCTCACAACAGTTACAGCTCATTCCTTGCACGTGAAGTGCTTTCTTTAAAAGCAAGGCCCTCTGACATCTCTCAGAGCATTAAATGAGTGTATAGCCCTTTGCTCCTGCCACACACCCGCTCCAAGCTCCCCTAAGTCAGGGCAAGCAGTGGCCCTGACCCACTCTCCACACACAGGGAACCACCTGGTGCATCCAGGCGGAGCCCCAGTGCAGACCCCCCCTTCCGAGAGTGCCATGACCAGTGTCCAGAGCTATTTTCCAGAAGCAGAAGTTACCTACCGCTTAGGAACGTCTCCAGACAGAAGAGCTTGACCTTCTTTTGCCTCTCGATCAGATTTGGGGTGGTGGAGGAGGGGGCACAGGGCCCAGACCAGTACACCTTGCACTGGCAGAGCCGCACGGCGTAGATGGCGTGGCCACTGACCTCCAGGATCAGTCCCCTGTCCATAACATCCAGCAGCCGACTCGTGAAGATCTTCTGCCGTTCGTTGGTGATCTGCTCCGTCCCTGGGAACTTGACTTGCTCCAAACTGATGGGCCCAAAGAGCTCTTCCTGGTCTGGCATAGGACCCAGCTCTCCGTAGAAAAGTCTGCAGCCCTGTGGGTTGCTCACGGTCGTCGTGGGTCCGGTCTCCTTCCCTCGATACTCAAACTTGATTTCTAGGTCTGTCACTGAGAGAGAAACCATCAGCGTGGCTTTTCCTGGAGCACCAGCAGCAGGGACACTGCGCAAGCCGCGCTGCCCTCACAGGGGTGTTTAAACCCCACACAGCTCTATTTAACTACACAAGTTCTCCTCGCTCACCCGCAAACAGCCACAGGAAAAAAAGGTAAAATGCTATTTTCTGTGAGGTTTTAAAGTACAAAAGCAGAAGCACCGTTACAAACCCATGCACATACTTGGCAGGGAGCTGATCCAGAGCTCGGGGCTGCTGAAGAAGTCGTGCTGCAGCGCTGTCGGGGGCATTTCCATATCCAGGGGTTCGTTCTTTGGCCACACAGTTTCAGGGCTGCAGTTTTCTGCACTGGCTGGAGCCATAGGAGAATCTACAAAAAGGCAACAACTCTTCAATAAATAAAGATTTTATTTCAAGCATGTGCCAATTTACAAACAAATACCTTCACTAATACATCAGTCTGTGCCACCAACCATTGATATTAAGAAATGGAAATGTCTCTTGAATTGGGACATGCTGAGATTGATTCAATTCTTCCTCCTCTTCATCATCAAGATCATTATCCTTTTCATCCCACGGAGCTGAGCCGGTGGAACCTGCAAACAAGCACATTCTTGTGGGTGGATGATCAGCATGAAACACTGAAAAAATACCATCATCTTCATACTGGTTGTGCACAATATTGGATATTCATTTGTGTATTTCTGAAATTTAAGTAAAAACGGATAAATCTGATCCATACAAGATGCTACTTTCAGTTTAATATATAATTCTAGAAAGCGAAGGTAAAGTATTGATGGAGTAAGACACAGTATTGCCAATATTAGACTGCTTAGCAGGAAAACATGCAACTGTGTGCAGCTTCATTAATTTTAATACTAAAGCAGGGCTCAAAGTCCTTTTAGATGAAGTACAGGCTTCACCTGGCAGCTGGAGAGTTAATGCAGAGAGGGAAGGAGCTGCCTTGGACCAACGCCTGCCCAGGAGCCAGCCCGTGTCAGCGAGGCCCTCACCTGGATTAATGATTGATCCCTGTGACTGCGGGATGTCGCACACTTCATAAATTTTAATGGGGTTCATGGGCACCTCCTTGGTGCCATCGTACATCAAATTAAACTCCCGGCTCTTGTTAAGGGCACATCGGAGCTGGGCTTTCCACTTTGCAGGGTCTGGCTCGTCCACTCCTTCCTGGTACTTTCCCGTTTCCACGGCCCATGCCTGGGGACAAAGTACAACCAGCTCAGTCCAGCCCTCCCCACAGAGCAGCTTTTATCAGAAATCAAACTTCCAAACAAATCCACTCTAAAATCCTTCTCTTGCAGAAGTCTTAATTAGAGCTCTTGTGATAACAAAAAAATGGAAATTCCCACTTTAATAGTTTTTCCCAATAAAAGAAAATGGAGAAAAAAAGATGTAAATCAAAATTCCAAAAGAACATTAGCAGTTTTGGGTTAGAGATTTTGTGGGTCTCAGATTCAACACCAGAAGTCATTTTTGACAGGGAGCCTGTGCAGGAGGAATGGACTCGGTTAAAATGGAGTGGAAGGACAGCCACAGACATCCAGCTGGCCTCTCCCTCTCTCACCCCAAAATCTGATTACTGGTCCAAGATCCCTCCAAGACAGAGGTCAGAAATTCCTCAAAGGAGTGTAGGGAGTTACAGTGAATCCCTTGGGATGGGAATATTAGGGACAGCAGCAATGAGTGCTTGTGATGAGCTTGTGGTGAACCCCTTAAGATTTACGTAACAGCATTTCATGGTTTGCTGCCAAGAACAAGCCAGTTACCACATCCCAGCCCGAGTGGATGAAGCCCACAGCAATCATCTTCCAGAGACCATGGATCACACAGCATCTGCCCTTTGGTGGTGGGAAAGGGTTAAAGAACCCAACACCGTCTCAGGCAGTGCCAAGCTTGGCATCCAGGTGCACACAGTGGCTTTTCTGAGGTCAGATAAAAAAAACGTGCCTAGAAACAGCTCCCGAGATGCCTGTCCAGCCTCCTGGGCCAACAATCCAGCCCTTTGTCTCTGTTTCAGAGCCGTGGGATCCCCGAGCTCTGCCTGCCTCACCTTGAAGATGGTGTTCTCCTCCTCGTGCTGGGGGCTGTGCCGAGTCGCGTGTTTCCAGGGGATCTGGAACCGCTTCGCCTCCCGGTCCAGCCAGATCAGCCCCGGGTACATCCCACTGTCCACCTGGGCCACCAGCCACGGCTTCAGGCGCACCCTCCGCGGGTGTAGGGCCATGATCTGCTGGGGTAACAGCAGAGCCACTGCTAGGGGTTACTTGGGACTCCTTTGCTTCAAAAACACTGAATTAATTTAACAAGAAAGGGCCCTATGCTGTATAACTGCTGTTATTTTGTATGCTACTGCACCCTGAAACCACCAATTCAGATTCAGCTGGGTGATTCCTCTGCCAGGAAGAGTCACACACCTCACTAAGCGGGGCCCAGAACTGTTACAAGAACAACAGCTTCAGTAGTTCAGTACAGCTTCAACAATTCAGTGTTCCAGAGCACGTTATTTGTGCCCAACGAGCACACGGAGGACAACCCCCCAGCAGCCCTGGGCTGTAAACTCTGAGCAGGAGACAAAGCCACCAACAAGCAACAGCAAGAACAGGCAGCAGAATTTCAAAAGCTTCCACGAACCCCTTGGAGAAGGGGCTGATGTGATCTCTGCTCCTTCAGTCCTGCCAGACTGGCACCGAGGAGGAGAAAGGCTCACCCCGACTGCGGGGCTTTAGCCCAGCCGAGGTGCAGGGGGCCAGGCTGAAGCACAGGGGCTGATTTACCAGAGACAGACTCTGAAAGTCATTTCATGACTTTTCCATGAATGCCCTGAATGCAGCACAATCATTGGCAAACAGCACTGACCTGTAATAACCAGGATGTTTATCCAGAAGGACACGAACTGCGAGTCTGCCTGCACTGCTGCTAAAAATCGAGTGCTGTTTACTTAATGTTTTTGTTAAGTAGCCTCGTGTTGCTCATACAATTGCAGCCAGCCGACAACATTTCCCTTGTGTAGAACAAAGCCTAACAAACAAAATTAATGCCTGTCCCTCTCCAAGAAGAGGCAACATTCAGTATCTTTGGATTTTGGGAGGGGATTTCTGCACTACACTGTGCTCAGAAGGTGCATCTCACATATTCATTTGTAAATCCCAAAACAGAGGTGAGAAATTACAAATATTCCCATGAATAAAGCAGTTACAGGACCAGTAAAACCTTTGCCATAAGTCCTGAATATTGCTGGAGGAGTTGCAAAATGCATCTGGTAGCAGAGATGGAGAAGATTAAAAAAATCCTATCCAAGAACTAGTCTAGGAACAGGTTTTATTTGTTCAAATACCTGCAGATCCCATTCAGATGTAAGCGCTCACACAAAATTAATCCAAACACAACTCAGTTTATCTGTTTATCTTTTCTGCAAAGAAAATGTTCAGCTTCAACTGCAAACCACCTTTAAATAATAGTTTGAAAATGTGTGGGCACATTACCAGACTTTCCCAGGAGCTGCAAAGGATCAGGAAGCAATCACCAAAATTATTTTAGTGCTCCTGAAACTCTGCTGTGTGGGTTCTCCATGTTGAAAATGCTGTCAGAATTAAGTTTTCAGAAGTGTGCTTGCAAAGACACAAAGTCCAGATTAATCCTGGACTTAGAAATGAGACCAAAACCAGGTATTGATTTCTCTTGAAAAAGGAAAAAAAAAGTGACATTTTAAAGAACCCTTACTACGGCTGG
The DNA here is from genome assembly GCA_026261815.1 of Monarcha castaneiventris obscurior. Classification (NCBI taxonomy): domain Eukaryota; kingdom Metazoa; phylum Chordata; class Aves; order Passeriformes; family Monarchidae; genus Monarcha; species Monarcha castaneiventris. Next base: position 411,089 of record JAMPIT010000451.1, read on the forward strand.
TTTCCACGATCTCTTTTACACTGAACTCTACAAGCAGTCCCTTCTAATAACATGTGCTGTGCACGCACACGTTTGCAGGACCAGGAGTAAATTCAAACCCCCACAACAGGAGAGATTCGTGCCCCTCTCACAGCAGAGGAGTCGGGTCACAAGGTGGGTGCTGACTGGGATTGTCCCTGGGCCCGCAGACAGCGTCTGTCAGTGCTCCACACCACAATGCTTTATGACCTTTTATCACCAATGACTTGTTGACACAATAACTGAGAGCAAATCAACTTGAATCCCATTGCTGGGCTCAGACGGTGAGTCAGCCTCTTACAACCTTCAACTTCGATCCGGTGGGTTCCACTGATGCCAGACTCCTGGGGAATGTCTGTGCCCATTCACCAGCTTTGCCAAGGCAGGCCTGGCCCTCTCTCGAGGCTCCTCAGCACACAAACCCAGGGATTATTCAGTTCTCTTCATTCCCACTCAATTTTTGGGTGCTGTGTGGGAATAATTAGCACATCCCTGTGCTGCTAATGCATCTCTGGTCAGTGACGTAATTACTCCCTGTACCCTAATTATTAGTATTTCTCCTTGCAGACATTCACCCCAACAAGAACAGCTCAAACTCAGGAAGGAGCAGACAGGCTGCAGCCACTCCCCCGAGGGCTGCCGAGGAGTGACCAAGGTCAGGGACAGCCCCGGTCAGCTGCGGTGACACTCGGGGCTCTGGTGAGGTGCTGGACAATCCAACAACACACGGAGCACCCGGAAAACCGACCTGAAGCCCGATGCAGTTTGCTGCACAGATGCTTTCGCTCCCCACCTGCAGACTCAAATATATTCAGTGTTTCTGCTCCACCTCATCCATCAAAGCCTCTGGATTAGGAAGGGTCTGCTCGGGGTTCACTGCTGCGAACCCACAGACCCCACTCCTTGCTCGTCACCTTTGTTTGATTACATTATTCTGCATTTCATGGAACTGTATTAATTTTTTCAAAGACAAACCTTCACCCAGGGAAACTGAGGCTGAATTTCCATCCGACGCTCAATCACCTCCCTACACCGGGAACCTGGGGCTCCCACATTTCAGAGGTCTGTACATCTCCTGCCTCCCGCCACCCGTGCTACCTGAATACGATTAACTCTTTGAATTCCCAGTTTCCGCACCCCACTCTGGTCACCTCAGTGGGTGAAGGGGGTGGGGGGGAAAACACCAGCCTTGCCCTAACTTTGGGCCTCGCTTTACACCGACTTGAAAGGCGTAGCCCGGGGCTAGCAGGGCGCAGCCGAGGGGAAGGAGCGGTCAATTGGCCTTTCCAGCGGGCTCTGCCCCCGCGGCTGCGCCCGGACCCGCTCGGCGCCCCCGCACCGCCGCCCTCCAGCCGGGCCCGGGGCGCTGCAGCCCCCGGAGCCCCGCACGGAGCCCCGCGTGTGCCCCGAACCCCATCGGCCCCACGGGCCCCGCTCCGCCCGCAGCCCCACGCGGGACGGGCCGCGCCCGGCGGCTCCCGGGGCCGGTCCCGTCCGACCGCCGCGCCCCGCACAGCTCACCCCGTCCGTCCGTCCGTCCGTCCGTCCGTCCGTCTTCTTTTTGTCTGTCTGTCTGTCTGTCCGTCCGTCCGCGGGGCTGCGGCGGGTCCGTCCCGCGGGGGCTCGGGGCCGCCCCGCGGGGCCCGCGCGTGGGGCAGCGGCGCTCGGGCAGCGGCGGCCGCGCTCACCCAGCGCCCGCCCCGCCGAGCCCGAGCCCAGACCTGCCCCGCCTCACCTGAACCTGCCCCGCCTCACCCGAACCTGCTCCGCCTCAGCCTCACCTACCCCGCCTCACCGGCACCGGCTCCGCCTCACCCGCACCGGCCCCGTCCCGCCCCGGCTCAGCCTCACCTGCCTCCCCTCACCGGCCCCGGCCCCGGCCCCGGCCCTCCCCTCACCCTCACCGGCCCCTCCTGCCCCCCTCACCTGCCCAGGGGCGCTCGGCGCCGCCGCTCTCAGACCCCGCAGATGCCCCCGAACCCCGCACGGGGACCCGGGACGAGGGCAGTGCCCGCACCCCCGGCCCCCTGCCCCGGCCCTTCTCCTGGCAAGTGGTTTTCCCTCTTGTAAACGGAGTATTTAGGAAAGGAAGTTCGCTTTTAAACGGGATATCTTTGCCTTTTAAATGGAATATTTTGGGAAGAGAACATAAAATTTTGTTCCTGGGCTTTTTCGCAGTTCAAAGCATATTCAGCTGAGTCACAGAATCGCAGCATAACTGAGGCTGGAAAAGACCTCTAAGATCATCTAGTCCAAACATTAACCCAGCACTGCCAGGCCCACCACTAAACCGTGTCCCGTAGCACCACATCCCCACGGTTTTGAACACTTCCAGGGACGGTGACTCCGCTGCTTCCCTGGGCAGCCTGTTCCAGTGCTCGTCCATCCTTTCATTGAAGAAATTCTCCCAAATATCCAATCTAAACCTCCCCTAGCACAATTTAAGTACATTTCCTCTTGTCCTAAATCCATGCATGTAGATCCATATCCAGTCAATGATAGTACGGGATGAAGCCAAACCCTGAAGTCAGCCCTGATTAAAGCCACAGGCACACACTTTTTTCTCTGAAAAGCATAAAAATGTCCCTGTTCCCTGCCTCCATCCCCACTCTGGGGACACACCTACCCCTGGGAAGGGGCTCAGCAGCTTCTCCCTGGTCCCTCCGCAGTCTCCTGCCCTCCAGCCTCGCGTCTTATTTATTTTCCCCATAGGTGGAGAGCCGTGACTCAGTGGTGAATCTTGGTTTCAAGGATCATACAATACTTCACCATTCAGTTTCAATTAACCAGAAAAAAAATGGGAATTTCCCTTCTCCTTGTCATCATTAGCCCAATGGAAAATGCTGAACCCCGACTTCGGGAGGGCTGACTTACACCCACAGCTCAGTCCTGAGCCAAGAGTTTGGAACTAGACAAAATTTTGGAGATCTTCACACACAGACAAAACAAATCAACATTTTTCTGGGGAACTTTGCCTTGCCAGATGCCAAGTGCAAGGTAGATATTTCAGGCTTCATTCAGCATGGAATTCCACTCAAAGGAAATATTTAGCAGGAGTTTGTCAGCACGTAAGAAAATCTTTCTGGCAATAAGCAGAAGATACCCCAGGGTCAGTGCTCTCTGTGTTGGGTGCCACTGCAGTGGATGGGTTTCGTTAGTGGTACCTGACCATTTCTGATGTGTAAATCAAGGGACAGCTGCTCCTGCAATGAAACACCCTTGTTGTTATTCCTGCTGTATAAAAACACGCAGTGGTAGGACGATTTTGGGAGCAACTGGGAAGAGACACAGGGAGATATTGGGCTGAACTCCAGGCCAAGCTCCGAAGGATCTTTGATCTCTCCTCAGATGGGTCAGCACAAAAGCCGCCGTTCATCCTCCCTGCATTCCTGCTGTCCACGCCTCCTCCTGCCTGGCGACGACAGGGAAATTTAAGGATGCTTTGGGTTGGCTTTGTTTGTGGTGGATGCTCGGGGAGCTGTGGAAGGAGCCACCAGCAGTGCTGCTGCTCACGCTCCTGCTGCCTCGGCTGCCTGGGGCAGTGCTGGCAGCTGCCTGGGTGGAGTTTTGCCCTTCCTGGGCGCCCTGGAAGGACACTCAGATGTCCAACCCGCAGGTCGGGGCTGGGGGTTTAAAAAATGGAGCAATGTGGCAAAACAGCTGGGTGAGGACTGCTCGGGCTTGGGAGCTCCAGCCTGGGAGAAGGGTCCAGTCCTGCCTGCAGTCTCCCTGCAGCTGCTCCCCTCTGCAGGCAGCGGTGCCTGCCCCTGCTGCCTCTGCCACAGCCGCTGCTGCCTTCCCAGCACCGACACAGATGCCAAACAAATGACTCTTCCCAGCCCTCTGCAGCGTTCCGTGGGTTTTTTTTTTCCCCTCTTGAGTTTCTACCAGCCTGTGCTGAACGTGTGGCAGCACGTTGGGGTAGGCAGCTGACGGGAAATAGGCTGTCTTTTTCCATGCTCTTGGCTGGGAAACTCCACAGCTCTGGAACCGAAGAGGTGATAATCCAGGGATAACTCACTGGGCAGGACGTGCAATCAGATGTTACCTGTTTGTAACTGATCATCCAAAGTGTTCGCTCTGACACAACACACAGAGCACTGATCCTGCTCCTTCAGGCAGACCAATAGCACCAACCTCTTCCCTGCAGTGTTTTCTAGAAATGACTCTTTTTATTTGTACTTCTCGCTGCTTATATTTACATCTATCTGCATCTTTTTTTTAAATCAAAGTAAGAAATCATTAGGCTGATAAACTGTGCCTTACAAAGTGACATCCTGCTGGCTGAGAGATAGCAGCTCCCAGTGCAGTTTGCAGAGCACACAGAGCACGTGCAGAGGAATTTTCATACCAGGAGCTATGGGATTTACTTTATTTCAGTGCCAAATTAATATCACTATTTTATCAACACGATTGTATGTCATGATACCTGCAATAGCAGCAGCTGGGCTTTGTACTCCAGGTCTCTTGCAGCCCTTTGTTCCTGGCTGGAGAAGATTGCAGTCATCAAAACAAAGAGGAACCATTTTCTCTCCTGGGAACGGAGCACCAAGTTCCCATAAGGCAAAACAAAATTATGCAATGAGTCAAGACAATGTCCTGGGCATGTGGAGTCTTGCTGTGTGCTCTCAGCACTCACATTCCAGCAGGCAGCTCCGTGCAGGAGAGCAGCACAAAATGGTGGAGAGGCTTCACCCCAGCACATCCCAAACTCCCCAGCTGTGCTGCAGGAAAAAGAAATGGATCCTCCCCGCCCCTGTCCTGGCAGCACCTCTGTGGCCTGGGGCTGTTTGTGACCCTGGGAGAACTCCTGGCCTCACCAGGCAAGATAATTTCAAAAGTTAAATAAAATAATTTGTAAACATGACTGTGGCTATCAAAGACTTCTTTCCTGTAGCTCCATGAAGAGGAAAACGGGGCGGGGGGGATGGATTTATTGTTATTTTTCTGATGAGCTAGCCCTCGAGCTGCACTGCTGTGGATGAGGCATCTCCAAGTCAGGGGCTGAAATTCAGCTGAAGCATTTCCAAAAGGAAGGGTTGAGTTCATTAACTGTACGTAACTAGGCACGAGGATAGACAAGAATATTATTATTTAAAATGCTTTAATTGAAATAGAACAGTCTTAACTTTTCTGGGAACTTCTCTGGCCCTTACCATCCATCTCCAGGCTTCTGCTGTGTTGTCCTCTGCTCTTCTTTTAAGTGAAACCAAACCTTGCCTGGGTATCCTTACATGTAACAGTGTAAGGCTGTATTAGACTCCTGCAAATCTGTGTGTGTGTGTGTATATATATATGTGTGTATATGTTATATATATATGCACACAGTACCACTGCTGGGTTACTTGCAGGTGTGAGTGGATTCAGAGCAAATCCCACTCTTACAGTGCTGCATGAATTGCTCTACTGTTCTTCAGTATCAAATTCAAATTTCAGCCTAGTTCTTAGCCAGTATTCTTCCATGAGAGAGGCTCTTCTTACCTAACCAACACCAAAAAATGTTCCAAAAAAGTGAGCAGCTTAAATCCATCTGGACCTTGGCATTAGGATAGGAGAATCTTATTGTTTTCTATTAATGCTGCTCCAATCCTCTTAATGAAGATATCAGGCTGGCTTGGGCACATTTATAGCTCAGGTCATTCTTTCCAGCTGACACAGATTGGGTTCAGAGCAACTGGTTTGGTGTGGAGAAAAGCTGGTGGCTCCTGCAGGAAAAGGAAAGGGCTCTGTGTGTGGAGAGCAGGGGTTGAGCCGTGGCTGCGAGTGGTGCTGGACAGAAGGAGCCCAGGGAGAGCCACACTTGGTGTCTGTAATCAAAGCAGTAAATGGGGGTCGGGGGAAGGGTGGGCAGGAGGAGAATTCCCATGGACACAATGAGGGGAAGGGAATAAGAAGAATATGCTCTAAAAAATGTGGAAATAATTCCTGTTCTTTCTAGCTTAAAGCTTTTAGATGGAGATGTGACAGTAAGAGGAATGTGTGTGTTTGTATTGAGGTGCCTCCACTAATTCTCTCAACCATTTTGTAGAGCACTGCTACAGCAGGCATTCAGTTAATTTAATGCATTAGCAGGTTTCCATATGGAAGTGTTTGTTTTCTCAGGATTTCCTCTCTGTGATTGTTGTTTTTTCCTATGCCCCATCTCACCGAAGCACTGAGCAGCCCCCACAGGCAGGTGATACAAGGCAGCATTGCAAAGATAAATGTTCCTTCCCCTATAATCCCTTTCTCCCCTAGAAGGCTCTGCAGGCCAGAGTGGGGCTGTGTTGTGTGCAAAGGGAACCTCTGCTCCCAAATTCTTTGACATGGAGGTATTAAAGTGTAGAAAGACACTGAGCCCCTGGAGTTTGCTTCTAAATAGGGCACAGCTCAGAACATCTGAAGGTCTCTGGGGCTCATGGGTGGGAAGCTTCTAATGATCTTTAGTTATTTTTATCCGTGCCCAGTGCTCCGTGCTCGGGGCAGAGGAGCCACACTCTCAGATCTCCCGGGGAGCACACGGAGCTGCAGCACCCGGAGCTGGGCAGGGGAGGAGGAACAAGAAACTAAAACACAGAAGAGAGAAGGTGACACAGCAAGACACAGCATTAACATCTGATAGAGGCACGAGACAGCGAGAAGAAAAAGAACAAAGGACTTTTCTTCTTTCCCTTCTGTTTTTAATCCTGCTTTCTGGGGAAAAATGGGACAGCAGTTCACCAATGCTGAAGACGAGCAAGCAGAGATTGATGTAGCAGAGCTGCAGGAATGGTACAAGAAGTTTGTGGTGGAATGTCCCAGTGGTACCCTCTTCATGCACGAGTTCAAGAGGTTCTTCGGGGTCCAGGACAACCAGGAAGCAGCAGAGTACGTGGAGAACATGTTCAGGGCTTTTGACAAGAATGGGGTAAGTGCTGAGAAGGTTTTACAGATATTTGTGTAACAATTTCCGTTTTTGTCTTCTGCAGTGGGGAGGTGTCTGGGTTGTGCCCACCCTTCATGGGACTGAGGCGGGGGCGAGGGACCCCTGAGGGCAGGAGAAGGAGCACAGGCTGGTCTGGATTTATCTCCTCAAATCTCTACCTAAATTAAGGTCAGAATGTCCCCTGAAGGGACTAAGGTTGAATTAAAAGGTTGAAACTCAGGCAGTCACACTTTGAGACAGTGTTGTTGTAAGACCCTCAAACAGCCAAGGCTCCCACATGGCAGAAACATTTCTCTGTTGAAATAGGAGGGAATTACAGTGCAGGAAAGTCCTACTCAGGCTTGTTCTGTGTTGGAGGAAGTGTCTGCATCCAGTATGAACAGGTGGTTTGTAAAAAAAATACTGATTTTAGCTTTGCTTTCCAGAAGCAATGGAATGCTGAACAATTCAGACATTCTGGTCTTGATTCCCTTTGCCATATTTGTCATGAGACACCTGGGAAAAGTGGGTTTTCTGGTTTAGTCACAGTTCCTGCATACCCTGCACTGCTGCCACGGGCAGCCTGGGATGCTTTGGGCTCTCAAAGAGTGGAACTCGGCTACCTTGGCTGAGCAACACTTGCCAAATGGTTCAATTGTCTTTTTCCTGAAGCTCTTGATCGCATTCCAAGTGTGGGGATGTTTGTTCCTTGTATCCATACAGGAAAGGGGGACTCAGGTCATTCATCTCTGATCAACTCATCTCCCTTAAGCTCCCTTCAAAAACGGCAGCAAAATGACATTGCAGTGGCAGCAAAAGTCAGTTTGTGAGAAAGGATTAAAAAGGGCCATGGAAGATGTGGGCAGGTCAGGCTTGTCTCAGAATTCCAAGTTGTAAAAACCCAAATCCCTGCAAAAAATGAAAGGTTTGGGTCCCAAATTCTGTTACGAAAGCTGTGCAGAAAAGGTAGCAGAGCAAATTGTGCATAAAAGATGAAGTCCCATTCCTAATTTACAGGAGTTTCCCTGACAGGACAGAGAATCTGGTTTTAAGGGCTGCTGGTGCATGACAGGATGGGGAGGAGGTGCACAAGGTGTGGCTGTGCCTGCTGCTGGTCCTGAACTGCTCCAAACCTTTACAGTGCCAGACAAAGACCAGTGCCATGAATTTTCCTTTTGGCAGCTTTAACCCAGGTTTTCTGGAACCTGTAAAGCAGTTTTCTATCAACTTTCTACCTAGCTAATGTCATCCAGCTGCTGCTTTTCTGTTGCCACAGGATAACACCATTGATTTTCTGGAATACGTAGCTGCCTTGAATCTTGTTTTACGAGGAAAACTGGAGCACAAGCTGAGGTGGACGTTCAAAGTGTATGACAAGGATGGGAATGGCTGCATAGATAAACCTGAGCTGCTGGAAATTGTTGAGGTAAGTGGGCATTGCCCAATCACTTTTTTAAGCAATCCTTGCTCTTTGGCAATGTTATGATATGTATGGGGTTTGTGATAATCAGGTTTCAGGGCAGCTGTGGATGGTGATGAAGTGAAAATGCCTGACCTTGGTGAAAGGGTTTGGAGCCTGCTGGGGTGTCTGAGGGCTCTGCTGTACCCACTGTGGGCAGCCTGGCCCTGCTGCTGCCCAGAAATGCAACCTCTGGGTTCTGGCTCTGCTCTGCCTTTCCTTTCAACCTCTCATCACCAAGGTTGCCTGTGCTGGCCTGGGGAGGAGGGTTTCACCCCCTGCCCTTGCTGGGGCTGTGTCCTGGCTGGGTGGTTAGTGAGAATACCCTGAGAGGCACCAATTGGTACCGAAATTCCTTTGTACTGGTGCCTTTCTGGGTTTCTGCTGTGTCCTGCCTCGGATGTAACCAGTGATGGTGAGGAGGTGTGAGAAGAGGCCTCTCAGTGATTCCGTGGTTTGGTTGCAAGGTGGAAGCTGGTGTCTTCTGCCAAGTGATGGAACGAGGGGAAATCACCTCGAGTTGCACCAGGGGAGGTTTAGATGATTGATAGGAAAAATTTCTTCACTGAAAGTGTTGTCCAGCTGTGACACAGGAACCACCATCCCTGCAGGGACATAAAAGCTGTGTAGATGTGACACTTGGGACAGGGGTTAGGAGTGGCCTTGGCAGTGCTAAGAGCAGTTGGATTGGGTGATCCTAAAGGTGTTTTCCAACCTGAAGGATGCTGTGGGGCTGAGCAGACAGCCAGGCACAGGTACCTGTGCTCTTAGGGGCTGTTCCCCTGCACAGCAGTGCCTGGCAGGGTGATAACCACTGCTTATCACCCATCTGAGCATCTCAGGGGAGTGCAGTGCCAGGAACTGCCCCTGTGGACAGCAGGGCCTGTGGCTGGGGAAGGTGAGCAGATGGTCACCTGCAGCAGCTGCTGTGGCAGCAGGGCAACCTGTCTGGGCCACGATCCATTATAGTTTTGAGGTCAGCCAAGAATTGTCCAGAACTGAGGCCACTGCTAATCCTCTCTCTGTGATGACTTTAGACAAAACCCTTCAGCCTAAGCAGTAAAGGTAACAACAGACAGGTGGTGCCATGGGAGGAGCAGATAAAATCTGACCCTTTCCCATGGCAAAGGGGAGCAGAAACTGGGGGTCAAAATCTGTGCTAATACAGGCCTGATCTGCAGCCTGGACACAGCTCCCCAGAGAGAGGTCTGGGTTAGTCCAGATGTGCCTGGCTTTGGACGTTAGGAAAAAATCACAGTCAAGGCTTATGATTTTTCCCATCTGTGAAACTCTTGCTTTGTTCTTTGCAAAGGAGCCCTGAGGTCTGACCAATATGTGTAAGGGAAACGGGAGGGCAGCAGCTTCACAGAGCAAATGAGGTAATTAACGTGCAGTGAGGGTAGGCATGAGGTCAGGGGCTCCACTCCAGATCTGAGGCTGTTGAGGGGCAGATCTTTCCAGAAAGGTTAAACACACAGCCTTTGGAAAAGACCTTCGCAGTGTTGGGAGGATAATGGAGTTCACTGCTTTTCATTTTCCAGTCCCTTTGCTAATTTGTGATCTCCTTTCAGTCCATCTACAGGCTGAAGAAGGTGTGTTGGTCAGACGTGGAGGACAGGACCCCGCTGCTGACACCAGAGGAGGTGGTGGACAGGATATTTCAGCTGGTGGATGAGAACGGGGATGGTGAGTGATGGATGAGAATGGGATGGTGAGTGATGGGTGGCACAGATTGCATTCCTGCCTGGTGAGAGCTCACCTGTGCTGGTCTGGCTGCCCCTGATCCTGGCTGCTTGAGATCGCTTGGCTCTGCTGTGTTACTCACAATGCACACGCTGGGTTTGGTTCTGCTCTGTTCCACAGGCAAAAGTGACTTGGTGCGACAGGGTAAAATCTTTTCCATTGTGATTTTAATGTAAAATACCAAGGAGTCACCAGAGGGCAGGTCCCAATCCCAGCACAAAGAGCTGAGTAAAGACACTGGTTCCAGTCAAACTGGGGCTTGCAGGACCTGACTGGCCCCGGTCCTGGAGCAGCCTGGGTGAGCCCCTGCAGCATCTGGAGTCTCCTGTTGGATGGGGCAGGTGGGAATGCACTGGGTCACAGCCCTTGGTTGGTCTTTAGCTGCCTGGCCTGGCAGAGGTGGGGAAATTAAGTAAAATCGTGTCTGATTAGCATTTTATCTGACACATGGCTGGAATTGCTTCCTGCCTCCTCCTTCTCTCTTATCTCTGTGTTCTGACTGCCCATCTCGTGTCCCCCTCCTCACCCACAGGGCAGTTGTCTCTTGATGAGTTCATTGATGGAGCCAGGAGGGACAAGTGGGTGATGAAGATGTTGCAAATGGATGTGAACCCTGGGGGATGGATCACTGAGCAGAGGAGGAAGAGTGCTTTGTTCTGAGAAAATTCGGGTTTGGCACAGCTGAAAACCTGATGCTGACTCCCAAGTGTGACCCTCCCTCTAGCCTGGTAGTGACTTTCCTTTTTAATTCGATCTCAGCACGACGGTGAAAACCTGAGCGGTTCAAGGAGCCGTATCTCGATGTAAAACCCTCGTGCTGAGCACCGCTGGTACCCAGGGACTATTTCTGGCCCATGAATAAGTCTTTCTGTGTACACAACACCGTGTTCGTCAGCTCTGGTTTTTGGTTACACCCCAAGGAATAAACCTTTTGTGGCTTCCTGCAGCAGATCCTGAGCAGGGTTTGGGGCTGGTGAGGGATGGGAGCGGGGGGTGAGGAGGGAGCCGGCAGTGCTGTCTCCGGAGCAGGCTGGTGCTGGCACCGCTCACTCCTGCAGAGTCCAGCAGCTCCCACCCACGCCGCTGCTCTGGCAGTGCTGGACAGTCCGGGGCTCTCGGTGGGTGTTTTGTAGCCTTTACTGCTGCTCATGTCAGACTCCTGAGGACCAACACACAACTACCAAAAATGAGAATTGGGTCAGAGCAGTGGCCGGGGCAGTGCACAGAGCTGAGGGAACGACGTGAGAGCTGGGCAGGAGGAGCAGGGGCTCCTTCCCTCCCTCCTGGGGACCGAGTCTGCTCCTTCTGCCTGCTCAGAGGCCCGAGGGGCTGATGGATGCTGGTTCCAAACTGGCGTTTCACAGCCCCGTTTAGAGGACAGAAGGCACAGGTGTGACTCGGCTCCTTCTGAGCCCCTGGTTCTTATGGAATCATCGCTCTGGAACAGCTTTTCCTGCTCTGGGAACAGTGGATGAGCTCAAGGAGCTCCAGGATTTTCATTGCAGTGAGAGAAGTTTAGTATGGAAGGAGAGATGAGGGAAGAGCAGAGTTTTGCTTGGCAGTGTCTCTGCAGCAAGAGGACTTGTGCTGCTCCACTGGCAGGACCCCAGAATCATAAATCATCGATGGTTTGGGTTGGAAGGAGCCTTAAAACTCCTCCAGTTCCAACCCCTCTGCACTGAGCAGGGATGCCACATCAGGTTGCTCCAAGCCCTGTCCAAACTGGCCTTGAAAAGAATGGAAAAAGTGACAAAAATTCCAGTACAGTGGTTTTACACTGGACGTAATTTAGCCCCAGACCACAGATATAAAATTTACACAGGTTGCAGGCTGAGCTCTGCTGTTCTGACTCACGTCTCTACACAGATATATGTGGAAAATGAATTCGGGTTGAATCAATATTTTGGTTCAACTTTATTGGATGTATTCGTTAGTTTACAAGAAAAAAAACTCCCCAGGAAAATAACATGAGTTTGTCTGTTTCGTTTTAATTTTCCCATGGGATCGGTGGGCCAGGTCATACCAATGAAAAGATTTACAGCCCCTTTTTTGTGGCCTTTAATTAGGACTGTGAGAACTCTCATTAGCTGATTAGTTTGCTGGTTTGTGGTCTTGTCAGTTTACCCAGAGTTTAAATTCCATGAGGAAGTGTTCAGGATAAGACAAAATCAGTGCTAGAGTTCAGATCGTGCACATTTCCAGTTTGAAATAGCCTTTCTATGAGTTCTCTGTAAATACAGACCCATTTGTGGCGTGCTGACTTATCAGAACTGATTAGACTCACGCTTTATGCTGCTCTCTGAGTTGGTCAAAGCTCTCTCTAGTCAATAGTTTATCAACCAAAGACCTGAAAGAAAAATCTGACTTCTGACTTGAGCACCTGGATGAAAACATTCGCTTTTATTGATTTTCCAGCTTGTGAAAAAAATGTTTTCATTGGAGGATACAAATCTCGAATTCCTTACATTTCAGCATCTCAACCAAGGTAACACGCTTGGCTTCTGGCACAGTTTTAGAGAGGCTCTTTAGTTCCTAGAGTTGCATTTTGCTGGTTCACTGAAACGCTCCAAATTCTCCAGTTCTGCTCACCTGGGCAGCCCAGGCTCTGCAGGGGCTGTCTGGGGCTGTCAGCAGCCCTCCCCTGGTGAGCACTTGTACAGATGCTGGTAGAAATTTTGTAAAACAGGAATCGAATAAAGAAATATTTATTAAATACCTCTGTTTTGTAGTATTTATTTGTTCATTAGGTGAAGATCTGTGCAAGCACCTGAGTATCTGACTGAAACTGTAGACTGTGAGTGTGATATATTGAATTTGGGGGAGGAGCTGCTGGAAAGCCAGGTAAGACAGAGATAAGGCAGAGATGACCATGCTGTTGCAGAGGCAGAGTAGGGAAGGAGCCTCTCCCGTTTAACTTCCACGTGATGACAGCAAAAACCATGAGAGTATAATTAAAAAAATAACGTTTCTCAACGGAACTTGAAATAGGTGCTTAAAATAAAGTGAGCTGACTGTTGCAATCAGAAGCTCCTATTTTAACCCTTCCAGGACCCTTGCATGGGTGGTTCCATGTCCTGTGGCCTGGCAGATGCAGGACGGAGGTGCAGGGGATGTGTTTGTGTCAGAGCTGGCATAACCCAATGGAAAATTGCTCCTCTTGTCAATTGTAATCTTTTGTTGAGAAATCAAAGGTGCTTTGGCCTTAGTGCTATTTTTAAATCCCTGGGTATAAACACCCTGGTGTCCTCCCAAACTCCATTCAACATTCGCATCAAGCACTGATGTCAGGCATTTCGCATAATCCGTTTTCCAGACTTAGGCCCAGCTTGAATTGGATTTGACTGATTGGATTTCTTTCTGCTCTAAACTGGGAAACAGGATGGCTTGGAAGAGGCAAATGCCACGTGACTTTTCGGGGCTACCATCTGCTGCCAGCTTTGGTGCCCCTGCAGCTGGGCAGGACTGAGGGTGGAATGATCAGGTTGGAAAGCTGGAGCTGAGGCTGTTGTTAAAGGAAAGAGGGAGCAGGAGCCAAGGAGGCACCACATCCTAAAATCCTGTGCGAGATGCATCCCTGGAGAAGGTTCTGAGCAGCAGCAGCAGTGAAAGGCTGAGGAGGATCCTTGCACCCAGCTTTGTGCTCAGCCATGCAGCCGAGGTTTGGGGCTGCCCGGGGCAGGGTTTGTGTCCAGGTCACTCCCGAAGCACCCGTGGCCAGGTTCCCTTTGAAAATGTCCTGTGGGAAGCCAGAGTGACCTCCTGAGCCCCGTGCTGGTCACTGCAGGGACTGCCCGTGGTCTCGGTGGTTTTCTTACAGTGCCTGTGCTCAGCTGTGCATGGCAAAATTCCTTTTCTTCCTTTCCTCCCTTTCCTTCTTTTCCTCCCTTTCCTCCTTTGTTTTCCTTCCTTTCCTTCCTTCCTGCCTTCGTGCCTGCCTTCGTGCCTGCCTTTCCTTCCTTTCTTTCCTTTTCTTTCCTTACTGTCCTTCCTTTTCCTTTCCATGCTAGACTTCCTTCTCCTTCCCTTTCTTTTCTTTCTCTTCTTTCTTTTCTTCAAAGTTAAGTGCACCTCAGACGTTTATGAAGTGTTTCAGGGGCATTACCCTTAGAGATCCTGTATTTAGGGGATGTTCTGGGATCTGAGGAGGGCTGCGGGAACGCCGGAGCTGCGGCAGAGCAGCCAAAAACTGCGCAAAAGGGGCTCGGGGAGCGTCTGGCCCAGAATGGGGTTTGTAGCACTTCTGTGGCACTTCTGTGCCTCTCGGCCCGGCCCCGGGGATGCACTCGGGGATTTTCTGGCGCCGCCTGTTTGGGGGATCCCCTCGGCTTTGGGGTCCGTGGGGCCGAGCCCGGAGCGTTCCCGCTGCTCCCGGCGGGGCCCGCAGAGGGCGCTGCGAGACGGGAGGACGCGGCGGGAGCGAGGGGGAAAGGGTCCCAAAAACCGGGATGGGACCGGGATGGGACAGGGATGGGGCAGGGATGGGGCAGGGATGGGGATGGGGCAGGGATGGGGCAGGGATGGGGCAGGGATGGGGATGGGGCAGGGAAGTGGCAGGGATGGGGATGGGGCAGGGAAGGAGCAGGGATGGGACAGGGATGGGGCAGGGATGGGGCAGGGATGGGGCAGGGATGGGACAGGGATGGGACGGCGATGGGACGGGGATGGGACAGGGGCGACAGGAAGCGGGGATGGGGATGGGACATCAGCGAGAATCACCCATTAGGGGATCAGGCTGAGGGCAGCTCCCAAATATTCCCCCCATGCTCAGCAGAGCCCGTGCTGCCTCCCAGCTCCGGCGTGTTGGCACAGGGGTGAGCAACGTGCCCGGGGCACCTCAGCAGCCACCACGATTTTGAAATAAATTAATTATGCATGAGTTAAGGCCGAGAGACTCATAGTATTACTTTTTAATTATTTCATATCTGCTCACTTAGAGGCTGAAAAAACATCCTTTGGAGAGAGACGCTGAGGTTTGAAAGGCGCTTTTGGCCTGAGGGCAGTTCTGAGACAGCCCTTTTAGAACAGCGTTGGCTTTATAAATAGAAATCTGGCTGGTCAAAGCTGCTTCTTGCTGCTCCCAGGGTGCAGAGGGGAGGCGTCTCTGCCCAGGGAGGGTGCTCAGAAAGCCCACGCTGAGCTCAGCTCCCTCCTCGCGCTGGTGCAAAGCCAAAGGGCTCTGAGTTTTGCACTGGTCATTTGTGGGGGAGTTGGTTTTGCTGCAAGAAGGAGAGTTACACTCTGAGTAAACAGCTCAGCCCACCTCTAATGAGGGGTTGCAGCTGCTGTGAGTGGACAAGTTGGTCCATGCAGGGCTCCTGCCCAGGGTGGTTTGTGAGCCTGAGAACAACCCCAGAGCAGCTGTTTCTGTACTTGTGTGAGCCACTTAATCTGTCCTGCTGGAAAGAGAAGGATTGATTGGAAGAGAGGAGAAGCACGACCTGAAATAATATTGTAAAACATCTTTATTGGTTCACTGTAGGACTGGAAGTACAAAAGCTTCCAGGTAAAACTCTGTCAAATGAAAAAGATGCACAGGAGAAATGGTCAGAAAGCTGCTTGTGAATTGCAAACACCCAGTGCTAAATAACAAAACTCTCAGCTGGGCAAGAAATCCTTGCAGGTGTCCTGTGCTGCCTGTGACTGCTCCCGTCGGTGCGGAGCCTCCCCGCAGGAGCAGCCGAGGCGCAGCCCCAGCTCAGCTCGGGGATGGTTTGGGGCCACCCTTGTGCGTGTCGGGGTCCGGGGCAGCCCCGGCTCGAGGCCGCTCTGCCCAGGGGCTCCAGGGAGGAGCTGGGTCTGCCCTGGTCCCACCCTGGAGGTGCTGGGCCCCAGGGCCTGCTCGGGAATGCTCAGGTACCGCGGGCGCTCAGAGCTGAGCCTCACCCCTCTCTAGCAGCTCCCCCCTTCAAAACCCACACAGGCATGGGAGCCAAAACCCCCTGGTGCTCGGTACCCAGGTGGTGAAAGGTGCAGGAATACTCCTACAGCTCCTCCCTCTCGGGTGACTGCATTGCTGATTCGGCTTATCTGGAAGCACTTCCTTCCTTCCTTCCAGAGGCTCCAGGGAGACACATTCCCGTACACTTCGGGGGGTTGTTTGAAAAAGGCACCATTCGATGTTTTTAATGCTTTTGGACAGAGAAAAGCCACTGCATTCACCCCTCCCCATTTTCTAGCTCCTAAGTGTTTTAACTCACATTATCACTAATCACTGCTGACCAAGAAATAGCAAGTGAAGGAAGGAGTGACCAAAACCAGTGACTGCTTGCTCTGGAAATACACATGGAAGGGGAAGGTTTAGATCTGCTTTCCCAGGACCCCTCTCACTGGGGCCAAGTCCTGGGCAGCCCCGGGGGTTGGGCCCCCCTGAGGGGCTGTTGGCCACGGCCTCAGTGGGAATTTTGGGGTGCTCTCGGTCCGTTCTTGACCTGCACAGCCTCATGCTGCTCCCCTGCCTGGGGCACCCCAGCTGTCCCCCCTCTGAGCTCAGCAGCAGCGTCCAGAGGCCCCAAGGCCATCCCAGGTCCGTGTGAGACGAGCCCAGCTCTGCACCCCCTCCTTGCAGAGGCCTCTCCTCTCACTGCCCAGGCAGATCCCGGTCCCAGTGTCCGTCAGTGGGAGCTCCCAGCTCCACAGCTCGATCCGAGGTGACAGTGCCAGGGGGGAGGCGCAGGGAAAGCGTCCCGGGAGCTACTGGGCAGCCTGGGCATCCTGCTGCCCCTCGTGCGGGTTCTTGCCGTCGTTCTGGATCAGCCTCACAATGTGTGTCAGGTCCAGGCTGCGTGTGAGGATGTCCAGAAGCATCTCGTCCTTCTGCACGCCCTCCATGAACTCCTCCAGGGACAGCTCGCCTGCAGAGCGCCGTCACAAAGGCTCTGTCAAACCCCGCGGCCCCGCTCCTCCCCTCGCAGCCGCCCCCAGGATGGGCACAGACCCTGAAACGGGGGTCTCAGCCCTGTGTGTTGTACCCCAAAGGCCACCACAGATCCCCACCCAAGAGGGGCAGTGGGCAGTGTCCCCTCGGGCAGCCCAGAGGGGACGGGGAGCTCAACCTTCACAGGGAGCCCCCCTCTGCCAGCTCTCCCTGCCCTGGTGTTTTGGGACATCCAGCAGCAGGAATTGCTCTGGCAGCCTGGAGTGCAGGCAAGGGGGAAGGCAGGAGCAGTGGCACTGCCCAGGGAAGGTCCTCACCGTCTCCATTTATATCGATTTTGTTGAACACCATGTCTGTGAACTCCTCCGCCGTCATCGTCTCGTTGCAGCGGTTGATGGATCGAATGGCCTGGAGGGAGCGAGGGGCACAGGGAGTTAACTGAGTGCTCTGCAGGTTCCTGTGTCCATCAGAGCAAGTGGCCAAATGACCAGACAGGAAAGGCCAAACTCTCTTTCAGGGCTAAACCTTGTTCTCAGGCAGTTAGGCTTTGAAAGGAATAAGTCCTGTCTGAAAAGCTGGAGATTAAAATCACCTAAAAAGGAGATCAATGCTTTACAAGATTTACTGGGCATGCTGGCATAAGCCAGGAGCCGTTCACCTCTGAAAACTCTTAGATTAAATTCAAGTGCTTATCTCAGCCCCAGTTTCAGTGAACAGTGTTAAGCAACCTGCCAGGAGAGGACAAGGGGCTGGTGGTGTCCGAGGGGGTGTGGGAGGCAGCAGGTTTGGGCAGGGTCTGCTCATCCACCATGGAATTCACTGGGATGGAAGCTCCTGTCACAGCCTCCCTGTCTCCCTGCACCCAGTGCCCATCCCTGGCAGGAATGGAAAAGCTGAGCCCACTCACTTTGATGATGTTCAGCAGCTCAGCCCGGTCGATGCAGCCGTTCCCATCCACATCATAGAGTTTGAAATACCACCTCAGCTTCTGATCCACCTTCCCCTTCAGCACCAGGCTCAGAGCTGCCACATATTCCATAAAATCTATGTAGCCATCCTAAAAGAAGAAGTTTAGAAGCTAAGGTGAGATTAAAAGCAGAGAGTCAGGCAGTAAGTGATTTTCCTGGTCACTTTTGGAAGTCCCCTCTGGAACTGGTCCCTCCACCCTGAGACCAGGGGCTTGTGGAGCACAGTGGTTAAAGCTGAGGTTCCACTTTAATCTGCAGAGATGTTGTAGAATCACAGAATTATAGAATCATTAAGGCTGGGAGAGGCCTCCAGGATCATCAAGTCCACCTTGGACCGTTACATGTTGGGAAGGCACGGACTGGGTGGGTGGACCTGGCTTGGGGACTGAGAGCTGGGCTGTGCTCAGGGAATTAACACATGCCAGGCATTAATTACCAGCCCAAAGCAGTGGTAATTCAGAGGTCAGAGAGGTTTATGCAGATGAACCCTGATACGTTACCCAACCTCATCCTGCCTGCACACACCTGCAGCTCCTTTCTCCTGCAAGAGGGTCTCATTTCCAGGAGAGGAGTAAAATCAGGAGTCAGCCCAGCACGCTGCTGACATCCCAGGCTGGGAAGGTGCTTCTCTGTCCCTGTGCCATTTCTGTACCTGCCCCACATTTGGTCACGTCCAAAGCACAAACACTTTTATCTTTGACTTTCCTGCCGGGTGTTTGCCCACCCAGCCCACACCACGGCGTTTGAGACGTCCAGCTGGGCCCAGGGTGGTGGCACCACTGCAGAGCTGCTGGGATGAGCTCACAGGCCACCAAACTGCCCCCAGACACTGCCCACGATGCTCACAGCTTCCAGAAGGTTGCTGAAATGCCTCCTGCCCACCACAGAGCGTTCCCGTGGAACTTTGAAGGAAATGGTTCTTGCTGTGGCTCGTGGCACTTCCCTGGAAGTGCTCCAAAGCCGTGTGGATGTGGCACTGGGGCCACGGCTCCGTGGTGAGCCCAGCAGAGCTGGCTTAGCAGCTGCATTCAATGATCTTAGAGGCCCTTTCCAACCTGAATGATTCTGTGATTCCCACTACAAACCAGGGCCAGAGCATAAGCCAGGATTTTGTCAGTGAACAAAGCCACGGCCCTGCGGGGCCAGGGCCGGTTCCAGAGGAGATCATCTGCTTTATCCCACTGCTGCAAGAGCCAGATTAGGTATAAATAGCTACTAAGCCCCTTTCCCAGCAGGATTTCCTGTGCATCAATTCCCTTTTCAGGAGTCCATTCAAGCACAGGGCAGTGAGCAAGGTAAAGGCCAAGGCACAAACCAAACACCTGAAGGATTTAGGGCCTGATTTGCATTTTTGTCAATGGGATTAATGCCACTAAGCCCTTTGGGTTGCCATAAAATAAATTCCTCATCTCGCAGGAGGCACAATTTCACATCATTTGCAAGTAGAGGAGGATGCTGTTTCCTGTTGGAGACACAGCATCCATCTGCTTCCCTGGCACAGCTCCTGAGCTGGGGGAGCAGCATTCCCAAATTCCTGCTCTGGGACTGCCCCATCCCGGGGGTCCAGCACAAAGCCTCTCCACAGGGAGCCCGAGCTCCTCATCCCATGGCACGGAGCACATGGAATAAAATCAATCCCAGTGCAATCCACTGACAGCTCCAAACAACGCAAACGGCCCCGATCTGTTCTGCGGCCGCTGCCTCGTGCTGGGGACTCACTGTCCCTGCACGAATCCTCCTCACACCACTGGGTCCCTACTGTCACAACATCCACTGTTTAAGGATTAAAGGGCACTTCATTTTAAAGGGATCAGAGGCTGCCAGATAAAACCCCACTGTTTTATAAGGAAAATACCAGTTCTGGGAGAAGTCTCTGTGTTCTCGCAGAGCAGGCAGTGGGTGAGGAGTTTTTGCTGGCATTTTTCACGTTCCAGAACTGATTCTACAATTTATGAGGCCACAGTAAATCAGGCTGTACATACTCAGAACAGTTTCTCTCTCACACCCACCCAGCCCCAGCACGCGGGATCCCAGGGCGCAGACACGGCCGATCCCTGCGCAGCCGAGTGGGAAGGACAATATTTACCTTATTAAAGTCAAATGTCTCAAACATTTGCTCAACGTATTTGTTCGCTGCCGGACTCAGGTTTTTCAAGCCAAAAAACTGCTTGAACTCATAGAGGGTGAGCTGGCCAGAAGGACACTCCGTCATGAACTTCTTGTACCACTGGTGGCACTCGGTGGTGCTCAGCTCCTCCACTGTTTTCCCGTCCATGTTCCCCATCTCCACACCAAGTGCTGGTCCCTTTGCAGCTGAAAATGAAGGGTTTGTGAAATTTAGGAAAAAAATCTCAGAATTCTGCTTCCTGCCTTCGAAGTCCAGATGTCCCCAGCACTGCAGGGGTCAGAGCATCAGGAATCCCCGACGTGCCTGATGCCGTACGGGTTCCGTGGTGGTGATGGACGCAGGAGACTCGTCTTCCCGGGAAAACCCAAAAGCACAAAACCCTCCTTGGACAGGAAGGTGACATTTAAGTACCCAGCAAATCCCTCCCCAGCCAATGAGGCTCGGGGGGGTGGTGGGCTCCTGCAAGCATTAAGAGTTCAGGGTTAAAATAGAAAAGAGGTAAAATGGGGAAGTCTTGCAGATTACAGGCCCAGGAGATTAGGAGGGTGGAATTTTCTCTGTGATGAGCTAATCTCTTAATCCACTTCATTTATCAGTTTGGGGGGAAGGGGGGGGTGGGGCTGGTGTCACATGAGCAACAACTTTTGCACCAGAACCAGAGTAAGAAGAAAGAGAGAAAACCACACTGAATCCTTTGTGCTGTCACTGCTTTTTGCTTTCCCTTCACCTCACTCTGCCAGAGGATTCCAGAGGGGCTCTAGAGCCTGGAATTCAGGGAGGGGGAAGTGCCACTTCAGTCCTGGAAGAGATGTACCAGCAGGGTAAATTTGGTGTGAGGAGACAAATATAGAAACATAATTGCTTTGAATGGTAAAGGTTTAAGTGCTTTAATTGCAGACAGCAGGAATGGGAAGGGCCCTCTCCCCCCAGCTGCAGGGTCCAATGTCCAGTCTTGGTCCTGCTAATTGAGTGCTTTTTCCTCAAAATTGTCCCACACTCTGCTCATCCCAGGAGTGTGTCCTGGCTGCTGTGTTACAAACTCAGCTCACACCAGTGGAGTTAAATGCAGCTTCAGTTTTCAATCATGATGGGTTACCATGAAAATTTCCCCATGTAAATACAGCCAAATCCAATGCTGTTTTCACTTTGACACACAGCATTCTGAGAAGGACTCAGGAATAAAATATCCTCAGAAAGCATCATGGGCCAGGTCCTTGGCTAGAAATTAATGGATGTGACTCCCAGGTCTCTCCCACAGATAGTTTAGCCATAACACACAGTTTATATCTAACAACTGTAGTTACCTAACAAGTAAAAGAGCCCAGTGTTGCTTCTGCACCAAAGTAAATTAGGAAGAACTCTACTAAAAAAAGCAGCATTACACAATCGTAAAACACTTACGGAAAAGGAATTAAGGAACACTAATTGGATGTGCTAATTCTGTGCTGGCCGCCAGGTCCCTGTTGTGCAAGGTGATGCCCTGAGCTCCAGCCCAGAGGAGCTGGGCTGGGTGGCCACTCACTCAGTGCCCTGTGCTGTGACACCCAGTGCAGCGGGCAGTGAATGGCAGGACACGTTGGACAAGGTTTTTAGAGCAAAATCCTCACTGCATATTTTCCTGGGGAGCAGTGGCACAGCGTCC
The DNA here is from genome assembly GCA_026261815.1 of Monarcha castaneiventris obscurior. Lineage (NCBI taxonomy): Eukaryota > Metazoa > Chordata > Aves > Passeriformes > Monarchidae > Monarcha > Monarcha castaneiventris. The sequence goes on from JAMPIT010000451.1 coordinate 432,804, forward strand.
CCACCCATCCCTCGGCCCACAGCGAGCAGAGGTGCTGCTCACACTGATGGGGCATTGAAGCCACGCCAGCTGCTTTCAGTGCTTTATTGCCCGGGCTGGGCTGCTCTCAGCTATGGCTTTCTGCCATGCATGGATCTCCACTTCAGGATGTTGGCGTTCTCCACGTCGATCTTCCTCCGGCAGTGGTCGGCGCCCTCGTGGAAGCGGGCCCCACAGAACGGCTTCTGCATGGTGCAGAAGGGGGCCAGGGAGTTGGAGTACTCGGGGCGGTAGAAGACGAAGTGGAAGGAGCTGAGGGGACGGCCCCCGGTGTGGGCAACGAACGGCACAAAGCGAGAGCCCAGAGGAGGAGCTGGGGGCGGCCGGTTCCTTGGCATGGGAGGTGTGTTGGTGACCTCTGGCACTGCTTTGGCCTTTTCCATTCCCTTGGGTCTTGTGTGGTCTTTGCCGGGGGCTTCTGGTGTTTTAGCCACCTGTGGAGCAAAAGATCCAGAAAAATGTGTGGCAATTGCCCCCACCCTTCACCATCCCCACCAGCCGAGCCTGGGAAGCTCCTGCAAGGGCAGTGAGGGCAGTGTAAGTGGGGGGATTACACAGGCTTAGCCAAAAATCTGAGGTAGTGCTGCTAAAAGAGAAAGGGAGTTCAAACTCAAATGATGTTCTGGAAATATGGACGTGACTTTAAACGAATGCTGAGAAATACAAATGATGAGACACAAAGGACTTGCTTGTCTCTTGACTCTCAGTTACAACAGTGATAAATGCCAGCAACACACGCTCCTGGTAAAGCTGTCACCAAAGCACAGCCAAGGCAAACCTGCCTTGAAAATGCTTCAACACAATCTGACCCAAGAGGAGTAGCAGCGATGGCAGAGCCTGACACTGTCCTTCAGAGCATCAGCTCAGCAGCTCTGGGTGCCTCTGCAGGGACCCCACACCGCCCTGAGCCTCCTCCTGCTCTGGGAATTGCTCTCAGTGAAACCCCAAGTGGGTTTTCCCCCCAGAAATGTGATGGCCCCGCACAGGGCACCAGGACCAGGGAAAGAGCCCGTTTGGCCTGAGCATTTGCAAGAACCCTTTGCAGAGGAGGGGGTGGACATGAGCCCCAGGACACACGTGGGGTGACCTGTGACCCGTGGCTGCTGCAGGGCTGTGCTTGACTGCAGAGGTATTTCTGCTGCTGTTACCTAAGCATGACTCAGTTATCTTGTTTTCACTGACGACACCTCTGTGCGAATGGAAACTGGCTCTTCCCTCAGCAATTAGCCTCTCTACTCCTGGCTGTCCTAAATAAACACTTTGTTTATTTTTAACCTTGTAAAGAGGTTTCCTGCTTTCCATGACGTATTGGTGCTATTTCCGCTCCCTGGCTCCTAAACCTATTAGGAGGGGAATGCCCACAAATTGTTTAGAAATCTCCTTAAAGCCTTTGAGGGGAATCACCAGATCCCTGCAGGTTCACCATCTCTTTTTGTCACTCATTTCCCCAGGGGCAGCCTGGGAGGCTGGACCTCAGCACCCAGGGGTTATTTCAGCAGTTGCTGCTGCAAGGAAACCTCAGTCCGTTTTTGGCCAGGGGATAAAATGATGGGATTTTGACTCCTGAAAAGCAGATTTTATACCACCACTGCTGTTTCAGTGAGGTTCGTGCACCCCTGCTCTGGACTTAGATTGTTCAGAAACTGCTGTTTTCACACACGTGTGCAGGCTCCCAGGCATTCTCACTTTGGAAGAGACAAGTACACACAGGACCATGCTGCTGCCTCTGCACCCACCCAGCAGAAACACTAAAGTCATTAATCCCCGGTGTTTGGGGCGTGGAGGGGAGGCTGGAGCTGCCTTGGCAGCCCAATTGCTAAGTCATGTAGATGCCTTCAGGATGAGCAAGCCTCGCTGGGCGCTGGAGCCCCGACAGTCACTGCAGTGACGGCAGAGACCGAGCCAGGGCGTGCTGAGCTTTGGGCTCTGCTCCTGCCATGGGGCTCGGCTGCCCCGGTTCCTGCTCGTCCTCTGGGGCACCTGAAGGTTTGCAGGAACATCCTCCCTGCCCGGGTGATGCACCTGCTTGCCTGATCCCTGCCACAGAGGGGAAGCACCAGCTTAAGGTCCCGGTGCTATTTATGGCACTGCCAGCGCTCCGTGCCTGAATGAAGAGTCCCACGTAATCCTATTGCACCCATTCCTATGTAGAGAGATCCCTAATCCCTCCCAAACTGTCTGATGTCTGTCAGAGCAAATCCCACAGGTGGGTCAGAGGGAAAGGCTGGTTCAGTGATCAGGGAAGCAGGAAGGGCTCAGTGGTGCTCCCCGGGCAGGAGTTCCCTGGGCAGCTCCAGAGCCCGGCCACCAGCGCTGCCCATCCTGTCCCTGCTCAGGGACTGTCCCCAGGCCAGCAGCTCCTCGCCTGTGCCCAGGAGCCATCCCAGGAGCCATCCCAGGAGCCATCCCAGGACTACCATGTGTGGTTTGCTCTGAGCTCTCACAGCACGGGGGCAAAGCCGGCTGACGGCAGCAGCGGGATTTGCGCAGCAGGGATGGGATGAAGCATCACACTGACATCACTGGGACCTTGTCGTGCTGCTCACCCTCAGGGCAAGGATCTTCAGCCCACAGGAAGGGGACGTGGTGAGACATGTGCCTCCTGCCCAGCTGTGAGCCTGGGACACCCACCCGTGAGGTTTCCTCGGTGATGGAGGCGCTGGGGTGCGGGTCTGTCGGGGCTGGAGGCGGGAGGCAGCTCTGCCGGTGTGGCCAGGGCTGGTTGTCAGGGCCAGCGGGGGCATTGTGACCACAGCGGCCGCTGTGACCACGGGGGTGGCACAGGGTGCTGGATGTTGCAGGGGTGGCTGGGCAGAGGATGCACATGGGCACCAGGATTTACCCTCCCCAGGACCCTGCACTGCTGCCTGGAGCACGGCCGGGCTCTGCAGGACGCTCTGCTGGCCCTGCCAGCCCCAGCTGCAGCGTGGGCCCTGTCCCCATTGGCACGGGCTGGTTCTCTGCCCATGGGAGCCGCTTGCTGCTCTGCAGCCACACCTGAGGGTTTCTCTTCCCTCCTCCAGGTCCGGCCGGAGCTGCCCTCACTGCGCAAACCCTTCTCACACCTGCGAGTGCAGCAGGAGCGATCCACATCTGAGGGTGCAGCTCCTCACCTTGATACAAAAGCAGATTGTTCTGGGGTGTTTACCCGTACTGGGATCAAAGGCAGCCTCACACTGAGGTGTGTTACATCACAGCAGTGCTCACATGGCGATTTCTGTGCCATAAAATCTGCTGGAGATCTTCCAAGCGCTTTCCTGAGCTCTGTGCCCAGCCCACCTTTAGCTGTGTGGCCTCAATCACTCAGGACTGACAGCTGTCCCTTAAAAATACAGCCAAGCCGCCAAACCTGGCAACTTTCCTGTTTCTCTGGAGTTTGCACTTCACAGAGTCACCGTGCCCAGCAGCACACCCAGCCTGCTCCTCGTGCTGCTCCTGAGCTTTTTCTGCCCTTCTGAGGAGAGGTCTGTGCTTTGCTGGGAGGTGGAAGGTAAAGAACAAACATCTTTCATCTGGAACAAACAAATGGGAGTGTGCACAGGAGCCCTGGCAGAATTGTTGAGCAGCTGGTGTTCAGTGGGATAATAAATTCACCTCAAAACCCCTTCATGTTGTGAGGGTGATGTTTTCCTGCGCTCACCACCCAGGGTGAGGCAGGAGCACTGTTGGTGGGGTGGCAGGGGCAGGGCTGTGGCAGCCCCAGCCCCGGGGCTCAGGAGCTCCTGGGAGCAGTGTCAGGGAGCTGAATCACCCCTTCTGCTCCCGCAGAGCAGCGCTGCAGCCCCACAGCCCCTTTGAAGTCTCCTTGCTGTAATGAGATTTTGTGGGACACCTTTGTGCACGAGCCCAGGCTCTCTCATTCCGCAGGATTTTATTGGCTTCCCTTCTTAAAATAGTTCCTCTTCCCCTTCCCTTTTCCATGACTGTCTCTCTGTGTGTCCTGTTCCATTTGTTCATTCAAGGACTCTGGATACCAGTGAGCACTTTCATCTTGCCTGTCTTGTAGAGATACTGTGTTCTTTGTCTTTCCAGCAGGGAAGTGGGTCCTTCATTCCACCTGATTTCTGCTTTCCAGAGGTGCCAGGGAATTTTCTTTACAGGCCACAGGTCAGACTCGGTGATCTCAGAGGCCTTTTCTGACTGAAGCCATCCTGTGATGCTGCCTGAAGCTCAGCGGGATGGTTTCTCACGCAGAGCTGGCTGCAGCCCTGCTGTTTCCCAGTTTCCATCCCATCACCACGGCTCCCCGCAGGCAGGACAATCCCTTCTCCTGCCACCCCGCTGAGTGCCAGGGCGGGTGCAGCAGCGGCGCTTCCGCCTCGCCAACAGCACTTAGGATAACAGGATAACTGTCAGGAGAGTCCCACTAATTGCAGGCCCCGTGCAGGGCACGCAGCCACCCCTTCAGCAGCTCCGGGAGGGGCTGTGCCTACTGCAGCCGGGGACGGAGCTGCAGCCCAGGTTCGGTCCCCTGGAAAACGCTTTAAATCATTACAGCTCCTCTACCGCAGCCACGGGGTGGGATTTTAACGTTTTAATTCTCATTTTCCTTCCCCATTTCCCATTCATAATTCACTTTATTTAAGCACTGCCTCACAATCTCTGCCACGATTAGACTTCCCTTTTTGAATATCATAACAGTGCTCATTTTTCATTCCTCAAGGGGATTTAATGCGTTGCTCTAATTTGTACTTTAAGGCAAAAAAAACCCAGAACAAACCTCTTTTCACAAGAAAATCATAATTTCAAAGTAATTAAATAAGTGATATTTATCACTGAAAAAAGAACTCTATATTGTTTTCACTCTCAAAATGTGGTAGAGATAGAAAGAGATATAAGACCTTAACCTGAAGCTGGGAGCTGTGTTTCAGAGTTAATGTTTTGACAACTATTTGGGGTTTAAAGTTCTCCAGAATTCCCTGCATTTATTAGTAGCCAATGTTACTCATTAACTCTCAATTTTTATTTGCACGGCACAAAAAAATCGTTAGCAGCTCTAGAAATTTGCTTTTGTACCTGAAACTAGAAATGGTTTGGGGTCAAGTCCCACTGGCTTTAGGGTTCTGCATCAAAAGCACTCAGACCCTTGGAGCAGCCCGGTCTCACCGGGTGTTTCTGGCCTTGCCAGGGGCTCAGCAGAAGGTGAACGGACAGAGAAACAAAGGAGAGAGAGAAAGATCAAAGCCCTCGAGGGGTCGGACCGAGGGAACGGCCGGGGCTGGGTCAGGAGGTTTGGGGTGGGCATTAGGGAAAGGTTCCTCGCCCAGAGGGTGGCTGGGCACCGGACCAGGCTCTGCAGAGCGCAAGGAGCGCTTGCACAAAGGTCTCGGGCACCGGGGGGATTTCAGGGGTCCGTGCAGGGCTGGGATGATCCCGCGTGTCCCCTGCGGCTCCGTGGCTCCCGAACCCGGGCGCTGCCGCTGCCCTGACCGGGCTCCGGGGCACCTGGCGGGGGTGGGACCGGGGGTGGGACCGGGGTGGGGCCGTGCCCGCCCCGCCGCAGCCGCTCGGCCCCGTCCCCGGTGCGGCGGGGATGCCCGGCCGGGAGCGCGGCGGCAGCGCCCGGCTCGGCCACGATGAAGAAGCACCATCAGCACTCGGTGCAGGGCACCTTCAGCCGCCTCTTCGGGAAGCGCCACTCCAGCCCCAGCGCCGCGTCCCTGTTCGCCACCAACCCGCCCTGGATCTTCACGCAGGAGGTGACCTCGGACAGCGCGGGCGGCACCGGTCAGTGTCCGGCACGGGGGCACGGGGCTGGGCAGGGACGGGAGCGGCGGCTTTGGGGCTCCGGGGCTCCGCTGGCACCGGGGTGCGGCAGCGCCGGCCCCAAAGCTGAGCCCGAGCCCGGTGCGCACCTGGGCTGGGGCCGGCTCGCCGCTCCCGGCCGGTTCAGCTTGGCGAAAGGAGGCTGATAAGTGGCTGTGAATCTGTTTTATTGCTTCCCGTCGCGCTTTCCCACGCCATGTTTGAGCTGCGCCTTCCCAGGTTTTAGTTATTTACTCATAAACCTGTTTCTCGCAGGGCTGCGAGCGAGGAGGGAGCTGAGGGTTGCATATTCCTCGGGATTTATTTGTGTTTCTTTGTGGTTTTAATTGCAATACGGTGCCCTGGAGGCTCATGTAGGAGGGAGCCAAATTAATAGTAATGGAGCCAGGTAGATAGAAGATAGCAGTTTGTGGATGAAGTTTGGTGGATGTAAGAGCCCAACAAACTCTTCCAAGATTAAAAAAAAATGGAAGTGCTGCCTGCTGAGCTGTGCAGGGTGAAGTATTGTCTGTGAAAGCAACTGCGAGGTGGTTACACCCCAAAGGCCAAGCCGGTGAAACCAAGATAAAATGAAAATGTGACAGGGAGTTTCATGCAACTCTGCAACCTAGAAAGAAAATTGCTGATTTCTAACTGTCGTAAATCTGAGGAGGATTCAAGCTTCTCTCTGATGTGGTTTGGATTAAAAAAAGAAGAGAAGTTGCTGTGTCTGCTTATTACAAGCCTGATTTCCGTGGCTGCAGTTTTGCAGTGGCAGTACAAAAGCGTTCTGCTCAGGTGTGGGTCAGATTGCAAAGGAAAAGCCAGGAGTCCTGAAATCTGAGCCTAATCTACAGCTATGGAATCACTCCTTAGCATCCTCTTGGCGTTTCTGCCCTGAACGTGGCTTGTGGAAGGTGCAGTGACGGTGGCACCACTGAGGGAACGCGTTCAGAGGGCTGTGCGAGGGTCGGTGTGAGGAAGGGTCTGTTCCCAGCTCAGCAGCCCAGGGGACAATTCCAAGGGACAGTTCTGCTGTACCTGGGCTCCCTCCCAGCGCGGTCCTGCCCGGGGCAGCCCCGTCCCTGGCCTGCTCCTGGGACATTTCCTGCAGAGCTTCACACCAGCGCTGCTGCCAGGAGGAGTCCACTGCTCCTGCCGATCCCCACCTTAGTTTCTCATACAAAGTAAACACAAGTTAAGCAATGTGGAATGGGTGTAGGTTTGCATGTCCCTGACTCAGAGATTCCTGAATATTGTGACTGATGCCACCTCCTCCTCCTCCTCCTGGGAGCTGTGGATACCCCGGCTCAAACCTGCTGTGCCTCCTCCAGGTGATGCAACCCCCGGGGAGGAAGAAGTTCCATTACATGCGTGGCAAATTGTTTATTTAATTTCCCGTGGCTGAGCAAACACAAATGTCTCCAGGACAGGCTGAATGTCAAAAAGTGGCCGAAGCAAGGCCAGTCCTCTGAGCCAGCTGCTTCCCACAGCTTCCAAGGGTGCATTTCTTGATCCCTCCTTCCAGGAAACGAGGCTGGCAGAGCTCAGGTCTTGCTGGTGACAGGCTCCCAGCAGGCAAGTCCTGTTTATCTAGCAAAGAAAACACAACTACAAGCACTTCATTTTACTTTAATTAAAGCATTCAGGGTAGTGATGCTTAGTAATCTAGGATCAAAGTCTTTGTGATCTTTAATCCAGTTTCTCACTGGGTTTACCTAGTGACTTGTTAAATATAAATCTCATCGTTTCAAGTCTCAGAACTACTCTGTTGCTGCTCAGGCTGTCTGAGTCCAAACTCTCCTGTTGCCTTGGCCTTCATTCCTGCTTCTTACTCACTGAATGTGGGGTCACCCACAGAATTAATCGTCACAGAATCACAGAGTTTGGGTGGAAAGGGACCTTAAAACTCATCTCATTCCACTCCCTGTCATGAGCAGGGACACCTTCCACTAGGTCAGGTTGCTCCAAGTCCCATCCAACCTGGCCTTGAACACTTCCAGGCAATTTGCTGGCACCTCTGTCCTCCTTGGGATTCCAGAAGCTCCTCCTGTGTGCTCGGGCCCCTCCCTGGCAAGGAAGTGGTAAAATCTTGGTAGGACCAGGCTGACTGAAGCACAGGTTGATTGGTGATTTGAAAGCTGAAGAAAGTGTCCTTTGTGTAAAGAATCTCTTGTAGTGGGAGAAGTTTGGTGTCAGGGAGAGGAAGCTGCGACTGCCTGGAAGGGCAGTGATGGCACCGTGGATACTCCTGGGGGTATCCCAGGGTAACTTAGGCGGTGCTGGGTGGAAGAAGGGAAAAGCTGACGTGCTTCTGGACTCAGTGGTGTGTTTCAAGGTTGTGTGGAATTCATCTGCCTCCAACCCCTCAGCAGAGGCTGTGCTGCCTCATGCCCAGCCCCTGGTGTGGTCAGGTTCTTCTTTCCAGCAGTTCATGCAAGTGCTTTCCTTCTGCAGGATGCACACAGAAGCATTTGCCCTCCTCTTTTTTCACTAGAGCTGGTGTAAAGCTGTTTCCTTGGGAGCTTCCTCCTGGTTTCTGCCCATCCGAGGAGGGCAGAGGCTTGGTGACAACCACAGCCAGTGCCAGGGCAGTGTGTGATGGGGTGGGGACCCTGGCACCGGGTCAGGCCGTGTGGGGAGGGCACAGGATGAGCCCCTGGCCACCAAGGGGAAGCAGGGACACCAGGAGGGAGTGGGACACTGGCTGGGGCTGTGTCTGCCTGCACAGTCTCATCAGGGACTCTGGGGCACCGAGCTCCTCAGGCACAGCCCCGCTTTGGAGAGCGCTGCCTTTGGGTTTGGGAGGCTTGGAAATGCAGCCCAGAGCTTACACAACCCTCACCTTTCTGCTCCTCAGCTTCCCATTCTGGACAGGACCTGTTTCTGTGCCTCCCACTTCAGCAGGGGCTCAGCTTCGAGGTCTGTGCTCCCAGACTTTTTAGGGAAGGGGGCAAAAGAAGAAAGCTCTTTACTTGGTGTCTGCATTTTGGGGTGGAGGTTGCTTGGTTCTTCCTTCTCCTTCTCCTCCCTTCCTCACTGTTGAAATCTCTTGTTGGGAACACTCCTGCAGTTTTCCCTTCAATCACAGCCATTTTGTTGCTTTCCCTCCTTCCCCAAATGCTTAGATTTTCTTTAATGTCGGTCTCCTTGGCTACGAGTTATTTGTGTATCTCCTTCCAGCCAAGGTGGGGTTTACGTGCTTCAGTATTTCTGCTTGTTAATTCATGCTGCTAATCAGACACAAAGAATGTAATTAAATTAATTTTATGAGCTTTATTCACTGTCAGAAAAATACCGGCCCAAGAGGTGTGGTTCAAGGTGAAAGCACAAGGCTGGGAACCAGGAATTCCTGATGGCTTCTCCTGTGTGTCTCACACCAGGGCCCTGTGACTTCCTGCCCTGGTGTCTCCCCCCATCCACAGCAGTATTTTGTGGGAAGTCACCTGAAGCAGGCTGGAGTGTGGAAGTGTTTTGAAGCACCTGGAATCACCTCCGGGTTGGATGCCAGTGCTCTGCCCACAGAGCACTCAGCAGGGCAGGAAGGGCAGGAGCTGTCCCTCCTCCTGGTCAGCTCTGCTGTTGCCTCCCCCCTCAATCCCAGCTGCTCAGATCAGCCAGGACTGGATCCTTCTGAGCTGCTTCAGTTCCAGCCCCGGAGCTCAGGGAAGGCTCTCTGTGCTCTGCAGGTGTGTGACAGGGCTGTGAGTGCCTGTCCTGCACACACGGGACCTTTCTCTCCCTGTCTTCCACTCACCTCCAAGACCCCCAGGTTTTCCTCAGAATCTGATGGGGTTTGCCCATTCCTGGGAGCTGATGCAGCAAATTCTCCACAGCTCTTTTTAAAGTTGTTTTCCCCCCTGCCCAAGCTCGGTGCTGCTGTTAACAGTGTGCTCTCCCCTCAGGTGATGTGATCGAGGTGTATTACGGTGACAATCGCTTTGGGACACTGACAGACTCTGGCACAGCAACGCTGAAGCCCCGTCCGAGGGTCCGGCCGCTGCTGACGTTCCTGCCCCTGGTGAGTGCCCGAGTCACTGCTGGGGTGGAACTGGTGCCCAGAACCGGCCGGGCTGGCTGCTGCTCTCAGCCCCTACCCGAGGGAGAGAAGAAATGAGAAGCAAAACCACTCTGTAATGACGCTGGGTACGAGGGATTAGGAGGTGATCTGAGTTCAGGGCTGGTGTGGGACACGGACGAGGCACTCGGGGGAGAGGCGTGAGCACCGTCAGACTTGCATTTTCAATTAAAAAATAATTGCTGAGCATGGAGATGACAGATCAGGCTTGCACTGCAGTTCATCTCCCCACTGCTGGCAGGATCTGTCCCAGGACCAGGCAGTTGCTGGAGCCAGCAGTGCTGAACCGAGTGCTGCTGCAGCAGAGGAATCAGGAGGGGATGCTGTGGGCGTGCAGGGGATGATTCTTTTCAATCTCTGCATGAAAAAACCTTTCCCTGCAGAGCTACCAGTGCTCCAGCAGCAGCCGGGAGCAGGGCCTGGAGCAGCAAGGGCCAGCGCAGCCAGAGCAGAGGGCCTGGAGGTGGCTTTAGCTCCAGAAGGCACAGTTGCTTGTGGCTGGCTAGGAGGGACCCCATGCAGCACTTTCCAGAGGTCTCATCCCCTAAAGAGCACAGTGAGGCACAGGATTCACAGAATCCCAGGGTGGTCTGGGTTGGAAGGGACCTTAAAGCTCATCTTGTTCCACCCCCTTCCACTAGAGCAGGGTGCTCAGAGAGGCTCCGGAGATGTCAGCAGCTAAACTGAAGTGATACCTGCAGGTCAGGAGGTCAGTGAAGACAGTAAAATGCTGAAATCCTTCGGTCTTGACAAGGTGACCTCTGCTAAGGGAAGTGTGTGTGGTAGAGGAATTAAGAGCAGGAATGCCCCCGGGACAAATCCTAAGGGCTGTCACCCGAGCCCTGGCACTCTGCTGCTGCCCACAGAGGCACAGCTGGCCCTGGGGCTCCTTTTCCCCTGAGAGGGTCCCTCACAAACCTGGGCTTCTCCTCCGACAGTAACAGCTTTAACGGAAGGAATGAGTAGGAAAAGGCAGCATTTTGAAGGATCAGCCTGTGTTGGATGTTTGCACTGCTTTGGTGAGGTCTGATCATGATTTGATCTGGCACAGACTCTTCTGCTGCCACGTACATACCTGCACCGGGTACACACCTGCACGGGGCTGTTCTGCAGCTCCTGCCTTAACCCTTTCCCCCCACCCACGGGCAGCAACTCCGAGTGAGTCAGGAGCTGCTCACGCCCAGCCCCGCGGCTCCCGTGCCTCTGCACCTGGCAGCTCTTCCCACACGGAGCTTCCTTCCCCCTGGCCCTGGGCTGTCCCACACGGAATCACAGCAGGGATTTCGGGAGAGGGGTCCCCCCTTGTCCCCCTGCCCACCTGGCTTCCCCAGCACTGCATCCCGGGGGAGTAAATTCCTTCAGCAAACCACCAAACTGCCCTAGCTCAAAAACCAGGAGTTTGGGGGCAGCTCTTCATATTCAGAGAAGTCCTTGGCCTCTCCGAGCCCCCAGGGTGCTCAGCAGTTGTATTTTGGGGTGGCTTTTGTAACGGGCAGCCTCAAACCTTGGTCATTTATTGGGTGGGAAGAGGGGGCTCCTGAGAGCCCGGGGAACTGGGGACCATGAGGACAGGCAGGCTCCCTGCACCGACTCTGTTCCAGGGATGAAAAGTGATTCCTGGTGGTTACAGTGAAAGCTTCCCCCCACGGGATCCTCAGCAGGCACAAATCTGATTCAGGGACCACAAACTGGAAATGCAGGTTCCTGGCACAGCACCCCGAGCCTGCTCTGAATCAGCTGGAGGTTTTCTGGGCTGGCCACACCCCGAGCAAACCCCGGGAACAATCTTCCCAGTCATCTCCGCAGACTGGCAGCGTGCTGGGGATGCTTTCCAGTTTAGAAGCCAGCTCATGACGTGGTTTTTGAGAGATGCTGAGCATTAGCAGCTGCCACAGAAGGTTTTGGGGATGAACAGGCTTGCCCAGTTTGAAATGACACGTCCAAAATTACTGCTCCTTTATGAAGTGCAGACTGTGTCCTCCAGCTTTGCATAGCTCTCTTCTGACTGCCAGTCCCTTCCCACCCCTGTCCAAGCAGGTGATGCATATGCTGCTTGTAATGCAGAGCTCAGACATCTTTGTTTCCCTGTAAATGGGCAGGTACCCTCAGGGTGCTCTGGAAACCAGCAGCAATGGATTTCCATAGCAAATGGGAACTGCTGGGGTTTTTTTCTTTGTGATTCTGGTATCTCATTGCTCTGGACAATTTAACTATCAGCTCTTGAAGTGCCTCTCTTGGCCTTTGTCTTCCCTCTGGCTTTCAGAGGAAGTTAAGGATCTGCCCTCATGCCTTTGCAGACCTTGGCTTCTCCATCGGCACGAGTTGTCTGCTCCTTTGTGCAATCGCAGGAATGTGAATTCCCACTCTCTCCTGGCTCACCAGTAACTGGCTCATTCCTTCGTGGTTATAGAGAATCTTTGGTGATGGACATAGCAAGTGAAATGTGGGTATTTTCCTAATATTTTGGCCAAAACTGGGGCGTTCCAGGGCTCTTCCACAGGAGCCCAGGTGCTGCTGTTGAATCAGCTCTGCCCCAGCAGCTCCTGAGCTCCCCAGCCAGGGCAGTGTGTAACCGTAATGGGGCTGGATGAACAAATCCAACCTGACCTTTGATCCAGGAGACTTTGGAATCCCGTAGCAATCTGATGTAAAAATGGTGATAATGGCGGTGAAAGGCAAAGGGCAGGGGCTCAATCATTATCCAGGCTTTTGTACGCAGGAAACGGCTCGGGAAGAGGCGCAGGCTGATGGCAGGATAAGGTTTCCTTTGTCAAGGGCTGTTAACAGCGCCAGCAGCAGCCTGGGGTGAGCGGGAAAGCAGCGGGGTGGATGCGGGGCCGGGGATGGATGGGGCAGGGTGGATGCGGGGCCGGGGATGGATGGGGCAGGGTGGATGGGGCAGGGTGTCCCTCGCTGGCCGCTCCCCCAGAGCTCTGTGTCCTGTGGCACTGCGCTGCCCCCGGCTGTCCCCGGGCCCCTGCAGCCCCCCAGAGCCAGCCCAGCCTCTGGCGGGGACGGGAGAGGCTTTTTCTGCTGGCACAGCCCCGAGCAGCGCTCCGGTGCTCCTGCCTGCCCGAGCGCCTCACGCCGGGGCTCTCATCACCCGGGGTGCCCTGGCTTCGGGCGTCCTCCCAGGTGTGTAGGCTGCTAAATTGCTGGTCCTGCACCAGCTAAAGGCACTGCTGAGATCTCATCTTGAATGTGAAGGGAGTAATTGAGAGCGAAGCACAAACCACACACGGAGCAGCTTTGCCCAGAGTGTTCAGATATGCTGGTGCCAGTTTCCCAAAAAGCTGGCGGTCCGTCTGTGGCCTCAGCGCGGTGTGTCCGTGACTGTGGCAGCACTGGCTGCAGAAAAATACCCTCCAAACCCAGGGGAGCTGCTCAGTTTGCTGGTACACGGATGGTGAGGAGCCGGCGCTGCTGGTGGGCTGGGGAGCCCCGAGGGCAGATGTGAAACAGCCGAGCTCCTCTCCAGCCCTCGCACCTGACCACGGGGAATTGTGTCAGTGGCCTGTGCAGCCTTGATCGCTTCACTCATCCCCTCAAACCCTGTCAACAGCAGCTTCCACAGGGACCTCCATATCACGGAAACTGCCCTGGATCCCATCAGGCTCCAGTTTGTGTGGACAAATTACCAGCTCCTTGTCAGCCCTGCGCTCTGATACCTGGGTGTAAAACTGACAGCTTTGTTTTCTCAACTCTTGCAGAACGCCCAAGAATCCCATGGGGTGGCTGTGCCAACGCCGTCGGTGCCAGAAGACTTTGAGGAAAAGGCAGCTCTTGGTAAGGGATCTTCTCTGTGGAGTCCTGGCCAGCCCAAAGTGCTCACGGTGCCCTCGGGGCAGGAAGTGTGTGTGTACCGAGCTCCGGAGCAGACAGTCTGCTCATATATTTTCATGCTAAAATAGAGTCTGCTATTAATTATTTTTTGAAGTCATTGAAAATTAATTAATTCCTGAGGGGTGAGGCAGAGTGGCTGTTGGAGTTCAGGAAGTTTTAGACAAGCCTAGCAAGGGGCTGGCTCCCTGGGAGGGCCACTGGCATAGGTTAGGCTGGCTCAGTGCTGATGGGGGGCTCCTCACACGGCTGTGCTCTCGCTGCTTTCCAGGCTCTGGCTCCCAGGTCAATGGCAATTATCGGATGTACAGCTCGGTGGGGGACCTGCGCCCGCAGGCCCTGGACGGGGATGACCTGGATGAAGACATCCCCCCACCGCCATCGATGCCGCCACCACCCCCTCCAGCAGCGCCGGTGCCTGTGCCCCCCGCTCCGGCCTCGCCGGTGCCTCCACCCCCCGAAATGCTCCCACCACCACCGTCACCGCCACCCGAGACTGTGCCACCGCCTCCTGCCGTGGCAGCCCCGCCGCCTCCCACCTCTGCCCTGTCCTCTCCCAGCACTCCGGCTCCTCCAGACTTCATCCCTCCAGCCCCGCCGGGTGCCCGGGACCCCGCACCCTTCGGCCCCGGCATCTCCAAGTGGAAGTCGGAGACGGTGCTGAACTCGAGGCAGGCGGATGCCGAGGGGCCGCTCTGCCCTGCCGAGGCCGGGGCGCCCGCAGCCCCCAGCCCCAAGGAGAGCCTGCAGCCCAAGCCCGAGCCCCACCTCACCTTCCCCAGGTCGTTCAAGGTGCCGCCGCCGGCCCCGGCGCGCTCCTCGTCCATCCCGGTGCAGGAGGGCCAGGCCGGCCGGCAGGAGCCCCGGCAGCCGCACGCCCGGCCTCCCCTCCCGCCCTGCTTCACCATCAGGCCCGCGGCCAAGGCGCGGCCGGGAGAAGCCGAGCAGAGAAATTCCGGGCTCAGACAGGGCGTTGGGAAGCCGGCTGTGCCCCCTCCACTGAGCCCCAAGCCGGGCCCAGGGCTCAGCCAAGGGGCAAATGCCACCGGCCGCCAGTCCCCGCTGCCGGGCTCGGAGGGGGAGAAGATTCCGCAGCTGAAAACAGCCGGGGGAGACTCCCCTCCAAAATCTGAGCCTCTCACTGCAAACGACCTGGATCTCCCTCCTCCGGACTACCCGACCTGCGAGGATGACTGGAAGGATGCCAACAACCTGAACAGGCTGCGGGATGAGCTCTCGGCCCTGCTGCGCTCCCCACGCCGGGAAGAGAGGCCGCTGGAGAAGCTGGGTGCTCCCCAGCCCACGGACAGCACTGTGGGCCGTGCTGGCAGCCGTGAGCCAGGGCTCAGCGGGCCCCAACTCGCCAGGAAGGACATGGGGTTATCCAAGGGAGGGGAGAGTGAGAAGAAGGAGGTGCCCAGCAGCACCCCCAGCACCAACGGGGGCTCTCTCAGCACGGCGATCACCGGCCCAGAGAGCAGCCCTGCCACACAGCCCCGCAGTGTGATGACAATCAGGAACGAGCTGGAGGCTATGCTGTCCCTGAAGAAAGAGGGGAAGCCTGCCCCAGGGCTCAGCAGCCATAAGCAGGGTGTGGAGAATGGCATCAGCACCCCAGAGGTGAGGAAGAGCCCCCCTGACCTGAGGGAGAGCCCCCCTGACACGAGTGACTCAGTGGTGCCAAAACCGGTCCCCAGCCCGCTCCCAGCGCAGGTGGCTGCTGTGGAGAAGGATGAGACAGATCACAAGGACCATCCTGCTCCTGCTGCTGGCAAGGCCACAGAGAACGTGAGCCCTGCTCCTGGGCCCCTCAACAGCAGCGTGAGCCCCCCAGACCCACCTCAGGGGCCAGCAGAGGAGCCCCCTGCTCCCACCCCGCCCTCACCCCCTGTGTCCCCTGCACAGAGCCTGGCACCACAGCCCAGCTCGGCCATCTTCCAGTACAAAGTGCACCGGGCTGGGGCCAGCTCGGCTGAGCCACCCCATGCCCTGGGCTCAGCTGAACCCCCCTGCCCTGGGAGCTCAGCCAGGAGCCCCCCAGACACCTCGGGAGCAGGGCAGGAGAAGGTGCTGATCCACCCTGTGACGGGGGAGCAGGTGGAGCCGGGCTCGCCCATGGCCCTGCTGCTGGCAGCCCGGCAGCGCGCCCAGCGTGGCCGCCAGGCCGGGGACGGGGCAGCCGCGCTGAGGGCGAAGCCGCCCCTGAGACTCAGCAGTGCCTCGTCGGACACCACCTCCACCAGCTTCTTCCGCCACGAGTCCAAGCCCTACTCCTTCACCGTGGTGCCTCGGCCGTCTG
Organism: Monarcha castaneiventris obscurior; assembly: GCA_026261815.1. Classification (NCBI taxonomy): domain Eukaryota; kingdom Metazoa; phylum Chordata; class Aves; order Passeriformes; family Monarchidae; genus Monarcha; species Monarcha castaneiventris. Next base: position 448,805 of record JAMPIT010000451.1, read on the forward strand.
CGGCCAGTCCAGCGGGGTCCGGCTGGAGGAAACCCCCCTCCTTCTCCAGCTCCTCGGAGCAGGGCAGGGACGTGCGGGCAGTGGGCGAGGCACAGCCCCCAGGGCCCCGGCGAGCCGCTGCCTCCAGCCTGCTCCAGGGCCTGCTGGACTCAGGGCAGCCGAGCCAGCCCAGCCCAGCCCGCCATGGAGTGCCCAGGGAGGAGGAGAGCGGGGACACGGCGCTGGACTATGGGATTATCCCCCCGCCTCCTGAATTCAGCAACGATGTGGATGACGGTCCCCTCCCAAGTCGGGAGGAGAACCGCAAGTGCCCCAGCGTCCCTGACAGCAGCCGGGGCTCGGGCGAGCCGCGCTATTTCAGGTGGTTTGGCTACAGCCGCAGCTACGGAGGCAACCAAGAGCCAGCAGCTCCGCCGCCCTTGGAGAAGAGCTGGAGGAACGGTGACTTCACGCCCCAGTACCCGGATTACAGCAGCTCCACAAGTTTCCCCAGCCATGGCCCCAACCCACGCCCGCTGATCAAGAAGCGCCTGTACATGTCCGAGCCCGACAGCTCCTACCCACGGGCAGCCGCAGCCCCCCGGGCCTCGGGCACCCTCTCCTCCTATGGCCCCGGGGGTTTCAGCTCCTCGGCTGGGGAGGGGTCCCGCCGCCTGGGCTCTGCCCACAGGAACGGCTCCTCGAGCGCCCAGGGCAGGCGGGTGTCCGGGGATGCTGCTGGGAAGCCCACGGCGTACGGCAGCACCGGGGCTGACGCCAAGTACAAGGGGCAGAACGGGGACTTCTCTCCCGGCAGCGTGCTGACAGCCAGCAGGTACGTGTCCCCCTGAGCCCACCCGTCCTGTCCTCTGAGCAGCACCAGGGCTCCTCTGAAGTCGCTGACCCTTGGCTCCTGCTCACTCCCGGCTGCTCCTGCTGTCCCGGGCCAAGGGCAGTGACTGTTCCGTGGCTCCTCCCTGGTGCCCATCTCCCTCCCCTCCCCACCTCACTGAGTGGAGACACGGAGCAATAAAATACCTCATTGCAATGCTGACTAAAAGCCAAGGTTTGCCTGGGCTCTCGGTGACTTTCCCCTGTGTTTCCCCCGCAGGCCTGCCCACGGCACCTCGCAGTACGGGGGACCCAGCAACACCTTCACGGTCAGGCCCGGCGCTCGCCAGCCCATCTCCTACGCCTACCAGAGCCACCGGTAGGCCGGACCTGGGGGCTGCCCCGCCGGCGTCCGGCTGGGAAGGGCCGAGAACGGGCCTGGGTTGGTCTTTTCCTTCTCCACGGGCACCAGGGACGGTCCCAACCCAGCCTGAAAATGCACTGCTTGAATCTGCTGATGAGGAAGGTGGGGAGTGAGCCCGAGACTTGGACTTTTCTCAAAAGACTGTCATGGAGAGTAGTTACTGCGGAGGGCAGGCCGCTGCCTTGTTACGTGAGCTAACGTGGTTTCCCTTTTTCCCATTTTCCCTCCTGGATTATTTTCAGAACTGCAGCCTGATAGGCCATCTAGGAAAGCCAAAGAGCATCCTTAGCTCTCTTTAAAGAGCATCACCACTGGAAAGATGGATTTCAGTTTGTTTTTTAAATTGGGTTAACTTCAGTATGTTTGGGAGCAGGGAGAAACCAACTTGGAGATGTGCACAACGGAAGCAAAGCGGTGTATAGCTAAATGTCAGGGATTAAAATAGGAATGTGAGGCCAGTGGGATAGGAGGAGAGTTTAGGATGCCTAGATCCCGACCCTTTCTGTCCTTCAGGAGTCTGGAGCAAATCAATTATGCCTTAAACCCAGCTCCGGGCAGTCAGGGCCTGTCCTGCCGAGGCTCTGACCCCTTCTCCAGGAGCAGCTTCGGGAGCAGGGGCCTTGCTTTGCTGTGCCTTTTGGTCACTGTAAATGTTTCTGTTGGTAATTATTCCTCGTGGAAGGAGGCTGTGAGGCCTGGCTGGATGGCTGTAAAGCACTTTGGAGATGTAGGACATGGAGCAATCCTTCTTTTCCTTTGGCTGGTGGGTGCCAGTGACTCACCAAGGTGCTGTGCTGCTGGTGCTCTCCCCGAGGGGTCTCTTGCCACTTCACACCCATGCGACCCCCACCCTGTCCTGAGAAACTGTTCTACTGAGACTTGGCTTCCATGTCTGATTTGGGGACCGAGAAGCTAAATTCCAGTGTGACTGCATTTATCCTCGTGGTGTGTGGGGTGTCTGCAGTGGCACCCCGAAGGGAGCTGGCTCCCGGTGTTTCCCTCAGTGCTTTTCCAGGTGCTGGATGTGCAAACCTGTCCCTGCTTCCCGCTGGTGCCTCTGAGCAGCTGGTGGTGGCTGTGCAGGGGTGGGAGGTGTGAGTAGCCTTAAAGAGGGTTTTTGCCTCCAGAGTGAGCCGTGGGGTCTCAGACAGCTGACCTGAGTTGTGAATAGCCAACGCCCTGAAACTAGAAATAGAGAATCTTCCTCGTAGGTAAACTTGCTGCAAATCACTGTAAGATAACTGTAAAAACTTGTAGAGAATATTTTCTAATCACTGACAAACTAAAAGCACTTTGAGACATTAGTCTATTTTTATGGAAAGCACTTTCTATCTTTAATGCTATAAATACCACTGGTTCCACTCCAGCTTACCCTGCCTTGCACACACCTGTACATGGCCTGCAGGCAGATCTTGCTCTACAGTTCAGCTTGAAATCAGGGATAAATTTTCCTTCACGTTGGAATTCTCAAAAGTTATCTTGATATTCGTGTCATGTCATTGACATTCTGTCTTGTGTTATTTCCAGCTTCACCTAATAATTTAACAGCCCTTTCAGATATTGCAGCAGCTTTAAAGTATTCTGAACTTTACTTTGCTGTGAATAAAATGAAAATGCAAATAAAATAATCAGTCTAATAGCTAACTCAAAGGGCATTTTAATGCCAGTAAGTTGCAGTGACTTGGAAGATTTCCATTGCTCACCCCAGCCAATACTGAAATAATAGGCTTTAAATATCTGGGTGTTGGTTTTAAAAAAATATTCATGGAGAAAAGTGACTAAGGAGTAACTATAAGGATATTTAAGTGTACAAAGTGTCATGTGGAATACCACCCGCCCCAAAACACGGGATTTTCTCCATGCAAGGAGCATTCTTATTCATCTGTGGAAGTAAATCCGTGATCCTCTTTGAGAGGTTTCAGGGTCATGTTTTAGTATTGGATGAAGTTTCACCAGTTTAACTTGAAAGCAAACAAAGAAGTTGCTTTGATAACATTGCAACTTAATGTTTTTTTCTTCCTGATACCTTTTTTTTCAAAATAATAAGCCATAATTGCAAATGAGCTCTCAAAAACAATTTTAATGCTGCGTGGGCGATTTCAGCTTTTGATACTGACTTTGCCAGAAGTGGGGAGGGCAGGGGGTGTGTGTGCAATTTTCCACCTCAAGAATTGGAATCTCCCCAACGCAATTTTTTTTCTTTTTAGAGCAAAATGTGACACTCCCATGGTGGCACTAGCTTTGAATGTCACATTTACTACTTCACCCAGACACACAATTCATGTGTAGTTGAAATACAGTCTTAGACACCATGGAGTGTCTCATTTCTAGCAGATAAATTTGTTTTAATTTAGTATTAGAAGCATGGTAATATAAGTCAGCTTTATAAAATAGCTATTATTCATTCAAGAACACCCTTCTGGGACCGCACAGGGGACTGAGCTGTCACTAAATTGGGCTGGACTCTGCTCCCAGTTGTAGAACTGGTTAGCATGCAGGTTTTCAGCAGTTGAACACTTCTATTCTTTAAACACTTTGGACTATCCCTGCTTCTTTTGAATGCATTCAGCAAATTCTGGTATTTCAGTAACAACTTGACATTGATTCTGGGGCCATTGTGACAAAGGAACCACTGTCAAATTGTTGGCAGCCAAAGCACTTGGGGACAGAGTTAAATCTCTCATGAAATGAGGACTGCAGGGATGGGGAAGAGCTCCCTCTTCCTGGGGCAGGTAACTGTCAGGTATGTGGATAAACTGTCCTTGGATTCCTGTTTCTGCTCCTCCCAGCTCTTTCACTATAGGAATTTAGCAACAGATTAAGAAGAAACAAAACTAAAGGGGTATTAATGGAGCAAAACAACCTGCCTCAGCCCAGTGCTGACAGCAATCCTGAAGCCTGAGCGTGGAATTATTCTCACTTCACCCTCTGTGCTGCAGTGTGGTCATTCAAGTCATGGTACAACTTAGCTGCCTCTTCCTCACAAGTTCCTGCTAGGGGAGTGTAACAGAGCATTAACTGTAAAGTATTGAACAAAGTCTCTTATTTATGAGTGCCATTGAACACCAACCTTCTTGCATTAAACATTTCTGGATGTATTATTACATGTGTGGTCTGACTTCTTTTCTAGTGTTGCTTATGTGGTCTGTCTGCTGGAGAAGTCTGCATGTCCTTGGAAGGATGGGAAAATGTAGCTCAGCAAGGGTTTGAATTTCAGCTTACCCAGGGCTTGGTCCAATTTCTCTGAGCAGTTGATCCAAAGCCTGTAGCCATTTCAGTGTTTTCAGAAGCCCAGTCAAGGCATGAAGGGGCAGCTGAGCCCCAAGAGCTCTGTCACTCACACCCAGCTGGTTGGGCAGGCTGGCAGAGGAGCTGGTGCAGCTTCTATAAATAGTTCCTGGGCTGGAGCCATTCATTAGGGACGAAACTCTCATACTTGCTGCAAGTCCTAACTTGAATGTTGTGCCCAAAGCTGCAAGCACAGTGTGAGCAACACAAGCAGCAACATAAAAAGCTTGTCTGCAGAGTGGCTTCTCTCCACTCAAAATTAAACTGATTTGCATTCTCACCTCCATCCAGCTCTGGCTACAGAAGCAGGCTCTGTGTGAGGGAGGGGAAGGGTGCAACGTGTGCCTTGAAGCTTTTGCTGGAGCCGCAGTGGATGTACACAAGTGTCCCCAAACCTGTCCAGCAGGGACAGCTGGGCAAGCCACAAACCCCACAGAATTCCCTCCATTCCTTGGCAGAGAGCTGCAAAGCCAGCAAGGATTGATGTGGAATTGCTGGTGTTTGTGCCACGCTGCCCACGTGTCCCTGTGACTACTGCAGCCTTGCCAGCACTGGTACAACTCTGAGCCAAGCTGCACCTCAGGAGTGACTCCTGAACTGCTGCTCTGCTGTGCTTCCCTTACGAGAGTGAAAAAACCCCAAGGGCAAGTGCTAGAAACCCCAAAAGCAGATACTCTGTAAGGCAATGTGCAGAGTTGGGGCGGTGCTGCCTTGCTCATGTCAAGGGCAGCTGCTGCCATCCTGTGGCACAACAAACATCTGCCAGATGCTGAAGCGTTGAAGGATCTTTAGTCTTTAATTGTAAAAACAAAGTTAATATCACAGTGACCTGCTGCCCCTACAGGCTTCACCATCCACCACGAGTCTTTTGCCATGGACTGTTGTGTTTTGCTCAGATGGGGAATGTCTGACATTTGAACTTTTGTTTTTAGCTGTGCGTGGTGGAAACCCAAAGAGCTTTGGAAAGCAAAACTTCCAGAAAAGCAGCAGGACCCGGAGCCTGCCTTGCACTAGTGCTGAAGAACTGTAGCACCCTGGCATTGAACAGGAATACAGTGAACATTTATTTAAGAACAGTTTTAATATCAGGGACTGAAATCACAACTTTAACTGTGTGGATGATCTCAGCTGGCTCTTCAGTGCTACAGAAGTGGCCCAGTGAAACTTAAACCCAGTTACAAATGAAAACCATCTTCCAAGACAACTTTTTCAGAACCAGCACAAGACCTGTTTCAGTACAGCATCAGAGGTCCCTAACAGGGAACTCTGTGGTTCTGAGGAAATGTGTCAGTTTTTATAATCATATACTGTTTCTGGCCATACACTGCTCTAGAACAGGAAGTTGCTCTGTGAACACCTGTATGACACGGGAATTTAAAAAGCAGCAAGTGAGGTTTACAAAGAGTAAATGAGAAAAGTACAGAGCCTGGGAAAGCTTAGTCTGCCTAAAAACTAATTGTGGGCTTTGCACAACTAAACCTATGTGTATGCAGAGATAAGAACTGGAAGCAGTGTACATTTAAGTGCTGCTATCATGCTAAAGAATCAGGGTAACATTCATTTCAACAGCACTTTAGTTTCACCCGTCAGGACTTGCTTAATTCTGTCTAGGAAATACTAGGCCAGACCAAGCCATATCTAGAGCAGCAGCAATGCATGCAGAGCAATGACTTTTTCCAGGTAAGTATGTTCCAGGGAAACAGCTGAGTTAGAAATGTATGTGGTATTTGACAAAAACACCTCTCAGGGTTCTCTGGAGTCTGTTTTGGGGAGTAGGGGAATGTCCTGTCCCCTCAGTCGCCAGCACAAGAAGTCACTCGTCACAAGTGCATGGATCTGGTTTATCACTAAGCAGAGTCTGGTACAGGAGCAAGCACATGACAACTGAAGTCCTTAGTCCAGTTTTTCCCTCATATAAACCTTTTGTTCACAGGTCTTATCCTTGATTAAGTTGCCTTCAGCACAGAGGAGATGAAACGAGGTGTCAAATGCACAGCACCCGCTCCCTCCTGGCTTCCAGCCCCAGACAGTGCCCTCAACTGGCCTTGGGGCCAAGCACGTGCTGGGCATCCCAGGATCCTCATTTTACATCCTGACACCAAACACTGGTGTTTTAGACCAGTGCACAAGCAGTGCTCATCAGAGGCTCCTCACTGCTACTGAGGCCCAACTCTCTCTACCACGTGCTGCATCAAAGACAACACTGGAACCCTTCCAGTCCTTGAATCCCAACTCCCACATCTACCCAACAAGAGGTGTGTTGCTAACCTCTCCCAAAACTTCTATTAACTCCATGGGTAGCCTGGAGAACTGAAGAAGGAATCAAGTCTTTTTGACTTTATTTCTTTTTTCATTACACCTAATTCTCTGTCTCTCCAAGTCTCCTCTGTGCCTGAAGTAAATTTTTTTCTGGGTAAAACCAAAGTCTTTTATTACAGGAGAAGCCACTCCTGAGGAAAGGGTAAAGCTTGGTTTGTAACTAACTTATGCCTAATTCAAAATTACTACAGGAACCTTCTTAGCCACAAGCTTCGAGGCAGACAACAGACCATCCCCACTCCAGTCCACACACCTGCGACTTCAGCAGAATCAAAGTGATGCCAGGAAGGAACTTGGACCGTGAGTTTATAAAACTATTCTTTTACACAGTTGATTCCAGAAGCTTCACCAGCTGGTATGGGTACAGTGTGATGTAAAACCTGATGATCCCATCCAACTGTAGTGAGCAAGGCATCATCTGAAGGAGACCAGGACAATCCTTTTACAAAGTCTCGATGAGAACGGTTTCTGAACCTGGAAAACACCAACACTCCATTAGCCATCAAGCACTGACAGTATCTGGGCTTCTGCAATCCCTAACTGCTGGTGTGTTAGGATGATGCTCCTCTCCTTAGCAATATTTTCAACTCCAGGTTGCCCAGAGCAGCTGTGGCTGCCCCACCCTTGGAAGTGTCCAAGGCCAGGCTGGACAGGGCTTGGAGCAGCCTGGGACAGTGGAAGGTGTCCCTGCCCATGGCAGGGGGTGGGATGAATGATTTTTAAGGTCCCTTCCACCCCAAACCAGTCTGGGTTTCTATGTATTAGTAATTAACTCAAGAACATGAGAACACAACAGCAGTGAGTACATTCTGTCTGTACTTACACCTCTGAGAGGTCCGAGTCAAGAACAGCAACTGAACAGTCTTCACTGATTGAAGCCAGTAGGGGTGAACTAGAGAGAGATGAGAGCACAGTTAGAACAATCAAATACAAGAATTTTTAGGGATAAATTTGTGAAAAGCAGGAGTCTTAGTGACTTAGATCCAGGTACAGCAAATTAACTCACAGAAAATCTTACAAAAATGTTTTCATCAGCATTTGGCAGGGTGCAAGCGCACTGAGCGGGAATATTCTATTAAGAGTCTGAAAGCAAGTGATCCTTTTTTAATCAGAGGTGATTGTAATTAGAAAAATCCCCCCGGTGTGTGGGTCAGTAATTCTGGAACTGCAGAATTCTTGTCATGGACATTCATCCAGTCAGAAGTGAGACAACATTTGGTTTACTCTGTTCTTTGCTACAATCTCCTTGGTAAGATGACCAAAACTGGCACTCTCATAGGTTTTACTCAAGACTGACTAAGGCTGTTCAGGGGATGCAGTCCCACGTTCTGTGCCAGTATCACTCAGTACCTGTGTGCAGAGAAAGCAAAGCCCGTGATGCCTCGGGTGTGCACTGCAGCGCTGAGGGCAGAGTCAGGATTCTTTGTGTCCACCAGTGCAACTGTTCCACTTTCATCACCTGGGAGAGAGGGGGAATGAAGTTACCAGCAAAAACTGTCCTATGAAAATAATGACCTTGATTCACCTGGTGAGAGTCCAGATTCTTACCCAAGACAAAGATGTCACTTTTCTGTGGATGCCACATGACTGAGGTAGGGAGGTAATTACAGGCACTGCAAACTGCAAATGAAGAAACTGGGGTGAGCGAGGAAGGAGGCAGCACAAAGATACTCCTGCTCTCACTCATTTAGCACTGCTACTGCAGCACGACAAGTGTTTTCAGCTTATTGTCTGTGACAATGTTAGACCTCCTCAGGTTTTAACAGGCACATCACTGGATTTGGAGCTAAGACTTAGAAATCAAACATAAAATAATTTATTTCTTCCAACACAAACTCATGCAGAAGCAGTGACTGCACACAGAGACATACCAATTCGGGTAGCTGGTTTGGGGCATCTGGTGTCCCAGAGTAAAGTTCTGTTGTCCTATAAATCCAAAAGGAATGAGAAGAATGTTACAATTTCTTTGTGGCATAAATTCAGATTCACTGCTGACTCACAGGCAAAATGACCCTGCCTCTTCCTCTGGGTTAAAATGGTGCTGTCATTAAGTGCAGCCTTCAGACATCCCCAGGACAGAACTAGGAGCTCCCAAAATTTGATACAAACCTGTAGGAATCAGCTCGGTAAACTGATTATAAATTTATCAGACTGGAACACTGCAATAGCACAGGCAGGCAAGTTGCAACACGAGAGGTGGTTTCTAAGTGCATTAAACTGTAAATACCTAAAGTTAAATCTCATTTAAATGGGGTAGATTTAGACAATAGAGTGAGTTTACCTCAGCACAGGACAGGAACACAGTGTCCTTACCAGGACAGGAAGCCACACATGTCACTGCAGCGGAGTGAGCTACCAAAAGCACAAAAGGATAAAGAGCCTCAAAGATTGCATCCAACGTTCCCACATACTCCCAAGGACCTCCAGAGGCACAACACTTTAAACAAAGAATAGTTTATGCCCAGCCACAGGATAACTTCTGCTCAGCAGCCGCCAACTGCTTCCTACCAAAGTGAGGAGCTGCCCAATCCAACCATGGCCACAAGTCCTTGTGACAGCCCTGAGCTTGAGGGAGCCAGACAAGGGGTCAGGGGAAAGGACTGAAGTGGGATATAAAGGGGCCTATAAAAAGGAGGGAAAGGGGTGGGTTGGAGCTCACCTCTGTAGGAGTGCAGCACCGTTTGCTCCGGGATGTCCCAGACCTTCACGCTGTGGACAAGAGCGAGCAGTGAGCTCCCAGCACAGTCCGGGCCCGCGGCTGCCAGGCTGGGGACACTCACCAGAAATCCCTGCCCCCGCTGACAGCCTGGGTGCTGCCGGCCAGGACGGACACCGATGTCACGATGTCATCGTGCTCGTATTTACAGAACTTGTTCACGATGAGGCTCTCGTTCTCCTCCAGCTCCCACAGCTCCACAGCACCTGGGGGATGCAGGGGGACCCCCAGCTCAGTGAGAGGGACCCCCAGCTGAGTGAGAGGGACCCCCCATGGGATGGGGAGGGGGTCACACAGCTCCGGGGAGGGGAACGGGGGACACCCAGCTCAGCAGAGGGGATGCCACCGCCGCCCCCCTCGGCGGGACAGGGCACAGGCACACCCCGGCCACGGACGGGGGACATCCCCATTGCTCACCGGAGTCGGAGGCCACCAGGATGCCCCTGTCAGCCACCCAGCACAGGTCGGCGACCCCCGCCTCGGTCTGCACGCCGGCGGTGCAGAAGCCCTCGCTGGGGGCGCGCCGGGGCTCCGCGAACACCCACAGCGAGCCGGTCCAGCAGCGCCCGTTCAGCCCGGAGGCGCCCAGCAGCAGGGCCCCGTCTGCGGGAGAGACACGAGGGGAGGCGCGGGGAGCGGCGCGGGGAGCCCCGGGAGCGCCCGAGGGCCGCGGGCCCCGCGCCCCCCGCCCCGCTACCTGCGCGGTACTGCGCGCGCTCCAGGTGCCGCTCCATGCAGGCGGGCGCGCTGGGCGGGATGTTCCACTCGGGGCCGGCCTCGGCCGCGGGCTCCCCGTCTACCGCGGCGGCGGGAGCGGCGGTGCCGGGCGGGGCGGTGCCGGGCGGGGCGGGCGGCGGGGCCGCCTGGGGCAGCAGCGGCGGCGGCGGCGGCGGCGGCAGCGGCTCCTCCATGGCGGCAGCGGCGGGGCCGGCGGCGCCCCCACGTGTCTCCCGCCGCCGCCTCCTCTCGCGAGAGCGCCCGCCCCCCGCCCGCCTCCCCGCGCGCTCTCGCGAGAGCCGCGCCGCCATCTCAGCGCCCCGCGGCGGCGGTCACCGGGCCAGGGCCGCTCCTCAGGGCCGCTCCTCACGGCGCCTCCCCGGCCTGCCATGCTCTCCCGCCTCGTCCTGCGCGCCGGTGAGCCGCGGGGAGCGCCGCTCCTCCGGGGGGCAGCGGGGGTGGCGGGCGGGGGGTGTTGGCCGAGCTCTGCCCTGACGCGCTCTCTGCCCTCTTGTCCTCTCAGCCCCCGCCGCGCTGAGGGCGCTGCCGCCGCCCGTCGCCGTGGGGTGAGTACTGGGGGAACCCCTCGGAAACCGGCCGGGAGTCGTGCTTAAACAGCGGTATTCTAGGGTTTTGTCTCTTACTTTCCTCATTCAGGGTGTAGGAGATTGAAATAGGGACGGTGGGGAGGAACTTCTGGAGGTTATCTGGTCCCACCCACTTCCTGAGAGGAGGTGTGTCCAGTAATGCTACCTTCGAATCACGGCATGGTTCGGGTCGGAGGGACCTTAAAGCTCCTCCAGTGCCACAGCCTGCCGTGCCAGGGACACCTTCCCTTGGACACCCCCAGGATGGGGCAGCCACAGCTTCTCTGGGCACCTGTCACCTACTTATTTAATTGGAAATGCGCCTGAGCCTCATCTAAGGGTGGTTTTGGGAACGATTTCTGTTTATTTTTTAAATAAGATTAATAATTGAAGCATTCTCCGTGTTCACAGGGTGTTGCACACCACAAGACCGCTGCACACAACTCAGCAGAGTTTGGCTCCTGTGCCGCCTCTGCCTGAGAAGGGAGGAGAAGTTCGTCATGGTTTGATCCCTGAGGAGTTTTTCCAGTTTCTCTATCCTAAAACAGGAGTTACAGGTTAATAGAGACTTTTGCCATTTTTAGCTATGATTAGGTGGTTTTGTCCGCCAGTTCTAGCTGCTGAAAAGGTAAAATATTAGTGAAAATGAGCATTTTGAATGTGCAGGTTGTGAAGAACAAGCCAATCCAGGACTTCTGGCTCTAAAGTTAGACACTTAATGGTTGAAAGAATTCCATGAACTTGATTTCATAGAAAGATTTAGTTACCTCTTGGTCCTTAAAACATTTAAACATGGAATTCTGCATGTTTCTGAATGAGCAGAAGCAGCAAGTCCCATGTCAGGTGCAAGGTGCTGCCATTTCTGGTGAGATTCCTTGTGGCACCTTTCCCAGGCAGAGTTGTGACTCTGCTTTTTGTCCTGGTGAAACAGAACACTTCTTCCTGATTTTGTGAGCCTTTAAACCAGCTCCTTCTTAGGCATTTGAGTTTATTGAGTCTCTTTATGCTTTATACAAATAATGCTGCTTTACTCTTTCTGTAGGGCCCTACATGCTGGGCACTGGCCTCCTGCTTTACCTTCTTTCCAAGGAGATCTACGTCGTTAACCACGAGACAGCAGCAGCTGCCTGCATATTGACTGTCATCGTTTATGGCATCAAGAAGTTTGGGGCTGATGTCGCTGCTTTTGCTGACAAACTTAACGAGGTAACGAAGAAACTGTAATTTGACTTCGCAGTTGTTAGTAAGGAATGGTTTTGTTAAGGTACAAATGGCTTCAAAGTGGCAGAGAGCAGGGTTGGATGGGATGTTGGGAAGGAATTGTTCCCTGTGAGGCTGGGCAGGCCCTGGCACAGGGTGCCCAGAGCAGCTGTGGCTGCCCCTGGATCCCTGGCAGTGCCCAAGGCCAGGCTGGACATTGGGGCTTGGAGCAGCCTGGGACAGTGGGAGGTGTCCCTGGGGCGGCACTGGATGGGCTTTAAGGTCCCTTCCAACCCAAACCAGTCTGGGATTCCATGATTGATTGTGAACCCTCATTCTGCTCTCTTGCCACAGCTTAACCTCAGCCCTGGCACAGGGCAGTTCACTGACATTTCTCACAGCTTAATGCAACATTTCAGGATTAGTTGTGGATCGCTTGCTTTCCTTGCAGCTGGCTGTGATTCTGAAGTGTGGAGTTGTTTCCTTCTTTCAGGAGAAAGTGGCCACAGCCTTGGCCATGAAGAACGAGGCCATCCAGATGCTGCAGACGGCCATCGAGGAGGAGAAGAAGGAGCAGTGGAGGGTCGAAGGGCGCAGTTACCTCTTTGATGCCAAGCGGGTGAGCGGGGCAGCGCTGCTGCTCAGCCCTGGGGCAGCCTGCCCTGCTGGGGCCTGGCACTCCTCACGTGTTGTGCTGCTGCTCACTGTTCCTGCCAGACATGAAGCTCTTGTTCCCTGCTCTGTGTGCAGAACAACATTGCAATGCTGCTGGAAGCCAACTACCGGGAGCGGTTGCTGATGGTGTACAACGAGGTGAAGAAGAGGCTGGACTACCAGGTGGCCATGCAGACCCTGAAGCGGCAGAAGGAGCAGGACCACATGATCCAGTGGGTGGAGAAGAACGTTGTTCAGAGCATCACCCCTCAGCAGGTACTTGCTGGGTTTTACCTGCTTTACATTTTAGCCTGCACAAAGATTTGCTGTTTGGGGCTCCTGGCTCAGGAGGTGATGGGTAACCTGGGGTAGCAGGAGGTGTCCCTGCCCATGCCTGGGGGTGGGATTGGATGAGCTTTGAGGTCCCTTCCAACCAAGATTCCATGGATCTGTGCTTTACTGGATGTGAATCTTTGACTTCATGAGCCATAATTGCATCCCTCTATACAGTAACTTACAGGTTAGAAAGGTTTATCCCAAATGCACTTAAGTGTCTATTTTGCTTGTTGAAATGTGCTCTGAAGGCTGTTTCCTGTCTCTTGCAGCAGAAGGAGAGCATTGCCAAGTGCATCCTGGACCTGAAGGCGCTGTCCAAGAGCGCCCACGCAGCCGTGTGAGCAGTCTGAGCCCACTGACATGTCCAATACCTACTGTTGGAAACTGTATGACTCTAAATATCATTAAACAGACAAAAACACTCCTCTGCTGTCTTTCACTAGCAACAGTCCCTGCCTGTTTGTGTTTGAAGTCACTGGATGGTCACACCAACACCTACAGCTGGTTTGTGGTGGGGGATGAGTTGAAACCACAGTGTGTGAGATCCTGTTGGATTCCTTGTTGGGTCATGAACACTTCCAGAGATACAGAACTTCACAGGGAAAAATTCTAGTGCTAAAACTGATCCGTGTGTTAGAATTCTGTGTGGTAACAACCCCAGATGCCTGCTGTCCTTGTACACGTGTTCTGAAGTCAGGATGATTTGTGCTCCCATTCACCTGGCCCCGTGCTTGGAGGGGCTCTGAGTGAATGTCCTTGATTTCTAGAGGAGCTGGAAACCCCCTTTCACCATAAAGCCTTGTCTAGTGTTGAGAGTGTTTGGGTTCTGGGAAAAGAGATCGGGCAGGAAATGTGTCAAAATTCCTGAAAAACTTGGCCTCAGCTGACCTTGTCAGTACTCAGTTTAAAACAGGGAAATAAATGGATACATTTACTGAGGGGTTTTTCATCTCTTCATTTTTATAGGGAGCTTTTCCCTGAAGGAGATTTGTTTAGACTCAAAAACCCCAGCAAAGCACACACACGAATAAACTCCTGTGTGTGCTGGGATGTGATTTATATAGTCCATAAACCCAAATGGGCAGACTGGGGGGTGCCTGCAATCCCATTTCTCAGTGGGGTTATAAGAAGCACAGTTTTCTACACTTTTCAGTACTCCACCAAAATGGTGTTCTTTAGAGGCAAGAACCTGACTTCGAGCCAACCTAAGCCGAAGCTGCCTTATTTTTTTTAGATTAACAGTTCAGAAAATGCAGGTGTCTTTCATGGTTTCCTGTTTTTTGTCAATTTAAATAAAAAAGTGAAGTTGCTCAACTTCCACAATTGTGTAAGCTCACATCTGATTGACATTTGGGCTTTTAACTGGTGTGACAGATTCTTCTCACAAAGCAAGTGGTTGAGCTGGTGTGCTGACGCTTGGGGAGTTTTTCAGCAGCACTTCCATGGTGGGGGAGGTAAGATGGAGCCTTTTAATTTCTTGTTTCTTTTATTATTGCAAGCACAGCACCCCGTGAGGTTTGGTGTGGGAAACTGGGAGGTTTCATGGTTTGACTCCTCTGGAATGTGGGCAGCAATGGGATAGAGTGGGAAAAGTGGTAGCAGCAGAGAACAGAGTGTTTATTTTCATGTTGTTGTAATATTTTCACATTATTCACAACATGAAGTTTGCAGAGCATGTGGTGAGAAATGCCTGTGTAGGGATTTTGTAGTACAATATCTTGAAGAATCCCTATCTTTAAGGTTCCACCCCCAGTTTGAGAAGGAATTTACTGTTCCTGCTTTGGTGGGAAAAGTCAATTTAACTTAAACAGATACATCAAGGGAGGAACTTTTCAAAGCTGCTGCTGATTATGAAAATGTTCATATGGTTTTAGCTGCTGCAAAAATAATCCTGTAGGTGTTTTTTAGTTATTAAATATCCTCCATTCTTTGGGTGGAGAAGGCGCTGTGCCCACCAAGGAGCAGTGAACTCGTGTGTGCAGGAACGACACTGGGTTGATGCTGAGGAACTGCCAGGTTTGAGTGGCTTTGTGCCACTTTCATAAAATTTCCAGGAAATGGATAAAAACTAAATCAGGTCTCTTGAGTTCGAAGAGGGTGACAGGTTTGCTTTGTTCATGTGCATTTATCTATAAATGTAACTCTTCTCCCTTTCTTTCAGCTTTCTCTTCCTGCCAGTTAATGCTCTGAGAGAATGGGATTCTCTTACTCCAAACCAGCTCCAGGTATTTTATTTTGTAAGGAATTTCCTTAGGTGCGACGTTCCTGACTGAGGGGATGTCCTGAGCCAGGGGCTGCTGTGGAGGAGGCTCAGCAGTGGGGGTGTTTGGGGAAGAACTGCATGGCTGCCAGAGGCTGCCCAGCACAGCCACCGTCTGAACAGCTCAGTTTTCCTGTCTGGTGATTCTGCTTTCAGACAGACCTGTGCAGACTCAGGCCTCCACGTGGTTCTAGTTGCTTGCACTACTACTGGGGAAAGTTGCACATTTTAAAACTAGATTGTGATCATTTTTTTTCTATTGCAGTTGCACCAGAACCTATTTCCACTACTACTACTGTCCCTACCACTGTCCACACCACTGCTCACACCTCTGCAGATGATCTCAGAGCTGCAGAAGTCAGATGCTGGATTAATGAGTAAATGTTGCACCTTTATTTCCTGACTTCAAGCCCAGAGCTTCCTGAGGCTGCAGCCTCTTTCTGCAAGGGAAGGGTTATATATCACATATTTAACATCTTGGGGGTTTAAAATCTGGTTAGATTTTCCTAGTCTGTGCACTGGATGGGTGATTCCTAGAGATGCTCAATGCAGATACACACCTGTTGATCTCATGGGGCTTGGGATAAACATGTTACACTCCATAAAGTTTGGTGAATTTGAGCACTGCTGATGCTTTAACCCCTCTGTCATAACTTGGAATTCTGACAGGATTTTCTGTGTATTAACAGCAATGAAATACTGTTCATGTCACTGGCCTTCATCTCTGGCATCCTCCTGACTGTCCTGGTTTTTGCAATCGTCTCCCTCTTCAGGAAAGGTAAGTGGCACAGCTGAGGGCACGACAGCAGAGTGATGGTGACTGCAGAAGGTACTTAGGAACTGGCACAAATAATGTCTGCCTTGAACAACTCTGTATTGATGAACAGCTCGTCCCTGGCAGTAACTCCTCGTGAATCATCCCAGGGGTTGTTTTCAGGAATTAACTTTGCCACTCATGAGCTGTGGAGGTTTTTGTTGGTTTGGGCTTTTCTCGTTGGTTTGGGCTTTTCTCATCCTAATCCTGGCCGCACCAAATTCATCAGTCCCTTTCACCCTGGCCGCTTCCAGCAGGTGTGCAGGGACTGGGCAGCCCAAACTGCTACTCTGCTGTGCTGGTCTGTGACAGAGTTTGCACATCACCTGTCACCCCCTCTCCAGCCTCCCTTGCATTGCTGTCTCCAAACACTGCAAACAGCTGAGACTGGGATCCCTTTCCTTCCTAGTTTGTAAGAGATCCCACCAAAATTTACAAGAGGAAGTTTTCTCCCCGATGGCAGCCCAGGACTGTGCTAGGAGCACCCAGGTAAATGTCACAACTGGTATTTCTAGCACTTTATGCAGATATTTCACATTATGGACAGCAGGGTAAATACTCATTTGGGGTGAGAGGGAGAAAAGTCCCCTTTGAGACTCAACTGTTGCTCAGCAGTTCTTTTTACAAGGAACTTCAGGGGTTCTGAGGTTTAACTAAACCACAGACTAGGTGGGGTAGGAGAAATCTTTTTAAAGAGGAAGCATTTCTGCACTTTCCCTCTGTGATATGAATTCTTTGGAAGCTCCTAAAAGAGACTTGATCCCAGTGGGATGAACCAATTTCCCCCATGCAGGGACAGGCTGTTTATGGTGTGTGGTGTTGAGGAGAGGTTAAAAGTGGGGAATTCCTGCTGACCTGCAGCACTTGTGCACTGTAATGTCTGTGGGTTCTCTCACATCCCCAGAATGAGGTGACCTACAGCACTCTGGTCTTCCAGCGGGGCCGGACAGCGCTGGCTGTGTGATGAGGAAGCTCTGAGTGAAATAAAAATGCTCCCACTTTCTGGACATCAAAAGCCACCAGGATGTTACACCAAGGCCTGCTCTGGGAATGCCCCCATGCCCTCTGTAACACAGCTCTTTTTGTAGCTATGACGGGAAATTGTCTCCTGTTCCAAACTGGCTGCCAATAGCTGTGGCAATTTGGAGTTTTCTGTACAGGATTTCCTCATCTGTAGAAATCTCCCTGCCCTTGTAAAGTTTCCGTTTGCGAGAACTACCAGAGAGAATTGAGAAATGAAAATGTTTCTCTGCATCTATCCACGTCTGCGCCCTTGTGTTTCCCTTTTCTGTCACCATCTCTAGCATTTTCCATATTTTTTTTGATTGCCAAATGCTCTGCTTAGTTATTTTCTGTTATTGACATGATGATAATGAAATATTTGTATGCGAGTCTCTGCTTTCTGGTTGGGTCTCATAAAAGAAATGCACAATCACAGTGTGGCAGCCAAAACCTCTGGAAATGTTCATTCCCGTGTTGTTACCCAGAGTGCTCTAAGTACAGTGTAAAAAAGTTAAAAACGGTTCCCTTTTCCTGAACCGGGGCTGAGTTAGCACGGGCGGCTCTGTCAGAGCAGCCCCGGAGGAGCGGGGCCGGAGGAGCCGCCTGATGGCAGCACCAAGCCGGGGATGGGGCTGGCTGCAATTCCCTTGTGCCAGAGCAGGGGCTGCAGCTCCGCCGGGCTGTCCTGCCTCCTCCTCGCAGCAGCTGCTGGAACCTCGGGCGGCCACCGAAAAGTGTGGCCAGACGCTCTGATGCTCTGAAATGTGGGACGTGGTGCTGTGGGTTTGGCCACGGACTGCTGCGGGTGCCACAGGCTTTCACAGGGTCAGCAGAACAGCTCGTGGTCTTTGTTTTGCTGTTATCTGCTCTCGCCTCAGTCATGGCAGTTTCTTCAAGCTCTATTTAATAAAGAAAACGGGGGCAGCGTCTCCCTCCCGCACTAGAAGGTGAGCTGTGGGCCGGGGTCCCTCGGCTGAGCAGGGTCAGCTGGCTGCGACTGCCCGGCTTTGCAGCTTGCCCTCGGTCCTCTCTGTTCTTCCTCCACGTCCTTGTGCCTCATTTCCTTGGAGTTTGCCAGGCAGCCCGCCAGGAATTCGGTGCAGTGTCGCTCCCTCTTCCCTCAATTTGTCCAAAACACATCAGCAAAGGTCCCCGTGCATCATTCTAACAAGTAACTTTCTGCTCTTTAGGTGGGACCTGTTTTTCTGCTGAAAGCAATCAGGTCCATCAGTGATAATAAGAGATCCTGCAGTAAGTTCCGATGTTCTTGTGCAGTGGCTTCCTTTGCCTTGTTTATTTATAGAGCTGGGCTGTGTAACTGGGCAGGGCTTTGGCCTGTGACGAGGGTTACATCAGATAAGAGATGAGATGCCTGATCTCAGCTAGAGGAGCAGATGCCAACACTCTCTGTGATAAGAAACAGAACGATGCACCCCCTTTTCTGCTTTTTCTAGACCGATTTTATTATTCAAAGATGGAGAAAAAAGAGCCTGGCCTTTAACAACCTCTTTTCAGTTTGACCCGTGTTCCCTAAAAATGGGCTGTGTCAGCTGTGGTGTAACAATTACTGCAGCTTCTGTGCCATCCCAGGCAGGACATTGACTGAAACTGGGCAGGGGTTTTTTGATTGTCATGGGAAGACTCAGCAGGCTGAATTAATGTAAAATCCAGCTAATATTTATTATTACTCAAGAAAATGTGACGACACTGGCTGAAGCACAAGCTGACCAGACTTAAGTTTAGTCTAAATGGACAGACAAGACAAATGGTGTGAGAACAGTCAGTGAGCTTGTGAGCTGCTGGATTATGAACAGCAACGAACACATCCTATTTTTCAATCAACTCAACCAATCCTCATGTTAAAAAACCCCAAAACCTTCAACACGAGACAAAATTTCCATTTTCTGTGTTTAGAAATTATATTACATAAAGACAAATACTCACATACAGCTTTAGAGCAGCTTCAGAGCTACAGGTTGCTGCAGTTTCCCGAGAGTTCCTTAGCAAAGCCAGGTGGTTTATCAATGGTCTGGTGCCTACTGACAGGTTCTACCTTTATTTATGACTGTGGGTCTGTTGTTTGCTCTGAAAGAGCTGGGTCTGGCTTTTTGCACAGTATATAGGTCCTTAAAATTAATAGGTACGTGGTTTTGAACTTCTTTATCTTGTAGGCATAGACAATGGGGTTCATGACAGAATTGGCATGGGATAAGATGATTACCAAGTATATCAAACACTGGGGGACCTGAGACTCGGGGTAGAAATAGAAAACGCAGTTTATAATGCACAGAGGCAACCAGGATATTGCAAACAGGAGAAGAACAAGTGCAAGAGACTTGGCTGCCTTGAACTCCTGGCCATAGAAAGCCCCAGCCCCTCTCACTCCGGTGCCTTGGCTGAGCTTTGTGCGGATGATGTGGAAGATCTCAGCATACAGAGCACACATGATGAGCAGGGGCACGAGGGTCCATGCAAAGAAGCAGAAATACACCATGTAATCCATCCTCATCACGGCGATGAACTGGCACCTGAGGAAGCTGGAGCTCCTTGGGTCTGCCCTGTTCCAGCCAAACATGGGGATGAGCCCTCCCAGCAGGGACAGAGACCAGCACAGCCCCAGGGCCCACCAAACTCTCCTCTCTCTAGTGATTATTTTATACCTGTAGGGGAAGAAATCCCAGGTCATGTTAAAGAGAAATGTTTTAAAGTAGTTAAGGGTGAACTCGCCTGTTCAGGTACTGCAGGATCATTGCTAGAAAATGAAGCATTACCTTTTTTTTGTGGGGAAACCAAATTTTATCTTGAGACAAGCCCCAACTGTTCATTTTAACAGTTACTTTGCAGCATCAGTAAGAACTGTGCTGAAGTTCCCTTGTTTAAAATTGGATGTTTTCATCTATTTTATTTCTTCTTTCATTATGATCTTAGTTCTCCTCTTGCCAGGATATTGCTTTGCTGCAGTCCTATCTTATTTCTTGACTTCCTTGGGTGTACCTTCCTCTTTATATTTGGTTTATGCCACTTGTCGGACTAAAATTGATTCTTCAGCTTCACAGGTCCTTTCCCATTATAAAATATGACTTCTTGGATGCTTGAGGTTTTGCTTTGCTTTTCTAGCTTGTGTACTTTTCATTTAAGCATAAACTTCAGTTAACTGTTAATGTTTGTTACTACTTTTGTATTTTCAGCAAATACTAAAAGGAACTTTATTTAAAAGACAAGCCTCAGAAACCCAAAGAAACCTGTAATACACTCAGCATCCTGTGCAATTAACCAAAGTGCTGAAAATTCACGTCTGCCCACAGACGCATCCTGTGACCAAATTCTGATTGGTGGAAACACCCCCAGCTCTCCGGAAAGCTCATCTCAGGTGGGCTTTGAGGCACAAGCATCCGCTCCAAGTAATTATTTGTTAGAAAGGGGCCAGGGTAAGGAGGACAGAGGAGGTGGGGCAGAAGCTGGGCAGAGGAGCCCGAGGTGGGGCAGCCTCACCTGGTGGGCAGCTTCACTCGCAGGTACCTGTCGATGGCGATGGCCAGCAGGGACAGGATGGAGGCGTTGGTGAACACCACTATGAGGCAGCACAGGAAGAGGCAGCCGTAGGAGGGCATGGCAATGCCCAGGCTCACCACGATGGCCAGGGGTATGACCAGGAGCCCCACGGCGATGTCAGCCAGCGCCAGGGACGCGATGAAATAGAACGTCGTGTTCCGGAACGCCGCGTTCAGCCTCACCACCCAGATCACCAGGATGTTGCCCAGAGTGGCAAACAAAGCCACCAGGCACTCGGTGCCGATGTAAATCCCATGCAGGCTACTCAGGGCCAGGCTGTTGTTTGGCATCGTGAGCTGCTGCAGCTGCTCCCACGCCGGCTGCAGCTGCGGAAGGAAATGTGGGCATCGATGGCCGCGTGTGGGATCTTCAGTGTCTGCTGCTCGCCTGTTCTAGAGACACTTCAACATCCAAACCTCTGCGCTATTTCACGTCCTCAGCACCCAGGCAGCAAATCAGCTGTTGCCTCCCCCAGCTGCAGTTATCTCAGCATCCAGGAACTGTTCCCCTCTCTGGAGACCCCTCCTGAAGCTCACTGCATCCCTTCAGCAGCCTCGAGTCAGGAAAGCGCCTTGGGAAGGAAGCTATCTTCAAGGGAAAGAAGGAAAAGATTCCACTGTCCTTCTTACCAGCAACTTACAAAGAAATAGTTTTACAGGTTCCTCTTTCAAGCGGTTTTGGAAGTGTAAAAATGTCAACAGCAGTTGGCTGTAAAGCTGCCACTTATCATTCTAGTTAATCTGTTCACAGTCACTATCGCAACTGAGGCAGCTCAGGGGAGTCAAAGAGAGCTGCATTAAAAAACGAAAGGCTCATGGGTGAAAGTAAAGACAGGGAGAGGTCACTCTGGCGTTACCAACGTGGCAAAGCAGACTTGAGTTGGGGAAAAATTAATTCCCAATCAAATCAGAGTAGGATAACGAGAAAGCAAACCAAGTTGTAAAGGCAGAGGGGGAGCGCTGGAGCAGAGGCTCCGCCCTGTGAGAACGCCCTGACCCGGCTGGACGGGGCCGCTGGAGCCGGAGGATGGAGCAGCCCCTGTGCCAGGGGGGTTTGCAGCCGCGCTCGGATTTAGCAGCTCTGGCTCTGCCCATCCCTTTTCCTCCGAAGGCAGGTGCTTTCCCGTGGGGACGCTGTGTCCGAGGCGATGCCACCGAGCCCAGCTGGGGCCAGAGCGGGGGGGTTCCACCCAGTACCCCCTGTTCCCCCCAGGTTCCTGCCGGGGCAGGCACAAGGTGCTCTGATACTCCTCAGGTGCTTCCTCACCAGGCAGCATCTGTTTCCTGTCCTAAATATGACAGAGCCAGGGTGCTGGGCTGCTGTGACTCCTCTGTCACCAAAGGAGGATGAGCCTGAGCCCTTCTACTGTTCCTGCCCCGCATGAGCACGGCTTTCCCTCAGCCCTGGGGTGCTGCATCCCTTCCTCGGGCCCTGCATCCTCCTTCCGGGGGCACCCGGCCCTTCTCCCGCTGCTCTCCTCCAGCCCCAGGCTCAGGAAACACAGGGCTGGAGGTTTTTACAGCTTGCAAAGTGATTAAAGACTCCACGCACCGAGGAGCCAAGTGGGGCCGAGTGTGGGCTCAGGTTTGGTGAGACCCAGCCCGAGGCGCAGCTCGGGAGAAGCCCAGCCCCGGCTCTGCTGCCAGCCAGACCTGGGAGCGAGGGCTGCGAGGCAGCACCTGAAGGCTTTGGTGCAGATCAGGATTCCAAGGCGTATTTTTAGACGCCGCTATTGAGCTGAGGCGGCGGAGCCTGAGGAGAGGCGGCTGCAGGAGCAGCCCGGGCCCGGCAGGTCGGGGTCGGAGCTGGGTCCCGTGCGGCAGAACCCGGGGATGCCACAGTGAGATGGGCTCAAAGGGCTTTGGATCCCGCTCCCCGAGCGCTTGATGGTTTTGCCATTTAAAGGCTGTACTCGGCTTGCTCGTTTCTTGGATGGCTCCAGCGAAAGGCTTCCAGCTATTCCCCAAGGATCCTCCTACATCCTGGTGAGATAAGGATCAGGAAGGGAAGGTCTCTGCAATCTCAGCTGCGGCTTTGAGCACAGATTCCCTTTTCACTTTGGGGGTGGAGGGGAGGAGAACAAATTTGCTATAAGAAAATTATTTCTAAGTGACACACAGAAGAAAGAAATATCCTACAACGATGATCTTATCGTGTGCGTCAACAGCAGCCACGGCCGCCTTTGTCCCGGTGGGGCTGCAGAGCACTTGCAGGGAGGACAGAGCAGCCTCCTCGAAGGCAAACTCCCCGTAATGCCCTGCCTGGTGCCCAAGGGGGGCTCGGGGTCCGGCTGTCCCAGGGTGTCCCAGCCACAGCCACCCTCTTTTCTTTGGAACATCAGTGTCCCCCCTTTCCTTGCATCCCAGCAGCTTCTGCTCCTGTGCCAGGAGGTGTGGAGGAGTCTTTTTCTGGATTTCAAAATTTAATGTTTATAGGAAAAAACCCCAAGTCACTGATAAACCAAGAGGTGGTGAGTGGCGAGTTCTGTCCTGGCTCTTTCCTGCCTGGGAAGGAAGTGAAAGCAAGGCAGAGAGAGGATGTGAATGTGGAGCAGAATCACATCTGGTATGACAGTGATTGTGGGCTGGTGAATAACGAGCCAGAATCAGAGGCTGGAGCCTGGCGTGGGGCACAATGTCCTGTCACTGTGCCTCAGTTTCCCCATCCATGGTGAAAGGAGGGTTAATCTGGTCTACACAGAGCTGGGAAGGGCTGGACAGGAGCAGGACCCTTTTGGTTTCCCTCTGAAACTCACAATTCGGGATTTTTTCACCCACCCCTCCATATAGGGGCACAGTGCTGTTGGAAAACCATTGCTGGGATTTCTCACAGATGCAAAAACCTGAAGAAACCCCTGGCACACACAGAGCTGTGCTGAAAGGCAAAGTTCACTGTCCTTAGAATGCAGGGTTGGTTCCAAAGATGATTTCAACTGCTGTCAAGAGCAAATTGTCAGAGGAGAATCAGATCTGGAAAGCTGCACTTCCCTTCCACATCCCGTTCCCTGGGCTTGAACTGTACTGGGGCTCGGGTTCTCCTGGTGACTCACCAGAGTGTTTGGAACAGCCAGGAAATGTGCCAGGGCCTCTTGGCTGCTGTCTGCCCTCCAGGGCAACACCGGGCAGAGCCTCAGCCTTGGCTGGCCCTGGATGTCACTGAAAGCAGGGCAGGAAAGCAGGGAGAGTGTGGAACACCAGGCTGGGTCACCCTGGGGGCCGGAGCTGCAGATGGAGCTGGGACATGTGCTGGTGTCCAGCCGTGGACGGAGCCCTGCGACCCCTGACCCTCAGCACCTCTGCTCCCAGCCTGCAGCACCAGCACGTGCAGCCCATGGCACTGGGACCCCATGGCACTGGGACCCATGGAATGTGTGACCCATGGCACTGGGACCCATGGAATGTGTGACCCATGGAATGTGTGACCCATGGCACTGGGGCCGTAGCCCTCCAGGACAGCCCCAGCCACGGTCTCACCCGGGAGAGCTCAGGGTGGCAATAAACGCTGTTAACGTGTTAACCACGGCTGGCATTCCCTCGGTGCCATCCCTGCGGGCACATTCCCGCTGCCCGAGATGCTGCTTCAGGACTGGCCCCTCACTCAGGACGCAGCCCGCGCACTCCTCACGCTCCCGGTGCGGTTCTGCCCCGCTGGATTCCGCGGCTTTGGATTTCCAGCCTGCCGAAAGCCGGGAATGAGCTGCGTGCCCGCAGTTCCTGCTGGGCTCCTCGGGGAGCGCAGGGCCCCGGGAGGAGCTGGGGCTGCCGAACCCGCGGGGCCCGGTGCCTCTGCCGGGCACACGGGGGGATGCTGCAGCCGGAGCTGCGGAACTGCTCCCGCTCGCCATTCCTGGAATTCCAGGTACAAACAGGGCAGGACCGCAGGGACAGGGGCTTGGACAAATTATATTTTTGTGTGTTTTTAAAATTAATTGCATGATAACTGGAGTTTTTTAGAGTTTTCTTTGGCTGTGGGTGTGGCTGTGGAATGGGTGCAGCTGCAGCCCGGGCAGAGCGGTGCCAGCTCCACTCCCGCACACGGGAATGATCGCTGCCAGCCCGTGGGAGCAGCCATTCCCTGGTTATCCAGTTCTTCCTGCCCCAGACTGTTCCTGTCTCACAGCACCCGCGGCTGGGAATGAACGGGGCCGCACCGGGTGCTCTCCGCTGGCTTTGGAAACGCAGCTTCTTGGAATATTTTATTCCCAGAGCTGCTTTCCCAGCTTGTTGCAGAGCGATGCAGAGACGTCACCCAGCAGCCTGGAGAGCCACCTCCTGCGTGTGAGGAGAGGAAATCACCTCAGTTTGTTTCACAGCCTCTCTGCCCGGCCCTGGAAGGTGACAGCAGATCCGGGATCCCACTGGAGACAGCACAGAACTTTCCATCCTCGCTCTTCATTATAGACTGTTTTAAAATTCCATGAAAATGGCATACAATAAATCCTGGGGAGATGAAAGGGAGGTTTGAGTTGGCAGGAGGTTCTTTAGAGAGGCTCTATTTACACAAATTGTCTGGCTGACAGGAGAGAAACTGTTTTGACATTTTATAAACTCTTCCACTGATAATTTTGCATCTCAGTACAGCAAGGCTGGGGGAGGCAGGACGGGGTGAAACAACGAAGCCAAGGCCCTGAGCTCCCTTCCCAGCTCTTATTTTTGAACACTAGCAAATTATTTAACTGCAAAGCACTGCACAAGTAGCCTTTCTCTGAAAAGAAAGGGAGGAAGGTGTCATTGTCTCACAGATGAGCACCCACAGGAGGGGACAAGGCACCTGGCACAAGCAGCACCCACTGCCACTGCCCTGCCCCTCCCCGGAGGTTGAGGACACGGCGTGTAAAACCCATTTAGCAGCTTCTCCAAATCAGTTTGTCTCCAACAAGGGTTGAGTGGACACTGCCAGAAATGTGTGGCTCTATCAACTGCAATAAATGTATGTGCTTGATACAGGGTCACTGAACTACTCTGAATTTTGAATGTTCAGTGGCATCTCAGGCTACAAATGTCCCAGATTAAATGAATATTACCAAGGTATTTCCTAAGATTCCTAAGAACATTTCCTAAGATTTTGGGTTATCCTGTGCAGGGCCAGGAGTTGGATTGATGATCCTTGTGGGTCCCTCCTAGCTCAGGATATTCTATGATTCTATTAATATCTTGCTGTAATTTATTTATGAAACATGACTCACTCCCTGACTGGCATTCGTGGACTAATTCATCATTGTCAGCATGACTTGGGGGGATCTTATATTTCCTCTGGATATCTTTTAAGTGCTTTTTTTCTGCCTTTATTTCCCTAATCAAACCAAGATCTTATTTATAGTAGCACCATTTCTGTCTGGGTAAGCCCAGAGTGGCCCCAATGGCTTAACAGGATTTATTTACTCCAGCTTTACACGGGTGTAATGAACAGAGGGATTTGGTCCTGTGGCTGCACTAATCCTCTCGGAGGTGGAAGCAGAGGCTTTCCCCTGAGGAACAGTAATTCCAAATGAACAAATGAAACCCCACAGGCCCTTTTGGAGGGAGAAGCAGCTGATGGCTCCAAACCAGAGAGGTGAGAGGTCCCAATCCCCATGCTGATCCCACACAGGCTTCCACAGCTGGTTGCTCCCTCTGGCTCGGGCTCTGCAGGGAAGTTCAGTGGTCCCAGATGTTGATGGGCCTTGGAGCAGAGCAGGAAGGAGGAGGCTCTGTTCCCACCTCACACCGGGACCCAGAACCAAGGGCAGTCCCACACAAAGGTGCCAGCGAGGAAGGAAAGCCTTTGGGGCTTTCTTTGATCAAAGATGGACTGAAAACAAACCATTTTCCAGGGAAGTGGTCCTGAGAGGTGCCTGGAGTGTCCCCAGGAGCTTGGCTCCACCAACAGGAAGATGAGCTGGAGGCAGCCAGGCTCTGGGGGCCAGCACAGCCCAGGTTTGCCAGGGAAGCTCTTTAGGAAGGAAGCATTGTTTATACCTTTTTATTTTTAATGTATGTATATTTGGATCCAACCTTTCCCATGATGGATGGCAGAAATCAAGGCCTCTTTTGTTCTACAATTAACTCAGAGATGTTTTCTGGTTCCTTAGCAAAAAGAGGAGTTTATTTTTACTTACAACAAAACACACACAGAGTTCTCATTGCTGTAGAAAACTGTTTTGTTAATGACACTTATTGCCAGGATTGCTGCCCTTATCTGGGGGGAAATAAAGTGTTCTTAAATACTTGCTCTAAGTTTTGGAGCCTCACAATGATGTATCTGGAGCTTGCCTCTAAGACTTGTCTGGAGGAATCACAACACACTCTGCAGTGGAAGGGAAATTAAACAGAGCGCGTTCCCAGGTAAATAATAACACCACGACCTGTTCCTGGCGTGAGGGGGAGATTCAGCACCTCCCTTGTGCAGCCCCTCTGGTGCAGAGGGACGCTGCTCCGGGCTGGCTGAAGAAGCAGCTTGGGAAACGCAGGTCTGGAAGGACGGGGAGATAAGTGGTGTTGTTTCCATCTCCTCAGCTCCTCGCCACTTCCACTCCCGTCCAAACACGTGGGGGATGAAACTGCTGAGTTGGGCTTCACTCATTTGGCAGATGGGAAATGAAAACTGTGCTCGCTCAAGGTTTCCATGAGGGGCTGGAGCAGGGAGAGCCCGGCAGCAGGAGTGGGATCTGTGTGGGCAGGGCATGGGAAGGGCAGGGAAGGGAAGGCTCCTGGTGAAGGAGTGACCAGCCCCCGGGAGACCCAGCGCCCAAGAGCCCCTCTGGTGTCAGCAGGGGCTGGAAGGTCCCGGTGGGAGCCACAGGAGAAGGGCACAGGGTCAGTGTGGAGGGGCTGCAGCCCGAGCTGAGCTGCCCCTCAGCCCCTGCCCAGGGCACGGAGCAGAGTGAGAGCACAGGGCTGGGGACATGCCCCAGCAGCAGCACACGGCGGTGGCAGGAGCCATCAGGGAGAACCCGTCAGTCTGGAATGCAGCTCCTCACCACAACACACAGCCCAGGCAGCGAAACAAGCGATTAAATGCTCTGATACCTCTGCGGTTTCTGTAACTCTGGAAAGACAAGTGGAGATTTCTGTCATTAAGGTAACCTTAAGAACCGGCCCCCATCACCCCAGGAGCTCAGCTCCCATCCTGGTTTATCAAATGGGACAGCAGATCCTGGGACACTTTTTGTCTGTTTAGAGTAAAAGTGAGATCTGGCAGATAAATACCCTCATCCCTGGCATGTTTGTTCCTTGGGAAAACAGCCCTGGGCGCTTCATCCCAGACCTCCCTCCAAGCAGGTGCAACGCTGGGGACTCGCTCCTCGTGGGCTCTGCCCGATGGAGCAGGGCTCAGCTCGACATCCACCCAAGTTTTAGTGGGAAGCCACGGCT
Organism: Monarcha castaneiventris obscurior; assembly: GCA_026261815.1. Taxonomy (NCBI): domain Eukaryota; kingdom Metazoa; phylum Chordata; class Aves; order Passeriformes; family Monarchidae; genus Monarcha; species Monarcha castaneiventris. Next base: position 476,836 of record JAMPIT010000451.1, read on the forward strand.
GTAGGTGACTCCAAACCTGGCAGTTCGTCCCCACCCTGCTCGGGTCACTACTGGGCTGAGTGCTGTGGTGTCAGTGGTTCAGCTTTTTTCCCAATCCCTGGCATAAATGCTGAGACAACTTCAGTCCATGAGCTGTAATTTTCCCTGTCCGGGCCGGCTGCTCCCGGCAAACCCATCTGGTGGATTTCTCACACCAGATGCAACTGTTTTATCTTTGCTCCCTTCCACTGCTAAACACGGGCTCGGAGACGAGCTATTTTCAACTGCATCTGCTGTTATTTATGCAAACACTTTCTTTTCAAAGGGCAACAGAGGGAAGTGTTGGAAGCCAAAGCACACCCAAACGTTTCGAGGATGTCACTGGGATTTTCCTCTGGGCTGCAGCCGCTCACGCTGCTGGTGAGGCAAGGACAGCACAGCTCAGCTTGCGGGGGGCTTCCAGCTTCCACCATCTTCAGGCGCAGAAAGGAGATCCCTGTGTGATCCATGTGTGATCCGTGTGTGACCCCTGTGTGATCCCTGTGTGCTGCCCAGGGCTCCCAGGGTGACCTGCCCGCCCTGGCAAGGCAGCAGCACCACTGACCCCTGCCCGGGGGGAACCTCGGCAGGGTGGGACAGACCCAGGACATTCAGGCCTTTCTCAGGCAGTTTCCAGTCAAAGTTTCTGAGTCATAGCAGGAGTGGAAGTGACTCATGATCTGCTACGGAGGCAACAGCTGACTGCAGAGCTGGATTGGGGGTGGCTGGATGGTGGCTGTGACACTCAGCTGCTGCCCAAAAGGACCAGGGGTGACTGTGCTGGGAGGGGAAGCTCAGCCCCATCTGTGAGGAGATGCAGGTGCCTCATGCTCTCTCCTGTCCAGCATTTTCTTTACTGTTAACAGCTTCCCAAAGGAAAATACCTGCTCTTCCCGGGAAAGAGGCCCAAAGCCAGGATTATTCGCTTGTGTTCAGGAAGCAATCAGAACACAAAGAGTGCTGTCAAGAGTCTAAGTGTTACTGTAATCATAATTATAGTGCAGCAGCTATTAAAGGGAGCTGAGGAACAGCCTCTCCTGACATGGCTGGTTTAAGACAAGCTTCCGCTATCCCCTGAAAGCAGGAGGAATGAAGGTGCTGGAGGGTCTCCAAGGCTGTGGGATGATTAAGTCCACTTAGGACAGCAGAGCAGCACTAACTGGAAACACAGAGCTCTTCTGCAGGTACTGATGAGTTCACTATTTCCTCACCGATGTCTTTATAAACCCTGTCCTGCAGCCCTGTGCCTGGGTGTGCTGCTGGCCTGGGGCTGGGCTGAGGGCACGAGGAGTGTCTGATCCCTGGGTACCAGCACTGACCCTGAATGGAACCAGTTATCAACTGGGAGAGGGCAGGGACAGGTAATGAAGAAATTCCACGGATCTTACAGGGCTTCCAGAAGCTGACAGACAAATACCTGGATTGTTACTTTTACCTGCTAACCAAAAATTACCTCTTGGCTACAATGCAGTCATTGTGTGACTGTGTTTAAAGAAAACAAGTGTTTAAACCCCATGAAAGGAAACATGGGAGTGAGTACTTATTGAATCAGACATTCTCTCATTTCAATATATATGACATTTAATTTCAAGGCAATGTTTGTCTCATTGTGTGGCTACTGCCAAACCTCCACAGTCAAAGGATGTCTCTGACTTCCTCTGGTAGTTACTTTTATTTTATCTTTGTTTTTTTCTTTCCTTTCCCCCTACTTCCCCATACTGTGCTGCCTGGATTTTACAAAATAGGAGTAGGAAAATGGCAGCTGCGTGTGCCCTGGCAGTGGGTGAGAGCAGCAGGCAGTGGAGGATGAGGTTTGGTACCCAGAGACGCTCAGAAGCACCGCCCAGCTCGCCGGGCTCCACAGGGCTGCGCAGGAAGAAGTTGGGTAATAGCAGAAAATGTGTGCTTGCAGCTGCCTTTGAGCAGTTTGTCAGCTGAAAGGATAACGCTTGTTATTGCTCCTGTTGAGCTCTGCTGTCCCAGTTTTTCCTGCTTGAGGCTGGGCCTCTCCTGGCTGTGGCTGTGTGGGGCTCAGGGAGCTCAGTCCCCTCTTTCGGCTTTTTCTTGTGCAAATCCAGCAGCTTAGCCCAAGCCACATTGCAAACTGTGGATGGGGTCAGAGAGGGCAGAACCAGGCCCTTGGCTGTGTCACAGGGGTCTCTGTGGAGGTGCCACCCATCCCTTCTGGGGGATTTGTGAAGTATCTGACAAACGATCTCAATACGAGGAGCTGCTGGGCCAGCTCCCACCCTGAGCTGGGACCATCTCCCATCGTGTGTCCCAGCTTCTGAAAGACAAATTCACCTCTCCCATCCAGAAACAGCCCCAGCAAACTGCTGGGAGCAGCTGTGTGCCACAGCCAGGCTGGCTGTGCAGGGGGGAGATGCACAGATAACAGATTGCTGGGGAGACTCATTCACACAGAGCTCCAGCACCTGCAAGTAAAGACACGAGAGGTGCCCAGGCTGCTGGCTCTGCTCCTGTTTAGCTCTCTGAGGGTCCTTTCCTTCACAGGCTCCTCTGGTAGGAAATTCCAGGCTGCTACAGCTTTGGACAAGGAAATTCTTGCTTGTAGAAAGCAAAGAGTAAGAGCAGCTGAAGTGCTGCTATTAGACTGAAACGTGGGAATCCCCATGTATGATAATTGGCAGTTCCCTGCCGTAGCTGAGCACGGGAAGTGGGATTTGTGCTTCCTTCCCCAGTGAGTTTCACAGCCTCTGATGGTATTTATAAAACCCTTGAACCAGAAACCCCTATCAGTCTCTGCCTTTCCCCTGACTCTGCAGAACTGCAGACACCAGACTGACTCCGGGCTTTTCTGGCACGCTTGCAAGGTAGGGAAATGCTTGGGAAGCTGCATAAGAAGCCTCCATCCCATGTCCCTTTCAGAGTGACAGTCACAAAGGAGGAAAGGCCAGGCTTGCTGGTGTTTTTGGTAGAGGAAGCCTTGTTCTTGCCTCCTCACCATTTCTGCAGTCCTATGCTCACAAGTGGGACATCCTCAGGGCTCAAACTTGGAAAATATCTCCATGTTTGCATTGGGATCCAGCCTCTCCTGTGATTTCAAGCAACTTTAATGACACTGGATGAGCTGGGGGAGGAGTATGGCCCCAGCACTGCTGCCCCAGAGCTGCAGTGCATGGAAAAGCCCATCCAGGCTTTCCCTCTGGAAACCTGCTGGAGCTTCTGCAGAGCACTGCAGGGATCAGCCATCCCTCCCCAGATTCCACAGCTCCCAGCTCATCTGCCTAATTACCTGGTGGCTTCACCCAGCCAGACAGTGGGCATGGAACAAACCAGGTCTGCAGTGGGAGCAGGGATGGGGTTTTCAGGGAATCTGGTCCCGTCTGCTCTGGGAACAGGCTCAGGGCTCTGGAGCCTGCCCCTACAGAACCCGGGATGCTGCGCTGTGTTCAATGATCCCTTATGGTCGGATCCCTGGCAAGGACAGCGTGGGAGGTGAGGTGTGGGCTCGGTGACCCTCAGCCAGGGCAGCTGCTGGCAGCCATGTGGGTGCTCACTGTTAATTACATCATTAAGTCATTATTCATAATGATACACTGCAATCTCATCTGCAAAGAAAATATTATGCTTGCACTTCAAAGGCTTGTATTGAGGTCTTTGGAATGAGCATTTTTTCTTGATTCTTCCATGACTAGAATTTAAAGAATTATTATTGTAAGTTTAGAGAGCACCAGTTCCTTTCTTGTGCAGTTTAAGTTCAGACACTCAGGGCTGGACCACGATGCAGTCAGCACCTTTAATTCTGACAGCCAGAGCAATAGAGTAATATGTTATTAGCCTGCACGGTGTCAAACCCACTTTCATTTACTCTCCAGCCCTCTGATTCAATCAGCCAGGAATCCACGGTCATTATGCAATCACAAATTGTTTCTGAATTTCATTAAATCAGCAAATGGGCCTCAGCTATGTATTTACATCAGCTGAACTTGTGATAATTTATCCAATTGGGCAATTATTATTTTGGAATAAAAGAAGTCCTGAGGGATTCTGCTTCATATTTGCCTGCAGAAGACTCAGTGCAACCTCTGCAACTCAGCTGCAAAACCAGGTGAAAAATTGCAATCCTGTTGCAGGTTCTGGGATAAATAAGTGTTTTCCTTTCAGTCTTTTACTGCTGCTATATATTAGGAAAGGGGGGTGAAATCTTGGTATAATTTAATATGAATGGGTTTAGATTGCTGAGTTCGGGGAAAAAAGTTATTGTGGCAATCCCTGTTTTGTGTAAATAGATGGGTTGTGATAAATTAAACTATTTTTTAAATAAAACTGCAGTGTGAAGGGTCACTGGATTTCTTGGGCTGTGTCCAGGACATTACAGGCTGTGTCCTGTATGTGACAGGATGCAGAGAATCGATTCTCTTTGCCTCATAACCTTGTGTTGTTGCTGAGCTGGTGTGGCGTAGAAATCCCTGGTTTGGGGATGTCAGCAGGTTCCACCCCTCCAGGCAGGTGTCGGTGCTGTCAGTCACCCTGGAGATGTCCCTGAAATAATGGGATTTGTCAGAAATGGGGAAATGCACCGAGGGAGAGACAAGGTGTGGACACGGGATTTAACACCCTGTTGACAGACTGGATTTGCTGACGAGCAATCCCCTGCTGTACCCGAGATAAGGAGCAGCAGCACGGGAGTGAAACAGCTCTGTCTGAGGGGCTGCATCTGCCTGCCTGAAGGAGGGCAGAATCTGGGGCTGGGAGAAACGGAGATCCAGATTTACTCCCTGTTGGAGTCACGAGGAAAAGTGCCTCTGATTTCAGCTGAACTTGGACCTGCTTCTCCCCTTCGAATCATTTCATAACCAGGTTCACATTCATCCAGATCTAATTTCATGTACTTGCAAAGTCTGACTCAGCAATAAATGTTATCAGCTTCCACTCAAACCTGCAGAAAATGGGGAAAAAATCAACCTTCCCAGAGCAGACACCAAACAGGAGCTCTGCCTTGCTGAGTCAGGCCCTCAGTGTGCCTGGACCCTTATTGTTCTGAAACTTGGAAGATGGTCCACAAGCCATGAAACAGATAAGTGTGTGATTCCCTGGATACAATAAAACTCTTCAGTCAGGGCTGAGTGGGAAAAGCTGCAAATGTGTTGATTGTTTGTTAAAGCTTTAATTTTAAAGGAAATTTGGGGTAAAACCTTGCAGAATGCCCAAACATTTCCATGCACACTGAGCCTCTTAAAGGTATTCATCCCTGTGGAGTTTCTGCCCATAGGAATGATGTTTTTGCACAGCTTTTTAAAACAGAAATTACTGCTGATATTTTGTCCCTGCCTGCTTTCCAGACACAGCCTCATGTTTTTAAACATTGAGCTAGTAACTTCCTAAGTTCACAGATTTCACGATAACGTTTGTACTCTGAAGAAACCAGTTGCTCAACCACGAGTGCTGAGCATCCTTCAAGGCAGATGCTTTTGCCACACCGACTGTCCCACTGTGACTGAGCCTCTCACTGCTGAGGCTGCCAAGTCCTGCAGAGACAGAAAGTGTGGAAATCCTTTGCTGACATCGCCCTGCCTCCAGCAATTCAAATCAAACAGTGATTCACCTGCTTGCTCCCAGCACGGTGGTCCCCAGGGAAGGAGACACCTCTTAAGCCATAAAAACAGGGATTTACAGATCAGTATCAGCAGCCACAAGTCGTACCTGGAAGCAAAATTCCGCACTGTGTATTTATTTCTGATGCACACACAAAGCTGTGAGAGGGAGAACTGGAGCAGTTTCAATGAGAGAGGGTGAGTGGGGACTCTGAGCTCTGTGTCTCCTGGCTGCTCACTTGCTGGGGATTTTGGATAAGTCATTTAATCTTTGTTTTCTCATCTGTACAGCCAGACAAGTAATATTTAGCATTTTTGTTGGAGTTCTGGATGAAAGGCAGTGTGACTGCTAAAATATTGTTGCTGTAGCCTCAGACTTCAACAAATCTGCTCATGTCCCTGAAGCTTTGCAAGTGGTGATAGAGGAGTGTGGGGAGGACCGTGGGTGTGTTGCTGCTGCCACTGGCACCGTCCTCTGCAGCCTCACCAGGAGCATCCCCAGAGATGGTGGCTGCAGTCCTCGTCCTGTCCCTGGTTATGTAAGCAGGTGACAGTGCTTGGAAACACGAGAGATCCCTCTGCATTTCATGGAGAGACGGCCACTGAAATCACTGAAGTGACTACCGCTCCTCCAGGGCTATTTATACATTCTTAACAAGGACAGAAAAACCCTGAAATTTACTGACTGTTGACATTAGCTTTTCTGGAGTGTGTAGTTTAGAAAGCTGAATTACAGCTCAAGTCAGGGCTAATGAAGCGATCTCCCAGATCATGAGACCCTGCACAGTGACTGTGCTGGACTTCTGACCTGATCCTCTCCGTGTGGCTGCCGTCACTCACAAACCCTCAGTGACAAAAACACCATCAGGACATTTATGTGTCGTTTCCTCTTCCTGCATGTTGTGTTTCTTGTTGATTACAGGCATATTTCACTTCAGTATTACAGTTCTTTATTTTTATGCTTTTCTGAAAAAATAAATAAACCCCCACACACTTCTGAGTGCTGTGTTTCAAGAAGGACTTTTTAAGCGGCCAAGGTGATGGGGCGCTGGTCCTGAGCCCTGGGGTGTGTCAGTGCTTGGTGACCTCGGAGCTGCTCTTGTCCTGTCCCACGCTGACCGGCGCAGCATCACCTCCTCCACATGGAACCACCTCAGCCCAGTTACCCGCTTGGTCCCTGCTGCTTGCTGACCACCCTTTCCTGGAGAAACTCCTCCCGATGTCCACCCTGAGCCTGCCCTGGCCCAGTCTGAGGCCGTTCCCTCTCCTCCTGTCCCTGTTCCCTGGGAGCAGAGCCCGAACCCCTCCGGCTGCCCCCTCATGTCAGGGACTTGTGCAGAGCCACAGGATCGCCCCAGAGCTCCTTTTCTCCAGGCTGAGCCCCTTTCCCAGCTCCCTAAGGAATTCTCCAGCCCCTTCCCAGCTCCGTTCCCTGCCCTGGACACGCTCCAGCCCCTGCCTGAGGGGCCCAGTCCCGGACACAGCAGCCGCAGAGCCCCGGCCCTCGGGACAGCCCTGCCCGGTCCCGCTGGACGCGCATTCCCGGCACAGAACAAACACGGCCAAACGCCCCGCACCTGCCCCGGCCCCCCCGGAACTTTTGCCGGCCCTGCGGCCCCGTCCGTCCCCGCCCGCCCCGCTGGCTCCTCCCCGGGCCGCGGCCGCGGAGGGCGGAGCGGACGCGGCGCCGCCGCCGCGCAGAGCAGCAGCAGCGGCAGCAGCCGAGCCCGAGCCCCGAGCCCGCAGCGGGGAAACCGAGCGGCGGCGGGAGCCGGCCCGGGGGCGGCGGTGAGCGGGGAGCGCGGCGGGGCGGGGGCCGCGGCGGGGAGGCGGCGGGGGAAGCGGCGGGTCCGGGTGTCCCGGCGGGGCCTGGCGAGGCCGCGGGGCCGCGCGGGGCGGGCGGAGCGGGGCAGGGGCCGGCCCGGAGTCCGGCGGGGCCGGGCGGTGTCAGCGGGGCCGCGCCGGGCGCTCCCTGCCCGCGGCTCGGCCGGCAGCGAGGGGGAGGCGGCCCCGGCCCCGGCCCCGGCCCCGGCCCCGGCCCCGGCCCCGGCCCCGGCCCCGTCCTGCCCGGCCGGTGCCGTCCCAGCCCCGCCGGACATCCATCTTGTGCGGCCGCCGAGGGTGTCGCCGAGCTCGGGAGATAACCGCGGTTCTTGCGGTGTTCGCGGGCCAGGTGTGTGCGGGCCGTCCCGTGCCCGCTGCTCCCCGCCATGGGAAGGGGCGCAGGGGCTTGTGCGGGGCCCGAGGAGCAGCGGAGGTAAAGGGACAGCGAGGCTGGAGGCACGGAGGGTGGGCTGGGACGGAGGGATGCAGCACTCGGGACAGGCTGCGCCGGCCGCTCCGCTTCGCCAGCCCGGGTGGGCGGCAGGAGGTTTGGGCAGGTGGGACAAGCCAAGCGGGAGCCCCTCGTGAGCCACGTGGAACAGCGGGCTGGCCCATCCTCATCCTCCGGCCCGTCCTCATCCTCCGGCCCATCCTCATCCTCTCGGCCCATCCTCATCCTCCGGTCCATCTTCACCCTCCACTCCCAAGGACTGGTTGTCTCAGCTCTGAAAAGGTTTCTTGCACTTCTTCAGTCGCTTTAAAGAGAAACTGTTCTCTGCGTAGGGAAACTTTGGTGTTTGGGTACTTCTCGTTAATTGGTGTCTTTGCTTGCGATATTTTGAGGTACAGAATGTTTGGGTTTGGCGCAGGGATTCCTGCGAAGCTTTCTCAGTGGGAGAGTTGGGGTTTGGACACAGCAAGTCAATTCCGACTGACACAGAGCTGGAACTGGGCTTTGCTTTGCTCACAGCTTGGAAAGAGCTGCAAGCAGGAAGGTCAAACCATGAAAATTCTGGGGTTTTTCCTTTCAGTAGATTAACAGGGGAGATAATATTTCTTAAAATAGTTGTTTGACTTGAAAACACCTGTCTGCCTTCGGAGTATTGTGTTGGCACTCTGTAATTTCTGTTGGTGTTGTAGTTCTCTCTGAGAAGTGTTGCTTCATGTAAAGAGACACCAGACTATCTGAAGAGCTGAGGAAAGCGGCTGTTCAGTTGACAGTGCCTGTCTGCTGTGAAATGTTTCACTGTTGTGATTTGTGTCATTGCTTTTTTCATGCTGAAATGGTGTGTCAGTAACTCTCCCTGGTGTAGCAGATCCTCGGATCTGAAAGGGTTTTAATGTGGGAATTTGTGTGACTTTCAGGAAGTAATGGATGAGGCTTGGGGAAACAGAAAATGGTGCATTAGTGAAGCTCTGTGCCTTTAATGAGAAGTTATCCAAAACCAGGCAAGTTAAAGGGAAGTTCCAGATGGAGCTCTCTTGCTTTTGTGGTCTCTGCAACTTTCTGAATTCACAGAAGCGATGTATTTCACAAGTATGAAATGCTGTCTGATTATTCTGACATCATTATCACGTTGCTATAGTGACTTCATTGCACTGGGAATGTCATGTTCACATCCGGTTGCTATGGAAAAAATCAGTGTCATAAATAAAAACATTTGATGTTCTGTTCATCCCTGTGGCAGGAAAAAAGGCATCGATTTATTGACGTGAGTGAAGACTGACAGCATATTCCAACAGAAGTTCTTAGTGCCAAGTTACAAACTGGGAAATCGTCACTTGCTGTTCTCGGCAGATTGTCCCTTGCCTCTCTCTGTTGTGGCAGGTAGCAGAAGTTGTGAAATCTTGGTTTTGGAATGGAGGGTGACAGAGCGTCTGTCGTTCTTCAAGGTGGAGTCGGCAGGAAGTACTGTGCTCGCACCACTTCTAAAAATAATCTGTTTTCATGCGCAGTGTTTGCGACGCAGTGTTTGTGTTCCTCAGATCCTCCTCAGGGAGCTGAGTTACCCCCTAAAAAGCAGATCCTGCTCACAGCCTGTGTGGGGGTGCCCAGGAGGCCGGAGGGCTCTGACAAAGGGACCACAGCCATGCAAAGGAACCTCTGGGCTGTCACCCCAGGCTCCCAGGGAGCTCAGCCCTGGCTGCCATCACGTGTCCTGGCTCTGGCCTGCCTGTTTTTAGGGTAAGTAGCTTTGCTGAAGGTTTTGAGAGGATCTCCCTGCCAAACGGGCCGAATTACTCACACAGCATAAGTCCAGTGGCAGGTTAATGCTTTTATTTGGAGACTTGTGTTTACACAGAGCATCGAAACAGTTTATGTTTGAAACCATGAGCTGCAAATATACAGACATAGGTTATTAGTTATACATTTCGTCGCTGCTCAGCCAGTCTGAGGACTGTTCTTAAAAGAACTGAAAAGTAATTAAATAGCAAGAGTGTAACGTGTGGATATACTTGAACATAAAAGTTTTAATTGTATATTGAATCATCATCCTGGGCATAAACAATTCCAAGCATTTGTTTGTACTTTATATTCCAGTGCTTTTTCTTGTACCCTGCACGTGCACAGTGCGCTCGGTGGCACTTTGAACTTGTGCTCAGTGTTTAGAGAACAGATTGCTTCTGTGCAACTCTGCAGACTTAAAAAGTCATCTTCAAGAGGAATCCTAATACTCTGACAACAGGAACATGTTATCTGTTTTCCTAGAGAAAACAAAGTGAATCTTTTGAACATACATAAGCTCAAATCTTTAGGCTTTATGTTCAAAATGGTTTTTACGTGTAGCTGTTTGAAGTTCAGGATTATCCTTGATCCAGTGTTACTTTCAACCTTCCTGAAATCAGCTCAGCTGGCTCTGGCTGTGGATCCTGATCAAAACTTCTGGGTTTTAGGGTAATATGGGAGACTTCCTATTTTATCACTTTCTTTTAGTTTCTGATGGGCCACATTAATGTTGAACATCAATCACTTCTTATAACTTTGTGTATTTAATTCTGCAGAAGCAGATTCAAGAAGAGACACTGCTTTTAAAACTTGGTGAAATCCTAGGGTTGTATTTGGATTTTTTGGCCTTATTTTGGGGGGTGTTGGGTTATTTTTTGAAGATGAGGTAGTGAGGATGGTGGTTAAAGTAAAGCCTCAGTTCATTTCATGTTGAGCTCTGAAATACCTATTGATTTATTTAATAGCGAATTGGAAATTAAGCAGAATTTTAATGCAAGCATCTTCTTAATGGGGTGGTCCTAAATTCCAGGGTCAGATTTTCCTGTAGGCACTTGTGTTTGCACTTTAGGAAAGTTGCTGCTGCTGGAAACATGACACCTAATGGCAGAGATAAGTAAGGATGTCCCAAAGTTTTCTGAAAGAACTGTTTGTCTTGTTGAGCTCTCCTACTTGGCCCAGCCTGTCTTGTTCCAATGTTAAAACTTGGGTGAGGTGTGAACAGTCCCTCTCCATCCTTCCCATCAGCTGCCTGCAGGTTCTGGGAGGTAGAATCAGGTTCAGTACATTTCAGTTAATGAAAGTGGTGAAATAGAGCATGAAGTTGTGAAGATGAGTTTGTGCCAGTCCTCCCTGTACAGGTGATGGATGGCAGTGCTCAGGCCAGGAGGAGAGGCCCAGGTTTTGTGGGGAAGGCATCTCCCAGTGCTTGGTTTCTGAGTAGTGGGGTGCTCACCCCCTGCAGCCACGCTGTGAGGTGAGTAAGGCAAGTCAGACACTGAACTCCATTGCTTTCCCTTTGTTGAACTTTCACTGTTGAGCATTCAGGAACTCTTGGAAGCAAGAGCCCCAGTAAGAATCCAACTGATACAGTTTAGTGTCTCCAGCACGAATATTAGAGTGAAAAAGCCATCTGTGTTGGTTAAGTGAAGAACTGTTGAACTGTTACACCTGAAGAGAGAGGATTAAAGTAGGTGTGAGGAAGATACACTTTTAATGTGCCAGTGCCACTGCTGATGGAGGGAGGGAGTTGAGAAGAGAACAAGAAACTGCAGTTCCTGACACGTCTGACCTAGGGCAGTGTCCTTCAGCCTCGTGCTGCAGCAGGGGTGATGTGGTGGCTCTGCTTTGCCTGTGACAGCTGGGAAGAACGTGACCTGTGGCTTATTCTGGCTGCCAGAGTAATACCAGAGAGATGGCATTTGGTCTCTGTCTTCAGAGGTACCAGGTTGTTATTTGCAAGAAGCAGCCTGCATTTATGGGAGTTCCATCGAGCTGCCTTTCTGTTGCAACAAATTGAGGGTCTCCCCTGGTTGTTTTTCAGCTGGCTGTGCTTGTTGCTGGTGATTGTTGACATCCTCTGCGAGCTGGTTTGACATGTCTGACTGAAACCCTTCAGAGCTAAATGGCTCATTATTAGAAGCTTCCTGTTATTTCCTGTGATAGCATAATTTTGTTAATTAATGCTTGTTTTCTGAGCTCCCCTCTGAAGAAAAGGGGGCCCAGTGACAGCAGAGCATCAGTCAGGACACACCTGGGCCTGCTTTTTACATTGAAGCACTTTATGCTGCATCTCTGGTGCCATTTCACTCCCAGGTTTGCTATGAAACAAGTTTTGATCTGCAGAGGGGCAGGAACTGGTTACTGAGAGATCACTTCTTCCCTTGCAAATACTGCAATAATTAAGGTTGTCTAAAGTAATCCATTTACCGAAATTAAAATGAGGAGGCTGTGGGAAGAAGGGTGGTGCTCAAGGAGGAGCCACTGAGTGTTACATTCCTAATCAGAAATGCTGTGTTTAAACTTAAATTGCATTCATGGGCTGTGGGAAGAGCCTTTGGGGTGTGTGTGGGAAGAAATGGGACACCAGAACCCATCCCTGATGTGGATCTCCAGTCATTTTGGGGTCTGCAACTTCTCTGCTGGCGGGCTGCACTCAAAGCCCTGCAGCAGGCAGCGCAGCTGGGTGAAGGTGAGCTCAGAACTGCCTGGTTCTGCTTCTCCTGTGGCAGCAGTGCCCAGGGCAGGGCTGGGGCTCTTTCTCACCCTGTCAGCTGCTGGAGCAGGTCGGGTGGCTCTGCTGAGCCCGACGTGGCCACATAAAGACGGTGTTTTGATGTTTTGATGTGCGTTCTGCTGCCTGCTGCGAGTGCTCCGGCAGGAATGGGGTGCTGGGAGTTGGGAAATACCTGCTCTACCTGAACAGGCACTTCCTCACTGCAGCTGCAGTGGCTTGACCTGACCCAGGTAAAGGCATGGATTGGATTTTTTTTTGGTTGAGAAATCCAGATGCTGACAAAAGCAGACTTGGTCTGTTTTGAAAACTGCTGGTTGCTTTCTTTTGATGAACAAAATCATCTGTCTGAGGGGGAAGTCTGACCCTGCACAGGGCTTTTATACCAGGGAAGAAGCAGGTAATAGGACAAAGAGCCAAAGAGGGATCTCCAGGGCTGCTCACAGGTGGTTGTCTTGGCTTTTTCGCCTGTTTGACTTTGTTTAACTTAAAATGTGGGGAGCCAGGCAATGGCAGTCCTGCTGAGCAGGTGGCCCGAGGCATTGTGGTTTGTTAGTTATTTTGAATATTGATAAGATGGAAAATGGTTAAATCCATCTGGGGCACTGAAGCAAGAGGTCTGGATGTGCCCACAGAGGTGGCTGTTTTAGGGCTGAAACAAATCTTTATTCATCACTTCAGTGGGGCAAAATACGCTCAGAAATATGCTCGATGTAACGAGCAGGATGAGCATTTCTGTAATAGGTGATTGTTGCTCTGTCAAAACCCCTGCTTTTTGGGAATATACTGCAACTGGTAGCCTGTTTGTCAATGGGCTGTGTTGCATAACTGCTGCTTGCTGGAGCATTGCAGGAAAACAGACACTTGCATTTCACTTGTCAGTGGCTACAACTGCAGATTCAAGGCTGGCTGGAATGTTTTGGGGTTTTTTAAGTTGAAATATTTGTTGGAGTCAATGATGTTGTGTTCTGCAGTGTTCTAATACTGAAAAAATGTGAACTTGTCATGTTTAAATCAGGGTATTGCGTGTGAACTCAGGGCAGTGCGATCTGCTCGTGATGGATCTGAGCATCTCTGGCTGCAGCTGGGGCTGTGACTGCTCCCTGCCTCTGGAAGGAAGGCTGCTGTAGGTTTTTGTCCAAGTGAAGAATCTGTGTGGAATCAGGCATTTCTCACATTTTTAGCTGGAAATAGACCCTTAATCTGGAAAGCACGGAGGAGGTGGGAGGAGCAGTTCAGCTGGATGTATTGGTTGCAGTGCCTTTTATGTTGTATTTTTATGCAATATTCTTTTCTCCCATGCAAATAAACTTGAAGTTGTAGGGAGGGGCAGCTGAGAAGAGGAAAACTTTCATTACAGACAGCTGACATGCAGAATAATATCTTTTTATATGCCACTCACCACGTGATAGTTAAAAGTAACTCATAGTTCACTGGGCAAGGCTATTTCTGGCGCAATTCTCCTTTTTTTGTGTAACAGTCTCATTCCAGCACATCTTGCTTTACCCTGAGATTTGATGTGTTTGTTACTCCTGTGCTGAGTAACAGTTCCTGGGTATCGGCCCGAAGAACAGAAATCTTGATGGATTTATGAAGTAAATAAGGTTGAAGATAAAATAAATTTAGCCAATTGTTGCTTTCTGCTTTAGATTATAACACTAATTGTAGCTGAAAATAACATTCAGATTAAAGATACAGACTGAAGTGGTTCCAGACAGCCTTTCTCATGAAATATTTATGCATTTAGGGCTTTTAACTCATCAGATCACTTATGAAGTTGTGGAGATTACACTATTATTATGGCTTTGCCTTGTTTTGTGAATACACTTCATTGGCATATTGATCACTAGAATGCAGTCAAAGCTTTTTCAGGAATCCCATTTGGAATGATCAAACAGATGTTGTAACGCTCCAGGGCACCTTCCTCGGTGGTGTGATTCTGAGAAAGTGGGTCTTGTCCTTTATTCTGTAATTTCAGTATTTGCAGCCTCTGTTAAATGAGCTGTTTGCCCAAACCCTGGTCATAAACACAATATCGAGTCCAAATCCATTTAGCACAAAAGCAAACTTGAGCTGGGTGCTGGGGTGGCTTAGCAGGTGTCAGAAGAATGAAGTTGTGTCTGCAGAGCTGGGATGCTGTAAGGTCTTTCATTGTCCTTTTCATGCCAAGGTCACATCCACTGCATCTCTATGGGCAGAAGTTGAAATCTATTCAGGAACTTTTCTAAAACCAGTGATGGTTGTACTGTGCTGAGGGCACGGGTTTGGCTGATGCTGTATTTGCAGGTTTACTCTAGAAAAACCAGATGACTGGGAGTTTTAACTTTGGTGGGAAGGTGTCCTCAGCACGGGGAAAGCACAGAAATGGTGAGAGATGGCAATTAACACTCCAGTGAAGTGTGGTGTGTTCTCAGGTCCTGCTCAGAGTGCAGAACCGGCTGTCCCCAGGCCGTGTGCTTGACAAATTTACATACCAATACGGGAGAGATGATTTTTTTCCTTTTGCCCTGTGTCTTATCATTTCAAAGACACGTTCTAAAAATAAGAGGTTTTTTGTTCCTGTTTGAATAGTGTTGATGAGGTGGAGGGGAAGGACTGGCTGATGCCAGTGCTGCTCATGGGTAGGATGTGTCCTCCCTTCCGTGTGAGTCAAACGCAGCCCCTCCTCTGGGAGCAGGGCTCCAGCTGCCCCTGGGCTTGGGGCTTGCTGCTGTTTAGAGGCAGCTGTATAATTGTCTATTTTGGTTGTAATCAAGCTTGACCTATAAATACTGAAATGGCTCATATAAAAGTGATTAAACTATCAGAGCTGTTTCCTTTAATGTCACCTTTTATTCACCATAAAGGAAATTCCAGGATGAATTGTCAGAGGAGTTTTGCCCTTTTAAGCAGGTTCAGGAGGATTAAAAAACTTCAGAGAAGCCCCAGTGCGGAGGCCAGGTCTGGCAGTGGTTTGGTTAAAACTCCCCTGGCCTCGAAGCTCTCACTCCAACACTGAAGTGTTAATAACTATTTGAATACTCCTTCGGTTAAAACCTTCACACAGAAGAAAGTTTCATTTTTGCTGTGGAAGAAAATTCAGTTTCCACCCCCACTCTGCCCCAAGGTTCCAGGAAGCAGCATTAAGGGGCTGAGCTGAATACTGAAGGATTAAGCACCACATTAAATAACTTAATTTCTTTACGAAACGTAATGAAACTGTTACTTTCCCCTCTGTTTGAAGTTAATTCTGTGCACTTACTGCTATTCAGGTTCCTATCAAGCCTTAAAATCTGCCATGAAAAGCATTCAGGAGGTGCAGTCCTACTTGGCAGTGCTAAAACACATCCGTTGTTAGCTGTGTTTAAGTCCTCATTACATGGATACTCATTGCTGTAGGGGGTTTATTTAAACTGATAAACAAATGTAGTATTAATAAGTGGCCATATGGTCAGTGGGGCTTTTCATTCTGAAAATCGTTGTTAAAAGAGGCGTTTAATGAGCCGCAGTTGCGTGGGAACGGGGTGGGGGGGTTTGGTTGCTTGTGGCTGCCACACACCAGGCAAGTGAAAATCTTTGGGCTGCACATGCAAAGCTGACCTTTAGAACGGGCTGCATGGGCAGATGCAGTGTATAAACACACACACACACTCGGAGTATTGCAGCTGTGCCAGGGAGATTTAAAGAATCTCAATATTTTCTGGAATTTGTGAGTTAGCCTGGTCTCCCGCTGGGCTGGGAAGTGCCCCATGTTTGGAGGCTTGGGATTAGTCTTAGGATTTATCACTGGTGGGTGTAAATCATAGATTCATGGAATGGTTTGGGTTGGAAGGGACTTTAAAGCCCATCCAGTGCCACCCCGTGCCATGGGCAGGGACACCCAGGGTGCTCCGACCTGGCCTTGAACACTTCCAGGGATGGGGCAGCCACAGCTTCTCTATGCCAGGGCCTCACTACCCTTTGAGTAAAGACTTTCTTCCCAATGTCTAATCTTAACCTACCCAATGTCAGTTTGAAATCCATGGGAAAAGCAGTTTAACCTCTCCAATTTTACTGGGAAGTTTGAAAGTGGGCAGGAAGCTTTGCCTCTCCATTAATTTTTTAATGCTGGAGACCAGGTAAGGTCAAACTGGGCTTTATGACCAATGTCTGGTCACTACTGCTGCAGAAATGAAATAATTAAAGTGAAAGCTGAAATTGCAGTGACGATCCATCTACCTCTTGTCACTTATTTACTCTTAATTATATAAACCAGGAAGAATAGTGGCGAATGTTGCCAAGCTACTATCAGCACAGCAAATTATTCCTACCAAGTAGAATGGAGTTGGTCTTTTGCTACGATTGAGCCTCCTCAGGTCTGTCTGGAATTTAATCTGTTTTAGAAAAGGTCAGGATATTTTTTTCACTAAAGGAAATGGAGAGGAATAAAAAACTTTATAGGGCTTAAAAATCAGTGGCAAGTTGTGGACGTGGTAGACAGCAGATGGAGGAGGTCCCCTAAATGGCTGCTGTGTCTAATGGCAATGCCCTTAAAGGTTTGTGTGTTTGGCTGATGAGGAAGGGGGAAAGGAAGTATTTTTTTTCATTTTTTCTTCCAAAATAGCTGTGGAGAATTCCTGTGAATGGTGTGAACCCCTCTGCTGAGCTTCTCCAGTAGGGCTAGATGGGAAAAGGAGAAATGGCAAATGCGGTCGTGGTGTTGCTCGGGAGGAACTGTGACCTCACAATCCTTCCTATCAAACTGTTCCAGATAGTTGTAATTGAGAAAAGTGTGTGTTTGCCCTGGGTGTGCTCAGCTGAGGTGGCTGTGTCCTGTTTGCAGCTCGGTGCTCGTTAGTATTAATTTGCAGAGTGCCGCAGTCCGTCCGGAGGGGAGGCTGCCAACTCCAGCCACTGACGTAGCGCTTTGTTCTAATTTGGGGATGCAGTGTGTGTTGGTCTTTGAGTTGTGCTCCTGGCTTCCTTTCCCCTGCCTTTGTCTGGCTGGCACATGTCCCTAGCAACTTTCTGCAAGTGCAGACCAATAGGACAAAAAATAAATTAGCCGTTTCAGCATGGCAGGCTTTAGCTGCCCAGAGCCCTTGTTCCTTGCCTGGAGAGCTTCTATAGCAAAGCAATTTCCAATGAATAATTAGGCAGTCACTTCCATAGAAGTTTAACATTATGTTGTTTGAAATTCCAGGTTCAGCGTGAAGCCGATTGCACAAAAGATTACAGGCTGAGGAGGATCAATCCCAGAGTGTTTGTGCACAAAATTACTATTTCCAATGACAGAATTATTGCTGTTTTCCAAGAAGTTTGTTTCTCTGCCTTGTTTGTGTGGGCTGCAGTTAATTTGCTCAAAGCTCCAGCTCAGCACAACACTGGAGTCGGAAGGGCTCTGTTGCTAGAGGACTTTACTCTTTGCCCGGGCTTTTATGGCCTTGGCCCTTGCTCAGGAACCTCCCAGCGCACCGCGGAGGATGCGGAACGATTGAGAAAGTGGTGGTTGGGATGTGGGTGCTGGGCCTCGAGTTTTTGGGAATAGATGCAAGATTTGAAGGCTGCTCTCTTGCCTTTCCTGGTAGAATGCTTCAGATACCACCTCTGGCCAGTGTCGTTGTTATCCTGTGTTCTCAAATACCTGGTTGCTTATTTGGCTTGTCACCAGCTTCATTTTCTGTGTGTGCTTCTTGCTGTGTCTTTTTGGGGTTATTTGTTACGTGAAAAACAAAAGGAAAATATATTTAGACTTAAGTTACGGATGACTTGGGCAAGGGACAGCGTGTGTGTTCTAGCATCAGGAATGCACGACAGTGGGGTCGTGACTCACCCTAAAACAGGCTTGTGCATAGCTAATCACACATTTGTTGCCTTGATGGGTATTTGATTTGATGCTGAAAGCAGTCAGTGGAAATGATAATGATTTTACTGTTAAAAATACAAAACTGAGGCTGAGACTCCTGGCACAAATTATAAAATGTTACCTCTTATGTAATGTTAATATATAAAACACACTTACTTTGGTGTCAGATACCGCAGTGATAATGAGTAAGAAAATAAATGTAGAGTCTGTGAACGGAAGTTTGTCAAAATGTACTTTTGAAGTCACATTGAAGCCCTGCTTTCTGCTTAGTCTGGTCTTTTGGTCTTTTGTTTTTCTCTTCCCTCTCATTTTTCTGGCGTTGGCCTCAGGAAAGGTGGAGGAGGTTTTCCTCGTACCCTAAAGCTGGGGAGTTTGACTGCCTTGGGGAAGGGGCTTGGCAAGTGAATCTATGGCAGTGATTTTTATTAGTTAAATAAACTCCTTGCTAACTAACAGGGTGATCTGTGTTTGTCTTGCTGCTGTTTAGGGGCGGTATCTGCTAATGAACTGTGGGATTCCCAGACAAACCCCCTTTCATTTGGGATGCACATCCCTGTTCCCGGCACGGCTCGCGTGTAACCATTGCGTAATTGATGACAGCTTTGATGAGCATTAGGGAAGTATTTCATGTGCTTTTGACTTCATCGAGTAATTTAATATCTCAGAACGTGGTGTAGAGCAAATTAGGGGGCAGGTGCTGAGTGGAGCTGTCGCTGGGCAGTGCCGGGAAGGGCGGCTGGGCTGCTTCCAGCCACGGGGAGATCCTTGGTCTGGTGTTTCCAGCCTTCACTGCTGTGTCATTCTCTCTGTTTGTTTGGATTTTTTTTTATTGTCGAGGGAATCTGTCAGTTTAAGTGTGGTTTTGATCGCTGTAAATCTTCCCTTTGCAGAAGTGCTGGGTTTGGGTTTGTTTTGCCAACACGGCTCTGAGTAATGGAGGGATTTTGGTGGAGTGTTGAGCAATGTTTAGTTGACACTTTTAAAAAAAGAAAATCCACCCCTTTCCATGGCCTAGTTTATAGTAACTGAAAAAAACTGGCACGGAGAACATTTACAAGTTGAAAATTAAACAGGTTTGTTTATAGTAGCCACGATTCAGTATTTAACTGCCAGGATAAAAATAACCAGGACGTGTGGCTGCAACATCCCAAGAATCTGCCTCTCATTTGGGAAATGGGAAGGGCATGGCCACAGGAGTGGCACAGCCAGCCTGGAGTGGAGGTTCTGGAGTTCACAGAGACATCTGTGCTTCTCTCCCAAATGTGCACAGTGCTGACAGCGCTTTTTCCTTGGAAATGTTCAATATTCCAGTTTCCACTGGTGAAAATCAGGAAGAGAGAGGTGTGAGTGATGAGCAAGCAAGGAATTATTCTCTTTCTTGTTCCTTGAAGCCAGGTGAGTGGTCCTTGCTCCCTGCCTCTCTCTCCTCTTTGCCAGGGACATCTTTCTCCATGCCAGTGCATCTTTCTGGGGAGGAGCAGAGAGCAAGTGCCCCTCATGCTCACAGTGCACGTGGGTGTACGAGCTGCACCTTGAGAGGCCGTCTCACATTGTCTCTAGGAACCGATGCTGTGGTTTTTGTGCTGCTCCTTTCCGTGCCTCGCTTATTTCTGTTCCTTTTCTCTCACCCTCATTTGAACTCGGGCTGTGCTTTTTGAGTGCAAGTGCAGCCGGTGCTGCCGTCTGCAGTGCTGGAGCTGGGACTGGCATGAAAAATCATGGAATCATGGAATGGTTTGAGTTGGAAGGGACCTTAAAGCCCCTCCAGTGCCACCCCTGCCATGGCAGGGACACCTTCCACTGTCCCCGGCTGCTTCAAGCCCCAATGTCCAGCCTGGCCTTGGGCACTGCCAGGGATCCAGGGGCAGCCACAGCTGCTCTGGGCACCCTGTGCCAGGGCCTGCCCACCCTCATGGGGGAAGGATTTCTTCCCAACATCCCATCTAACCCTGCCCTCTAGTTTCACTTTCTCTTATACTTGGAAAAATAATTGACAAGAATTATGAGAGCTTCATTATCTGTTTCTAAACAATTTTGATTTCTGTGACTTCAGGGTGACTCCAGAGCTGCTAAAAAGAAATATTTTCAAAAAACCAGCTTACTAGGTTTTCATTTAAACTTCCTATGATTCCAGAGGAGCAATTGATTCTTTTTTATCCCTTGAAAAGAAAGGATAAAGTGCTGAACCTATAAAAGACAGGACCCTTTGCCTGTCATAGCAGCAGGGTGTAGCCAGTGCTGTGATTACTGTATGAAGTATCAGTACTGCTGCCGTTCAGTGTTACTGAACAAAGGATTGGGATACTGGAAGTGTTACAGCCTTCTACAACTCTTGGACAAGGAGCCAGCAGGTTCCTGGGACAGGGGGTTGGTGTTGCTGGAATTGTTCTGCTCTCGAGGACTGTCACAGAACCCCAGAATGGTTTGGGTTGGAAGGGACCTTAAAGCTCATCTCATTCCACCTCCTGCCACAAACCTGATAGATTCCCTAAAATAATTGTGCTTTGGAGGTGTTGCATTGGATTTTACCGTGGCAGTGCTGATTGGGAGCAGATAAGTGATGGTTTTCCCCCTGTAACATTATTGGGACATTGGGCTGCTCTAAGTCTTTCTCCTGTGTTTCTGGTAGTACTTTCTGTACTAAGTTTTCATCTTCTAAAATTAGTTGTGAACTTGATGCAACCTCAAACATGGTTAGTTTGACTTGAGTTTGTCTTTTGTAAGTGAAGTCTTCCTTGGAGTATTCTAGGGAGGAGAAGTCCCTAGGAACAGGGTGGTTTGGCTTAAGCACTACAGAGATGCTTTGCAAATGCTGACACTTGAAAAATTATTAACTCTTTTTTTAATTCTTCTTTTTTTCAGTTCCTTGTGGGGAGCCTGGAAAAACCTTCAGTAGAGCTGCTAACACTGATGAGAGATCTTTTATGCCAAGGTAAGAGTTCTTTAGTGTTCTCATTATATTTTAAATGAAATTTCTGTGAACATTGGAGTGGATAATTGTGAAGTGAGGTTCTTGCACTCACCGTCTTTCAGTGCTGTGTTTGCTTATTTTGGTTTATGCTTCTCTCTCCCCACCGCCCAAATTATAAACTTCTTGATGAACTGCTGAAACTTTTGTAACAGAAGCAGCTGGTTTTTGCATCAGGTTTCTGTCCTGAAGGGCCTCAGCCCTTGTCCCCACCACCTCCCCCAGCCTCTGCCCCGCTTCTTCCGCTGCTTGGGAAATACCCTGCAAGTTTTGCTTCTTCCTGCCCTGATTCAGCCCCTGGGTTGCAGGAGGGTGAAGGGTGATTTGTGCAGTTTGGGGAGTGCACAAGGGCTTGGCATATTGACACAAAAATCCTGCAGCTTTTTTCACCTCTCCATCTGTTCCCAGGGTAGAGCCCTTCACTTTTCTGTCAGGAGGAGCTGAGCAGTGTGGGGCTGATGCTGTGAATAGATGAATGTCCATTTCTGTCTCTTCCTGGGCAGTGTTGGTGACAGTAGCAGCAGAGGAGATGCTCCTGTTAAAGATACAGAACAGAGATGAATTCTGATGTATCAGGTGTTTGATGGTGTAGAAGCAAAGTTTTTTCATGATTATGGGGGTGTGACATGTGCTCTGTGCCCTGGGCTTGTCCTGCTGTAGCTTGGTGGCCGTGCCTGGGAAAAGGGAGCCAGGAGCAAGGAGACATACTCAGCTTTTGCTTTATTTTTGCACCACAGCATTCAGAACTAATGAGACCGGTTTCACAACATTTACAGTTGATTTTTTTTTATACTCCTTATGGATCATACTCTTCTCTTGACTCTAAAGGAACACTTAACACCCATAATTTAATTCGATTTTGAAATGGAGCCGTTGCTTCTCAGCATGTGACTCTGCTACAGAGAGCTCTGGATGGAAATGAATGCTGCTGTGTCTGACTGTATTTAGGTGGGCTTCAACAGTTGCCAAATGAAAAGTTGGCTGGGATGCAGCATAGTAATTTCTTGAGCACTCTATTCATGTTGTATAAACAGATAACATTAACATACTTGTGAAAGAGCTACAAGATAATTAAGGCATGTGGGGTTTACAGTAATAAGGCTCGTGCCTTTCAGGATCTTGGTTTCCTGTTGCACCTGAAAAAAAAATAGCAAATACTGTAGAGAAGAAATGAGAAGTTAGTCTTGTTCTGCTCCCAGCTTAAACTTTCCCACAAGTATTTTCTTCTATAAATAAGAAGTGAAATAGTTCACAGCTAAATTTAACCCTTAGCTTGATTGCTTCCTGGATTTTCTTCTGTGGGGCTGTAGGAAAATGAATACAAACTGGATCAATAAGTTGCATTTATGCTTTATAAAAAATGCATCACCTTTTAATTCCTAGGGATTACCAAGGGGAAAATAATTGTTAATTGGAATTCCCCTCTCCTTCCCATTCAAAATCACGATTTTTGAAAGAAGGGAAGTGAATGTTACTTCTCAGGGAAATGTTCAAGCAGAAGATCGTACAGTTCCCAGCATTTAGCCAAACCTGCTGTCAATGTCCTGGTGTGCACAGACATTGCCTGCTCTGCTTTGAGACAGTTTCTGGAAAACCCCTTTCAGTTTGACTTGATTTCACAATTTGCAGTTAGGCAACTGCAGCTCACATGGGCTTCAAGAGTTGAAGAAAAACCTCCTCCAGGTGCTTAAAGTGATGGGCTGCACTGACAGCTTGAGCCTTACTCCCTCTCCAGGGCTTGGGTGAGGGAAGGGCAGCTTGGCTGTGTGGCTGCAGAGAGCCTCAGCACAGGCAAGTCCTTTATTTCTGTTATTCTGCCTTCAAAATGAGCTTAAAGTCGTGCTGATCTGAACACAGAAATTAGTGTGTCTCTCTCCAGCTGCACGTGGAATTTTTAAATTTTTGTTTAAACCCACACTTGTGTAAGATTCAGCCCATGAAACAGGCTGTGGCTGAGGGTGAGGGCTAAGCTGGGATGTTTGGGGAGGGTCTCCAGCTCCCTGTTGGGCAGCAGGTCCCAGTTCAGCTCTGACTGGTGATGGGTGAGCAGCAGCACGTGGGATTCCTCTTGACTCTGTTTCACATCTTCCCCTTGGGAGTTGAAATGACAGAAGAGAACCTGTTCCGATTTAATGATTACATAAACTTGAGACACAGATTGTCAGGGAGTCGACCACATTGCAAAGCTAAAAATACGACCCCTGTTCTTCACAGGCTGTTCAAGGCAGTCGACAAGGTGATACATTTCTCTATCAAACTCCTTGGAAGAGGTTTTTCTTTTTAAAGGCTGTAGCCGGTGAGCCCATAAATCCTGTGCAGCGTTAGTTTGAAATGCAGGAGGAGCAGAGGCTGCCCAGGCTCCCGGCCCTCAGCGTGTGCAGCCTTACTTGGGAAGGGAGCGCTGTCCCTGCGGAGCGAGGGATTCGTGCTGAGCTCTTTGTTTGCCGCAGCTCCGGGAGCGGGACAGCCCAGCCTGGCTTCTCATGTAAACAGAGAGTAAAGTGTTTATCACCGGCTTTGTCATTTGCCTTATTTGTCAGGGAATCTCGAGGAGAATGAGAAGTTTTCTGGTGCTGCGTAGTGACTTGAGGGAGTTGCAAGATTTCCATAAAAAGGCAGAGTCTGTGCTGGGCGAGCAGAGCTCTGCCTTGGCAGCCGTGCGCTGGGCCTGACCTTTTCCAGAGAGAAAACACTGACCTAAATCCCTCCCTGCTGGGGGCGGAGGGGAGAAGGAAACCTCTCCACTTGCATCTTTCTGATCTAATTTTCTTGTCCACACCCTGGTTTGTGCCGTGAAATGCTGAGGAAGCAGGGGGCAGGCGGTGACAGCTCGCGGTGCCCGGCACAGCTGGGCTGGGACGGGCGCTGTGCTTGCCCCATGCTGTGTCCATCCTCCTGCTGTCTGAGCACTGCCAGGCCGAGGGATCCAGCCTTAGCAAACTCCTGTAACCTGGGCTGTCAGAGTGGCCTTCCCCACTTGAGTGTCCGGGTGGAAAAACGAAACCCAGAGCTGTTAATAAAGACATCCTCGTTCTCAGGAGGATTGGGTGAAGGGGGAGTGTTGCTGCTTTCAGGACACATGGTCACAGTTCTGTGTTTTAACTGCTGCCTTTTCCTCCTGCCTTGCAGGTCGCTCTCTGAACAGACCACACCATGCGTGAGTACAAGCTGGTGGTCCTTGGTTCAGGAGGTGTGGGCAAGTCCGCTCTGGTGAGTTTGGGGAAGCAGCTCTGAAGCCCATACACAGCCCTGTCTCACTGCAAAGCAGGTTACTGATGCTTTGGGCTATTTGTATGACTTTTAATATGTGCCAGGACTTCTATGTAGCCACTGTGACACTGCTGAGAGAGCTGTGGAGGGGTGTCATGGTTTTGGACATTAGTTGCTGATAATTAGCATTTAATGTTTGCTTCCTGCATGGGTGTTGTATTGTACATGGCTGGATATCTCTCTGTGAGTATCAGAAGCCCAACCAGCCTGGTAGAGCAAGAGAAGTCTGGCTGGAATCAATCACAGAATATGGGGGGTTCAGCCTTGCACACCTCGAAGGCTTCGTGTTTTCCATCCCGAGTGAACACCTGGGCTCAAAACAATCCATCTGCAGCCCGTGCAGAGCAGAGGGAGGAGCAGATTGATGACACTTTGCACTCCTTAAGTGCCTGTCTTGTTCCCAAGGAGAGGTTTACATAGCAGGGTTGATAGCAAAGCATTGTGAGAGGGACTTGTGTCACCCATTTATCACTCACCAGTCAAGCAGCTCTCTCCAACAGAAAGGCAAAGAACTGGTCAAGTGTGAAGTTATCTACAACAAGGAACTGCAGTGTTCCTTGTCACAGACGTGATAATGGCTGAGCAGGCTTTCATGTCCTCCCCGTTTTCATTCTGCTGGTACAGCCAGGTAATAGTCCTGGTAAATCACCTGCAGGATCCAGGTGAACAGGAGCAGAGATTATTCAATTATGTATCAAATTTGATGCGCTCTTTCAGCAATCCCATCCTAATCTTTACAAGATGTTTGCAAGGTGTAATTTTTTACAAGCACTGTTCTTCCACAGCAATTTAAGCAATCTGTATTACTTTTTCCACCATCACTTCCTCGATTATCTTAATTTTCTTGTGTAACACTGAAAGACTCACTACGTGAAACGGGGCACTTAGTAGTATGCTGTAAATAAAAATTACTCAGCATCTGACATACTTGAATTTCCTTCTTTGTGATGTGAAGTCTGAGTCAGCACCACCACTGACCTTTTTAACAGCCAAAATGCAAATACTCAAATTGTCTGGTAAACAAAAGTTAAATTCTTTTTGACAGGCTGGGTGCTAAGGCAGCATATTTGGTAATTCATATGCAGCATAGATCCATTATGTTTGTAAGAGCACACAGTAAGTGCCAATTAGCAGCTAAGAGCTGATAATATTTAGCTTTCCAAGGAGTCTGTATACTTATTTACAAGCATTAGCAAGGAGAGGCTATAAGGTGGGATTTAAAATAATACGGGGGTCACTTTAAATTTCATTCTTCCAACTGTATAAACTGACCTGTGCAACAAAGAGCCTGGTGTTCATGTGCAGCTCTGTTTCCATTCGAGTGCAGATGACAATCTGGGGTTGTTTTACTGCAGATCCTCCTCGTTGTTTTAACTCTTCTGTGCAAATACAGTGCTGATGGTGCTTCTGGTAACAGTGAGGGAGTAGCAGAAAACCTTCACAGTTACAAAGCCACAGCTGTTTAGCAGCTTTTGTTTCCTGTACAGCAGCTTTATCCCATTTCTGAGGCTAAAAATCTTCCGCAGTGGCAGTGGGAGACACTATTTACAGAGATGTCCAGTGGTGCAGAGTCTTACGTAGAATTGGAAACTGAATTTGGGCTGCACAACCCAAATGAAGGGAAACTTCTGAAAGATTTGGATCTACATAACCCAAAACCACCCCCAGATTTGTAGCTTCTCCCTTGGCCTTTATTTTTATTTATTTAGGTGAAAATAAAGTCCATCAGAGATGGAGTATTACGTGTCAGGAGTGGTTTGTCAGATTCTCACACCCAGGGCTGGTTCAGAGTTCCCCAAACAGAGTGGGACAGATGTGGCAGTGCTCATGTGTGAGCCCCTGGCAAAGAGCTGCCTTCTCTGGACCTCTTTGGGAGCAGCTGTGCTAACCTGACCATGCTGAAATACACAGAAACAATCCTCAAACACAATCTGTAACCTACAGCTCTGGCTGCTGGGTTTGTTGTTGCTGCCACACTGAGATCCACGTTCATAGGGGTGTCTTACTGTAAGGATTTTGCTGAGATCTGTTACCTCAGACAGACTGGGACAACTGTTCAGTGTGGCAAGAAGATACTGGAGAAGCAGAGACTTTGTTCATTAGAGCGTAAATACAGTTATTTAGGGCTATATAATGATTTTGAAATGTGGTAGTTGTGGCTTCTCAGACTTCCCTCACAAATTTGCAGTACTCACATATGAAACTTGTGAAGGGTTCAGTTGGCAAAAAGTATTTGGTGTGTTTGTTGATTTTCAAGAGACGAAATTCTGTGCTGGGATCTCAGCTTCACAAACACCACCGTGTTTTACAAATATCACCCAAATCTTCAGACACCCCTGTGCTGTTTTACTGCAAATTATGGTGGGTGAAAAGGAAAAAGGAGCTTTGCCTCCCAGAGGAGAAGGAAAACTCTGTCCTGGCAGAAGCCAGGGCACAGAGCTGGGCTGTCCAGGGATGGTCACGTCCTGAGAGCTCGGTGGAAAATGCTGAGTAGGTTTGCTCTGAATAATTACAGGGAAGGAAGAGTTTCCCTGTGAATGGAGTGAGGGCTCCTCCTTCAGTGGTTTGCACACAGGGAGTGTCTGGAGGCTCTCCAGGCTGCACTTGCTGCTCTGCCTGGCCCTGGGTGTGCAGCCCAGGGCAGCTCCATGGTGACTCTGGGCTGATTTGGGCTGAAATGTGGATTTTCCACAGTGCACAGGTTGCCAGTGCTTCTGCTGAAATTTCAAGTCTTCCATATTTGGCGATTTTTATCCTAAAGTCACGGGCAGTGGAGTAAAGGCATTTTTGAGGATATAATCTTTTCTGAGAAAAGCAATGAGTTTTGAAAACATGCTTGAAAAAAGGGATTTTAACAGAATATACACTTTTTTTCAAAATTGTAATTTTATGTCTTTTTCTCTGGTCATCACTATTGACTTTTAACAGCAGAGCAGTTTTTACTGTTGTTACTTTTTCCTAAAGTGCTTCTTGGTGAATGTTTCTGGTTATGTTCAGCTCACTTAGGTTTTTTCTTCTTTCCTCCCTCCCCAGACTGTACAGTTTGTTCAGGGAATTTTTGTTGAAAAATATGATCCAACAATAGAAGATTCATACAGAAAGGTAAAATACCATTGTTTTTATTTCTTTCAAGTCTCACAGAGAATATGAAATTCTTCGGGGCTGTTTTGGATGCAGGGCTGGAATTGCTGAGCAAAAGTCTGTGTAGGATCCCTGAGCTGTTACGTAATTCCAGCCACAGAGCTGCTTTCTTCCCTGGATGGATGTCAAGTGACCCATTGTTTCACAGATTAGCATAAATGTCACCAGCATTAAAGGCACCAAAACATACACTAAAAACTTGTGACATTTGTGCCTGTGATAATTAAATGTAAATTGTGCAATGAGCTCTGCTGTTAAATTTACTTGAATTTCCTGGAATTACCCTCCTTAGATCTGAAGTGTTTCTCAGTGAGTGGAAGATTTGCAGAGTCTTACTGTGAGGGTCCTGAAATATTTTGCATTTTCTTCTCTTCCTTATTCCCTTCTACCCCAGCAGCAAAGAAAAGTTAAAGTTTTAAGGTGCTTTGATTTGTAAGAGTGGATTAAGTCGAGATATTTACAATCTCACTTAAGTTGAGATGTTTACAGTGAGCTACTCATTTAAGCCTTGCTAATGAAGGGAGTCCTGGAGCATGTGAGCTGACCCAAATGCATGGCTTGGGGCGTAATTAATCCTCTAACAGCAGTGTTGCTCAGGCCCGGGGAAGTGCAGGTGCCTGCTTTGCTAAGAGCCCTTTGTGGCAGAAGTACTGAGCTGAGATCCCTCTTGCCTGTCCTATTCCAGACAATTTTTGAACTGTTTGTTCCCTTTTTTCCCCAGCAAGTGGAAGTAGACTGTCAACAGTGTATGCTGGAGATCCTCGACACAGCAGGGACAGTAAGTGGCATTTCTTTGTCTCATTGCTGTGGAGTTTCTTCATTAAGAAACTCTCCTTTCCTCTGCCATCCCCATATCAACATTCTGGTCCGGGAGCATTTTAAACATTAATTTTGCAAGTGGCCAGAATACAAGGACACAGCTCGCAGCCAGTGCCAGGCACAGGGGTTGCTTCCCAGCAAGTCACATCATTTCCTCAGCAAACCTTGCAGCTGCCAAGGAGCCCTCCCTGACACGGTGGCACCTCCCTGGCACTGCCCAGTGCTCTGGGGGCGCTCCTTGGCCCTGCCAGCATCACCTGCAGCTGGCAGAGCCCTGTCCCTGAGCACACAAACCCCTGGGGCTGGCAGCACATCCCAGGGCAGGCTGTGCTCCCTGGAAGTTGCTTTGGGAAAGTGTTGACAATTCCCAGAAGCAGAAATGGTTGTGTGGGCCTGGTGAAAGTCCTTTCCCTGGTGGGACAGGGGCAGCTCCACGCTGGCATTGCCCAGCCTGCTCTGGCTTTTCAGTCTGTCTGCAGAGATGTTTTTATTGCTGCTCTTCATCTTTTTCCCATTTTTTCAAGAAGCCCTTTTCTCTATTAATAAAAAACCCCAAAGGGAAAGAGGGTGTTAATGCTTTTATTCAATTTCCATGCTTCAGTGGGTTTCTGTGAGGGGTAAATATGTAAATGCATGCTGTGTGGCACTGTATTCTTGTCTCCAGTACAATAAAAGTATTCCTTTGTAGCTACTCATTAGCTGCATTCACCACCTAATTACTTTAAAAAATATTTGATTGCAGGAGCAATTCACAGCCATGAGGGATCTCTACATGAAGAACGGGCAGGGGTTTGCACTAGTATATTCTATAACAGCACAGTCCACGTTTAACGACCTACAGGACCTGCGGGAACAGATTTTACGGGTTAAGGACACTGAAGATGTGAGTAGAATATGTTTGGTTTTATTTCTGCAAACGGTTAGAAAGTGTTTGCTCTCAAATTCCTGTATATTTACATACAAAGTTTCTTTCAGAGAATATTCTTGGTTAGTGTTGAGTAAGTTTCCAGAGCCTTGTAGTTTCCAGTGGTGTTCTTTGAGGCCCAGCACCTGCTAAGGAGCAGCACAAAACCTGATTTTCCCATGTCCTGGAAGCCACACTCTTTTGAAATCGTGGGAGTTGATTGAAAAGAACATTACTTATTTTTTGTCCCTTAAACTCCTTTCCAGGATTCGCATTTTCTTCTTCCTCTGTGCTATAGCTGTACTTTATTTCCTTCAGATTTAAGGAAAAATAATAGCTGAACTCAACAGTAATGATGTTCTCTGCAGCTGTCTTGCACTGGACACTGACAGGGGCTATTCCAAATGTGTGAAGGGGAAGTTGAGGTTCAAAGCTGTCACATTTCCCAGGGGTCAGCTGGGAATTCTCTGGAGCCCTGGAGCAGCTTCTCAACTCTCAGTCACTTGGCAAAATCTGTCACCCAGGGAGGTCACACAGTTGCATGAACTAAACCATTAAGGGCCTGATAGAGTCTTGGGTTGTCGTTTTGGTTGTTTAAAACTCTTGAAAATCAGGAAGAATCAGCTGTGGGGAGTTTGCTGTTGGGCAGGAGATGGGACAGGCTCGGGGCTGAGGGTGCTGCTTCCCTTGGAAGTCCCTGTGCTGCTTACCTGCCTGGAATGGCTCTGGGCCCCTCCTTGCTTTAACAAGCTGAGCTTCTATTTATGCAAAACTGCTTTTCCTTGAGGCAGGGATTATGTCAGGGTAAATCCCTGCTGACAGGATCCTGTGCTGGCCACGCTGCAAACTTGGCTGTGCTCACAGGGGGAATTTGCACCCTGAGCTGGGCAGGTTCATCCCACAACAGACCCTGCTGCTTCCCTTTGGGCTGCAGGGATCTGACTGCATTGTTAAAATGCATTTATTTGCTTTGTGTGTTACCTGTTGAATCCAAGCTTGGGAACCTTTTGAACGTTTAAGTTGCTTTTTGCTGAGTTAGGAAATGTCTCCCTCCGTTTGTCGTATCAGAATGTGTCTTAAAGTCCCAATACATAAATCATTAAATTATATATGTCTGGAAGAGTTTAAATTCCAGTCTTCTACACCGAACAGGAAATTATGAAAGGCTCACCAAACTCCATTTTTGGATAAACCATTAATACCTTTTGAAATAACCTTACACAGAGTTTCATGTCTTTCAAACCTGTACTGCTTACTCATCTCAGTATCACTTTTTGCTCTATTATTTCACATCTTTAGTTCTTTGCTGAACACGTTCAAAACACATTTTCATGTTTCAGTATGAGAAAATTAACTATCTAGAAAACTGTAAAGAACAGGATGAAGCTGATAAAGTTTTAAATGTCCTGTAGATCTCTGATTTCAGATGAACTTTTTTTGCATTTGCTTCATCTGTACTGTGACTTCAGGTTCCTGATGAAATAAGTAAAATTTATGTCTCAAAAATAAGAATATGATCACCTTCTAATGGGTATGGCTGGGAGTTTTAAAGACAGAAATTAATCTTGCTTTTAGTTGTGTCAGGAAGAGACTACAAATATTAACACTGAAGTAGATTAAAAACACACAGTGTGTTGTAAATTACCAAAGGAAGCGGATAGTGATTTATTTTCCAGCTGGAAAGGACTCATTTTCTGCTCAAAGAATGAAATGTTTGAGGAAATGGAGCGGGTGCACACCCTTATCAGCAGCTCTTTAGGGTTTTTTTTCTGCCTCTCAGTGCGAGGGAAACAGGAAATAGTGCTGGGCTGCGGCACCGTCCTGCTCTGCTCTGAGCCCGTGGCATCCCCGGAGCCGAGGCTGCCGCTGCCACAGCGAGCTGGGGGTGAGCAGAACCCGCAGTGCCAGGCGTGCCCAGCCCCCAGCTCTGGGGCTGCGAGGGGGAAACAGGGCTGGGGCAGGCACTGGGGCTGCGAGGGGGAAATGGGGCTGGGGCAGGCACTGGGGCCGCTCCTGTCACTGTGCAGGTGTGCAAATGGCACCTGGGAGTGCGAGCTGGGGCTGGTAGGGAGAGGTTTGGGTGGTTTCTGTTCCCTTGTTTAAGGTGTTACAGAGTGGTTTGGGTTGGAAGGGTCCTTAGAGCTCATCTGTGGGCTGGGACACCTCCCACTGTCCCAGGGTGCTCCAAGCCCCATCCAGCCTGGCCTTGGACACTTTTGTACCTTTTTGTGACATCCTGGAGGGCCACAGCCGTGACAGAGACTGGAGAGGGGCAGATGCCACCTCATCCTTGTCTTGAACAAATGATTTGCCTGCACGTGCATCATGAGTGTAGAATGGGTCTTTTGAACCCAAATCAAGTGTTTGTGTTGATGTTGCATGGGATGGTTCTGGGGAAGTGTTGTGCTTTCAGGAGCTGAGCTGCTGGGTGGGCACTTGTTGGACATGTGCATTATTCTGAGCTAATAAATACTTTTTTATTAGCAGTGTTTGTGCCTGTTGTGTTGAGCGTCCCCTTTTCTGTGCATGCAGGACACGTCAGGGTGTGAGGTGGTGTTGGGGTGGGACAGGGCTCGGGGCTTGGGGAGCACTCGGCTGCACGGGACTGTTCCTTTTCACTCTGTGTCAGGGCACTGCTTTTCAAAGGTGCTTCCATTCATTGTTGTGTGGCTTGACAGGGCAGGTCAGAGGGGCTGAAACATGGAACACATGTCTGAAAACACGTGTGTGTGTGTGTGTGTGTGTTGCACAGACAGAAGAGCTCTCAGCTGGGCTCTTGGCAGCAGCTCAGTCTCTGTCACAGGAAAGGCCTGAAATGCATTTCAAGAGTAAATTAGGTTTTGGACTAGAAAGGTGTAGAGACCAGAAAATAAAACTTTACTGACTTAAAATTCTGCTGAAACACTATAACTTGGTTTTGTATATGATTAATTTAGTGCACCAGGGTGTCTGTGGTGTGAACTTTGCTCAACTCTTTCCCAGCAGCCATCTAAATTCCAGCCTGGTCTGTCAGCTCCGCCAAACTCCTGATTTTTATTGGTTTTCATACTTCATACTGTATTTTTCATACTGTATTTTTCATAGTGCATTCCCCCTCCTCAGTCTGAGAGCCCCAGCAGCACAGAGCTCACTGTACATGAACTCGCTGATGAACCTCTCCTCCTGCTTGCTCCTCTGCAGGTTCCCATGATTCTGGTTGGCAATAAATGTGACCTGGAGGAAGAACGAGTCGTGGGCAAAGAGCAGGGGCAGAACTTAGCACGACAGTGGTGTAACTGTGCCTTTCTAGAATCGTCTGCAAAGTCAAAAATCAACGTAAATGAGGTAAGTACCACCTGCTCCCTTGTCTTCCCAGCATGAACGTGACATGAAACCAGCATGTGTGTGTAAATTGGGGAGATTCAGGCTGATTCTGGATTCTCAGCCTAGGAGGGGTTGCCATGCAGGATATTTTGGTGTCTGTTTTAAGATTTGCTCCCATTTCTCTGCAAAGGGAGGGTGACTTCCCAGGTGAGGGTTGCTACAGCCTCTGTCAGGGGCCGTGAGTAGCGGAGGGTCCTGAGCAAGCCCAGTTGGCTGCATGACTCTGAGCTTAGATAAACTTTATCTGGAAAGAATATTTTGTCAAGATAACTGCTGCTATTCTGAACGTGGGTTTATGCCCTGTTGTACTCCTTGTCTTGTGTGGTGTTGGCTGTTGGTTTTGAACTATTTGCATTTCTGACTGCACACACCTCATCACAGCCCTCTGTAAGCCCCCAACTTGCCCAAAACGGTGCCCAAACCCAGATCTGAGCAGTTCCCCGAGTTTCACTGAGACCCCCTTTACTCTGGGGTGCCTTTTCCCGCTGCCTGGGGCTGTGGGGTTGTGCTGAGGGAGCTCTGCTCCACGTCAGGCACCAAGTTTTTATTCTGTGCTGGGAATTATCTGCCTGTGACAGAGGCCAAGTTTCCAGGCACAAAGCTAAGGTGACCCCTGCAGCGCGGCTGGGCTGGTGCCAGCAGATAAGTGGGACCGTTCAGGGGGTGTGTGATAAGCAGGAGCAGCAGGATCTTGGACTGGGCCCAGGGCTGATCTGGCAGCCAGCAGGATGTGCTGCACGGGGCTGGGACAGGGAAGGGAGCTGCAGGCTCCATGAATTGCAGCTCCTGGGGCTGGGATTAGCCTGGCTGCGGCGCTCAGGGATCCAGCAGGGATTGATTTGTGTGGCTGAGCTGGAGTAAAACTGGGGCTGGTAATGAGGCAAGGAGCAGCTCAGTCATCAAACACATCCCCAGGGGCTGTGGCAGATCCTGGGCTGTTTGCATTTCCACGCTTTGGGGGTGCAGAGTGACCCTCATCAGGCAGAGCTGCCTCACCCTGTGGCAGGGGGGTTCTGTGGGGGGCAGAGCCCAGGGTGGGGGCACAGCCTGGTCTGACACCCCCTCATCCCTAACGTGGGAATCCTGGGTCTCCCTCTTTCCCTGCAGCCTCCAGTGAGGTCACATCAGAGAGAAGAATGTGATTATCTGGAAAATGAGTTTCTGGTTTCATTGTGATCTTCATTTTCTGGTTTCCTGCCAATTGATATTTTTTAGTTACAAAAAGTACAAAAGCTGAGGAAATCAAAGAGAGAAACTGTGAATGAAGCAGCTCAGTGCCCTGGGAGTTTGTCCTGCTGGCTCCTGAGCTGGGGAAGCATTTGCATTACTTTGGGGTTTGTTCTTGCTTTCTCACTACTTTTGGAGTTTCTAAATTTGTTAAAATCTAGGTAAAGAGTGATAAATTCCTGCACGCATTTGCTGAATGTGAATCAAACCTTTCAGATAATAAGCTTTTAATCCAGAGTGAATCAAGTGTCCTTCTGGTGACCTCTGAGATGCTCTTGCAGCACACTGACTTTTTTTAAGGGTGGTGGCATTCCTGAAACCTTGTTGCAGACTTCTGTACTCACAGTCAGTGCTAGCACCTAAATAATCTAACTTATGAGAAAGGAAAATCTTAAATTTCAGTTTTTACAGTGTGTTGTAAACTGTTTCTTTGTCTTCTGAATTTCTTTGGAATCAACAAGAATTTGTGAGCTGTCAGCCACTCCAGGAAGGGAAAAAAATAAACAAGGACAAGGGTGGAGCCCTCTGAAGGTTGAAATATTTCTCCTCAATGCTGTGACCCAGCTCCAAGCATTTTTGCAAAGCTCATTTTGCTATAAATGGGTTGAGTCTTGCTGGGAAAACAACTCAGAGCAGCAGCGTTCACAAAACGTCTGCAGCTGAAAGAGGTCCCTGTGAGGTCCCCTGGTGGAAATGTCGGAGTTCAGGGCAGATGCTGGGAGGAACAGCCAAGGGAAGGGGCTGCCTGTCCCCTCCCTGCAGGGGGAGTGCTCTGGGCTGGTGGGGCAGGATCTGCAGACGCCCCCAGCCCAGGAGCACCACTGAGAAGATGATCCCTGAGGATATTATACCTGTCTTAAAAAACCCTTTGTTATTCCTGAGTTTTCTCCCACTTTCCCAAAGCAAGGAAATCGTTGCCGTTTCATTGCTGTGCTCTTCTGAAGGCTTTGGTGGTGATAAATTGAGTTTCCATCTCCTTGATGTTCTGCACACTGATGGGAGCTCTGTGTTTCTTCTTCCATAAGCAGCTGCTTGAGAAACATTTAATAAATTCAAGCAGTTTAATTCAATTTATACAACTACAGCCACCAGGATAGAGTTGTCAGCTCCCCAGCCTGCCTCAGTTTGGACAGCTTGTGTTTTATTACTTGGATTTTTCAGCTTGTGTTTTTCATTTGCAGATCTTTTATGACCTGGTCAGACAGATAAATAGAAAAACACCAGTGGAAAAGAAGAAGCCTAAAAAGAAATCATGTCTGCTGCTTTAGACTCCCATCACGCAGCAGCTCTGAGCCAGGTAAGAGGTGTCTGAGCCCTACGTGGGGCAGGTGAGCAGAGCAGGAGCTGCTCCTCACAGAGCTCCCCTTCCCTCTGCTGCTCTTCCTGGAGTGTGGCTGAGCAGGAGCTTCCTTTTGACTCCTCTGGGTTCTCCCTCTGGCCTGTGACACCGAGCTCTGAGCCACCAGGGCTCGCTTTTGCTTCCTTTTTATCCTCTGATAAATTCTGGTGTTAATGCTGCCCCTGCTGTCCCCGTGCTGGGAGCTTTGGGGACAATTACAAATTGCTTTGGGTGGGACATGGGATTCAATGGCACAGAAATAAAAAGCTGCCCACCAAAAAAAAAAAAAAAACCAAACCAAAACAAACATAAAAATCCCAAAACCAAAGCCAACCAAAAAACCATGCCAAGGCTGGACACAGCTATAAATAATCTTCCTGTGTATCTTGGCAGGGAACTCGGTGTGCTCACAGCTGTTCTGTCATGCTCCTGGAAGGAAACAGCAGCTCTGTAGCTCCAGGTTCAGGGCAGAAATGTCCCCATTCGGAGGCAGAGGAGGGCTCTGGGTGATGGCCCAGCTCTGCCACCTGCCTTTAGCATGGTGGGCATCACCCTCGGAGGGTTTTTGGGACCCACCAGAGCCTCTGGTCTGTCCTGTATTGATCAAGCAGAGCAGCTCAGCTGCCCCTGCCCTGCAGCATTAGAGACAAACTCAGAAGGCTTTCAGGGATGAATTCCTGAGAGCAGGGGACTCTGCCAGCCTGAATTCCCTGCTGTCTGTGGCCCTTTGGGCAGCCCAGTGTGGCTGAGGATCAGTGGAGCTCTGCAGTTAGTGCCTGCTGCTAATGGGCTGCCCTGATGGATGAGGCTCTTAGCCCCAGCTTTGGGTGCCAGAAAATAACAGCTCCGGGCTGTGGGGAAACAATGGCTTTAGGAAAAGAAACTGAAGAGCCTTAAGTGGCTTTTCCTATTGCTCAGGTGATCCCTCCTGCTCAGCCAGGATGGAATTGGGCTTCCCTGGCCGGGAAGCGATCTCTGCCCTCTCAGCTGCTCTGAAATACTGGGAACTGCTGAGGGAGTTCCTGTGTTCAGGCACCTGGAATCACAGAATCATGGAATGCTTTGGGTTGGCCCCTTCTCCTTCCACCCTCCACCGCTCTCCCTAAGTCTCCTCCCGATTCACTGCCTGGATCCAGGCTCGGGAGGTCTCTGACTCCTCAGGCTTTAAGAGCATCTCGCAATACAGAGGATGAAATCCCTCTTGCCCACGTTGCTCGTGCAGAGGTGAATTCCAGAGCCCTTGGGGGCTGCCGGGCCCTGGCAGTATCAGCTCTGACAGACAGGGGCAGTTGTCTGTCCCTGCTCTGTGGCCGTGATAAAACAACATCTTGGGGAGTTGCACTTCCCACAATCTCCTGCTTTCTGTACCTAGAAACAGACCTGAATTCTGGGAAAAAGGAGTTCTGCTGTCTGTGGGCCGTTGGCTTTCGGGCCTTTGAGATCATTGATCTCATTGGCAGAATAAGAAATGTCCCTCCATCACCCTCTGTTTTTATTTCGTTTTACTCTCGCCAGATTGCAGGAATGAAGAACTGTTGCCTAAATGGAAAGTGCCAGCATTCCCAACTTCAAAACCTTATGGAAATGAGTAACATATCGGAAGAAGCTTCTCCTGTTTTTTATATACTGCGAGAAGAATTTAGATCTTAAAAATGGTTTGCACACAGTCCCTGGAAAAAGCAGTTGCTCTGTGTATATCTCTTGGAAATTTAAGCCAATATTCCTCCTCCTTTGCAATAGCAATTAACAGATGTGAAAATAAATATAATTGACTCTAGCATATGATTATCCCAAGGAGCATGGATGCATTTCAAATGTTAGAGATTGCTACAATAATTAAAATTCATATTGACCATTTTATCATCATTTCTCCCCATCAAGCACTAAAAATGTTCCACTGTTATATTTTATATCTATAACTATAGATATATATTATCCAAAATTTCCCTTTGAACTCACTGCAGCAAATAACTTTTTTGAGTCATTGACTTCATTTTATATTTAAAAGTTACAGAGTATCATTATTTTCATTCTGCCATTATATTCTAATTAAAAATGTTTGTGCATAATGCTTTGGAAAAAATGGGTCTTTTATAGGAAAAAAACTGGGATAACTGATTTCTATGGCTTTAAAAGCAAAAATATATAATATACTAAACCAACTCTAATATTGCTTCTTGTGTTTTACTGTCACAGATTAAATTACAGCTTTTATGAATTATTAAATTTTAGTACATTTTCATTTTTGTTTCTGTGTTTTTGTTACCGTTGCCAGACTTTGGGTTTGCTCCATGTTTTGTGAGTTCCTCTCCCATCCTGGTGGATCAGGGATGTTTTTGAGGTGCCCCCATCCCGTTCTGCCGAGGGGTCTCCACTCCCCCCGTGTTGTATTTAATGTACCCCTCCCAGAGGACAGCAGGCAGCTCTTGTGTTTTCCTTTGGCTGTTTAAAGATTGTATTGCTGCAAATATTTCCTCTGTACCATTTCTTTGATATGCACAAGTTTGGTTTCATTCCAAGGTCTGACTTGGAGGATGATCCTCGGTTTCAAACCCAGTTTTGGCTGGTGGTCCCTGATCAGCTGAAGGGGTTTTTTGTTTCATTTTGGGTTTGTTCCTTGTATTAAAAAAATAAAGTTGGTTTCATAAAGTTTCAAAGAGCAGGACATGAAGAGACTCGTGGGTGCTCCATGCTGCTGTCTGTGTGCAGTCAGAGCCACCCATGGGATCCCAGTCCCATCCTTGGGGGATGCTGCTGGAATCCCCACAGGGCTGGAGGACTCGCTCCTGCTTCGCTTCCCAGTAAGTGAGAAGAGAAATGTTATCTTCAGAGTGGAGAAAACTCAGCACAGGCCTTGTCCTGCTGGTTAAAACGGGAAATTAAAGTGTGACAGAAGTTCTGGACCCACTGTAGAGTTTATTGGAAACCAGGGGGAGAAGTTTTTGTAAATAGGTTTTTCTAAAACTGTGTTCCTGATGCAGCTGTTGAATTAGAGAGATCCCAGTTTCTAAATGCAGCCCAAACAAGACTGGATGAAAACATCTGGATGATGTGACACCATCTGCCTACTTCCAAGCACAAGGACAAGCATAGTTACTTTGGCTGGTTGTCTTCAACCCACTCGGCACCTCCTTTTTCAGGAGGAGCAGAAGCACGGTGTTTGCAGGTTGGTTCTCTTTACTAAATGTAAAAATATTTTAGTAATAAAGAAATTTGAATGAGCACGGTGTTGGCTAGACGTCTCTTGTCTCGGCCGGGGCAGAGCGGGGCCGGAGGAAGGAGCCCGGGGCTGGCCGCTAGATGGGAGTGTGGGAGAGGCGCTGGCCGGGGCCGGGAAGGCTCCGCCGACACCGAAACCCGCGGTGTTCGCAGGGCCCAGCCCCGGTCCCACCCCCTCCTGTCCCCTCTGCCTCCCACCGTGCTCCCGTTTTCTCACTGCCTAAGGAAAGGTTCTTCTTTAATGGGTTTTGGCACAATAGTCCCAGTTCCGCCCTGGGACACGCTGGAGCCGCTGCGCCTTTCGTGTCAAACAGAAATGTCCTAAAGCATCTCACTGGGTTAAAATGGCTTCACTGCAGAATGTCCTAAAGAAAGGGGAGAAGAAAAACCTCCCTGCTTTTGACCAGAACCCAGCCGAGCACAGTAACATTTTCCTGTGAGCAAAGGGGCACATTTAAAATTTCACTGAAGCCCCTGGAGCCATCGAGCTCCTCTTGGAGCTGTGCACAAATTCCACCAAAGAGATTCCCAGCCACCTCTGCAAACGTGCTGCTCTCAAATTCCCCAGCCTGTATTTACCTGTCTATTTTCAGTGTTTTCTAAAGGTTATTTTAAGTCATGTTTTCCCATCCAGTGTGGGCTGGATCAGATGATCCCACACGTCCTGCCTCACTGGGAAGTTTTAATTGCAGGTTGTGATGTTGACCCAAACAAGTGGCAGGGACACCTTCCCAGGCTGCTTAAATTCAGGTTTGCTCTGCTGGCTCTGGGCTGCATTCCTGCCATTGCAGTGGCTGATGTGGGAGGTCTTGAGCATCCAGCTGCCACCGGAGAAGCTTGAAAATTCATGTTAAATTCACCATTAACCTTTGCAAAATCACCAAAACTAATGAATGTTTTGTTTATTTTGCCAGGACCAGGCACTGAGGAATGAAATAGGATTTTCCAGAGGCCCAGGTGCCATTTGGTGAATAACCAGCATGTGCCAGCCGTCCTGGCTGGGGCTGAGCATCCTTCCCATCTTCCTGGCTGGGGCTGGGATCTGGCACTGCTTTCCCTGCAGCAGCTGGTCAGTGCTCTGGCTTTCAGCCACAGCACTGTCTTTCCTCCTGGAAAGAAACTCCCCAAATTTGGAGACAAACCCTGTGCAGGAGGAGGGAGAGGAGCAGGAGTGGGGGCTCTGGGCTCAGTAGCCCCAAGCCACGGCCGATTAGCCAATGCTGCAGCCTCCCAGCAGCCCTGGCACAGCTCTGCCCCTGCGGCCGCTCCTTCCCCAGGGAAATGGGGAAACAGTTTGTGTTAGCCCGGGACTGAAACCAGCCTTTTCTCCTGCCTTTGCAGGAAGCTGCACACAAGGAAACTCTGCTCGTTCCTCCTGTGGTGAGTGAGACCCCGTTACCCACCTCGTCCTGGATCCTCTGTCCCTCATCTCCAGCGGGATGCTCTTCAGAGGGAGCAGCACCAGAGGAAGTTGAAATCATTTGCCAGAGATTTTGGACAAGTCGGTGGCAGAGCTGGGAGTGTAGCCCGTGCTGGAGCCGGAGATGCTCGCCCGGGCTCGGCCCCGCCAGCTCTGGACTCGGCCCCGGCTGCCCCACGGACCTGGGGGACTCAGGGATTGCTCGGAGGAGCCCATTTCCCCCAGCGCCGGCCCTGGCAGACGCCTGAGGTCAAACATCCCCGGCATTTTCCTCGGGAGGCACCGGCTCCAGCCCCAGATCCCCGCGGGCTGCGGGGCACAAGGAGCGCCTTGTGCAGGGCGGGGAGGATGCTCCGAGCTGCTCCCGCTGCCAGCGCCCCGCGGCCCCAACAAAGGGCAAATTCATGGGCCGGGAGCGGCTCCGTGCGCTGCGGACACTGGAGCTTTATGGAGCCTCTGGCAGCGGCCAGGGCCCCTCTGTGCCCCTCGGGGCCGCCGCGGCTCGGGGATGCTGCCAGCGGCTCCCAGCGCCGATTTCCAGCCAAGAAACCCGAAAAGCGCCTGGGTCTCCTCCAGAACGGCCCCAAGGAGAGCAGGAGCCCCCCGGCCGAGCCCTCTGTGACAGCAGAATTATCCCTAAGCCTGCCTCTTTCCCTGCAGGTGTTTTACATGGAAATCCAGTTTCTTGCAACCCATTTTGGGTGAGTGAAAGGGAGCAGTGTTGCTGCTTTCCTATCCAGGCTGATACAAATCCTTGGATAAACGGACTCCAGCCCTGCTGACCCCCCTGGCCATGGTTACAACGTGGGTGTAACGTCGGGAGGGCTGCAGACTTCCAGTGCTCTACACCCATTTTTCATTTAGCTTTGGAAATAAGAAGTGTCAAGCTGCTGCGTCAGTTTGGCTTAAATTCACAGGAGAAATCATTTGATTTGAAGCAGTTTATGTTATTAAATATGACTGCACAGGAGCCCCTGCAGGATAATCCGTTATGATAAATGATGTTTGAAATGAGGGAGACCCGACACCGGCTCCAGTCACGGATTAATGTGCAGGAACAGGAAAGGCCCAGCGGAGCAAAGGGCAGGGCTGGATGTGGGCAGAGCAGCAGCTCCAGTGCAGCACCCCGGAGCCCCCCCAAACACAGAATGAACCCCAGCAGTGTTCCAGAGCCCTGTGCAGGTGGCACCGGGGACGTGGGGCAGAGCTGGCCTCGGCAGTGCTGGGGGACAGCGGGACTTGATCCCAGAGGACTTTTCCAGCCTCAGTGACTGTGATGAACCAACACTTCCATACCCGAGGGTTTCTGTGCTGTCCCGTGCCCCTCGGTCACCTCACTCTCGATATTGTCCAGTGCAGAAGCAGCGAAATTCGGCAAGAAACCGAAATTTGGCAAACAGGAGCCAATTGTTGTCTGAACTCTTGTTGGAAATGTACAGGGATTTCAATGGAAACAAGGAGAGATCTATCTGCTCCTCTCCTCAAGATTTCGGAAGTGCTGAGCATCCCCAGGCGATGGATTCGAGCTAAAGGAGTCCTTGGACAAGGGACTTGGCTGCCTTAAAACCCTCTGCTGGGTGTGCTGGGTGAACCTGGCTGGATCCAGGTGTCGGGGGCAGGACCGAGGGAGCTGCTGTCCCTGGCTGTGATTTTGGTGTGTTAGAAATGACTGTCACAGCTGGGGCACGTTCCCCACCAGCCTGGGCAGGAGCAGGACCTGGATGTGCTGCCCTGCCGAGCTCAGGGTGTTCCCTCTGTTCAGTGCAGATGCAGAGGCTGATTAGCAGCCAACGGGCAGCTTTTGGCCCTTTCCTTCTGAAACAATCAGCGTTTAGGGCTTGACTGAGAAGGATTTGGTGTGAGATAAGCCTCCCGGAGTGGGGCCAGGGCTGAAGTAATAATTGAATAAGTGTGAGGTGGTGAATGAGACACGTCAGGATGAGTCAGAGCAAAAGCTGCTCTTGGCCAGGAGGGAAAAGGCTCCGGGGTGTCTCCCCTGCTGCCCGAGGTGGGACCGAGCCCCTCGAGCTGCCAAAAGACGATTTTTGGGGGGAAAGGCCAGGGAGGGAGTTCTCTGGGGGCTGTGCTGGGGTGCAGAGCTCCCCAAATCCTGCTGCTCTGGGTGCTTGGCTCAGGGCACCCTCGGGGTTGGGATTCTGCCTCATCTGTGCCAAGGCTGGAGCTGCCAGGGCAGGAGCAGTGAGGGAGGGACAGCACCCAGCGTGCAGAGCTGGGGCCATCCCCTGCAAGACACCAATTTATTGCCACTGTCTGATGTGAGTTGTACCTTCCTGACAGACTTGGGGCTGTGCTGTTCCCATCTCACTTCCCTTCTGTTGGATTTTCCACTTTTAATTTTTTACCAGTTTGTTTGGTTCTGCTCCCAGCAGAGGCAGCTCCATGGGAAGGAGAAGAAATCGAGTGTTTATTTTTAGAATGTGCCAGAAGAGTTCAACCCAAGGCAAATACAATTACTTCAGGTTGTGCACAGGCTTCTGAGAAGCTACGGAGAAATCATTTCCAAATGGGAAATGCCCTAAAACCCAGCTCCACGAAGGCGCTGGGGGAGGAGGGCACCCCTGATGCTCACCCAGCAGAGCTGCCCCTGCCCACGGCACCGGGTGGATCGAGGTGATCTTGAGGGTCCCTTCCAGCCCAGGGCGTTCTGTGATTCCCTGGATTCTGGGGGCTGGGAGGTCATCTCCGGACACTCCATCCCAGCCCTGCCCTGGCACGGGGAGCCCAGCGGGCACTGCTGCTCCCGGCAGAGCCCCCCTGGCTCTCCCAGCCTGCCCCCATCCTCAGGGATGTTTTTCTGCTCCAAGGGGCCTCCCAGATGCTATTCCTGGCCCAGTTCTAGGGCATTCACTGCCCGAAGCTTCCGCTGGGCTGTTGTGGAGCCCTCGTGGCTGGGCAGGGCAGGGATGGCAGGGAGGCTCCTCGGCTGAAAGCTTTCGCTGTAATTAACCTGAACAAGAGACCGAGTTAAATCTCTGCTTCTCCCGCTCTGCCGGAGCGAATACAAAGAGGAGGAAAGGCCTGAACCACACAATTAAAACAAGCAATAAAATTGCACGGAGAGATCCATGGAATGATTTTTCCTTGACACGCTCGTCCCCAACAAGTGCCACATGTCCTGTGTATAAATAGCAGCTGCCCAGACTTGCTTAATCATCCCATTGTTGCTTTATAATATTAATTAAACATTCCTCTGGGATTGTTTGCATCCTAATTAAGTGTGGAACTTACAAAAGACAGCGAAGAAACCAAACAAGTGTGCTGGGGGTGCAATTTTGCTAAACCGTGTGCAACTGGCTGGAAAAAAAAAAAAGTTAAAATTGCAGGACTGTGGTTAAAAGCTTTTTTAAGGGTCACCAGTGACGGGACTGTTTGGTGGAGGGTCCTGGGGGATCAGGAGCGGCTCCTCACTCCGGGATGGAGCTGAGGGAAGCCAGGGGGGCTCTGGAGGGAGGGATGAGCATCCCCCCGTCAGTGCCACAGGAGCGAATCGTCCCTGGCAGGACTGCACCGATATCAAAGGACAATTAATCCGCAGCTGCTCCGCACGGGGGATGGAGGAACACGAGGCCCTGCCTGGATCCCTCCAGGCGGCAGCTGGGGCCGGGCATCGCTCCGAGCCGGGGATCCCCAAAAGCTGCGGGCTTGGGGCTGGCCAGGACAGACCTGCGGCCACCCCACAGGGATGATATTGTACTGCGGGGACAGTATTTTACTGTCCCTTCCCTAAGGGACACATCCCCAGGGCCCCCGGCCGGTGGGGCTGGGGCTCGCCCTCCCCTCCCTCCTTTCATGTCGCCGGGAAGACTCGAGCACATTGTTCCCGGCTCAGCCTCCTGCACCCTGCAGGGATGTGCTGTGAATTAC
Source organism: Monarcha castaneiventris obscurior (assembly GCA_026261815.1). Classification (NCBI taxonomy): domain Eukaryota; kingdom Metazoa; phylum Chordata; class Aves; order Passeriformes; family Monarchidae; genus Monarcha; species Monarcha castaneiventris. The sequence continues at coordinate 520,573 of JAMPIT010000451.1, forward strand.
TTCCCAAATTATGTGAGTAATTAAAATCAATGAGAGGGTATCCTGTTAAATAACGTAATTAGATGAGCACAGCGAGATGAGTGCAATGGTGTTTTTGTTCTCCTGCCTGGAGACAGCTTTTAACCCTTTCCCTCTTGTCTCTTTCCTCGGGAAGGGCTCCCCTGGTCAGGCCTGCTCCAGCCAGCGCTGAGGTTTTATCAGGAAAAAGCCTCTCCTGCTTCTTCCAGAGCTTCTCCCAGACCAGGATTGTCTTTCCCCACAGTCGCCATCCCTGGGTTATGTAGGGGACACTGGCAGTGCCACCACCTGAAGGCTGCAAACATCTGAAACTCTGAGAATACAGAACTGCCCTTAAACCCAGGCTAATCCGAGGCAGTGGCAGAGGAAAACACATCCCTCCCACACCTGAGCTGTGAACGGAGGCCCCAGGAGACGGGAATTACCTCGCCGTGCACAATGAATTGTCTGAGCCGTGCCCCAGTCCCGGTCCCCACGGACAAACGTGAGCCTTTCCTGTGGCACAGAGGGGTGAGGCTGCCTTCGTTCCAGGGGAAATTCAATGGCTGAGGAACCCAAGTGCTGAGAGTCATTTTGGTTCTATTCCTGCTTCTCCCAGGGCAGGAGGAGCCTCAGCCCATTCAGATACACGTGGAGAGCTCGCTCCTCCAGCGTGGAGTGCTGAGAGCTCCTGGGGGCTCTGGAGAGGGTGAAGGCATCTGGCCAGATGGCTCTCATTGCAGGGCTGGAATCTAAATAATTAATTTATTGTATCGTGTTCAGGACTTTGCTGTCTCCCAGAGGAAACACTGCAAAGTCCTCAACTTGGTGCTTATTTTTTCCAGCTGCGATGCACAGAGGGATGAGGGGCTCTGCATCCTGCTGGATGTTCGGCTCGTGATTCTCCAAGGGAGCAAATGAGTGCAAAGATGTGTCACAGCTAATTACGCTCATCCCATGATATCATATTATGGCAAAGGATGATGCCTTAGGTTTTAACTTTTATATTTTTCAAATCCTGTACTGCTTAGAGTGTAACTCTGAAGTTCCTTGTAGCCTGTTAATTTCTGCTCTCTCGTGCCAGGTAGACATAACAAAGCCTCTCCAGGCTTGGTCTTCAAGGACACCCAGGCTGTTCTAGGCCCAAAAAGTATAAACCAAAAGACTCTAAACGGGGGCAAGTGGAAGGGAAATTCCATCATTAAACTGAAGCTTTAATTGGAGAATTAACCGTGATATGCAAATGAACCAAACCTATAAAAGTGTGAAGAACTTGTGACATGTCGTCCATCTTGGGGTCCATCTTGGGGTCCATTTTGAGAACAGCCTCTGGCTGCCCAGGGGGGGACCTTGGAGGCCCTTCAAATAAATACCAACCTTTATTCCCTTATCCTGTCTGGTCTCTGTTTCTGGGAGGCCTCTTAAGGCATCAAGGACCTGAACCCTGCTGGGAACAACCCCCTCGGGCCGGGACACCGGGAAAGCTCCCTGGGACTGCTGCAGGAGCCACGGGCTGTTCAGGGAGCCTCAAACACACAGAGAACTCCCTGATGGAGCCCGGTGCTCCTGCCCGGCTGCGGTGGGTGCTGGACCCAGCTACCCCAGCCCCCGGTGTCACCTCCAGCCCCCGGTGCTACCCTGAGCCCCCGGTACCTCCCCCAGCCCCCGGTGCCCCGGGCCCGGCTCCGGGCTGATGCAGCCCCCGGACGCCGCAGGAAGCGCTGCACCCGCCCCTGCTCCCCAGCTGAGGAAGAGGAGTAGGAGGAATCGCCTGCAGGGTGCTGGGAAGAAACCGCAGGTCTGGCTGTTTAAGGTGTCTTATCCTGTCCATCTCCGAGTGATTTAGAGCTGCCATAAAACCTCCGCGGAAGGAGGACTTTTGCTCGACTTTCCTGGCAATGCATCTTATCTCCAGAGAATTTCCCAATACTCTGTAGCTGCAAATAGAATGTTTCTCCCACTCCTCTGAGGAATAAATAAGAATTCCTCTTGGGAATATATCTGTTATTTGCCTCTTTAAGGCATATTCCGTGCCAAGCTCCGATCATCCTGCCAACAGCGTTACATAAGCGACACGTTTGAAAACCAGGTAAGCAGCACACAGAAAGTTCCCCTCTTGAATTATTTCAAATCCAGAGAACCCAGTCTCTCCTTTTTCCAAGCAGAGCTCAATTCAGGGCACAGGAAACTCAGCACAAAGCCGACCATGAATCGTTTCCACACCATTAGCATGAGCACATGCAGATCAGGCAGCTGCAGCATAAACGCCTGGCTGGCTGCCTTTGGGTGCGAGCTCCCGGTAATTGGTCTGGAACAGAAAGAACGGAGGAGGGGGGAAGCTGTGGGCAGGTAGCTCGGGATGGGCTGAACGGGAGCGGCACCCCCAGACTGAGCCGGGAGCGCAGCCCCGGGGAGGGAGCCCAAGCTCTGCTCTTGGCTGCAGGGGGACAGAGCAGGGCCCCCCGGTGCCCAGGACGCTTTTCCTGCTGCCCTGGCCATCTGCGCTGCCTGGCAGCAGAGCGTGGGGCTGGACGTGGTCAGCAGAGTGGCCGGACACACGGATGTGCTCGGACAGTTCGCTCCTCGCCACGTTAGCCCAGTGCTGGCCACGGCCCCTGCCGAGGTGCCGCCTGCACCGGGATCCCATCCCCTGCTGCCCCTCGGGGGAACTGCGCTGCAATGCCCTCGGTCTGGGCCAGAGGTGAACAATCTGCAATGCTCCTGCTCTCTGCAAACACCCACGGAGGGACTTCTCCAGCCCAAAAGTCTGTCACAGACAAAACAGAGTACAGAAAACAAGAGAGTACAGAAAATACAGTGCGGGAGCTTGGAGTGACCCTTCAGTTATCCCAAGCAGGCTGAGGAGGCTGCTGATAGCACACACACTTAAGGATAAAGCAATTGCTTCGTCAGGCAACTGCTTTTCTCAGCCCCAGAGCCTCCCCCGCTGCTCCCCCGGCTCTTGGAGCCTTTGGAGGTGACAGTCCCCTGTCCCTGCCCGCCCGGGCCAGGCTGTGCCTCCACAGCGGCCGCCGGCACAGCAGAGGCACTAATTAACCCTGACACGAGTCACGTTCATTATCTGCGGGTCCGAAATGTCACACGGCAGCTCCAGCCCGACGTGGGCAATGCGGCAGAGCCCTCGGGGAAGGTCCAGCCTGGATTGCTGGCAATGAGGAGCGGACGTGTCCCTGTGTTCTGGAGCCATGGGAGCCCCATGGGCAAAGCCACCTCTGTGCCACCTCTGTGCCCCCTCTGTGCCACCTCTGTGCCACCTCTGTGCCCCCTCTGTGCCCCTCTGTGTCAGGCCATAGGGCTGCTCCCTGCCAGGGCTGCTCCCCTGCCTGCTCGGGGTCCCTGGGGAGGTGACAGAGCAGGGGCAGCACGAAGCCGCTCTCCCTCTGTTCTTCCAGGGCTGAGGCCACATCCAGCCCCTTCCCCGGGTGGGCTTCGGGTAGAGGGGCCGAGCTGGGACCCTGCAGCCTTCCCTCGTGTCCTTCCAGCCCCGCTGGGATTCCAGGGTGCATTTACAGCATGTGGGAAGTGCCCTCTGAATTAACCTCCAGCCTGCCTGAGGCGAGGTGACACAGAACCAGGCGGTTCTTCCTTCTGGGATATTGATTTTCCCCCTTTCACTTTCCTGTCCAGGGAAAGCCGGGAAATCTGAGCCAGCTCAGAGGCTTTGCTCGGTACCATTATTGCAGGAAATGCTCCCAAAAAATCACGGATGAGGAGTCGCTGGTCCCGGCCAGGAATGACCCTGCAGCTGCAGGAAGGCCACGAGGAGCCCAGAGAGATCAGCCCAATCCTGGCTGGGCAGAGCCAAACCAGGGGATGCTGGGGGTCCCCAGAGCTGCCACAGCTCAGCCTCACAGAGGTAAATTGTTGCAGTAAACTCATTTCTGTTTGTGCTCTAACAGCAGCACAGGAGATTGCCTGCCAGCTGGAAGGGGTGCGAGTGATTAGAAATGCCGCGTGGATACAAATGAACTTGAACAAAAGGGAGGAGAAATAAACCCCAGCCTCCTCCTGCAGGGACGTGCAGGCCGTGCTGTGGAAACGCTGCTTGAAGAAGGGATTCTGATGATGATGAATATGACGATGAAGGTGATGGGGAATGTGCTGGAGGGAATAAACCAGTGCTGGACTTTGACTCAAATGGATCTGAATTCAGCCAGGACGTGGTGATTTGGTTCCTTTCCTGCTGGACTCGGCACAAGGGGAATTGAGGGGAATTGCTTTTGCTCTGTGTGCAGTCAGAAGGCCCCTCAGCTCAGCGTGCAGGTTTGCAGGGCTCAGGGACCCCCAGTTCCAGGGGGTAAATCACAGAACCCCAGCAGGGTGTGGGTTGGCAGGGACCTTAAAGATCCTAATTCCAACCCCTGCCATGGGCAGGGACACCTTCCACTGGCCCAGGGTGTTCCAACCTGGCCTTGGACACTTCCAGGGATCCAGGGGCAGCCACAGCTTCTCTGGGCACCCTGTGCCAAGGCCTGCCCACCCTCCCAGGGAAGAATTCCTTCCCAATATCCCATCTAGCCCTGCTCTCTTCCAGTTTAAAGCCACTGCCCCTTGTCCTGCCACTCCACAAACAGTAAATAGAACGCGTGTCAGTGGCAAAGGGAAATGCTCCCAAGGGCAGCCGCTGTGGTTTCCTTCCCTCTTGCTCCGCAGTAGCCTAAGAAGCCCCATCTCATTGTCAGAAGAATAAGCTGTGAAATGGTTTTGAAAATAAAGGCTTTTTAATTACAGGCACATTTGGGAGCCTTCTGGAGGCCATCTGGCCGGGAGAGCAGGGTGTGGGTACAGGGCAGGGAAAGCCCAGGGAGGCCGAGCAGGAGCAGCTCCTGGAAAAGCACTCGATTAATGTTAAGAGCTAAATCCTCTCTTTCCATTAAGCCATATGGGCCAGAGCCAGCGCTCATCCATCCCTGGGACGTGGAGCTGCAGTGCTGGGTGCCTGGGCTTTGGAAGCTCTGGGATGTGCTGCTCATCCGGCCCTTGGATGAGGCTGGGCAGAGGCTCCCAAGAAACCCGAATGCCCAGGCTGCCTCTGCCATTGCTGCCTTCCCGGGCAGCTTCACGGGGAACCTGCTCCTGTAATTACTGTCCTGAGTCTGGGATTAGCCACTCCTATCAGCCATGCAGAACGCAGCCAGGGCCTCATTAGACACTGTCATTGTGCTAATTAGGTGGGTTTCATACTTAATAATGGAGAACAATTTTGTGGCGGTTTCATGAAAAAAAAGAGGAGCAAAAGTCATTATAATTTCAGGAAAAGTCCCTGGAGAAGTGAAATGGTAATTCACAAATCCAACTCTCATCTATTAGCAGATCCGGCTCTGGAGACTAAATTAGGGAGGATGTCTGGCTTGGGTGATATTCTTTATTATTTGAATGTCTATAAAGAATATTTATTAAATATTTTTTCTCTTAAGAACTTTGAGATGCGGCTACCTTTACTTGCTATTTCCAAGTGTTTGAAGCCTAGACCACACTGGATTTGTCACTACAAACACCCTGGAAAACCCTACTTTAATGCAAAATATCCTTTGAAGATACACTTAACAGGCAGAGAGGACACGACACATTTGAAACCATGTTGGTCATTTGGTCAGCTGTCCATGCAAAGTGCCCCGGTGGGGATCTGATCCTTTGGAAAAGGAACAAATTAAGGAACCCCCATGCCCTCAGGTGTTCCTGCTTTGTCCCTAGAGCCCAGGGAGGCAGGAGTTGGGTGTGGGGTGCCAGCAGCTCCCCGGCTCTGCCCCTGCTCCCAGGGAGGTGCCCGGGCAGTGCCGGCAGAGCAGGAGCATTTTGGGTGGGAAAGGAACCCGTGGGAGGCAGCTGGGGCCAAGAGCTGCCCTTTCCAGGAGCAGGCAGGAACAATGGCCTCTCCTGGAGCAGGGACAGAAAGGCCCCGGCCCCGCAGCTGATCCGAGGCGCTGCTGGCACAGCTCCGGGGCAGCTGTCGGGAGCTCGTGGGGCCACGAGTGCTGCTCCTGCAGAGAAACTTCCCGTGGTCCAGAGGAGCCCCAGCGATGGGGGAGCGGCCCCCAGCAGCGCTCAGGAGGGACGGGAGCTGCCAGAGCCCTGGCATGGGGCTGGACTGGGCCGGCACTGCCGGCGGGGAACGTGGGGCGATCCCTGGGAACGGCTTTTCCCGTGGAGAAGGGTCCCCGTGTGCTTTCTGGGCTGCAGATTTCCCTGTCCTGCACACACACACCATGCCCTGGGTAACACAAGGCCTGGCAGAGGCAGCCACCGGCAGAAATGTGTCCCTCACCTCCCGTCCCAAATGGCACTGTGGCCACGGCCCTGCCACGCTCAGCCTGGCCCCACTACTGCCCCTGAGGGCAGTGCCAGGGACAAGCTCACAAAGGCCCGGGTGGGAGTGCTCAGCTGTGCTCAGTAAATCCCCATCCAGCACAGTGCTCCTCTCAGCCTGTGGTGCCAACGGGGCACATCTGGGATATGCTCCTGGCAGAGGAGGTGCCCCAGGCTCCGGGATGGGACCCCCAGGTTGTGCCTGGGCTGCAGGGAAGCCCAGGGCTGGGGCCACGCTCTGGGGACTGAGGTAGGTGCAGGAAAAGCTGTTCCTCTCTCAGGAAATCTCCCTCTCCCTTTTGCTGACCCTCTGGAAAGGAGCAGGGAGGTAACAAACAGGATGAACTATTGATAAAAGAGGAGGAAAACAAAATGCTTTACAAGCAGCTTTTCAGCATTCAGAGAAATTAGGATGGGGAACAACCAGCCCTAAAGCCCATGAGGAGGAAAGACAAAAGCTTGCTCAGGTTCCTGCAGAAGTGCTGAGCACAGCGCTCGGGTGCTGCCCCGCTCCTCTCCTTGTATGGGCACAAACAGGGCCTGCCTTGTGCCTATATTTAATTTGCGAAGGAGAAAAAGAATTCTCCCTCCGTGCCTCTGCCCACCGGCCTCTCTGCCTTGGGAAGTTACAACAAGAATGGAGTTGTGTGTTTAAAACAAATAATCCCCCCGCTCGCACATAAACCCTTCCTGAACTCGGAGTGAGTGGAACAGGTTTTTGGAACACAACCCTGCTGCACACACAGAGCATCTGCTGGGGCTCCTGGCTGATGGCAACGGGGGCTGCAGTGCCGTCACCAGGCTCTGTGCTCCCTGTGGCTGTGACAGGAACCCCCGGCCCTGTCCCCCTCCTCAAACCAGGGACTGTGTGGCGCTGAGGCTCTTCCTTGGCAGCAGTTTCTGCCCCAAACCTTTGTCCCTCTGCCTCTCCCGGTGCTGGGGCAGGCAGGATGGATGTGGAAGCTGCAGAAGCCCCGCAGGCTCTCGGGGCTGTGCAGGGGCTGCAGGGGGATGTGCCTCTGGAGCAGTGCTGGCACCCTGGCAGGGAGCTCTGCCGTGATTTACAACCTCTCCTTGAATGGAAACTCCTGGCTGCTCCCCAAACTCCCCAGCCCCAGCTGGGAACAGCTGGGGAAAACCCCAGAGTGAGAGAAGAGACCGAGGGTGTCCCACAGCGGAGACAAGACCGATTCCACTTTATTGGAAACTCTTGGAGAGTCGGACACTGAAGAACTTGGTTCTGTCAAGACAAGGTTTGTACACAACAGCAACAGGGAACACAACAATAAACGGGGGATGGAACTTTGCATCTGGATTTTGCAACAATAAACTTCTGCAATGTTTTATCTGGAGCGATCTGTAGGGACAAGGGGAGGGGAGAGGGGCAAACCCACCGAGACCCCCAGGTCACAAACTCCCTGCAAGGAACCTTATGCCCCACTGGTTTAACTGGCAGGGGAGGGAGAGCTGCTGGGAGGGCACAAGGGATGCACTTTAAGGGGAAACCCCTCTAGAGTTGGGGGTCTGCCCTCCACTCAGCAATTGTTCAAGTCTTACAAATTCAAACTTATTTCTTTCCATTTAAATAACAAGCGCTTCAGGTACAAGGCTTGGGATGCCTGGTTTATAACCCAGGCTCAAGTGCACACAAGCAGGAATAGATTTTCTTAAAAAAACTCTCTCTAAATATATATATTTGCACACTCATACACACACATGCACACCGTGGGTTTTGTGCTGCAGCCATTGAACTGGAGATGATGGAATGGGCCTGGCACCAGGAGCTGCTCACCTGTGGCACCACTCACCCTAAAGCTGCTAAAGATTCAGATTATTTTTGCAAATATCGGTCCCCAAAGGTCTCCACGTGGGACTGTGGCAGCTGCTGCTCAGGCAGCAGTCCCTGAAGCCATAGTTCTCCAGAAAATTCCATGTGCAGGAGAGTGAAGCCTGCAGTGTGTTCTGCAGGACTCCTCTCCTGTCCCTGTGGAGAGCTCAGGAGTCTCCCAAAAAGGTGAGTGTGGAAACACTGGGCAGAGCAGAGGGCAGGCTCAGACCCAGACCGCCGTATTGATGTCAAACCCCACCTGGCTGTAGTCTCTGGAATCGTGGACTTTCTTGGTGCTGATTTTGGAGTGCTCACTACGGCTTTCTGCCCTGGGGCACCTCTCTGCTTTGCTGGCTTTGCTGTGATGGCTCTGCAGGTTCCCGTGAAGGGGGAAGTAAAATGTCCCCTTGAGTTTGTTGATCTTTTTGGACCTCTTGGAAATCTCAGGCTGTTTGTCCTCAGGAGGAAGCCAGCAAGGTTTCTCCTTGAGCAGCCTGTCTCGGTCCGGCCGGACGCTCCTCAGGAACTTCTTGAAGATGTTGGCTGTGAGGGAGAACTTCCTGCAGAGCTCCTGGGATCTGCTCATGGACAGGGATGCCTCGCTCTTCTCCCCCTTCTTATCCAGCTCGGGCAGGTCCAGCCAGTTCCCCACCAAGTCTGCAAAGATGTTGTCCCCCAGGACCAGCGGCTGCCGGTTCCTGCTCTGGGACATCAGGGATGATGTCCAGTCGTGGCCATCGTCACACCCCGGGCACTCCTGGCACAGCGGCCACCCCCCAGCCGTCCCCTGGCTGCTGGACTCGAATGCCTGGGGCCGGACGTGCTCCACTCTGCTGGACACGGAAGAAGGTCCTTTTTGGGGATAAATGTCCTCCCCGCAGAGGCTCCGGGAGGAGGAGGGGGTTTCTCCAGGGTGGTCACTCTCTGGGAATGCAGTGGGATGGGACAAACCCACTGGCCGTGGCCCGGGGCAGTGTCCCTGTGCCTCCTGCCCGGCCCCGCTGCTCCGGCAGCACCGGCGCTGCTCCGCGGGGCTCCGGCGTCCCGAGATGTCCAAGTGCTCCAGGGCTGTCTGCACCTGGAGCAGCTTCAGCTCCTGCAGGGCACCCATCATGCAATTCATCTGCTCGTGCAGCCCGTCGCCCACCTCCTTCATGGAGAGCTGCGGAGGAAGAGCACAGGTGCGTCAGTGTCCCCGGCACGGGGCAGGACAGCGAGCACAGGGCAGCGGAGCAGGGCTGAGCAGCTCCCTGAGACATCCCCTCCCTCCTGCCTGCATCTGCCCTGCATCCCACCTGCACCACATCCATTTCCGCGAATGGCACTCAGATTTTCCTTAGATTTTTCTAGGAGTGTCCCTCCAGGAATAAGAGAAGCTGACAGGAGTGGATTGTTTGACCTGACAACAAAAATAAAGAGTTTGAGTTTCCTTTAATTGCTTGGCAGAAGCCCAACGTGTACAATTATGAATGGATTTGGCTGCTGCCAGTTTTAGAATATTCCTGTGCTTTTGTGTCTTTTGTGCCCTGTCACCAGCTGAAATCAGGAACAGAGGTGCCTTCCAGGGAGAGCCTTGCTTCCTTACCTGAAGTACTGAAGTAGATTAAAAATAAACCCCAAGAAGAATTGTTGTTACTCCATAACACATCTTCAGCTCTCAAGGCCCTCAGCACAGGCACCTCTCACTAGAGGACAATCAAAGACATTTCAATGCATTGGAAATTTTGTACAGAACAACCAACAAACTCTACGGTTGCTGACATCCAACCAGGAATTCTTTGATTCCCAGGCTAGGACCTTTAGTAGCAGTTCTGCTTCATCCCTGAACCTCACTACAAAGATTGAACTTTCTACACTAGACTTAAAATAAGCAACTTACTCTCCAGAGCTTCCCAACTCCCCCCCTTCTCTTTCGCTCTGTTGCTTCCTCTCTCATGCAGGATCTGATCATATTCCCAAAGCAGCACCAGAAAGCAAACGGGCTCCACTTTCCAACAGCTGCCACTTATTCTTTTTTAGCAGGGAGGGGGAGTGGGGAAGGGGCAGGAGAGGGGAGGAACAGCAGGGGCTGGCAGGGCTGGAGGTGAGGGCACGTCACACTGCTCTGGGGTGGTCTGCAGAAGAGATTACCCCCGTCCAGGGAAGCTTCAGCCTACACTGTCACAAACAGGTTAAAAGGCTCATTACCATTTTTTGTACAGCAACAGATCTCAAGATTAGGGTGAAAAAGGCCAGCTTTTTCTTTTTTTCTTATGTTCAGCTTTACATTACCAAGGTTTATTTTCTACCTCTCCTTCATTTTAACCAGGCTAGTTCAATTACTTGCTCTATTTCCATCTCTGTACATGGGGCTGAACAGCGAGAAAGAAGAGCCATCAGAAAAATTGTAACAATCCAGCTCTGTAAGTGGAAACTGCTCAACAGTTTCTGACCACAAATCCCCATTTCAAACCCCAGAACCTAAAACTAAACTCACCAGCAGGTTACGGTCATTTTTCAGGGCTTTTCTCTCAAGAAAGTTGTTTGTCATCTGGAATGAGCACACAGCTACAAAGATACAGAAAAATCTATGCTCAGCTTCCTGATTCCACCACCCAGAGCCTCCAGCATTGGCATTTTTTAACATCAGCAAATGAACTCCTGCTGCAGACGAGCAAACAATGTCCCAATTCCAGCCTCACCGAGCTCCTGGTTCCCACACCAAGCTGGGGCCAGATGCTCCGCCAGCCTCAGACAGAACTATCACCTTACCTCTCCAGATCTGCTGTAATGCTGCTCGTCCTAACCTTCCTTGCCTTATTAATGGCAGTCTGTTTGATCTGGGGCTTTGGAAAAAGCTGGATTTGGAGCCAGCTTGGCCCCTCATTGGTCACTTCCCACCAAATCCCCTGGCGCAGTAATCGCGCCATGGGGAGTGACAGGGTCCTGCCCCGGGCCTGGGCTCCTGGAACCTTTGGCATCTGCCGGGCAGCTCCGTTCCCTCCATGGCCCCAATTACCTGCCCTGGGATGGGGCATCCCTGCCAGGCTGGGCCAGGCACATCTCGGGAGCACTGACCCTTCCTCGGCAGCGCTGGGCTCGTTCCTCACAGCCAGATCCAACCCAGCACTTTCCCTCCTGAACAAAGGAGCTGCGGCTGCCAAACCCGGTGCCAGCACCAGACTGGGGAGCCCGAGCCGCTGGAAAAGAAGTGGGGATGTTTTCCTCTGTGGAAACCCTCTCCTGTAAAGGAGATGTGGGTGCCTGGGCTCAGCCTCCCTCGCAGCACACGGGCAGGAGAGGAGGCTCTGGGCTGTGACTCCTCTGTCCTGCTCCACTGGCCTGCCTCGGGAGGGGTGAATCCCACCCTCCAGTCTCAGTGTCCCTCTGCAAACGTGAATCCCACCAGCACCAAGAGAGTTTTCAACATCCTGAGCCTTTTAACTCTGCTGGCAAACACTGCTGTAATTTCGGGTTGTGCAAGTTAAAAAATGAAGCAAATCAGCCCCCTCTGCTTTATCTTTTGCTCTTCATGGTATCTGCTCAGTCTTTCACAGAACTGGAGAGTGAGGGGAGCCCAGCCCAAAGTGAAGTCACTGCCTGGTGACCAAACAGCCTGCGGGGCTTGGATTCCACCCACTTGCAATTAAGAGTACTCACCTTGGAAAGAAAATTCTGGAGGGAAAAAAAAACCTTCCCCAGTGTCTAACTGCCAGCCTCTCTTCCTTGCCAAGATCTCAGCTCTCCCAAGTTCAGACTGGCTTCTCTGAGAGTCTCAGAAAAGGAACAATGTCCTAGAGAAAAGCGATCACCTCCCTGGCAGAGGGTCAGGACTGAACTACCTGGTCTGCGAGAAGGAAAAGGGATTCTGCAAATAATTCAGCAGACTGGGCTGGAAATCAAACGGATGCTCTGCTGGAGGCGATGGGAACTCCAGGCTGAAGGGACAGCCCTTGCAGCCTCACTGGCTCTTGGTCACACACTTCAAGTAGAAGGAACTCGAATTTGTGATGAACTGAAGTCAATTCCAAGCAGAGCGTGAATGTGACACAGAACCCCAGAGAGCCTTAATGTGGCGTGGAGAGAGACCCTGACTGCACTGGGGGTTATGCAAGTGCCATTATATAAGCTGGGCATCGGGAGAGGCTCTGGCTTGTGCCTCTCTGTGAGCTGCAAATCCCAAACCTGTTGTGGGATCAGTGGGGCTGCAGAGCAGAGCAGAGGGGCAGCAGCACTGCCAGACTCAGGTCTGCACAGAGCCTGCCCTCCCCTCCCCTCTGGCTCCTGCTGGTCTCTGCTCAAGGTGCACAAATACATCAGCATTTCCAGGGCCACGGGTGTCTAATCCGAGACACTCTGCCCTTCAATATAAGTGGTTGTTTGGCTTCTCTGCTTCCAAAAAAAGCCCTGTTAGAGCCATGACAACTTGCAGATATCCAAATCTATCTCTATAAACTAGTTAAAAATCAGATGCCTCAAATTGGATCTCATTATTCCTGAAACTTTTGCAATCCCTAAAAATTGGCATGAAAACTTTTATGTCTAATTCTGCACAAGCCAACTCATGCCTTTTAAAGCAAGACAAGTGCTCACAGGGCTGAGTGTTCCCCTTCAGTGCCTGGAACTGGTGTGTGATGGGAAAGGTTCCTTTCTCGAGCACTGAGGTATTACCTGGCTCAGTCCTGTGGAGGTGTGACCCAGGCAGCTCAGCCTCAGTGCTCCTCCAAAGCAAAACTCATTGGAACTACAGACACCCCAAGCACTGAAAACTGAAGTGCAAAATTCAAAATTTCAAATGATCCTCAGGGAACATTCAGCGTGGAGGGGGGTAAACCAAATAAAAACCTGCCAGAGTTCAGAAACAGAGGGGTTTTTGCACTGGCAGTGTCCCATTCTGAGCAGCAAAGGCACCAATTGCTCTGGAGTCACCTCTTCCACCATCTCCTCACTCCCCAAACGATAACCCACAATTGCTTTACACAGTTGGTAAATCAATGATCTTCCACCAATGATTAACACCGCAGGAGAAGAGCCTGTCCCAAAGAACCTCGTCCAGCAGTCATTGGCATTTCATCAAATTCAGCCTAAATACCTGAGATGTACAAATAAGGGAGACTTTACATGTCACTTCTCACTTCCCAGGTAAATAAGTAACTTTTACCAGCCACTCTGGAACTGGTGTTTTTCTATTAACATCTCCCATCACCGAGCTCTCAGAATCCAGTTCCAATCCATCTCCTGGAGCCACAGTTGTCTGATTCCCAGCCCATCCACACATCTGCCTGCCCAGGGCTGCAGCAGCTTTGTGATGCTGATGGAAAAGAAAAGCCCAGCAACACCCCCGGCTTTCAGCTGAGCACAGAGCTGGGAAGAAGAGCCCTGAGAGTGTTTGTCACAACCAGGAGGAAGACAGATGTCCAGCTCTTAGGTAAAAGAAATGCAAAGAGAGGAAGTTATTGCTAAGAGGACAGGAAAGAACAAATGGCAAATAGTTCTTAATAATAGTTCTGATGGGCAACAGACCCAGCAACAAACAATTGGTATTTAAAGCAGATGACATAATAGAGACTGAAATTATTTTAGAACTGCTGAGCTGATCATATTGTTTCTGTGTTTCCCTTTGGGTCACTAACTGGATTAATCTCCAACAAGGCTGCGGTTGTGGCTGCACAGCTCACACAGAGCTGCTCTCCAGCTCCACGTTCCGCCTTCCTTTTCCTTCCCTTGGAAGATGCCAAGGGCCTGCAGTTGCCTTTCAGTCATTGCATTTTATCACAATAATTTCAAGTCTCTCTTTTACCTCTTGTCTTCCCAGGGTATTTTAGGTGTACATGAGGACGTTAGCTGTGAGCTCACAGTTTTCTGAAAGAGGAAGGATGCTGACACTGAACCAGAGACTCCCCCTCACAACAGTTTAAATAGATCCTGAACAGATGTTAACCATGAAAGACGTGGTTCACATCACTCCATTATCCACCTTCCTTCCCACTGCAAGGATATTGTTCTGTGCTTCCCAATCACACTCCCTATGTTTAAAGGCAAATCAGAAAAATCAATTCTCCTCAGCCGGGATAAAAATGGACCCAAAATTACTGCAATCTTCAGACTTTTACTCACAACCCAAGGATAAGAGAGACCACAGGCCTCGACAGACAGACTGGCCACTGCAGAAGATGGTTAAAATGTCAGTTTTTAGCCCAGACCTGCTTCCCTGGGAATCTGCTGTTTAACATTCCTGAATACATGAAGCTGGGAGTCTGAAAAAATCCATCATCTCTAGGAGACTGCTCTGGAAATAACCAAGAGGACAAAGCCTGACTGCTTTTTCTCCCCAGTTATATGTGACAGGACATCTGCTGTCAAGTCACTCCTTTGCACCTTCCCCTCAGGAACATCAAGGAATGAGATCCTGTGACAACCACCCGACCTTCTGGCACTGCTCCAGCAGCTAGGGGTAAAGTCACCCAAAACCAGACCCCTTCATCAGCAGAGACACACATGGAGCCGCCTGTTCCCACCTGCTGGAGTTGGGAGCAGTGACATTTGTGCCTCCCAGACTGCAAACCACCCGAGCTGCCCCTCCAGAGAGAGCAGGAATGAAAACACAGCAGATCCTCTCAGAGCGTGACACAGTTACCGGAACAGGACCCGGTGTGAGACAAAGAGTAAAAATAATTGGCTGTATTTTTCACTCGGACCGAATGTTCTATTCCTGCAGGATATTCATAGCAAGAAACATTGTCTACCAGGACATAAATTAATGTAAAAAGGGAGTCAGACTCTATCAAACTCAGTAATTCAATGCATTTATGACAAATGTGCAGGGAGAACATTAAAAGTTCAAGTCAGAGTGGTGAGGTTTGTCTTAAACAGTACTTAAATACTTTTCCTCCTAGAAGAAAGCAACAGAAACCCCAGATATATCCTGGATTCATCTGAGAGACCAAAACACACAAAGTAAAGTTACAACCACAGCTAACGTGGCTGTGCCCCCTCCCCTGTTACAGCCATACAAACCCTATGTGCCAGAGGAATCTGCCCCATGGACTCCCCAGTCCCCAGCAGAAAATAAGGATTTATTCCAACTGCAGATGAGCCCCAAGCCCCCATCCCACAGTACACGTGTGGGGTTGGTACCTATCAGTGCAAACTGTGCTGGTGTCTGAGAGTGCAGGGAACTGCTGCCGTGTGCAGCAGGAGGCACGGAAATGAAACTCCTCTCTGCTAATCCCTCAGCAAGACAATTCTTGTTAAATCTCATCTTTCAGCTGAGATAATGCTCTGTGACTCAGGGAGCAGGCACAACTCTGCTGTGCCTCGGGACGATGCTTGCAGATTCCGAATGCAGCCGATACAGTGAAAAGGGCTTTGAGTATGGAGATTAATTGCTTGAATGGCAGATTCCCAAGCTCTGGGGCACATTTCACAACTGCCACCGCACGGACAGATGACAGGAGTGCAGAAGCACAGCTTATTCCATCACCAGACCTAGAAACCAGCGCTGCACATTCCCACAAGCCACGCTGTGTCCATAAATCTCCGGGGGCTTCCCGGAGGAGAACAAGGTCTTAAGCACTTCCTGCAGCCGGGGATGAGGTGCAAAGAGCTGGCACAGCTTGTCGGGGCTGGCTCGCAGGCTGGTGCCAGGCCGGGATGAGGATCCCGGCCCCAGCAGAGCTGCCCCTGATCCCACCCGGCCGGGATGAATGGCTGTGTCAGCTGAGGCTCTCCCGGCTGCGCAGCATTTGCATGTGGAAGCTTCTGAATGGATTCCAATCAAAGGGACACCACACATGCCAGAAACTATCAGCTTACAATGGAAAACATGCGACTGGAACAGGAGAGCTCTCTCGCACTGACTGAAAGGGGTCAGATTCATCCCGGGGAGCCCTGGCAGAGCTTTCCCAGAGGAAATGGGAAGAGCAGGGTAAGCATGCCTGGACCTCGCTCCTCGGTGACTCGTCTGGCACAGCTCGCTGTGCTCTCAGGGCACAGGTGACATGTGCGGGCCCACCAGCACCCCAGCCAGGCACACCAGCATTTAAATATGTTTTTAATAAACAAAGCAAGGAGAAGAAAAAACAGAGCTGGAATCCCTCTATCTCACTGGTCGGGGATTGAATTGCACAGGAAGATAACCTTTCCTTGGGAACTGGGAGCTGTGCCAACATCCACTATTTTTCGAGCAAATCCTCTCCTCAAAACTGGCCAAAAGTCTGGTTTACCAAAACAGAGGTTGTTTGCACTGAGACAAACTAAACTTCTGCCAATGGGACAGTGTCTAACCTTGCCATGTGGCACTGAGCAGCCCCAGCAAGGCCGGCTCCTCGCAGAGGGAAGTTTTGCAGAACCTCCCTGCACAACAGAGCTGCTCCCTGGACACAACACAACCCAGGGTGTTCCTAAACCCACGGGGATGCCCCGGGGCCGGACTCCCTTTGCCCCACTCAAGTGGCTCAGTGGCTCCCCGTGGCCACAGCCATTCCCAGCACTGGTGCCCGGTGCCAAGGCTGGGGCACGGCCTGCCCACAGCGAGAGCAGCAGCCCCGGAGCCCAGCTCCCCCTGCCCGCGGCGCACACGGGCCCGGCTGCCCCTCTTGGAGAAACACCAGCCTATTTTAATTCCGGGCTATCAGGACAGGATTGATTTTTAAAAGCTGTTACTGCTCAGGATATCACTGATGGCTGCTTTAACTGCTACAGCTCTGCTCTGGCTGCAGCCTGCAGCTCGCTCGGGCTGCGGGGAGGCTGAAGGAGGTGACCCCCGGGCTCTCTCAGCTGCACCCTGCGGATGTGCCGCGCTCAGGACTGTGCTCCGATCCCCGGGGAACTCGTGCCAAAGGAAGTTTTTAAGTCTGAATAACAAAAACTGGGCGGTGGGAGGGGGAACGAATGTGACTGGTGAAAACCAAATGTAGGGAGATCCAGGCTGCTCTCAGCCAAGTCACAACTCGTCCAGCTGAAGGTGACAACTGCCCCTTCCCAGTTTTTTTAAGCCAAGCATATACACAGATTTATGCCAGGCTAACTCATGGTTTATTACTATAATAAAAACTGTTGCATTTTTACAATTAAAAACGATTCCTTCATTGTAGCAAGGGCTGAACAAACTCAGAATTTTCTCATTTTAAGTATTTTTTTTCTGACTTTCACATTAAGTGTGAGGGATCTGCCTTTCTGTTGAATATATTGACTCTTCAGAAGTTCTTTTTTGCACTACAAAACAGGCATGTTTTAGACTCAAAGGTTTAATGTTTAGGCTCCTCTACAAAAATATAGCTCAGATAACAAAACCGATTTGGTTAGAAGACAAAACACTGATTTAGGAGCCTTATTCTTAGGATGTTCTCCTGGAAGTTACTCCTTCTCCCACCTCACCTTCCAACTCACTCAGATTTTCAAGAGCTCTCAAATTGTTCTGTCCCGGTTTGCAGTTTGCATTTCATTCATCACACCCGGCGTACAGCACACCAGTGACTCCCATTTTTCTTTGTTTTAGTTTGTCTTTCACCTCCTGTGTTTGCTGGGGAAACACTGGGAACGCCAGCAGGTTAAATGTCACTGCTGCCACATTTATTGAGAGTAAAAGGCCACTGCCCCAGCCCGTGTTTCACAAGACACTGGGATGTGGAGGAGCACAGGGCTCTCCAGCCCTGGTCCTGCCCTGGGCGCAGCTGGAACTTTGCCTGCTCCGCAGGGACTCACTGGTGTTATTCCACACGGAATGCTTCCTGCAATGCAGGCACTGTACAGAACTGTACAAAACCCAGCTGAAATCAACATCCTTTCCAGTCCAAACCGGGAGCTTCTTGCATCCAGAAACTTCACCCACCCGTTCTTGCTCTGCCTTGTCTTCCCCTTTTGTTCTCATTATCTATTTATCAGGATAATGCAGACTCCGAGCCAGACCCGCTGGAACCCTATTTTGGGAAGTATCAGTTCCTCCTCCCAACCCACCCCAGGCAGCCCCAGAGCACCAGCAATACCTTCGGGCTGGTGGACAAGCCCCAGCAAGCTCCGGGAGTGAGGTTATCCCTGAGCAGGAGCGGCAGGAGGGCGAAAACACCGCTCGTTTCTGACAAAGGCTTTCCTATTAAAGAAGTATTTTCACAGCGTATCGGAGGTGCCAACGCGCTCCCTTTACACCCTTTTGATTCCCAGAAAGTTGTTCCTATCCATCTCTGCGGCTATTTCTCTGATTTCTGACCTGTGCTGGCAGCTTGTCCCTAAAGCCCCCGCACGCCCCCGCCGCGGTTTCTCTCCGGTAGACGGACGGACCCCGAGCGGCCACCGCTGACTGGGATCTGTCCCCGCTCACGGACACGGGAGCGGCGGGACCCCTGACCCATAACCGGGATCTGTCCCGCTCACGGGGATGGGAGCGGCGGGACCCCCGAGCCATAACCGGGATCTGCCCCCGCTCACGGACACGGGAGCGGCGGGACCCCCGAGCCATAACCAGGATCTGCCCCCGCTCACGGACACGGGAGCGGCGGGACCCCCGAGCCTTGGCCGTGCCCTCCCGTCCGTGCCCACAAAGCGATCCCGCCGCGCAGCCCCGCGGGGCCGGCCCGGGCGCGCAGCCCCGACCCCCGGCCCTTACCAGCTCCTGCCGCAGGCGCCGCAGGTGCTGCTCCATGGCGCGGCTCGGCGCGGCCCCGCCGCGGGAGGGCAGGGCAGGGGGGCTGTCCGGGGGGCTGTCCGGTGTCCGGGGGGCTGTCCGCGGGGCGGCTCCGGGGGGCGGTGGCTGCGGGCGGGGCAGGGCGCGGGGCCGGGCGCGCAGCGGGCGCGGGCGGGCAGCGCGGCGGCGGCGGGGCCGCGTGTGCGGGCGGCGGGGCGGGGGCAGCCGCATCCCCCCGCCCGGCCCCGGCGCCCGCAGCCCTGCTGGAAGCGGCAGGCGCTCCTGCAGAGCCAGCCCAGCGCTCCGCTCCGCCCGTGCCGTGCGCGGAGCGGGCCCTGCTCCCGCCGAAGTTGGGTGCTTTAGTTTGTTGTGGTCTGGATTCTGCACGTTGCTCCGCAGGCGCGGACCACCCCACCAAAAGCACGGATTAACCTACATGGCTTTAATCACGAGAAATTGCAAAGCCACCCAGTTGCGGTGTCCCCGTTTTGTCCTCAGGGCGGGCTGGGCTGCGGCCAGGGGCTCGTGGCCACCGCGGGGCTGTGGCCGCTCCCCTGGGACGGGCCCCGAGCACAGGCAGCGAGCCCGGCCCGTGCCGCCCTCCGAGCGCCCTTTGTCAGGGACAGCACATGCCGGAGAGCTGCGAGGGACAGGTGCTCAGAGCCCTTCAGCGGGGTTCATTTTCACAACAGTTCCCCCTCGCTGTTCCACCGGCGCTGTTTCAGCCCGTGGCAGCCTGCGCACACAGAGCACCTGGAAAACTCCGGGGTATGGGGGATGTGGGAGCTGCGGATGAGCCCCTCTAAGAGCAGGAATCTTTTATCTCGGATCAACAACCTCTGATATTGCTTGTCACCGCAGGACACCAAACAGATGGACAGGCGAGCCAGGAAAAAAAATACACTTTTGGATCATCAGACTTTATAACTGCTCTGAATTTGAAAGGGTTTGAAGTTTTGAGTGTTTATCACAAATAAATATTATTCTCATCTTATTTGCAAAATATGTTGTTTAGATGATAAATGCTGAGTCCCCTGTGATAATTTAGCAAAGTTTGTCTGAGTCGCTCTGCAATGCTAAAGAACTTGATAGGAGGAGAAATACTACTTTGTGTTCTCAAATTTGGGATTAGAAACGTAATTACTTGCTTTTTCCCCATAAGTTGGACAAAGACTGGCTAAAATTTTTGCCTCTCCAGGTCTTTATATTTTGGAGGAAAACATTTTTATAGATGGTAATAGGATTTGGTTTGTTTGCTTGTTTGTTTATAGAAATAAGTTTCTGTGATTATGAAAGGTGACCTTTGTGTCAAAATCCAATTTAAATGGGAAATTTGTGATCTGCCCTTTCACATGTGTTTGGGAAACACTCCAGAGTTAATGTTTATTGATCCTTCCAGTGTCTCTTTTATTATAGATCAAAATTTCTTGTCTCTTTGCTCATTTCAGGGCTCCTATTTCCCATCTGTTAAGCATGGGAACAGCATCTCTCTTCAAGGCTCTGTAGAATGTGGGGTAGTAAAAATTAATTTATTAAAGAAGTGACCTTATCAGAAAGCGAATCACATCCAACAGGGATGTGATGTGCCATCATGTGAGTGGGTACTTGCCAGTCTCGACTCTTTCGTACAGTCTAAGCCAGCTAGCCCAGCTATGATTTTTTTGCTGAAATCTGGCAGGATCTGTTGGCCAGCTGGCTGTTCCCCACGGGCCGGGGTCGGGTGTGGATGTCCACAGCCTATCCAAGCATATGGCAGGTTGAAGAGCCAGGCAGGAGTGGGAAATCAGGAAGCTGGGATGGCTCCGGAGGAGCGCCGGGGCCGGAACGCCTGGCTCGGGCAGGTACCGAGGCACAGGGAACGACCCGGCTGCCCAGGCCCCTCCAGGGTCCCCGACACGGGCAGGAAGGGCCAGCTCACCTCTGTTCACTGCCTCACTCCTGAATTTAACTGATGCTCTCACATTCTTTGACTAGTGCAGTACAGCAGAGATACCAATGATACCTGTGGTTATTGGAAGGATCAAATTGAGCTTACACAATGTTTTACCTTCAGCGCATGTCAAGGATTCAGGAGGCCACCTGCACGTGTACATGGCAAGTGGCAGATGCTGTAAGCTCCTGTGCCTCTTCCAAGACACCAAACTCTGTGATCTTCTGGCAGATGAACAGGAAGAGTTTCTAGGCTCTGTTTGGCTTCTGCTAAGGACATCTTTTTGATCCATTTTCCAGCCTCCGGGGCTGCTCCTGTCCCAGGAGACTGATAAAGGAGTTCATGAGCACAGAATAAAGAAAAGACCAGAATATTCATGTGCTCCAAACTCCTGGGAACTTGCAAGAGAAGAGAAAAATCTGAAATATTTTCTCAGTGGGATTTCCTTACTAAGCAGCATTTTTCTCTTGCGTGTAGACAACTGGTTCAAAGCAGCACCGACACCTCATGCCAGGCCCCGCACTCCTTCCGCTCTGCCGTGGTGTAAACCATGAGCAGATGGTGCAGTGCAGTGGAAAATCAGATCTCCGAGAAAATACAGAGCCAAGAATAAAACACCCTCAAGCAGAAAGCTACATGGTTTATTTCAGGATAAAATGAAAAACTGAGATCCTTGGGCAAAAATTAGAATACTCCTTCAGAGTGGAGTATTCCACTTCTATGAACTGCCTCGTTCCTTCCTGATTGAGGAAACATCCATCCCTTCACAGCTGAAGGCTCATCTCATTTGTTGTCTTTCAGTTCATTGATCTGGTTTCTCCAGGCTCCCACGTGACTGTTCTTTGCTGAACTAACAAGCGTGGTTATCGCTGAATTTTCTTTCCTTTCGACTTTCTTGCACGCTGACAACAAACCTTTCAGAATTTCCTCCCACTTCAGCTGCAGCATGACCTGAATTGCATCCATCCTTGTTTAAACCCACTGGGGCAGAAACACCCACCCATAGGTAAGGATATAATGCCAGAACTTTGCCTGGTTTTATATTTGTGCACCAAGAGATAAAATAGCCCTGAAAATCTGACCGTCTCTTCTTAAGTCTAATTTAGTGCATACAGTCTCTGCACTTGTGGCCTTTATAAAAGCTGACATGCCCCAAACCCTCACTATGCCCCGTCCTCAAAATAAAAACTTTTAACTCTGCTCCAGCCAAATTCCAGCTTCTGACATTGCTCTGCTTGCACTGGGGTGCCAGGAGTAAGTACCAGGGAAGCTCCTTGTGCAGCCACTGTGCTGTCTTTTGCTGAAGAACTACTGGATTTCATCTCGGCTCGCTGCGTTTTCGTGACCTAGGTCCTGCTCATACGAGCTGAAAAAATAATTTAGCAAATCTTGGTATCTAAGATTAAAAGGGGATGATGTTTATTTATCTGGAGGAAAACAACAGGAGTGAAATACTGGCATTTCTCACTGTAGAGCTGAAATAGCTGCTCTGACCCGACCCCTGAGGTCTGTTTGCTTTTATCTGCAGCTGCACCCGTGCCTGTGCCTGCGGTGACTCCCCCATGGACTTGAGACTCCATCTGAAATCTGGGGAGTTCTCCTTGATCCTTGTGAAGAATGTGCCTGACAAGGAACCAAATCCATTCCACAGGAGGGCACTGAAATGAGCCCTAGATGGATGGAAGACATCACCATCCTCCTCATCATCATCATTATTTATGACAGCTCCATGCACCAGACTTGCTGGGAAAAACCCACGACTTTGTCAGTTACTAAAGCAACAGAGAAGATTCTGCTGCTCCAAAGCCTTCCTGCTCCTTGGTAACTTGCCATGCAGCTTTTTTTTCCAGAGGGAAAGTGAATGTGCAGGGTGCTCGGAGTCAATTTTCGGTGGTGAATATGCAGCCACTGTCTCTGCTGGGATCAATGGCCCTTTCACTGTCCTGGGCTCTACTGTACAGAGAACAAACACAGTTTCCATGGCAGTGTAAACACAAATACGTCCCACACTCCAAAGAGTGACTCACACATGCTGCAGAGAACAGAGAAACTTCCCTGTCTTAATCTGAAAACATCTGGGAGAGGAGGATGAGATTATCTCACTTTCAAAATATTCTACAAATATTATGTAAACCAGATTTGCTCTGAATAATTCCATGTCTTGGCAGATCAGAAAGACAAATCCTTTGAAGGCAAAGGAATAAGGCAAGGCTGGTGCCTGTTTGCAGTAGCAATGTCCAAATCTATAATGAATATATTCGTAAGACACAACCCAACAGTTCAGGAAGCCAATACAAATTATCCATGAGCACTTTACCTCAGTATTTCAAAGAGTCACAACAAGAATTTAAGTGTTGTAAATGAAGAGTAAATTTATAACAAAAGGAGGAGATGGATAAATCTGTGGGAATTATTGAGTACGGACATTAAGACCTGGTATTGCAGATGTTAGGCTGAAATAGTCTGAAATAGCGAGAACCCGACCTTGATTATCAGCAGCATCACTCACAGGTGTCTTAGAACATCATTTATCTAGAGCTGATACATTGATATACAGATTCAGAGGAAAATGAGTCTGCCATGGAATTAAAATCAAATATGTGATGTGCACTTTTTGACAGGGACAAAACTGTGTTGACCACTTTCTTGGAGGAATAAAACATGCTCTCAGTGTGTATGGGAGGAAGAATTTTCCCTAGCAGGGCTTTTCTGCATCCTAAAACCTCGAGGATTTTTATGGTCCCAAGCTAGAGAGTTTATATCCCTTCAAAAGAACCTGTTATTTTAGTAATACTCCAGCTCTGAAGGATGTCTCATCTGCTTCTTTTACTAACCTAAATCCTTTCCCAGGACCTACTCTGCCTGCAGAGTATTCAGATTAAATGTCAAGATTTCCAAAGGCTGCTCCGAGCAGGAATACTTCTTTGGATCCTACCGCAAGCAAAAGCAAAGCAATGTCATGGCAAAACTGCAGATTCCTCTTGGCGGGGCTGACATGTGAACGCCAACAACGGGAATTCAGCACTCGAGAGTCACTGAGGTAAAGCAAGGCCTGAAGGGTGAAGATTCCTATTTATACTGTGACTCATGGCACAGCACACCACTTACAGAGAGCTTACAACAACGTGAGGAGCAGGAGCAGGTAGGATTTACTGCGGGAATAAGGGTTAAAACAAAACCTTTCATGGGATCAACTGGCAGAGCTGCAGGAGCCGAAATGTGACACAAGCCCCTCAGTCAGGGCCAAAAGCAGTGGGAGAGGGACAACAGACCCGGCAGTCGTGGTGCGGAAGGGTGTCACACACAGGGAGATGGTTTGGAGTCTGTCTGCGTTGAACATCTGAAGGAAAATTAAATAACTACAAAGAGCAGTATCTTTCTGAATGATGGCGAGGTGTCTGAATGTCTCATTAATGCACCACAGAGAATAATGTCCGTCTCCAGATCACCTTGGTTGTCTTGCAACTTGTATGAAACCTCAGGGGAGAAAAGGAGTAAGTGAGAAAAATAGAGAGGGGAGCAGTTCCTGCAGTGGCTCCTGGGGGCTGTTTTGTCACCTCCTCGCTGCCCTTCCCGCCCGGGAACAGTCCCTCCTCACTGCTCTTTCTTGTCTGTTCAAATCACATCAATTTAAAAGGGTTATGAAAGGCTGGATTTAATCAAATGTTTGCTACGTCCAGGTGTCTTTGTCTGTCTCCTTTCCCAGATTTATCCAGAGACAATTATCTCATGTTAGAGACTCTTTCCCCTTGAGGACCAATGAGAATATCCACTTAAAAATTTTAAAATAATTGGAACAACAGAATGCCTGTAGATCCCGTTACCTGTGCTCTGGGGCACAGTCCCAAGCACCTGGATTTGTCCTCCTTGGTGGAGGGGAGCTCTCCAAACTGGAACTGCTCTTTGTCCTGCAGAGCTTGGTACTCAGATATTCACAGGAAAATATCATCATAATAAAAAATAACTGAATAGAATCTGACAGAATTTTCTCCCCCATCAGGAATATAGACGTGAGGAATTTCAAAGGCGCGACCAAGCCCGTGATACACCAAAGCCATTAAAATTCATTTAGGCTGCCTGGCACTGTAAGAATAATGACACAGTGTATGTGCTTGTACAGTAGAAGCCACTGTGGAGACTTTCCAAATCCCCTTGCAATGAATGGAAGCTGCATGTCCAGATCCTCTGAAGTGCTACAATAAAAGTTGATATTCATAAACCCACCCACGATTTAAATTAAGTGGTCTGCAGAGGGTAGTAAGTAACGCACATACAGATTAACACATTTGCCCTTTGCTGAGTGAATACTATATTGTTAATTTTTTGTAGTAAGTAATTTTCTGTAGGCTCATAAATCGCGTTTGTGTGTTCTGTGAGCTGTGTCCTCTCATGGACACGGCCCCAGGGCTGGCACGGGCCCAGGGCTGGGCACGGCCCCAGGGCTGCCGGAGCTCAGGGAGCGCAGGGTGGGATTTTGGGGTGTCTGTTTAGGGCCAGGAGCTGGACTCAGCGGTGGTTTCGGGCTGTTCCGTGGCGGTACACGAGCCCGAACGTGCGGCACGGCTCTCTCGCACCGGGACCGCCCCGGTGTCGCTCGGGGCCGCCCTGAGGCGGAGCCGCCGCCATGTTCCCCTGCCCGCGCCCCCTGGCGGCGGCTCCGCACCGCGGCACATCCCGCCAAGATGGCGGCGCCCGCGGAGGCGCAGGGCCCGTTCCGCACCCGGGACGTGCTGCTGCCCGGCGGCCCCTCCGACTTCGGCTCTCTCCTGCTGTCGCCGCCGGTGCTGGCGGGGCTGGAGGCTGCCGGGTTCCATCGGCCGTCGCCGGTGCAGCTGAAGGCCATCCCGCTGGGGCGCTGCGGGCTGGGTGAGCGGGCGGGCCGGGCGCGGGGCCGGGGCTCCCCGGGCCCCCCTGACCCCCGTGGCCGCTCTTTGCAGATCTCATCGTGCAGGCCAAGTCTGGCACCGGCAAGACCTGCGTGTTCGCCACCATCGCCCTGGACGCGGTGCTGCTGGAGAGCCCCGCCACGCAGGTGGGCCCCGGCCGCGGGTTGCTTTCGGGAGGGAATCGCTCTTTTTGGGGGGAAATAAGGCATTGCAGGCCGTGAGACACAGCGTTCGAAATCGCCACCGCGCTGGGGCTGAGCTCTCAGCGCCATCCTGCGGCTCTCATCCTCCCGTTTCATCCTCGCCCCGCACAGATCCTGATCCTGGCTCCCACCAGGGAGATTGCGGTGCAGATCCACGCGGTGATCACAACGATTGCCATAAAAATGGAGGGCTTGGAATGCCATGTCTTCATTGGAGGGACTCCTCTGAGCCAGGACAGAAGCAGGCTGAAGAAGTGCCACATAGCTGTGGGCTCCCCAGGTAGGGAGGAGCTTTGCTGAGGTTTGTGTCCCGTGTGATCCTCCACAGTGCAGTAACTGGGGCTTTGGAAAGCTGGGTTGGCTTTGTTTGTTGGCATTAACAGGGCACAGCCTCAAAGGTAATTTTAAAATACTTTAAAAGTTCATCATTATAATGTCTCAGTTGGTGGTTTTGAAGCTGTTTTTGCTTTTCCCTCCCCTGCAGGTCGGATCAAGCAGCTCATAGAGCTGGACTACCTGAGCACAGCCAGTGTCCGCCTCTTCATCCTGGATGAGGCAGACAAGCTGCTGGAGGAGGGCAGCTTCCAGGAGCAGATCAAGTAAGGAAAAACTCTTCCCTCTTGCCTGTATCATTAGACCAGGTACATTTTTGTAAATAATGCCCATGGCTTTGTCCCGCAGTTGGATCTACTCCTCACTCCCAGCCAATAAGCAGATGTTGGCAGTTTCAGCCACTTACCCCGAGTCCTTGGCTGCTGCTCTCACCAGGTACATGAGGGAGCCCACGTTTGTGAGGCTGAACCCCACGGATCCAGGCCTCCTTGGTAAGTGGATAAACAGCAGTTGGAGTGGCACTGTTAGCAACACATTAAGAGGAGGAGAATAAGACCAAAACATGCACCTTTAAAATGCATGATTTCACCCGTATTTGAGTTGTTCAGTTTATGAACATTGATTCCCAGTGTTGATGTAGTGAATCTTGAAGTGGAATGAGATGGTCTTTAAAGGCCTTTCCATCCCAAACCAGTCTATGATTTTGTATATTTAAAATACCAGTGACAAATGGAACTTTGCTTTTTCTATAATTCAAAAAATATTTCAGCCTTTTAAGAAAAACTTCTGGAGGTTCTTGAGCTTGTCTTTGTTTGAAGTTTTCCTTCAGCTGCAGTATAACATGTTTACAGGACTCTGTGCAGGTTTTTATGGCAACCCCTAATCTGTTGTTCTGGTTTCTTGGCTCAGGGCTGAAGCAATACTACAAAATTGTGAATTCCCATCCCCTCCCACATAAAACCTTTGAGGAAAAAACCCAGCACCTGCAGGAGTTGTTCAGCAAGATTCCCTTCAACCAAGCCTTGGTCTTCTCCAATCTGCACAGCAGGTGATACATTTGAAATAACATCTGGACAAAGCTTGTTTGAAAGCAGCAGTTGTAATGTCCAGCCATGGATAAATTTCTATGCAAATGGATACATTTATGAGACCTGTGAGGTCTCGGAGCAGTCTGCAAACTTCAGGTCTGAATACAGCCTGAGGAATGCAGTGGGAAATACTGAAAATATAGGAATGTGGTCCTTGGCTGTAGAGAATAACCTAATAAATGCCCAGGGGCTCTTAGGCCTGGGGTTTTATTTCCAATTTTCATTGTGTGTGTTCCCTCAGGGCTCAACATCTGGCTGAAATACTGACATCCAGAGGCTTCCCTGCCGAGTGCATTTCAGGTAAATCCATTCACACCTTTCTGATTCTACTGAAATGGTGCATAAATGTGACCTTCATAGTTCTTTTTAAGACTCAATCAACAAGCAAAAGAATTACTTTTATAATGAGTGACCTGAGTTTTCAAGTTTTGTTTGTTCCTTCTTTACTCATTTGGAACTGGTGTTTGAGGAAGTTTTTAACTTATTTCTGATGATACAAAGCAGCGTTTTCTAGGATGTGAGGGGCATAAAGATGAGGAATGTAACCTGTTCCTGATTTTTATCTTCCTAGGCAACATGAATCAGAATCAGCGACTTGATGCCATGGCTAAATTAAAGCAATTCCACTGCAGAGTTCTGATTTCCACAGACTTGGTGAGCTTTTACTGCTTTCAGACAAGCTTTTTACAGATTTTATTTCAAATTTATTAACTGCTCTGCAAATTTTACTGCATGCAGGAGTATTGCACATAAAGTTACTTCAGAGGATTAGATTTGGCTTGGAATTGGAGAGAACATGAATGTGCTGATAAAGCACCATGGACTGTGACTTATTTTCACTGTGAGGCCCAGAAATCACCCCCAGTTCCTCATCTGCCTGCCCATGCCAGGGGGTTGGAATGAGATTATACTTTTAGGGCCCATCCAACCCGACCCATTCTGTGATCTGGCTCAAAAATAGTTTTCAATTTATCTGTTGCTCTGCAGCTAAAAGTTACTCTGGGCAGTGTGTTGTGAGTGCCAAACGTGTTGGGGTGACCCTGGGGAGGTTGGACCAGATGACCCCACTGTGGTCCCTTCCAACCTCTCTGTGGTTCTGCAGTTATTTAAAGCTCCGTTGAGTTATTCAGCTCTCACTGCCCTCTTCTCCTCCTCACTTCCTGCAGACATCTCGTGGAATTGATGCTGAGAAGGTGAACCTGGTCATCAACCTGGATGTGCCCCTGGACTGGGAGACCTACATGCACCGCATTGGCCGAGCCGGGCGCTTCGGTAGGGACAGCCCTGGCCCCCTGCAGCTCTGCTGGCCCTGCTGGCTCTCCTTGGGATAATTCCTTGGGAATTAACTCTGCTCTATCTCACAGGCACCTTGGGTTTATCTGTGACCTACTGCTGCCGTGGCGAGGAGGAGAACACGATGATGAAAATTGCTCAGAAGTGCAACCTGCAGCTTCTTCCTCTGCCAGGTGGGCTCTGTGCTGGGGGTGCTGCTGGGCTTGGGGATTTTCTGTCAGAGCTTCAGACAAGCCCAGGGGGCTGATGTGTGGCTTCTCTGCTGGGGCTGCTTTGTTTTTAGTCCAGGTTCTTCACACTCTGCTCCTGACAAGTGATGTAGTGTTGTTTGTCTCGAGCAGCCTTTGATGCCTTCTATGAAGGAAATGTTCTGGCTCTTTAAACTCTTTAAGAATTGAAGGGGTTGGTTTGTGGCCCTCACTTATGATGTCTTAACATGTAATTTTGAGAAGCTTCACTTGGGTACTCATGTGAGTTCAGAGGGAAGGATGCACTTGATTGAGTGGCTGCTTGTTTCTCTGCTGTGCAGAGCCAATCCCTCCTGGAATGATGGAGCAGTTTGAAGAAGGGGAGGTAGAAGTTAAACCTGCAATACCTCCAGCTCCTGTGGAGAATCGTGACGCTGTGTGTCCTAAACCAGAGGAACCAGTGCTGCAGCCTGTCCAGAATGGCTTTTCAGACATACCTCAGCCTCCCTCTAATCTTCCAAAGGATAATTCTTCTGTAGAAAGGCCAAAAAAGACTCTGAAGCAAAAACAGATAAAAAAGCGCACAAATCCTGCAAATGTAGAGAAAAACAGCAGGACCCCCCAAACTTCCAGCTGTCGCACAGAACGGAGGAATCAAGTCAAACCCATCTCCAGGATGGATGCACAACACAGCACTCAGGCTCCAGATGAGGAGGCCTTAAAAAAAAATCTTCCCAAAATTCCGTGCTTGTCTTCTTTCAAAAACCAACTCACCAATCCCTGGAGCTTCTCAGATTTCGTTGAAGACTATGAGTATTTCATTAAAGAAGGGTCAGAAAGAGAGGTGGAGATTCTAAGAAGTTACGCAGGCCCAGGAGAGCAACGTGAACTGCCCAGAAATAGGGATGTGGAGTGGGAAGAGATGGAACATCACACAGAGATGGCCACAGATGGGGCTGTGTCTGCTGACTCTGATAGCTCAGACAGCTCCAGGGATTCCCTTGATAGTGGGGCCAACAACTCGTGCTTTGAGGCACTTTCAGACACACCAGACCAAAATGCTGTGCCCACAGCACAGCAGGGCCCTGCAGGTTTCTCTCCTACACCAGAGAAGCCTCAGGAGCGATCCCAAGTCCCAAGGGAAAATGAAGTGAAAAAGAAAGTCCTGAAACAAAATGCTAAACACAAGAAAAGCCACAACCATCAATTCTCCAGTCCCTCCACGAGGAGAACTGAAGAGGAGCAGACCTGTAGCTCCTGGGATGATACTCCCTGTGAGGGCTGGAGTTACGAGGACTACTGGAAATGTTACTACGACGCCTGGCAGAGCTACTACACAGCAGTGTCCCACTACAGCAGGAGTTATTGGCAGTTCAGCTGGATGAATGCCTACCAAGTCAACTCAGTCTATCTCCAGGAGCTGCTGAAAGGTGGGGATTGATGTCCTGATGCTCCTGGCTGGGACCAGGAGTGGACAGGGTCTGTGACAGCAGTGCTGCCCTAAAGGACACTGACAAGGCACAGACGTTGTTTGAGATTGAAGAAAAATGGGGTCTTTTTGTAAGCAGCTGTGTCTGGTAAATGTTTTACACAGGTCCAGTGACGGTAATTTGTTAATAAAAGGAAAAGAAAAAGCTGGATGCTCAGGTGCAATCTTTTCAATCCAGAGTAAACAAAGGATGATAAAAGGCAGCCACTTCACGTAGGAAATATCAGAAAGGAGAAAATACAAAGCAATCCCAGTTGTATTTCATAGAATCCCAGACTGGTTTGTATGGGAAGGGACCTTAAAGCTCATCTTGCTCCACCCCCTGCCATGGCAGGGACACCTCCCACTGTCCCAGGCTGCTCCAAGCCCCATTGTCCAGCCTGGCCTTGGGCACTGCCAGGGATCCAGGGGCAGCCACAGCTGCTCTGGGCACCCTGTGCCAGGGCCTCACCTCCCTCTTGCCTTGCCTTCCCTGTGACTGTTGGGTGAAGATGAATTCCTTGTGAGACTCCAGGGTCTGTTCAAAGTTGGTGGTCACCCCATTGTCCCTAATTCCCTTGGTAAACATCAGGCACTGATTATATCCCAGTGAAGGGGCAGAGGGAAACAAGCATCTCAATGCCTGTATTGCTAATTTAAATCCAGTTAATTAACACTGAATAAATAACATTTCTATAGCAAGGTGTGCAGCAAGCTGTGTGGTAGAGGATTTAATTATGTAGAAAATGTGCAGCAATCGTAATTGGTCTGTCCCTCTGGGTGCAACAATATCAGACTTCCCACACTTACAGGTAAGCTTTAATTAGAAATGGAATTACCTATTAGTGCTAAAACTAATTGATATTTCCTGTTTGGCTTGTACAGAGCTGTCCTGGGGCAGGAAAAGATGGGAGTGCTCTCTGGCTCAGGGTGCTGACCCTGGGTTGCCTCTGCACTCATTTTGAAAGTTTTTCTTTCTGTACTTTGTTCCTGCCTTGCTCCCTTTGTGTCACAAATGACTCCAGGGAGGGGTTTCCCTTTGTCTGTGTAGTTGGAAAAGGCCAAGACAGCTTGATTCTGTTTCCAAGATGAATTTTTTGCAACTCTTAACATTCACAAAGAGGACACGGTGAGAGATGCACTTCACTATCTGCATTATTGCTGTCCTGTGACATCCCACTGATTTCATTAATGATTGCTTGGGGCAGAGTTAATTGGCATTTAAATGCAACTCGAGTGGCCTTGGTCAACACCCAAAATTCTCCAAAAGCACCTCCCAGAAGATTTTTAGAAGAAATTACAGCATCCTGTTGGTATTTGTGGCACATACTCTGTTTAATCCGGATTGGATACATCAGGTACAGCAGTGGCACAAGACTCAATACTGTAAATGATATACAAGTTTCAACATATGCACTACAATTCCAAAAGAAGACAACAGGAAACTTGGTTCTTCTAGAAAGTTGTTCTCAAATGAAGCTACCTGCAGTTGTGTCCAGTACATTTCTTATCTGTCCTCTGATGTTTGTAAAGCAAAGCCCATTTAAAATACGAAAATAGAAAATAATTAAGTTGAGAGCTTCTTATAACATAGAACTCCTAAAGAAAACACCATTGCATTGGAATGCCGTACTGGTTTATCAAAAATAGACCATCACACCATTTTTAGAGACTTGGTTGGTCTGAGGAGCCCCTGGGAGCTCCCAGTCGTGGTTGAGCAGAGGGGAAGAGCATTGGTGTGGCTGGGACCTTCCCCCAGCTGAGGCTCTGGGGTAGCACTGGTTTAACCCAAAGTGGGAAGGGGCACACGGATACACACAGAGGAACAGACCTGACTGACAACAGGAGGAGGGGTTTTCACAAGCTCTTTGTCACCTGGTCTTTTGTTCCACCTAAAGCATTTCTGGCACAGGTTTTGCTCCCTGAACAGAAGTAGCAGCTCTGGCACTCTGTCTCCAGAATTCCCTGTGGGATTTTGGGGGGTCATGAATTGAGCTCTACTCAGTGCAAGAGGAGGTGCTCATTGTTCTAGAGGCTGTAGAATTGGCAGAGAGGTGAAATGACTTCTTTGAGGTCACTTAGTGGTTGCTCAGGAAATCAGGAGCAGAACCAGGCTGCTGATGCTCAGCTCCTGATGTTCACTGCCTCCCCTTTGCTCTTACAGTTTTAGAAAGAGAAAATCACCATGGACAGCGTTTTTGGCAAATACAAAGCCTAAAAACTTGGGCTTTAAACCCAAGGATCTACTGCAGTTGGCTTCAAGTGTTGGAGAAAAAGATATGTTTTAAACGAAAAATTAATTGAGATAGACTGGATGGGTGAATCATGTGGAAAAGGTGTTTTATTCACCTAACTTTAAGCAGAATTAAGTTGGCAGTTCAAAGCTATTGATATTCACCAGCCCTCCATGAGTGCTGACTTTGTAACTCTGCCTTAGTCCAACAGATAAAATACTACAAAGTCCAAGGGATGTTGCAACACATAAATTAGATGTGATTTTTAATTTCCTGAATTCACAATGCATGTAAGATGCAGCATGTTTGCAACCTCTTTACTTAAAAAAGCAAAATCTTGAAGGAAATTTACTTTCTTTAGCTGGTATTAATCTGATTTTCATGCACATGCCTGAAGCTGTCTAGATGAGAATGACAAATGCTGGGTTGCAGTACAGGTGTATTAGCAACAGGCTTAGGTTAAACAAGTGGCATTGACTAAATTTAGTCTTTCTGGCCAGTTAAAGAAAGATATATATTGAATTATCCATGACCTTTATTCTACACTAAAGCCATGTGTGTTACTTGGGTTGTCTTTTCCCCCGTTCACTTTTAACAAAGGTAATTATTTAATAGATAAAAGCAGTCTCTGGGATAAAAATTTGGCGCAGAAAGTTTTATATTTCTCTTGTGGAAAGGAGAGTAAATGGTGCAAGGGACTATAAATGGCAGCAAGAGAAGGAAATATAAGGAAAGAATTATGGCTGAACAGCTGGAGAAAAATCCTTGACACTGAGGTCTATCACTCTGGAATGAGCTCCCCAGGGAGGCAGTGGCAGTCCCGGGAGAATCTGAAGTCTAATCTAGAAGAAGCAATGCTGTATCACAGTGAAGGATCTTGTGCTAGTGGAGGATGAATTCAATTGTTTAATGCTTTAATTTTTGTGTACCAAGATGTATTATCTGTGGCCTCTTCTTTAGGGGTGTCCTTAAGATTTTTAAGGAAAATGAAAGCAAAAGGTGGATTTTGGAAAGAGTAGATGGAAGTCAAAGCCTGTGTGTGAAAGGTGTTTTACATCATTTGCTGCCAGCTGGGTGTGAATCCTGTTAGCAGCTCAATGCCAGGTGAGAAGAGAGGAAATCTAATGATAGAAGAGGCTGAAAATCGGTGTAAATATTTTTCCTTCAGAAAAAGCTTTGGAAAGGAAATAAAATGCTCAGAAAACGGAGTTGCTCCTTTGATACTTTTAATATTGCTTTAGGAAAGTCTGAAAAAATAATGCCCTTCCACTTGCTTTGTGTACAAATAATCCATTTTTATCTCTTTTTCTAAAGGAACTTTTCTAAAACTATAAAAAGTGGTAAGGAATGAGAGGAGGGGAAGGCTTTGAAGCTCAGTGCCAGGGCAGCACTGACGTTCTGCCAGGCTCACGGGGCTGCTCTCCAGAGCCTGCCCTGCTCCTGGTGCTGTTCTGGCAGGGGATCCCAGCTGGAGCAGCCCCTGCCCTGTGCCCGGGCACAGCCAGGAGGGCAGGGCTGGGTGCTGGTTTTGTGTCGGGGTCCAGGGCCGTGTGTGACCCCGGGAAGGGCTGGGGTGCTGGTAAGGCAGGGCAGCTCTGGGAGCACTGCAGGGAATGATCCCCATCCTTTGGGGAAGTTCTGCCTCAGGAATTCTCAGCAGTGGCTTGGCCTGCTCTCGGTGCTGTTGGAGGTTCTCGGGTTTGGGGAAGCTGTTGTGCCTCCCTTTGGTCAGGAACCAGGGCAGCTCCCTGCTCTGCTGGGTGTCCCTTTTCCCTGCAGGGATGGATCCCTGTCCTGCAGCTCCCATGGGTGCTCCCAGGTTTCCACAGCGCAGTCCCAGGTGCTTTCGGAGGCTTTTCTCGGGCGACTGCAGAGGATCAAGGGAGCTAATGCCTCCATTAAAAATACTTTTAGCCCTGTTCCTCTAGGCTCACACTTCCTTAACTTTGTGTGTTTTTATCCTCTGAGAGCCTGTGCTGAGGAACTGACAGCATGGGGCAGCACCTGCCCAGTTCAAGGCAGAGGCACAAGCCGTGGTTCCCCAGCAAGGATAACAATTCCTGTTTTGGGGAAGAGAACAGAGGCTGTGGCTGCCTTGGCAATCAGAGCCCAAGCAGCCAGCCAGGAACTCCTGGAACTGGAATTCCTCCTTTTTTTTAAACTCTTAAAATTGAATGTTATAGTCTCTTTTCCAAAAAGTTTGTTTGACAGCAGTTAAAAGCCCCAATAGTGCTTTGGACAAGGGCTGCCACCATGGCTATTTACAGATACAGAGATGTGAAGTGCTTTGTTCACCACTCCACACTGAATCAGGAAAAAGAAAGGCAGCACCAAGAATCCATGTGGAATCCCTGACTCTTTGTAGTTTTTATTCCTGTCCCCTGTCAGCACGGGGGCATTTCACCCTCACTCTATGCCAGTGGAGATGAGGTTGCAAAGGTGGCAAGTGGTGGAGAGCAAGGCCTCTGATCTAGAAGGGCAGGGGTGCTCAGATGATGACAGTTAATGAAATTAAAGCAAAAATTAAATTAAAACATCGAGAAAAAAACTCAATAATGGTCAGATTAACTGCAGTATAACCTCCTACAAGAAGCAGCAAAAGGCAGAGCATTTTAATCTTTTAAAACGGGACTAAACATAGTTTTGGGTAACATAGTACAGCACTGGAATAAATGACTAGAAGCTGGTGCAGCTACTGGAGGCTCAGCCATAGCCCTACTGTTCCTAGGATGTTGTAGGAGTCTAAGGAGGGTATTGAGTTAATGCATCAGCCATCACTCACTCGCAGCAGGAGCGCTACCAAAGCAGGGTGCCAGCTCGTATGTGTAAGTCAGCGTTAATTATCTATACATGTATGAGTCTGTCATTAGTTACATGTGTATGTATATGTGCATATAAATATTACATCAGGAGAGGTTATGACAGATGTTAAAAAAAACATCATCCTTTTGCTGAATCAGCCTCAAACACGCTTTGAGCCGTTCTTTTAACTCTGACGTTGGTAAAATCACTGCTCCGAACAGGACATGGGATGTCTTTCCCTGTTCCCTCCAGGCTGTTGGGGGCAGTGCATTGGCCTTGGAGAGGTTTGTGCATGACCACAGGGATCAGCCAGGCAGGGTGGGACAGGTGGGAACGGGGGGGATGTTCCTCACTCTGCCCTTCAGGGATCCCCCTGCAAAAGGGGGCTCCAGGAAGGCAGAATGGCAGGAAAAGGTTCCTCTTGGCAGGGGGGAATCAGTTATGTCAGGCCCATGAATTTCCTCACGGTGAATTGTTCCTAGAGAGGTCTCAGGACGAGGTGCCAGGACTGAGCTCAGCTCAGTCCCAGGATGAGGTACCTGGCAGTACCACACAGTGTTCTTCAGTTTTTGGTTATCTCTTAGTTCATGATTAGACTTTGCCCAAGCTAAGTGTAGAACTGTGAAAAGGAAACTCTGTCTGTACCAAACGTTATCAAACGTTTCCCAAACTCCAGTACTGCTCCCCCTTCTCAAGCAGATCCTGTGCTGGGACTGGAGAACTGGAATTGCTGACCTGGTCTATCCCCAAAATCAATGCAGCCCAGAAGCCATGGATGGGACAACTGGAGCCCTAAGACTGTGAAACAGCCAAATACCTCTCTGTCCATGCAAGATATTTGGCTCTGGGGTTAATTATTATCAAGTATAAATCCAGACATTATTTGGCTACTATTTACAATGGGTTATACGTCCAGTGCTAACAAAGAAATTTCTATATAGAAACCAAAACTTAAAAATCATGGGCATACATTACAAGGAACCTCTGTTAGACTCATGAACGCTTGATGCAGTCGAGTTCAGTGCTTTCATTCTTTGCCATTTGTGTGCACAGTATTAAAAAAGAATCCTACCTTTTTTTTTCCTTTTTAAAAATACAGAACTGTAGTCTAGTCACACTCTTACAAGTAAGTGATAACAAAAATAGAAAGCAGATACCCAGGTGGGACTAAAACTCTACTAAAGCCTGTCTCTTTTTTTTTTTGTTGTTTTTGCTTTTCTCCACAAATATGTTTCCACAGACAATAATTAGCAGACAAACACACTGTTTGCAATTGCACTGTATTGACTTAAAAGGCGGATACAAAATAGTCTAAATCGGGGATGGCATCCAGGGTGGGAGGTGTGTGTGTGTGTGGGGGGGGTGCACAGGGGGTGCTGGCACACCTGGGTCCTGCTGGGCACCCACCCTGGCAATCCCTGCCCTCGGGGCCGGCGGCTCTGCACACTCACACACACACACACACAGCCATGGAGGGGACTGCTGTGACAGGTGGCTTCTTTTTGTCTAAATCTTTTCCTATAAAAGAAAAAAAAAAAGTGAAATTTTGGTTGGTTTAAAGGTTCTGCTCCATGAAGAAAAAAAAAAATCACAAAATCCATTGTTTTTCACCTTTTCAGTCATTTCCTCATGAATAAATATTATCCATTAAAAACCTGTAAAAAGGTGCTGCGATACACAGTGTTATATTTCCGTTTGCCCAGTGACTCTCAGGTTGCCATGATGATTCCTCCCTTCTGGCCCCGTGCCACGGCACAACTCGCTCTCCACGCAGGTTTTTCTCATCCAGCCTTCATTTCCCTTCCTGCCGCTGCCGCTCCTGCCTCAGTCCGTGTCTGGAGGAGCCGCGCTCGCCCCGGTGCCGAGCTCAGCTCGGTCCATCGGGCACGAGGTGCAGCCAGGAGGGAGCCGGAGGTGCGAGGGCTCGGGGCTCGGGCTCCCTTCCAGCCTGCCCCTGCCCGGGACGCGCCTCACAGGGCGGACACCTTGACGATGTTGGTGGTGGCCGAGCTGGGAATGTTCGTGGCGTGGCCGGGGCTGCCCGGGCCGGGTCTGCTCTCGGCCTCGGGCGTCAGCGCCGGCGGCGTGGGGATGCTGATGATGGCTGTGGTGATCTGGGCAGCTTTGCAGTTCGGTCTCAGCCCATCATCTGATTTCATGTTGAGGCTGGAACGACTAGAAAACAAATTTAGTGCTTGGCTTGCTTCTCCGAATGAGGTAGTGGAAAGGATGGGGATGGTTGTGGTTCTTAATCAGGATCTTATTCAGCTGAAATATTCAAAGGCTCCACTTAACGTCCCCCCCGTTCCTGCAAGGCACCATTTATGTCTACACAGATTACACCGAGCCTTGGTAATGTTCCCCCCGGTTAGGATACAGCTTTTCACAGGGCAAATTGTTCT
Source organism: Monarcha castaneiventris obscurior (assembly GCA_026261815.1). Classification (NCBI taxonomy): domain Eukaryota; kingdom Metazoa; phylum Chordata; class Aves; order Passeriformes; family Monarchidae; genus Monarcha; species Monarcha castaneiventris. Next base: position 558,152 of record JAMPIT010000451.1, read on the forward strand.
GTTTCCATTTCCTTCTCGCATAATTCTAGTTTATTTAAAAGGACATCTAAACACACCGTCCTGTGTACTGCATCTTTTCAGAGCACAGGTAGTTCTTTCTGAGAAAGATGTTGTCTTTCTTGCATTTCAAATACCTCTTTCATATTCACTGTCCCTTGATCTTTTCTATTTTATTTCTCTCTGCAGTAGTTTCAAGGATCTGACAGCTGGGAGCATTCTTATTAGATCTGCATCAATTGCATCCTATAATTAATTACAGAGGGAAAATGATAGGTTGATTTCTGTGCATCTGCACAGCTACAGGAGTCTGCTATTACCAGCCCAACGTGTTCATTTTCAACACAAGGCCTGTCCTTTCAGAATGTAAAGCTCCCAGTTGGGAAGCTGTTGCTGTTGTTATCTCAGAGTGACTCACCAGAGGATGGTTTCTGATCTCTCAAACACCAGGAGCTGAACCCACTCCACTCCCTGGATGCCTCGGGCACAACCTGAGAGTGGGGCAGCCTCAGGCACTGGGTGCTTCTGCCGGTGGCAACCAGTACACCCAGTTAGTTGCATTCCACACGAAAAACAGCTGAAAAGCTTTTTTTCTCTGCTCTCCATCCTCATGCAGTTTGGTAAGCAAGTGAAATAAGTGTTGACATTTAAAATATCACCAGCATCTGATTTAGCACCCGGAACAGGTGACATTCCCGTGAATTACTGCTTCAGGTGCTGGTTTAAAATATTGTCATATTGAAACTGAAATAGCTGGAGACTTGTTTTGTACTTGTTCATTCATAATTCATGCTCTGAAATGCCCTTCTGGCACAAAGCAATCGCTTGCTGCCCTAAAGGCAGCTTTGTTTCAGTTTTCACATCCCTTTGATAGGAGTGAGGAGAAGAGGAATGGGACATTCAAAACCAGCCCTGGTGCACAAAAAACTTAATGGGCTGAGGGGGATTTAGAAAGTAATTTAATATTTGCAGGAATTATATGGTGAATAAATGATTCTTTTTCAGCCATTTATGTACAAAATGAAATTTAAAATATTTTGTATTAAGGGACATTTCACCTGTGTTCTTTATGGCTTTTTAGGTCACAGCTACTAAGACACCATTGTGAAATTCCTCGCATTTGTTTTCCAGTGATGCTCCAGAGTGGCAAGTTAGATTTTTGGACAGTGGAAATCGGTGGAGTGTCCCAGGGGGACCACGTCAGCTCTCCAACAGCTTTGGCTGACAGACACTGCTGGCCAGTTTGTTTTGCCAACGTGTGCCCATTCCCTGGGGAGCCTGTTCCGTGCCCCACCACCCTCTGGGGGAAGAACCTTTCCCTGATATCCACCCACAAGCTGCACTGGAGTCTGGCTTTAATCTGGCTCTTCCCAGGACAGCCAGGAGCCCTTTCCCCTGGGTCATTGCTGGGAGGGACACAGAGATGCTGCCAGCAGCCCCGGCCCCTGCCAGCCCCACAGCTGGGCACAGCTGGGCCCAGCGCTCAGCACCAGCCCTGCCCCATACCTGGTGGTGAGGGAGGGCTGCTCGCTGCACTGGATGTGGATGGTGCTGAGCTCCTGCATGCTCCGCAGGCGCGTGGCCGGGACGCTGGAGTTGGGCAGGTGCGTGGTCTTCTTGCTGCGCCGGGAGCAGCAGGACGTGCTCAGCCCGTGGTGGCTGGACAGGGAGGGGCTCCGGGACGAGGGGTAGTTCTGCATCGAGCTCTCCATGCAGTTCTGCTCAAACAGCTGCTCGTCGATGAACTCGTGGTTCTGGCGGGGGGAAGCAGAGCTGTCACTCCCTGGGGGCACCAACAGCCTGGGCTGGGGGGTGTCAGCCCCTGCTCTGTGGGAGATGCTCTCTGCCCGTGTGCCTGCAAAGGGCTGCACTGGGCAGGTCTTTAAAAGAAATGACTCTGCCCTGACTGCAGCCATGGGAGACTTTGCTCTCCTGTGTCCGCAGGGGACCAGGAGCAGCTGCTGCAGTGACAAAAGCGTGAGGGCGTCACTGCTGCCTTGCTCGCAGTCTGAGATTGTCAATCTGTTGGGTTCAAATCCATGGGGTTTGACTTTCTGTTCATTTTTGTGTGGATTCCAGAATGGTCTCAGAAAGTCTGGAATGCCACATGGTTATGAAACCAAAAGGAGTTCATGCTCCTTTTCCTTTATGCCTGGGACCAGGATTGTATTTTATCTGGATGAACACCTGGCCATAGAACTTAATGCTTGCATTGGCTGTTGGGTTCAAAGCATCCCTGCAGTGCATGAGCTGGGAGGAATAAACATGGCAGTGGAAGGGGAAAGTGTTCAGGGGGAAGGAAATTCAGAAAGCTGAATCTGTAAAGAACTTTTGTGCTAAGGAACAAGAAATCCTGAAAGAAAGAACTCCTACGTGTGGATATGAACACCCAGGTAGAGTGAACAGACTTCATCCAGTCCCTGTCGGCTTCAGAAAAGATGGGAAACAAAAGCAACCATGCTGAAGGCAGCCATCAGATCCCACTGGAACAAGTAACAACTCTCACAGGGAACAAGAGCACTGGGAAGCCAAAGGGAGCCACGTGCACAAACTCCCCAGGACGAGACCAGAACGAGAAATAAGCAAACACTGTCCAGACATGTCACAGAGACCATACAGAAAACAGATCGAATTGAAAAGGAAATACCTTGATGGTGGAAGTTCGTACAGATAACAGGGGATCATCCACAAGATAGGACAATCCCTACGGGACAACATGCCAACAGAAGATAAAAACACAATTCATTGTCCATTCCAGCATTCAGAAGTTTAGTCCCAGCACTGCATCTCTCGCCTCAGCATTCCAGCTCAAGTTTGAATGGGCAACAGGACCTTCTCCCAAACCCCTGAACCAGAATCCTTCTGACAATTCAGCTTTTGAGTGTTTTGTTCATGGAAACAGAACAAAACCCATAACAACTTTATTACTTTGATCTTTTGAGAGCCGAAGGCAAAGGCAAACAAAGTTTCAGCTGTTGATTCACAAATCACAGATTGGGATTGTTTTGCTATTGTGTCGCCAATGGACTGCAGGTTTGATCAAACTGAAAACACAGAAGAAGGGTTTGGGTCGAAGGACTGGGTTCAAGGCACTCAGCAGTTGGAGAAAATACAGCATGTGAATGTCCAGACTCAATCTGGGAGTTGGAATGGGAGGGGAAAAAACCTCCTTTTGTTTGAACAAACTCCATCTGCTGTGGGAATATGACAAAGTAATCTCTGTTGTGGCAGCTACAAGTACTTCAGGGTCACTTTGTCATCTGACACAGCAGATTTGTGAGCCATTCACAGCCACTCAGCTGGAAGTGTGTGCCAGTGACAACCCAGAGACCAGGCCAATAAAGAATGTACTCCGAGAATCCTCTGCCTCCTTTCAGGAGAGGTGAATTGCCCATTGAAACAAGTTTGCAACCATGGTACATTCCTCATTCCATTCCTGCGACTGGCTCACAAAATGACTCTTCAGTGTTTAAAAATGCTTTTACTAAAATTTAAATTTTCTGTTGCATGGTGTTTTAATAGATTACGTGAAGTACAGGATCTCCACACAAACCCATCGAACTTTCTGGCCTGATAATTCCAGACTGGAATCTAAACCTGCTGATGTGGTGCTACACCATGGTAATAACTGGCTGAAAAACATGAGGGAAAAATGGACAGATTCTCCTTCTGAGTTTAATCAAAGTTCAAGTATTGCTGTTATTGCCATTCTTTGCTGAAAAGGAGGAACATTTGGAACATTTTCAATCCCTGAGACTCACTGAGCAGGTTTGTGAGCTGGAAGCTGCCAACCTTTGCTAGTGTGGTGGGCTGACACAGCCAGGGCACCACACCACAAATTAGGGCACCACACCACAAATTAGGGCACACTTTGGCCTCGTTACATCAGCTCGTGAGCGATGGAGCAACTCCTGCAGCCCCAGAGATGTTCACCTGCCCCTGGTCAGCCTTTCTAAAAGCAGGAGCAGACCCTGCAGGCAGGGCTGTCAGCTTTTGTTTGCTTCAGCCAATTTGTTCAAGTTTTCAAATTAAAGTGTTTTTGTGAAATACGGGTCATAGTACTGAAGGGTTTAGGCAGAAAGTTTTAAACTGAAGAGTCAGGCTGTGAAATATCTGCTGGTAATGTAACATTGCAATAAAGGCAAGACGAGCTGTATAAAACAAATTCAGTAGTCATTGATACAGGAAGAATCAGTTCACTGCCCTTGGCACGGTGACCTTTAGAGCTCGTTGGGCTCAGGTCACTGTAATTAATTACTCAGCTTCTTCCAGTGTATCTCTGAGGCCTAAGTGGTGCTATTCCAGCATAAGCCAAACTATGGAAGTGAAGGTGATTTGTCTAAAAGAAACCCTTGCAAGTCAGAAATCAAAAGTACATTCGATGATGGATGCAGATAGAAAAAGGCATGAATATTTCAAGTGTTAACCTCTCTTCATTCTCTCTAGAATGAATCATGGTATAGATAATGTGTTCCTTTACTGCAGAAGCTTTTCTATAAACCTGGAAGCAAAACATATGTATCAAATAAATATCTGAAATGTTCCCAAAGACTTCTGCATACACAATCAGTCAGCAACGAAAAATAAAACCCTGGCTCCCAACACCTTGCAGGATGCAAACAGAAACGTCATGCTGCACACACTGCCTGAGTGGCTTTGAGATAAATCACCTGCCCTTGCAACCAGACAGAGATGAGAAAAGATGTGTGCAACCTTTAAACCCTTGAACAGAGTTCATCTTCTCTGAGCCATCTCCAAGGCTGAAGGTTATTTTTCCCACCCTGTGGGCACTGGTGAGCAGGCTGTGGTTTGGAGTCACCAGCAGCATCTTCCTCCCAAGGCAGCAGCATTATCCCTTAGTGCTGATCAGCAGCAGTGATGGGTGTGTGATGTGTGACTGACAGCACAAGGGAAACGCACTTTGGCTCCCTTTCAGGAGCACTGAAGAAATGAAACTTCTTATTTCTAGGATCTCCCTAAGCCCTCGCTGAAAATCGATTTGTGTTCAGATGAATTTGACCGAGAAGCTGCTGCTAGCTCTGTAAAGGCGTGGGTGACTGAGGGGTAGCAGGCAATCCCATCTTTATCCCTCTGCACAGGAATTGTTTCTATTATTTTAAAGACAACGAAATAGGAGTGCGTTTAACCCATTGCAGAATGTTCCTGGGAGCCCAGAATGAGTGTCCCCCTGGGAGGGAGTGTGGCGGGGGTCACCTCAGAGCAGCCCGTGGGTACCCTCGTGGCTGGGCAGGCAGAGCGGGTGTGGGAGGCTGTGTTGGTACTTACGGTTGTTTTTTCCAGGCAGTGCAGCAGATGGTGGTGTTGGCTTTCGATTAAGGAGGTGCCTTTAGTCATGTGCTGTTCCTCTTCGGTGGATCCCTGAATAGCCACAAAAAGAGGAGGGGAACAAAACCCAAACCAGGTGTTAAACCATGAAAACAAACAGAACCAGCAGGAGTTTCCACTGGGGTAAAGATAACTATTTCACTGTTGCCAGCCCTCAGGTTTTTCTCCTCACTCTTTGGAGGTTTCCTCAATTTTTTTCTTAATGATTTCGCTTGTCCACTCAGGTGGCCTCAGCTCTGATTCAAACCCTGTGTGTTTCTAGGTATTCTGTAGCTAGGGAGGAAATATGGGCAGGGCTGCTGACTTACCGTGTCAAGCTCAGGAACCAGAAGGCAAAGGCAAGAGAAAGAATCTGTGCTGCTGTACTTTTCCAAAATACATTAAGACTTCTAAGCTTGCCGTGACCTTTGAATGCCAACAGATGTCCCCTGACCTCGAGTCTGTGCTGGGAGGCAAAGCAGAGCTGTCTGGCTTCCCCTGGCCCTGCCTGACCCGGGCAGTGCTGGGCCTTTGGAGCAGGGAATGGCACAGTTAACATTTGGGGTTTCAGGATATTCTCTTACTGCTATTTAAGTTTCTGGTCTCGAAACTGCCTGTGATTTCACGACACGTTAATGCGTTGTGTGTCTTTGAGGATGAGCACTCTCAAAGACAATGACGTGCCTTAAAGCAGCAATTAGGTGGTGTAAGATGTGTCCCTGTGCCTCAGAAGGAAGGGGGGCCTGGTGTCTTCCCTAATGCCTGAATCTGAAAGTCAAAAATGGATGTGCTTGGCTCGAATCGCTGCTCAGACACGAAACAGCAGGATCTGACTGCTCGGGAGAGGAAATGGGTGGCAGAACATCTTGCCAAGACATTGCTTGTTGCTCTCAAGGGGATCAAATTCAACTGTGGTTAAAGCATTGCATTTAAATGCACCCCTGTGTCCCACTGCTTCCCTGCAAGTGCCTGCTCTGGATGCCATTCCCAGGCTGGTGCTGTGATCCTTAAGTGAAGGAATAACTCTGTCTCTGACAGGTGCCAAAACAGAGCTGAAGTGGGACATTAAGGAAGCTGACTTCCTGTACACAGAATTAATAGAATCCTGTGGGAATGCATCTTAGGCAGGTTATGGATTTTTTGTTGCTGTTGTTTTGGAGGATGAACATTCCCAGACGTATTTTTAGAAGTGGCCTAAAAAAAAAATCAGTTCCATTTTTCTTATTAACAATCCTCCTGGTGAGGTAACACATCCAGCAGGTCCTGTTGGTTCCTGCCGAGATGACTGACTCCACTGAAGTCTGGGTTGGAATATTTCCCATGGAGGCCCTTGGAAGCCCTAAAGCAGAGATGATGCTGCACTAAAACTCTGGGAAAAGAGAGAGGAAGAGCACATATTGCAAATAGTATCTTTTTATGAGGATTTGCCTGAGAGGAACTCTAAAAGGGGTCTGAGAGCCAAGACAGAGCTTCCACAGCTCTGGCAGGAGACCCAAGCCAGTTGTTAAGTGTTGGCAGCACAGCCCAGGCTCTCCCTCTGCCTTCCACCACAAGGCTGGGCTTGGCCCTGAGGGAAAGGGCTCAAGGGATGGCAGTGACCAGGAATAACCTGGACTGTCAGGGAGTGGGACATTATCTTCCTTTGGGATTTTTTTCAGTCAGCTCAGTGTTTCCAGAAGCAAAGGGCAGGAACCCCCGAGGCCATCCCAGGTGGAAATTAGGCATGAGATCTGCAGGAACTGCTGCCCTGGGCCGGGGCCAGTGCCAACGTCCCAGACACTTGGCATTTTGGGGGTAGTGCTGAGAAAAGGGAACCTACAGAGGTTGCATCAGTGCTTCCTGTGTTACTGCAGGCAAACAAAATCTGTGTCTTCAGCAGAAGAGTTTGGCTGCGATGGAAGAGCTCGTGGGGGAGGGAGAGCTTTGCTCTTTGAGCAGGGATGCCAAAGATTTGATGCCAGTTACCATTCAGTTTGCTCTTGGAAGACATTCAGTGAACTGCTGGTTGCTTGGGGGGAGGCTGCAGCACACTGTGGTGTCGGTTCTGAAATCCAAAATTCTTCCACTTCAGCTCTCTTTCAGTGCTCCATCACTGGGTCCTGGTTCAGGGGCTGGGCTGGCCCTGCCCAAGGAGCAGCCACGGTGCTTGTCTGGGCTGGTGAAATGGCACCAGACCTCCCGGCCTCCTGCTCCCGGGACATGCACCTCCTGGCACTGCAGCTAAAAGGGAATTTCAGCTGCTGTACAAGGAGATTAGTGCTAAGAGGATATGTAGGCTGCTGCCATGGGAAGGAGCTCACCATCCCTTGAGCACTTTTGACATAAAGCCCGCTAAAAAAATCTCTAAATGAGAAGAAAACAGTCTGAGTACTTCGTGTCTAGATGGCAAATGCCACAAATCCACATGTTTGTGAAGCACGAGCCTGCATTCTCGCTGGAAGCAGATCTCCTTCCTGCTGCTGTCCTTGGATGAATCCTTTTCTTCGCCTTTTCTTCACTCTGATGGGAGGCTCTGGCTGGAGACGTGCTGTTCCATTGGAAGATGGTGTCAGTGCATTCATTCTGGTGCTGATGAAAGGACACTCTGGCACATGTTCCAGAGCCCTGAGCAGTCCTGGTTCCCCAGTTTACTGGTTTGGGTGCAGAGCCAGAGCCAGGGCCCAGCGTGGGGCCGTGGGGACCCCTCCCAGTGCCACCCAATCTGCTGGGCCCTTGCCAAACAATCACAGCGAGCCCAGAGCTGGGGATCACTGGTGGTGGGAGAGAGTCTGGTCATGGCCATGGAGTAATTGCAGTTGGAATCACTGCTGGGGGACAGAGCAGCCCTGTGGCAGTCTGGCCATGTGCAGCCCATTACTGTTCACACAGATCCTGGGCAAGGTGTCAAAACAGGGCTTGTACCTGAGCAGGGAAGCAGTTTGACACTAATGTGACTGACAAATATGCACAGTATGGAGATAATATTTTGGTGCCTGTTACAGCAGCTACACGAGTCGTGTTCCTTTATGTTTTTACAGCTTAAAAAATTTGGCTGTCTAGACTGTGCTGTCATTCACATTTTGTACTCTTCAGAAGAGTTTGTTGTTCTGCCACAAAATGAAAGGACATAAAATCCTGCCTCGTGGAGTTAAACTGGTCATGTACACCTGAAGGGAAGAACACTCTGCAGTTCTGTAATTAATTAGTGCCACTACCTGGGGATGGAGAGACGTGTTGGGTCTTGATTCTGGCCCAAACCCTTCTGGGATTCTGTGATTTAGAGCTATGAGCCCACCAGGAAGGAAGTTACAGCCAGAAAACCTTGTGAAAACCTGCTATAGGAGCTCCTATAGATCTAAATTTAGTTATTAATGGGTAGAAAAATTCCTCTACAACCTCTTTAGAAATGTTTGTTTTCCTTCCTGTGTCTACAGTAGCTTTGTAGCCAAAATGATCCTGTTCCCACTTATTTTTGGGCAAGTGCCAGAAAATGAACCCATTCAGCCAAATATTTCTCTCAGCCTCGTGCATTTTGGACTTAAGCATTGGTGTGTCAGCTGCTCTTCCCTGAGTGGTCTTGGCAGGGAGTTTTGGTTGACAAGACAAGTGAGGAGATCCTTGTTGTGATGACAGGCTGGAAGATCAAGTGCAAACTGAGTGATCCTGCTAAGCTCTCCTGGCAATTTTTAAAGACCAGAAACCTAAAGTTTAAAAGGAAATTTTTAAATTTTTAGTCGAATTTTTGTATGTTTTCTGGGTAATGAAATAGCAGAATCCCAGCAGACCTGACTTCCCAGTCCTGAGTCTTTCCTGTGTGGGGGTAAGCTCTGGGTTAGGTGTGACCAGTCATGGCCTTTACTTGATGCAGAAACTCATCCTGAACTGCTCAGCAGTGACATATGGTCCAAGGAACAGATTTCTGAGTGTAGCTGCCATTTGCAGAGCAGGAGACAACGTTGGATGCGTTGTCAGAGGGATCCAACTTGTTTTGGAAGGGAGAACAGAACTGCTCTGGGCCCCCCACCTTCCAGATCCGTACTTGGTGTGAATTGCTTCTGTTGAACAGTTTAGAAAGTTCCAGTTGTAAAGGGCCAGATTTTTGTGTCTCAGGCTGCACTGAGCACATCCCACGTGCAGAGCCAGGTGCTGCACGACTCCCCTGTGCCGAGCCCACTGAGCTGGGCTAGGAGTGGGCTCATGTCCTGGAGCAGCTTTTGCAGGGGTTGGAAGGGTTTTCAGCTTTGATTTTACAAAACCACTGTGGTTGGAAAAGCCCCCCCAGCTCCCTCAGCTGCTCCTCAGAGAACTTATTCTCTAGACCCTTCCCCAGCTCTGTTTCTCCTCTCTGGGCACAAAAGCAGGGCTGTGTCCCAGGGAGAGTGATATTGAGGATTAGATCCCAAGTGAGAATGCACAAATGAGTTCTAGGCAGCTCTGGGGCTCAATCAAATATTCTTCATCTCTCTCTTTGCTCCCCACGTGCATGAAAGGCTGATTTATTTGGAATGAAATCCATGAAATGTGCTAATACCTGCTCTGGCATTGATCAGGCTTAATGTAATAACCTCCTCTCATGTTTGCTGGTTCTGCTGAGAAATCTGAGCATTTAAAACTTTCCTCCTCCTGAGCAGCCAGAGGCCTCTGGAGGCCTTTAAAAATAAACCCACCACCAGGCTCCCTGAAACAGGAGCTAGGGAATATTTTCCTGTCCTGTTGGAGATGATCAGATAGTACCTATTAGACTCTTAAAAAATAAATGGAAGGCAGTGGATATTTATAGTGTGGGCTGTGTAAATCAGTCCAGCTCCAACACTCCGTCACACCCAGGGATTAGAGGGAGCTGTGAACCTGCTCCTTGCTGGAAAGCCAGATCCTCTCTGAGCTCAGGGAGGAGCTCAAGGAAGCTTTTCCCTGCCATCCAGTGGAGCAGCTGGGTTCCAGCTGTGCCTGCACACCCCACGTGCGGGGTGCGATAGCACATCCGTGTGCCAGGCTGGGAGTGAGCAGAGAGCTGAGAGACAGGGAGGGAGCCCGGGGAGAGCAGCGGGGCCGGGGTTTGGCAGCTGCAGAGGGAGAGGGCTGTGCACTCACCGTGAGCTCCAGGGCCTCGTTGAGGAGCCCGTTGCGTTTGCTGTGCAGGTACGCGTTGGAGCTGCCCGTCTTGGCCACGCGGATCCGCGCCAGGCGCGCCTTCTGCAGGGACACAGAGCGGGGTTAGCGCTGGGGTTAGGGCTGGGGTTAGGGCTGGGCAACAGTGGGGTTAGGGCTGGGGAACAGTGGGGCTAGGGATGGGAAACAGTGGGGCTAGGGATGGGGAACAGGGGGGTTAGGGCTGGGGTTAGGGCTGGGGTTAGGCCTGGGAGCACTGGGGATTTGTCCCGTGCTGCCAGTACCAGGAGGGAGCAGATTTCGGGTGGTCACTCTGCATGGCAAAGCCTGGGGTGAAATCCCAGGGGTGGTCAGGAGGACAAGGAGCTGTTGGGAGCAGGGGCACCAGTGGCTCTGTGTGTCTGTGTGTCCCTGTGTCCGTCCATGTGCAGGGGCAGCTGGGCACAGCTCGCAGCTGCCTGGAGCACATCATCTGCCACAGGGTGTTAGCAACCCCCAGACACAGCCCCTGGGTACTGCAGGCTCCTTTGTGCTTCGCAGAGCTCCTTTTTGGGGTGAGGTGCAGAGCACTGGAGCTGTGGGCAGGGGGGCCCTGGGGGCTGTTCAGGGTTCAGGTGCTCTGCACGTGAGGTGCCTTCACTTCTCACCTTCCCCCCAGCACCCTGGGCCCTTCAAACCCTTCTCTCTCTCTCCCAGCTCTGTCCTTGGCAGTCTCTGTCGCCTGCTCTGCTCGTGCTGCAGCAGCACAGGGACATTGGGCCCTCCGTGAGCCTGGACCTGTGTCCCAGCAGCGGCAGTGGGACTCCATTAACTTTGGCATCTGATAAAAGAACACTGTCCAAAAATACACATCTCCAGGGGGACAAGTTAGATGATAAGAAGAAATCCAGAATAATGCTAACAAGAAAAACTGACCCTACCTCTTCCTTTTTCATTATTTTTGATATTTCCTTTAACATTTTAGTTTTTCTTTTCAATTGCTGCCTGCTTCTCTGTCAAGTGATTTGCCTTTTTTCTTTTCTACTGTTAATTTATGACTCAAACACCATTAAAAGTAAATACATGAAATAGCTGCAGCTATTAAAAAATAATTACATTGTGCTGTAGTTTAAAATGCAGCCTAATCCCTTAAATAACATGAAGCTCGTGATTTTCCCTTCTAATTAGAGGTGCTAATGGGTAAACGCTGTAGGAAGAGGAAAGGCAGGAGGCAAATATCTGCAGTGGGTCCAGAGAGTGGAGCCATTTCAGGAGTTCTATCCTTGCCCAGGTGTGAGCCACTCTGGCCTTCAGTATTGGAAATACCTGAAATATTTGTTTAACATCAAGACCTTGTGCTCAAGCAGGAAATTTCTCAGGCAAAGGCATGCACAGGGTAAAGTTTGCAGCTCTAATTGGGTGACACAGACTATGACCAGTCTGAAAAATAGGTCGTCTTTTGACCCCCCAAAATGAGGACATCTGAAATTGGCTTTATTTTCTATACCTCACCTAGATTTCCTTGTCCCATTTTAACACTGAGCCTCCTAGTCAGGGTGTGAGAGTGAGATCTCTGTGCTGGGCCAAGGTGCTCTCGGCCTGAGACAGGGGCAAGGCACAGACTGAGAACACAACAAGAAAGTGAAATTGGATCTTCACTTTTCCTGAAGACTTTCCCAAACTGCTGTGTTGCTCTAGGCCCTGAAAAGGACTGGCCTGAGGCTGCAGCCTGGAACAAAATCCATGGGGACTGCTGCAATGGAATGGGAGTTGTGGGAGAGAGCTGGGATAAGGGAATGCGGAATATTTCATATTCCAGGTACATGGCATTGTCGCTCTGTTCCTGATAATTGCATTTCCATTAAATTGTTTCTTCTGAATGCAAGTATGTGCCTTTGTGTGTGTGTTCCTTATTTTTCACAATGATCTCCTCTCTCCTGCAATCAGGAGGGGATTTTGGATGCAGTGGTGGTTTTTCCAGGGATGCTCTGATGGTCACCACTGAAGATTCCCATTTCTCCCGGTGCTTGATAAAATATCAGCTCCTTTGCTGGAGGAATTGCCAGTGCCCACCTTACTTCACCTGTAGCAGGAAAGGTTCATCCTCATCTTCAGTTCAGTCATTTGTTAAAGTGGATTCAGTCTCAGGCTGTTGTAATGAACATTATTCCCTTTGCCTCCAGGCTAGCAGGGGATCAAATATTAATAGCTGTACTCCGTGTGGGCTGGAGATGGTTCTGAGGTCTGTTCCCTTTTCCTTTTGAAACAGGGCCACTTGCTATCTAAATAATTAAGCCCCACAGCTTTTGTAGTTTAGAACTGACGTTGTTATTTTAAAAAATGTCAGTGGGGCAGGACAGAAGTTAATCCTATTCTCCTTACACAAAGGATTGGCTGGGCTCGTCACAGCGCCCAACACCGGGTCCCCATCGTGATTACATTTGGTAGATATCTTGATTAACTCAGCTAGAGAAGTTAATTAAAATTGGTGCCTAAAATTGGTTTGGCCCTCCAGACAGTTTCCTCCGTTGGACTAGAAACAACTCTGAAACAACAGTTCAGGTTTTTCTGTGAATGTCTGTGTGCAAATGTGAATTCTTTGGAAAGCGTCAAAGTGTCTCTGTCAAGTGACCCAAGCTCTGCCTGGTGTTTGGGTACCTGTCCTGTGCCTGTGTGGGGTGTGGCACTTGGATCAAGCTTGACAATAAAAAAGGGTTTAAGATCTTCCAAATTCTGCCAGTTTTTACCACCTGTGGGCATGTTTGTCACCGCTGGTCTGGGCACAGGAGATGGGCAAGTGGAGGACTGTGCTTCTCTGGCCTTCTGCTGCAAAAGTCATTTTGAGGGGGATCGTTGTGTTCGGCATCTTCTCCCCCAAATGTGACAGACTAAAGGTCACCAGGGCCGGGCCTGAGATCACTGTTACTGAATATAACCCCTGCACAGGGAGGCTAAAAAAGGAAAAGCAAACGGCACACTGTGTCTGCATGGAGATGGGGAGAGGAGTTGCTAGGAAACCACAGGATCTCAAAATGCATATGACCTAATCTGGAAGATAATTTATATGATGAAAATAATAATACTAATGACAGCCACTTACAGGTTAGAATGATTAATTTGGTTATCTTGGAGCCCACGTGTTTCTCAGAGCAGGATGGAAGTCAGGGCTCAGTAACTTGTGGGGCTTGCTGGTTTTTAAGAAACTGGAGGCTCAGAGTGAGCAGGAAGGGCAGTGAAGGCCTGCAAAGGTGGGAGAGCTGAGCTGGGGTGGGGAGGGCGCAGCATCCTGGGTGTCTGCACTTCCCAAAGGGACTGGCAGAGGAGAGAGAAGAGCCTGAGTTCATCTTTTTGCTTTTTGGAGAAGTGCAGGGAGCAGGAGCTGCTGGCTGGGAGAAATGCTTACCAGATGGCAGGCTCAGGAAACAGCTAATTATTATTTATTAATGATTTTCATCCAGTTCTTATGGAGATAGCGCTCGCTCTTGATTTATGTGGGATAATAAACTATTAAGCTACAACCTATGACACAATTTCATATTTGCCAGACAACGTCAGCTCTCCAGATCTTCTGTTCTTGAGCAAGCAGTGAGTGGAGGGCCTGCATGTCAGGAACCCTCTGTGCAGGCCCTGCATCCATTTCTCCCTCTGTGCACTGGAGCTGTTTTTAGCATTATCCCTCTCAGGGTGAGGTTGGAAAGGATCTCTGGAATCAAATCATGGATCCCCTGCTCTAACTGTGCAGGTGGTTCTTGAATATCTGCAGAACCTGCACACCTGAAGGTAATTAAACATTAATGAGGTCACCTGATCCTGAGCCGCCTCCACCCAGTGTCAGGTGATTTTGGAGCTATTCATACACTAATGAGGTCACCTGATCTGGAGCTGCCTCCACCCTCTGTCCAGGTGGTTCTTGAATAGCTGCAGTACCTGCACACCTGAAGGTATTTGTACATTAACGAGGTCACCTGATCTACAGCCATCTCCACCCTGTGTCTTGAATAGCTGCAGAGTGTGCACACCTGAAGGTAATTAAACATTAATGAGGTCACCTGATCCAGAGCCACCTCCACCCCGTGTCAGGTGACTTTGGAGCTATTCATACACTAACGAGGTCACCTGATCTAACCTGCAGGGCCACCCCACCCTCTGTCAGGTGGTCCTTGAGCATCTCCATGTCCTGAGCACCTAATTAATCCATTAATGAGTTCCCTCTGAACCTTCCCTTCTTGAGGCCAAACAGTCCCACCCCTCAGCCTTTCCTCATGTGAGGGGTGCTCTGTCCACATCCCATCTCCCTTTACTGCTAAAACCCCACCGTGAGGGTTCCCGGCAGAAAACGCAGCTACACAAGCCAATTAACCACGTTTCACATGCTAATTCTTCAATAATTAATAGTTTGAGTATTAGTGGTGATTGCTGCAGTAGGTGAGCGCCACTGGGCCTTTAAGGCTGAAATAGAGCTGCTGTCCAAAGTTATCAACAGAGTGTTTAGGATCTGGTTTTTACTCTCAAGGTGAAATATCACAGCCATTCAGCAAGCACTTGATTTTCTTGCAAGATCAAGCAAGAGCAAACAAGATATTCAGTGAATCCACTGTCTGTGGAGTGCTTTGCTGAGCACAGTGAGGCAGCACTGCTGATCCATCCTGCCTAGGGCCCTGGGAAGCTGCTCTGCCACCTCTCCTAAAGGCCCGAGTGCCAAGCTGGGACTGGGGCTGCTCCCTGGGTTTCAGAGCTGGGTGAGATGAGGCTGTTTGGAAAGCACATGGCCCATCCAGCGAGGAGCAGTTGTTATTCCAGCAGCCACGGCCCATCTGCTGTGGGAATGCACCAGAGCACAGCGCTGGTACAGGACCTAAGAGTAACTTTTCTTCTCCCTTTAACCTCTTTTTTTCCCCCTAAGAAATAAAGTATGTACATTTGGATTTTACTTCCTCTCAGATCTTTACATTAAACAGATTTTGAGCCAAGTTCAAATATTCTGTCACTTTTGCTTTGGGGGAGATGTTACAGAGCTGCATATGGAAATTAGATAGTGTAGAACTCATTATATTCCTATATAATTTGATAGAACCACTTACAGTCAGACCTTGATCTTATTTTGGGCCTCTTCATTACTTTCCAGAGATGAAAGATTCCCCTCTCCTCCTCTGTGCCTCTCCTTTTAATGCTACCTTACCCTTGGCACCATTAAAGCAACAGAACATCATTTCCAATGAACTTTATCGTTTAATCTTTTCCAACACCGAGGAACATCATGTTCAGGCTATTTATAGAACAATGCAAAGAATATGGAGTTTAATGGATCTGGGCCTCTCTACCAGTCACAGACTAAACAGGGAATTTTCAAAGGGTCGCAATATGCAAAACTGGCAGGGTGGTCAGGAAGGCCCTGGAGCACTGGGCCTGCTCCCCTCCTATTGTAAACTTCTTTTTGTGCATTCTCATCTTGAACTTAACAAGCTCTGGCTCAGACTTAGTCAAGCTCTTACTCCTAGAGGACATTTATTTCAGAAATTCTTTCTTCTGATTCCCAGCCTGTGCGTATTTGTTGCCAGTCTTACTCAGTTGTCATTGTACTGTCGTTCTCTTTCCGCATGGACCATCCCTCTTCTGGTGTTTGCTGCATTCTACAGCAAAGAAAAGAACAACCTTCACTGGTTTTTGTAGAACTTGGTGATTCTCACTTAATTCCTTTGTTTATAATTTAAGTAGTAAACTTTTCTGGAGGCCATTTCATAATTTTATCCTCTGAAGATTCCCTGTTTATTTTTCATACCTTTTTAAAGTTATCTATGTATTTATTCACCCACCTCGTAAGGGTTACAGCCAGGCCTCGATCTCTGTAAGGACTGACTTTATGGACAGTTTTCCCTTGATTGAATTATGTTTACACAGTTGCTGCAACTTGGCTGCAATTCAAAGCTCCCTCTCTGCTGAAGTTCCCACACTACCAGCCCAGCTGAGTGACAGAACCACCTCTCTTCCCTTCTCTCCCCCTTCTTGAAATAATAACAAAAGAAATTCCTACACACATTTTTTTATGGTATTAATGCTGTAACAGGTTTTTAGAGCTTGGGTCAGAATTGCTCTGAGGGTGTGGTTAAAGAGGTGCCCAATTCTAGTGGGAATAATCTGGAATAGTTGGGATTGTTATGGGGTGTAAATCAGGGTGTCAGAACTTGTCTAGAAATGTATTACTTAAGAAAAAATCTCAAGAGAAGACCCTCACGTTTTTCTGCATCATTAACAGAGATGCTGCTGTTCTCCATTAGTCTAAAATAAGGTTTGGTGTTTCACTGGCAGCCGAGTGTGATGAGCATCTGTCTCTCTGTGATTTATCTGTCTGTCTTTTTTTATCTGTGTTTCCAGAGCTCACTTTTATAACATCTTTCACACAGCTCACCCCCCTAATTAATAGCTATAAAGTATTCAGGGGATGGAGGAATTAACAGAATTTGATCTGGTGTCACATGCCAAGGTCCTCTCCCTGATAGATGAGCACTAATTAATGGTGTGGCAGCGGCAGGAAAGGAAGGGAATGGCTCCAGGCAGTGCTGCCCAGCACCGGGTCCAGTGAGTGTCACCTCTGTCACCTCTGCAGGACAGACCCGAGCTCCATCCCTCCTCTCCATG
Organism: Monarcha castaneiventris obscurior; assembly: GCA_026261815.1. Classification (NCBI taxonomy): domain Eukaryota; kingdom Metazoa; phylum Chordata; class Aves; order Passeriformes; family Monarchidae; genus Monarcha; species Monarcha castaneiventris. The sequence goes on from JAMPIT010000451.1 coordinate 575,177, forward strand.
TGCGATTTTCAGCACTAACTGGGAAAATGTTGCTTGCTGGGAACCAGAATTGCCCAGAACTCCTCACATGACAGCAAAGCCATGTCACGATTGCCTTTCCTACTGAAACTGCCCCTGAGATGTGTGGTGACAAATCTCTTGCGCTGAGGGAAAAATGCATCCCAAACCCCTCCTGTGGGGTGAGTGCAGACTCCAGAATTTGTGTCTCTGCTCACATCCCTGCACTGACAGCCACAACACACTGGCTGCAAGCCGGGCTGGCAGATGTGGAGGGAGAATCCTGCCTGGATGCTGTCCTGGGGCTGGACAATCCTGCCGGGATGCTGTCCTGGGGCTGGACAATCCTGCCTGGATGCTGTGCTGGGGCTGGACAATCCTGCCTGGATGCTGTGCTGGGGCTGGACAATCCTGCCTGGATGCTGTCCTGGGGCTGGAGCGCTCCCGGCTGTCCCCAGGCCTGGGGCTCTCATGGTCACACGCCGCCCTGGCCCTTGCCTGTGCATTCCAGCAATGGCTCCTGGCTGTCCTGGCTCGCCGCTGGATGTGCCGGGAGCCACGGGCAGTGCTGGAATTGCTCTTTCCTCCATGCGTGGCTGAAGGAGTCACGGGAGGGAAGGGTGGAAGGGCAGTGCTGCTGTGACATCGGTTTGTCCAAAAGGGCAGTGACAGGAGGAGGAGGGCAGCTCCTGCCCTGGGACAAACTGGTGACCACAATTTGCACCCACTTTCAGTGACTTTTCCCCTGCCCCAGTGATGTGTCCATGCCCACGAATGCAGACATCAGCACACGCCACAGTCGTGGGAGCTGTGCTCATTTGGGAGCTGCCAGAGGCTCAGCTGTGCCCATCCCACCCCATTCTGGTTATTTAGGCAGGGTGGCAAAGTATAAACTGGATAATGAAGGTAATAGCAAAGAATCTGATCACAAGAAGCCAATTCCAAAGCAGGATAGGGCTTCCCAACATTCTTTGGCTGAATGCTCTGATCCAGGTCTCCTTGACGAGGCGATTCCAGCCTGCATTTATTTCGACATCTGGGATGGAGTGGGCAACATGAGCCATTACAAATCCTCCCAACTGTGCTACAGAATGGAGCCATCTGGCCAGAGGCTGCCACAAACCCGGGCGTCCAACAGCCAGGAAAGGGACACCCTGGGGCTGAGGTGACCCAGGAGAGCCCCCGGGGATGATCAGTCAGTTCCTGTATTTCATAGGTTGTTATCTGGCTATGACTGAGACGTGATGTGAAAGGGCCTCACTGAAAATAAATGTAGAGCAGCTTCTGGATCTGTGTGGAAGGAATTCCAGCTGGGCATTGGGCCACTGTTGACAGCAGGCTTTAATATTTGGACGTATGGGCTTGATTTGGAGGCTGAACCCATAAACTGGAGCTCACTGACTTCAGCCCTTCCTTTCAGAGGAGACAACTCCTTGTCTTATACAATTTGGGACTCTGGGAATTTGGACTAGCTGAACTGACGGAAAATGTTGTTTTGCTTTCCTCGATGATATGAAAGAAAAGAGGCAGGATTCTTGATTGGCTTATTTGTTTGTTTGGGTTTTTTTCCCCCCTGAACTCCATTAAGGGATGTGACAGAGAAAGAGGTACCTAGCCCAGCAAAAATGAAATGTCTTTTTAAAAAAATAATAAAAAAGCTTTTTTTCCCCTGTCAAAGTCTGTTAAATATCAACAACAACAAAAACATATTCCACACAGATTCATTCTGGTTGAAAAAAACATGTTCTTTAAATGTCAGCCAGCTCCAGTTTTAACCTTATTGTTTCTCTCTCCCCTTAAGTTCCCAACCCCATCCCCTGCTGGAACTGAGTCATGTTCTGTTGCTGAGCTCTCCTTAGACAGCTCCAGTCACTTTTTCTGGCCGTTCTTTTCCACACTCTGAAGTTCACTAACCCACCTCCAAAATTTAGGGTGTCAGCTGAAAAACAGAACATTTCAAAGCTGACTCCCCTGCTCTGTAGCAAATCAATTATTATAATGGCCTCGTTATTGACAGGTGTGTGGGCCGCCTTCCTCATGGGTGCAGGGATGACACAAATCCCGAATTAAGCCTTTCCCCAGCAGCAGCTCCCCTCTCCGTGCTCTCTGCTGCTGCAGCCCTGCTTCCCGAGGTCTGGAACAGGCTGTTTCCAACACGCCTCCTGAGGAACAATCAGACATTTGTGTCCTTGCTCTTCCTTCCTTTTGGCTGGAGCCCCTTTTAAGCATCTCCATAGTTACCTCTTCCTCAGCTGCAGTCGGAGCTGCCTGTGTGCCACCATCTCCCGAGGAGATGGAACAACCTCCCTCCATCCCCTGCCTCTCACCCACTTCCATCGGGAAAGCTCTGGCTTCTCCCTCGCCCAGAATCCTTCTCTGCTGCTGGAATGGCTCTGTGATTGAGTGCTTTAATTCATCCCCAGACAATGTGTCCACTCGCCTGCCTCATCCCGTTTATCCCCTCTGCTCTCTGATAGCCTGGGGTACAGTTTTCAGCTCGATGTTGGAGTTTTATGTGGGAGCAGCTCTACAAAATGATTCTGTCCTGGGTAGTCCTTGCCTAAATCTGTGTTTGGTTCTCTCCTGGAAGCTTACAGCCTGGAGGACGGAACGAGGAGTCTGTCTCAAGGCTTTTGCAGTACATTGCTCATGCTCAGGGAGTCAAAGGGCACCAGATAATAAATGAAATGAATTGGACGCACTGAGAGGCTGTAGTTGTCAAAAGCACATTTACTGCAGACTTGAAACCAAGCACTGTGATTACCAAGGGTTTATGTTTGTTGGCAGCGACAGTGCAGCCCCTGTGAAATGCAGCACTGAGGCCAATCCAATCCCCCTGAGATTATCAGCCATTCCAGCATCTCGGCTCATTTAGCAAATCTAACCATTAAATCATAAATGCACTTCAAACAGGCCTGGGTTTTTCTTTTTCCCTCACAGCATCTGAGCATTTACATTTTTCCTGATGTTGTGTGTACCTCGTTTTTTGAGAGGCTCCCCCTTTGCACCTTTGCATTCCCCCAAGCTGAGATCTAGAATGACCCTGCTAACTTTTAGCCCTCGGGGCTCTCCTGTTCCCCCGTGTCACCCCCAGCCTTCCAGCCCTGCCTGTCCCTGCTGCCCTGCTCTGTGCCCTGGGACTCTGCTCACTCCTTCTCCAAGTTCCAAACAATGAACTGTTCTGCTTCCCCACTGCTGCTAAAGGAGCAGCATTTCAGGAGCTGTCAGCAGCTGCCTCTGCCTTTTCTTGCCGGGGTGGAGAAGTGGGAGGTGTTGTCCTCCACCCAGCACCAGCTCCTCGTCTCCTTCTCCTCCGTGGTGCATCTTTGCTGCAAACTGAACACAGCGAGAGGGGCTCCTCCAGCATCATCTGAATTACAAAGTCGTTCTATTGTCAAGCCTTTTAGGTGTCACATTCTCTTTTAAATCCAAGGCTGTGACATTCACTGAGGAACAGCATCGTTTCAAAGTCAGGAAGGTCTATTCTTAGCACATCAGTCAAAAAAGGAAAAAAAAAGTCGTTGGGGAAGGAAAAAAACCACAACAATTTTACCAAAATGAACCTTGTCACAAATGATCAATTCATCCTCCATTCACACTGACCTGGTCCTTGCTGCACGCCAGAGGACAGAATTTGATGCCACAGCGCCATGAATTAAGATTTGCCAGATCTCCTTGTAATTAATTGTCTCACAGTACAAGTTTGGCAAAGAAAAATTTATCTTTAAAGTTATTAGATCACTGGTAGTTTGGTTTTGTGTTTGTTGTTTTTTTTTTCTTTTTAAGGAACATTTCTCCTCAGTTAGCTGAAGAATAGATGCTGGTGAGTAACAGCCACCTCTTGGTGTTTGATTCACGTTACTTAAATACCTCTTCCTGCTAGACCAGAGCCCCCTCAACAGCTGAGAGACAAAAGTTAGGACTGAGCCAGAGGGACACAGGGAGCTGGACCGTGTTTTTCTAGTTTTTGGGGTACAGCCCCTCAGAAACCCCACGGGGCTGGAGAGTCCAGCTTCTCTCACATCCCACCCTTCCAATCTGTGAGTGCCAATCCAGCCAGTCTGATGCTTGTACAGTCTGAGTTCATAATAGAAAAAACTAAAATGGTCTATAGCCTCATCTTGAAATCTACCTGTACATGATAAAAGTTATGATTCTCGAACTAAACAGAACTTCCAAAGCATTTATCCTAATACATACCCAAGAAACTACTCTTGAATTAAAACAAAAATCACTAAGTTTCTGGTGTGCTAAAGGAAGACATTGCATTGATTCAGAGCTGTCTCCTAAATTCTGTCTATAAGGAGCTTCCACTGGTGGGTTCTTCATATTCATGGACTGAGAGAGCAAAGAGATTTTTCCAACCATCTTGAAACAGCCATGCAAATGTCTTTGTAACTTTAATTAGATGGGGGCAGTGTTTTAACTGTTTCTGAAGATGGGATTCAGTTCAGTGTGGGATGGTGCTGGAACAAGTGTGGTATCAAAGCAGATCCTTAATGTCCCTTTGTACATCCTGACCATCTCCAGAGGGACTGTCATTAATGTGCTTCTCTCTCTTTCCTTCTTTTTAGTATTCATGCAGTGCTGATCATGTGAAAATTACTCACACTTCTGACTTGAGAAAAGTTTCTTAACTGAGAAATTCCACCAATATCAAGGGAATTAGAAATTCAAATGGGGGAAAATTATAAACTGTGTGTGTCAATACAGCAAACCTTTATAAAAGCTGCAATCAATCATATTGGCATCAAAGGTGGTGGGACTTCTCCCTGTCACCAAGTGGATCACAGGCCAATGAATAAAGGGAAAAGCTGAATCAGAGGAAGAAACGTTGGTTTGCTGCCTGGAGAGAGGGGCTGCCTTGTCCCAGAGCACAGACCTGGAGTCAGTTGTGGAGCCTCTCTGATTGTGACCCAGGGTTACGCCCAGATCTTGTCTGGCCCATTTCTTTGTGCCTGGGCTGGGCTGTGGAGCAGGTTCTGTCTCTGTTTTGGTGCTGTTTCAGTAGAACAAGGGCTTTGTCTCAAACTCTTCAGTTCTTGAAATGGGCTGTTGGACACTGTCCCCATAAACCTCTCCCTGAGCATCTCTGTCCTTCCCGTGCTTTGACACCTCACCTGCTCCTGTCCCAAGTGAAACCCCAAATCCTCATGTCTGGGTGCAGCCTCACTTTAGACAATGCCCTCTGCAAATGATTGAAATTCTCTAAATGAATGTGCTGATCCACACTGGATCCCACTGCCAGCTGATGACAGAACAGTGCCTGCTACAGAGTGGACCTTACGACACCTTTACACTTCTTTTATCCCTGTTGTGATGTGGGACTGATCAAATAAACAACTGTCCCTACAAAACACTCCCTGTTTCACGTGTGCTGTGTCAAACTTCAGGCAGGGGTTTGTAAAACCCAGCAGTGACTTGCCGAGGCTGCAGCTGACTCCTGCACGATTCTGTCTCTCTGCTACTCCCCTTTTGTGTTTTGACTGCCAAATTCTGTGGTTTTGTCGGTCTTGTATCTGAGCTCTCTGCTGTCAGCTCCCTGAGATGCAAGAAGTAGGCACGGCCCAGATGCTTGCCTGAAGCAGAAATAACACATTTTCCTACTACTGTTCTCCATCAGGTCCCCTGAGTCTTGAGTTTCTGGCAGACAGCATTCCATAGGGAGAAAAAGAACCTCAGGCCTTTAGTTTGCAGTTGTTGTAAAAACCTGACTCTGGCTGTGGTGTAATTTAGCAGATTGAAATAGAGATATAGTAAATCTGTTACACTGTCTTAGTGACTCAGTGAGCTTCTACTGGCAAAAACCGTTCAGAATTTGGAATATTCAGTAATCCCCTCACATTTCCAGGGGCTTTTGTGTATTCCCAGTGTTCCAGTCACAGCTCTGAGGGGTATGTGTGCTGATAAGTGCATGGTGCTGGGTGTATTTGTGATGGGTGTATTGGAAACTACTGAGACACAACAAGAAATGAAGCAGACAGAAGGATAAACAGCTCCTGGGGATGATTTAAGGGCTTATGTGCACACAGATATATATTTGTGTCAGACAAGAATGCAGGAAAGGTGAGTAATAACAGCCCTGTTGCTTCTGATGCCGAAAATACAGCAGTACAGTGTGTGCAGGAATGAGGACTTTAGGTGTTGCATATTTGATGGGAACACACTTCTCTGTCCAAGGTAGGATGTATAAATTGTCTTGGTCGGACTTTGGGTCGACCAGTGTTGAAATCTGTAGGATCATAAGAGTTTATTTTCCTTGTGATAGAAATGTGATTAGATAAGTTGTTATCTGGGTGTAATTTTGTGACATGCAATATGAAAATTCTATACTAGGATCCACCCAGTTGTGTGTGAAGTTCCTACATTAACCTGGTGTGAAATGTGGCTCAGAGTTGGATGCCATCAGAACAGTAAAACACCTGTGTGGGGGGTTCTGCAGCTGAAATTTGACAACAATGATTTTTCAGACCACAGGTCCTGTAGAAAAGCCAAGCAGGAATTACTGGGGCATATTTTGTTCGATTTTGGGGTGCATGTTCTGGTCTGGGGGGATTGGCAGTTCAGTCCCTCACCTTCCTCTGGGGCAGTGGGTTTACATCAGCATCTGTTGCAGGATGCGAGTTTGGGCACTTCCTTTGTGTTGTTTGTGCTGTGTTTGGTGCTGTGGGTGGGTTTTGTCTGTCGTGTCCCTTTTCCAGAGCCTTGGGGGGATTGGTAGGTTTTGGACACGGTGTGGGACTTGTTTTGGGGGTAGTTTTGAGGGGATTATCTGAGCGTGCAGGGACTGAGCTGTGCCTGTTGAGGGTGTGAGGGTGCAAGGTGCCCCCAGGCTCGTTCCCACGCTGTCCCCGTGCCCCAGGAGCCCCAGGGTCGCTTACCTTCTGTGCCCTGCGCTTGTCTGCCCGCTGGTTCTGGTGGTAGATGCGGCTGAAGTTGGACACGATGACCGGCACGGGCAGGGCAATGACCAGCACCCCGCTCAGCGAGCAGATGGAGCCAAAGATCTTCCCAGCAATCGTCTTGGGCACCATGTCACCATAACTGCAGGGCAGAAACAGAGAGGGAGGCCCCTCCTTCAGACCCAAAGCCTTGTCAGGTTCCCTGAGCAGCGAGCAGGGTGGGCACTGAGGCTCAGAACTCTGCCAAGGTCGTGGTGCTGCCACCCTGGGCTGAGCACGGACTCCCTGCCCCAGCTGGGAGCTGAGCTAAACCCGAGAAAGGCACCTTTGTGGCAGAACAGAAGCGCTGGTTCAGACAGCTGCTGCGTGTTTAAATTCACCTCCTCGCTCCTTCTGTACCCACCTCTCCATGCAGATGAGCTCCAGCAAACCTAAAACTCTGTGTCTGCTGGGGAGCAGGTTCATACATTCTCATTCCCGTGCATCCAGGTGCAAATGAGGACTGATTTACACTTCCATTTCAAACCCCAGCAGTTTCCCGGCCATCTGCACAGTCAGAAATTTGGGGGCTGTTCAAAGTGTGCATTCAGTAAAAGGTGAATTCTTAGGGATATGAGACCAGCTGAAAAATATTCATACAAAGCTCGGCATTGGGTTGGACCCAACAATCTTCTGCTGTAATTTGTGTAAAGAGCATGTGGAGCTGCTGGAGCAAGTGCAGAGGAGGCCATGGAGATGCTCTGAGGGCCGGAGTCCCTCTGCTCTGGAGAAAATCTGAAAACTAAAAATTGAAATCTAGAGCTATCAGATGGTATTTGGGTTGTTCTGGTGCTTGGTGCAGCCAATGCTGAAAAGATGAATGATTTATTACAACTGAGACTTTATTTTTACCTTTGATGTCAGTCTATGACCAGCAAAGAGCTTTGAGGGGAATAGAGTTGAGCAAAGAATAATTTACATCCAAGAGGAAAAACAAATATTTCAAAACACCTTTTTTATCAACTGAACTTCTTGTCCCCATGCAAGAGCTTGTTGCTATGAGGGGCTGAATAGAAGCAGGACTCCTTGCATGTTAAATGCTGCAGGCACCATTAGCCAAGGCTTATTTATCCCAAGCAGAATCCTTCTCCTGCTTCTACCTGCATCAAAACCCCTCAGAATACCTCAAATCAATAGATTGCTCTTCATGTCTACTGACTTTGTAGCTGCTGCTTTATGCAAAGATCATTTCAAAGCTTTTGGTAAGTGACAAGTTCTTCTACCTCATTTAACACTGGTCTAAAAAAAACAAAAATCTCACTTTTCTCCTCCTGGCCCTTAACACAATAAGGCTGAAAATTAATCATATGCCTCAAACATGATCTCAGTGACCTGGAGCATGGAGAGAAAGCCCTTCTGTGCATTTGTAGAAAGGATAATAATAAGTGTCTGGCTCACAGTGTGTCTCAGGGAGTTTTGTTCTTACATGCAGACTGAGAGTTACCTCATTACTTGGGACTTCAGAGAAGGTGCTTTAAAACACCACCAGGACAGATCAAACCCTTGGAGCAGGAAGGGTTTTGTGGGGAGATGGAGAACTTCATTTGTGAGAGATACTACCATGAGAGCTCTGCAGCGGCTGGAGCAGGAGGCACAGGGACAAGACCTGGAATTGGAAATGCTGATTCTGATCTACTGCAGCTCTCTGGGGAGGATTCTCCTGGCTTCCTCCCTCTGGGAATCTGCTGGCTTGGACGTCAGGCACTTGGGGGTGTCTTCTCTGGCCTCACTGGGCTGACCTGAGACGTGGAAATGTCAGCCCTGAGGTTTGGGAATAGCTCAGCTTTGTTTATCGGGGCAAACCCAGCTAGAGCTCAGTGTCTTGCACTTACTGAGAGGCCTCCCTTTGACTTTGACAGGGCCTGGGATGAAGCTCTGAAGCTGCAATTGTTCTGCTCCTCTATTGACAGCCACAGCTACTGCAATATTAATTGCTGGAGAGACTATTTCTGTCCTGATGCTACCACAAGGTACTAATGCCCCCACAGCATATTTATATCAGGTACAGTGCCAAATAAACTCAGGTATTGGATTTCAGTTAGTACTAATTAGGCATTTCAAACCCAAAACTTCTTTTCCCCAGACTGGAATGAGAGAACTCAACTTCCCCATTAATTTGTTTAGTAAAAGGCAACTTGTCATCTAAAAAACTTCTACAGAAAGTGCATTTTAAGTAATTCATCAATAATCTCATTAGAGCAGTGAGAAGATAGAGGAGTTGGGTAATGATTAACACTCAGAGGGTCTAACGGGGTGTTTGAGCTGCACGAGCACAACAGGAGGCTGCGAATTCCGTGGGCTTTTAATGTGACCTCTAGTAAATCATTGCAACTTTCTGTACCTCGGCTCCCCGCTGAGGAAATGGCAATTAATTACTTGTTCTTTGCTTGGTTCAGGGGGTGCTGGGTTCCTCAGAGCAGGAGCTGCCCCCTGTTCCGACTGTCCGGAGCACCAGCAGTGACCCAGCAGTGCTAACACTGAAAATGCAAATTATCAGTGCAGGGACCGAGGAGCCACAGCCCGCACCCTGCAGCCCTGCTCATCTGCACGGACCGAGAGGGAAGGAAATCATCCCCCGTTTGTTGTGCCAGGAATCCACTGAGATGGCACCAGATTGCAGTCTCTGCATGCAGCGGAAGGATCACCTGGGGGAGGGGTCCCTGCCCCGGGCAGGGGGGAATCAAATGAGATTTGAGCTCCTTCCAACCAGAAACATTGCAGGGTTCCCTGCCCTGCTCCCGGGCTGTGCCAGTGGGATGCCCTCACCGTGTGCCAGTGTCGGGAGCTGCCCTTGCTGCCACATCCCTTCGGTGCCCTGCACACTGGCAGGGATTCCAGAGCCTGGCACGGCTGTGTCCGTGTTTCCCGGGGCACTGCTTTGGTTTGTCCCCTCCCTGCTCCTCCTGTCCCCTCGATTCCACTTCCTCCCAAGGGAACCCTGTGAACCCCGAGACTGATTCACTGCACACACAACATGAACTTCATGTAAATCCCTAAACAGGCAAACCAGGGGGAAAAAAATCAGAAAATTACTTTTAAGCGGTCACTCTCCAGACTGGAAAGCACTGCACACAGAGCTTCAACTTTTTTTTTTTTTTTTTTTTAACTTCTCATGTGACTTCTGTGTTCTTTGGATAGAGAAGGGGTCATATGTCACTCACCCTAATGAGCAGCTATTAGGCTTGACAACATAATGTGTAGTTGTTTTTCTCCCTGTCAGCAGAGAAGTGTTATCAAATAGAGGTCGCTGCTCCCGAGCCCTGGTTTTAGCCACAGAGGTGTCTGGACATTGCTTAGGTCCCCAGCTGGAGACAGCAATAAATAAGGTGCCAGAGAGCTCATCAAATGACTCACTCTAAAAATAGCCCCTCGCAGCGTCTCTGATGATGCTGCATCTCTGTGCAACATCCACAGCCCTGGAACAGGGAACTGTAGTAAAACAGCTGGAAGATCTTACGGGATAGGGACGTCGGGAGGTACAGTGACAGCCCTGTGGTGACAATGGAACAGCTTTGCAGAGGATGCTCCTTTCCAGCAGCCTTTTTATTGTGCCAACTTTTCATCCTGGATTAGGCACAGAGCTGGGGAGGGGTTTCGGGTTATAAATTGCCATTAGCATGGAGCTGCTGTCTCCATGGGGTTCTTTAGGCACTGGAAGGCGCTGTGAGGTCTCCCTGGAACCTTCTCTCCTCCGGGTGAGCACTCCCAGCCCGGCTCCATAGGATTGGTGACCAACTTTAGTGGCCTCCTCTGGGCTCGTCCCAGCAGCTCTGGGGTCCCCAGGAGCAGTGTGGGGGGACACCCCCTTCCTTCTCCCCAGCAGAGCTGTCTGTGGTCAGAGCATCAGCTCCAGCCCTCCTGCTCTGGCTCAGGGGTGTTCGGGCCCCTCGGAGCAGCCCCCAGAGGGTCCCAGGGGTGTCCCTGGCGGTCTGGGTGCGGTCCCAGGGCCAGCACAGGAGCAGCGGCTCGTTCATGCCACGGTCGCGCTCTGCTTTTTCTTGTCCCAGGGTTTAAGTGGTCAGGGGACATTGGCTGCCCAGCGGTGCAAAACGGAGTGGTTTTCACACCCAGGGAAAGCTGAAACGAGCTGGGAACAGAAACAATGCTCTCCCCTGATTTAGTGTTTCTGCCTGACACGGGCATTAACAGCTCTTTGGGAGCTGCTTTATCTCTCTAACCTTTTGCCCGGCACAGGAGAGTCAAAAGAAGATTTTGCTCCAGCCTGGAAGCGTCTGCTTTTAGGACAATAAGGACAGAATAATAACATTATGTACTGTACAATAGACCATGATTTTGAAAGCCTTTTGCATGAAAGAGCTGGAATAAAGCATGGAATTAGCATGTAGCCTTCCAGGTGCAAGACATCCTTTTTTATGCTCCGAGTAATTCACTCAGCAATGTTGTGATTCGCACAAAGGAGAGGAAAATGGCTAAAATTCAGCTAGAAGGTTTCAGTGGCATTGCCAGACTGTGAACATTTCACGTGACAGCTCCGAGGAGCTCCGGCCCCTCCATCTCATAGGTGCAAGTCCAAGGTAATCTTGCTGATGTTGCTTTGAACCCCCAGTGAAATAATGATCGTGTCACTTCCAATGATCCAGCGGAAACAAAAGCGAATATTGCTCATTCCTCTCTGGGTTTTGCACATGATGAAAGAGCAGGGAATTAACAGCTGTGGCAAGGGGCCCGGGGTACCTGGATCTTTTGCTTAGGGTTTAATTCACCATTGCTCATTGCTGGAGCGAGCCCCCAAAAGCCACAGCCCCGGAGCACAGCGCGGTGCTGCTCCCCTGGGCTGCTCTGCCACAGCTCAGGGAATGCTCTGGGTTGCAAGGCACCTTTCAAAGGCCATTTATTCCAGCCCCCTGCAGTGAGCAGGGACATTTTCAACTGCATCAGGTTGCTCAGAGCCCCGTCCACTCGACCTTGAATGTCTGCAGGGGTGTCCAGCTGGATTTTGTAGAATCACAGCAGCACAGACCGGTTCGGGTTGGGACCCTGGGGGCTCCTGGTGCCTCCTGCAAGGCTGAGCTGTAAACAGAGCCACGATGCCTTTGAAGCAAGAGAATCTGCAAACAGGCTGTCAAATGACAGCCTTGCACAGTAAATCAGCCGTGGCCGGGGAAGTACAGAGCCTATTTCATGCTAGGATTCTTTTACATTAAATATACTTATTTTCTGCCTTGTTTGGAGCTGGGCAGTTCCCCAGCTGGGTATTCAACTGTGAGATCTGGCATGGTTTCACACTACTGTTTTCTTTTTCCCTGGCATAATTCATTTGGTAATGTTTTCATGGATGCTCTAGAAATTCTGCTGCAATTCCATCCCTCAGCCAAGCTGTGAGGGATGAGGGCTGGAGATGCCTATCAGCTCTAGCAGCAGCAGCTTATCTTCAGCACTTGGATTCACTTTGATTTTTAGTAAAGCTGTGGTCAGCAGTTGCTTAGTGGGGATTTTCCAGGTAAAGTTGCCTTTTTGATACTGTTCTGGTTTATAAACTCATATTTTTGACTGGGTTTTGTGTGATGAAAGGACTGAGATGTATCTAAAATTGTCCTCTGAGGAGATGCAAGTTCTGTTGCTTCTGCAGCTCTGAGAATTAGGAAGAGAGGAGGGTTATTCCCTGATGAATTTCCTAGGGTAGCCTGGACCAACCCTCACCAAAGCCAAATAAAGAGATATTTATCCCTCCCCGAACTGGGAGTCGGTTGTAGGTTGCTCATTCCTCCAGTTGTACAGGAAAGGTGACCTGAGAGCAACTGGTGGCAGGAACATTCCTCACAACAGCAGCCGGTACTGCCCAAGGAAACAGGAATATTTGTGTGGACTCGGGAATCAACTAAGTAGGTTATTTAATACACAAAGGGTGGAGAATACTTAATGTATGAACACACTGGTTCCATTTATTCCTCCTGGCTTGGACCAACTCCTCAGCCTGTAGGCAGTTAAAACAGATGGTCTGAATTTGGGTAACATTCAGACCTTGAGTCGAAGCTAAAAATGGAATTTCATTGGCAAGGAAAGTAGGTCAGAAAGCTAAAGCCCCTAGTCCTAAAATGATGAAAGGCTTCTAATCAAGTGTTCCCTATTACCATTCATTAAACGGAGAAGGGGAAGAAATATTATTAGAGACCTTTGAAAAAGGGATTACAATGGGAGTGTGAGAATCCTCCTCCCTGCAAGAAAACCTGTGCCCTCGCAGTCCCGTTTCAGTGGGAGATGGGATGACCATGGATGTTGATTCCCAAAGTCCCGTGGGCTGGACTGGAGCCACGGCAGGATGGAAATGGTTTCCTTCATGGGGACATAACAACTTTGTCTCGTGCTTCAGTCACAGGAGGGCTGAGAGGAGCCTCTCTGCATATCCTCAGTTAATGCCTCTCCCTAATCCCCCTCTCCACGCTGCCTCTGTCATCCCTGACTCAGGTTCTGGGATTTCAGTGCCTCTGCAGATTTGGACTTGCACAAAGCTGAGACTCAGTCAGGGCTTTCTTTGCTCTCCATCCTTTTCAAACGTGTGCCAGCTGCTGAAGCCTTTCTTTGCTGTAGCTGGCAGGAATAATTCAGATCAAATGGGGAGCCTGTCCCAGCTCACCCAGTGGTCCCAGTCCAGCTCAGTGTTTCAGCTCTCTATCAGCAGCACGTCCCTAATTCCTGTTTGCCCAAGGATGGTGAGGTGCTAAACCAAAGAAGCATTTCACAGTGTCATACCCATCTCACTGCAGGAAAACAGATGTTGTCCTTTTTTATTATAGCTCAGGTTTTTCCATGGAACTTGTTAAAGCACTGGATATTTTTTAACAGGAAAAAAAAAGGAATTCTAAACTGTTGATTTAGAAAAAAAGTAGAATTTACTTCAATGTAGAATCAATATAAGAAAAGCTGAATTTCACTTTGGAGAAAATACCTCCAATCTTAAAAGGCAGTTAAGTGTGGAGGTTATTCCTGATGTTTATAAATTCAGCTTTTCAGAGGCAGCTCTATTCCCTTTAGTTCTTGCAAAGCTGATAGATCTGGCAAAAAGTAATCTCAGGCTTTTTTTTGCTTCATGTCATCTAAGATTTTGATCCTCAGATCTCAGTTTCAGCAGTGATAGATGTATCAGGAAAAGCTCTCTAAGATTTTTTTGTTTGGGTTTTTTTGTTAGCCTGATGAATTTAACAGCATTTTTGGTCTTTCCCTGACTTCTGCTCAGGGCAGCGCGGGCACCTGGGGGTCTCTGCGGCTTGAGGGGAATCCATTGTCAGCACAACTGAAAAATGCAGAAATGTTCACAACACGGGACTGTGTAGCCCCTCAACTCACCATTATCCCTGCAGAAAATGCTCCCTAGTTTATGATAACAGTGGGGATTTATTGTCATACATGAGCAAAAAAAAAGTCTCTTTGACTCCTTCTTTGCTGACAAAAGCCCACCCTCTCCATGTCGTGGGGTTTTTCCCTGTAAGGGTGAGAGTGTGATATTATTTTCAAGCACTCCTGTTTCCTTGGTAATTGGAGCTTTTCACCCTGAGCCTGACAGCAAGTTCTTCTCGGCCAATATTTAATTTAATTTAAATTCTGATGTGGGTGCTAAGACTCAAATCCATTCGTGGGAATTGGCCCTTGGGTGGGTACAGGGCTGTCACCACCCGGGGTCCTCTCTGGCCCCTGGCCCGGAGCTGGGGCAGGGCTGTGAGGAGGCTCGGGGGGGGGCTGATCTTTGGGTTTATTTCTGTATTTTACCCCAGGTCAGTGCGGGGCTGATTTTTGGGTTTATTTCTGTGTTTTACCCCAGGTCAGTGCAGGGAGGCTGCAGGGCAGCTCTGGGGTCTCTTCTGTCCCAGCCTGGGGCAAGAAGCACAGGAAGGGCCCTTCCCACCCCGACCATCCTGGGATTCCAGGCAGCAGCAGCTTGGCAGCCCTTCAGCTGGAATTTCTCATCGTGACCCGAAGTAATACTTTCAACCTTCCTGTTTTCCATCAAGCATGAAGAACATGATTGAAATATTAGGAAAATGTCCTGAGTATTATTGTCCATCTGATTCAGGCATCTGGCATGTGAGCAACTGAGTGCTGCTCAGTAATGCCCACTCTTTAAAAAGTGTTTGTTTTAATGGAAAATAAAATGTCCCAGATTAAGGCATTATTTATTTCTGGCTGCACACACTAAAGGCCTTTTAAATTACTTCATTCATTATTAATTCAAGAAGAATCCTCATATTACTTGGAGTGAAAACCTTACACAATTACCTGCTCAGAGAATCCATTTTGTTTTAGCATCTTAACTCTCTGTAAAAGGAACCTTTTCGGAGAACATAGAGGCTGGAGAGGGCAGGCAGTGCATTGAGCAATTAGACTTTTCACCTAATAGCAGGGCTGAAGGCTCCCTGCCCTGTCTTAAATCCTTAACTGTGGTGTCAGCTTAAAGGAAATGCTGGGGTTTTGCTTTCATTTTATCCTCATCTTTTTCTTTTCTGTCTTTTTAAGCAGCTTGAGTGTCCATGCTGAGCCATGTCACATTCCAAATGATCCACATACTGTGCATTTTAATGAGTTGCTAACAGTGATTATACAAAAAGCAATCTCAGAAATATTTACTGAGTTAAAAAAAAAGCCTATGGGGAACTAATTAGCTTTTTAAGAATTGGCTTTTTGAAAGCCTCAGACTCTGGAAAAGTTGAACTGGGAAGCAGTTTCAAAGAAGTTGAAGAATTGACTGGAAGAAAAGGGAGTGAGTTGTAATGGAGTATTTGTAACTGAGTATTCCACATCCCAGGCGTCTCTGTATCGGACAGAAGATGCACTGGAAGCTGAATATAGAAAATAGAATATATAGAGAGACAAGAAATGCAATTATTATGCAGAGAAATGCCACATAATGCCCCGATCTTGTGTCAGGTTTCTGCAGCCTTTCTGAAGGGTTGCTCAGAGTGGGACAAAATCTCTGTCTCTCTGTCCCTGACCAGTTCCCTCCACCAGATTTCTTTAAATGATTATATTGGAAACTCACTGCATAGTGGGCAGTGTCAAGAAAATTCCAGTTAGTTTGGGACAGAGCAGATTAAAATTTCCCTTTCCTGAGATGTAAAATGCAATCCAAGGTCATCTTATTACCTGAATATTTACTTCTGTCCCTTCCAAGGCAAAGTGATCCCAATAATGTAATGTTTGTCATCAGACAGTGACAGATAAAAGGAATTGAGAATTTGCTTGGATCGGGCCTGCATTGTAAATAAAAGCCATATTCCAGTGATAGGAGGGATTGCAGGAGCATCCAAATGCTCGTGGTGCAGTTAAGCTCTGCAGGAACTATTCCGGTGCAGACTGTTCAAGTCTGGAAATGTAAGGGACAAATCCCGTTAATAATGGGCCAAATGTCAATCCAGAAATTCAAACATGGGCCTGGTCCTTGTGGGCTGACTCTGTGTGTCCAGGGTATTACTGAGATCAGGAAGATTTGGAAGGAATTGGCTTTGTTGCCCTTCAGTGAAATCCCAGGTAACATTGCAAATGTTGCAGGGGTGAGCTGGGGGCCGGGGAAGGGCTCAGGGTTCTGGATCTCTCCTTCAGAGCTCACGAGCTCCAGTGAGGGGCTGGGCAGGGACAGCTCGTTTGCAGTTTCTGAGCCTTTTCTTTAAGCAAAGCAGAACCAGGGGGAAGTGGGGACTGGTCATGTTGTGTTTCAGTGGTTTCATGGAATCCCAGAATGGTTTGGGTTGGAAGGGACCTCAAAGCCCCTCCTGTCCCACCCCAGGGACACCTTCCACTGCCCCAGGCTGCTCCAAGCCCCAATGTCCAGCCTGGCCTTGGGCACTGCCAGGGATCCAGGGGCAGCCACAGCTGCTCTGGGCACCCTGTGCCAGGGCCTGCCCACCCTCACAGGGAACAATTCCTTCCCAATATCCCATCCAACCCTGCCCTCCGGCAGTGGGAGCCGTTCCCCTTTGTCCTCTCCCTTCATGCCCCTGTAAAAATCCCCTCTGGGTGTGTCCTGTGGGCTCCCTTTGGGCACATCCTGCTGGGTTCTGTCCTTCCAGCCCGGCCCTGCCCTGCTCCTGTGGCTTTGCTCCATCTCAGCCTCGCCTGAGCAGAATCACAATGGGGCAGGGTTCGATTTACAAAGTTAATTGAGCTTGTAAGAGGGATCACTGGAGCACTGGTGCAGGCCTAATGCTATTTGCATCTTTACACACCTATTTAATTTTGCAAATCTGGCCATAGATACTCTGTAGATCCCAAAATCCATTCTGGTTCTGGCTCACGTCAGCCAGGCCAGGGTTTTCATGACCCCATGGAAAGCAGGGAGGTGGCACCCAGGGCTGTTAAACTCTGAGATGGCCCAGGGTGTTCCCTCTGCAGTGCAGGAGCCTCGCTGGGCTGGGCAGGCTTTGTTCTACCTCGGGTGAGGCTCTTAATGACTCCTCCTGAATGGTCTCATTTAAATAAATATTAATGCCTCATCTCAGAGCAGGTGCAAACCTGTGCTGCGCAAGGGCTGTGCTATGGCTGCAGAACCATCATCCCATCCCTCCCAATTCCATTCTCATCTCTGCCCGGGATGTAACAAGCACGAGTGGCTGGTTAGCTACAGACTTCATTAAAAGCCAGGTGACTTCAGCATTCCTTCCTCATAGCTCTGCTCCTGCTTTCTTTTCTATGAATAAAATTTGAATTTTTGGAAGCCTTGAAATCAATTTCCCCCTCTTCATTTCATGTATAGCAGAATACAAAAATAAATAATAAATCCCTGAGAAATCCAGGTGCCCTCTGCAAACCTGCTTAGTGCAGGGCAGCAAAGGTTGTCACAGGAGACAGTGAAAAACAAACAGCTGTT
Organism: Monarcha castaneiventris obscurior; assembly: GCA_026261815.1. Taxonomy (NCBI): domain Eukaryota; kingdom Metazoa; phylum Chordata; class Aves; order Passeriformes; family Monarchidae; genus Monarcha; species Monarcha castaneiventris. The sequence goes on from JAMPIT010000451.1 coordinate 592,931, forward strand.
CCTTATGCTATCCACTCTTTCATCTTTTATCTCTTTTGTCTTCTTTATTAAAAAAAGGTGAGCTTTAAACACCACGCTGCCATAGGAAGTTTATTCTAATAAGTGCGTGGCAGCCAGATCAGAGAATCTTTTTGTTCCGGGCTTGGAGCACCCTGGGGCAGTGGGAGGTGTCCCTGCCTTGGCAGGGCTGGGATGAGATGGTCCCCAAGGTCCCTCCCAGCCCCAGCGTTGTGGGATTTTCTGTGTGCTGACAGGATGGAGCAGGCTCAGGTTCCCACCCGCTGCTTTCAGTGCACAGGGGGGAAGTGAGGGAAGGCAGAATCCGTCCCCTCCCACCACAGTGACCAAGAGCCCCAAAGTGACCTCCTGGAAGTCACAAACCCTCTGACACCTTCACTGCCTCTGCATGCTTGGCCCTCCTCCCCTGCAGTGCCAGGAGTTCAGGCTCTAGGACCCACTTTATCTGTACTTTAGGACATCTCCATTTGTTCTTCTAAGCAGGTGTTAATAACACACAGATCATTTTTTCTGAGTAAGAAATAAAATTCACCTACATGCTGCCAGCTTGACGCCTCCAGGGAAGTGTTCTCAGTCTAGAGCTGGTTGAATATTTTATTCTATTTCAGAGTTTTTTCAAAGATGGACTAAAGGACTATGCTCACAAATGTCAATTTTGCTTGAAACGTTTTGGATTTTTGTTAGGAAACAAAACAATTGAAACCACAAATTTTTTAAGTGAAAGTAAGAGAAGCCAATTGAAAATAGAAGCTGGTTTGTGAATAGTTCAATTTCCTTTGTCTGTATTTGATTAAAACCACCTCAGATTTAACAGGATTTTTCTTTCAAATAGAAAGAAAATCAAGAAGAAAAATAGCCCTGCCTGAAAGTCCCTGTTATTTTCCTCTTCGTTGGAGTGTTTTATCATTCTCAGCAAAAATTAACCGGAGTTGTCAAAGTTTGCCAGTGATGGATAGTGTCACCTTAAATGTTACCAGTCAAAACTTGTTTTCTGCTCTTTCCCTCCTCCAGAACTCAGGTGGGCAGTTTGCCAGAGTGTAAAATTCCCTTTTGTGCAGTTTGAGAAGGCAGCAGCACTGGCCAGTCCAGCCCAGGTGTCGGTCCCAGAGCTCCGAGCGTCTCTTTGGACTCCCTGCAGCAGCCCCAGAGCCTCTGCTGGGTGCCAGGGCTGTGCCAGAGGTGCCCCTGTGTGCCCCCGAGCCCCTGCCCTGGCTCCTCCAGCCCCACACCTGCCCTGGCTGCTCCCTGCAGGCTTTCACAGCGAGCCCAATGCTCCTCTCCTCGGGTAACACTCACAAAGTTGGTTTGGAGCTTCTGGCTTTACAAATGTGTTTCTCCCAGATGAGAAAGCAGACAGCTTGTGCTGAAAATTAACTTGCTAATAAAAATAATTAGTACACGAAGGGACAATCACCAAAATCAAACCCTGCTTTGTTTCTCTAAGTGTGTTTGAGTATTGCATGAATAGGAGCAGATTATAAGAATAAATCACTTGAGATCTGCATCTCGGGACCAAGCTGAATGATGCTTCTTGTCTCTCTAGATACCTCAGGTCCTTTTCTTTGTAGTTTTGCATTTGAGCAGCCAGATTTTTATGCACATTCATAAGTATTTCAGAAAAAACAAATCACTCAGTTGTCTGGATTGTTTTCTGGTACCACAACTACACAGTGAAATTACAATTTTGCAGCTTCCACCAGTAAATCTTTTGTCTGGTCCTAAATCCCCTGCCTGGCCCTTCCCATCACTGCTTGTACAGTTGGGAAATTCACAGCTTCCCCGTCAGCAGGTTTTATTTTCTAATTCCCTTCCTGTTCTAGAAGATTTTTCATCATTACTTGCACAATCTGAGATTTAGACCATCATCTGTTACTTCTTTCCCATGTCTGCTGTGAAGAATTTCCCCTTTCCCCCCTCAGCCTTTACTTTCTCTCAGATCTCCCAGGAGGAGGGCGAGCGTTCCTGAGATATCCTTTCCTTCCTGTTGCTATTTATGCAGCTTGGGAAGTTGAGCTTTTCCCTGTGGATGCGACACTCGGGGCGCTGGGTCTGACTCGATGCCTCCACAAAACACCTGCCTGTGAATTCATTCTCTTGAAATTGCTGATTCCCCATCCTCCCTGCAGGTACAAACCACCCAGATACCTTTATTGGAATTTATCTATGGGAGTGATGTGCAGCAGCCTCATTTCCCAAGGTGATTTTGGAATAAACAAGCCAACAAAACCCAAGTCAAAGCACAACATAAAACCCCTAAAACAAACAGCCAGGAGCCCAGGTCTGCAGCAGGCATTTTTCTTCCTGCCTTTGCCATGGAGAAGGGAGGGATGCCAGGATCCAGGTGCCTGGCAGAGTGTCCTGCACAAGCCGTGCAGCTTCACCTCCTGGATCTGTCAGGATTTAAGAAGTGATGGGCACAGAGGCTCCTGTCCCTTCTCCCTGCAGGTTTGTGACAGCTCTAAGAGCCCCAGAGTGACACAAGTCACAAACAATCCCTCCCAGGCTGGCCAGGGAATCAGGTGAGGGAGAGCTGAGTGCCAGAGATTCGTTTCTTTGGATGTTTGCGGGGTTTACTACAGGTCTTGAACAGAGTAATGGAATCGTTAAGGTTGGAAAAGACCTCTAAGATCACCCAGTGCAACCACCAGCCAGCACCACCCCTGTGTCCACCACTGAGCCTCATCCTCCAGGGCCACATCCAGGCACAGTGACCCCCCACTGCCCTGGACAACCCTTCCCACGAAGGTTTTCCTCATGTCCAACCTGAACCTCTCCTGGCACAACTTGAGGCCATTTCTTCTTGGCCTGTGGCTTCTTACCTGGGAGAAGAGACTAATGGGAATAAATGGGAAACAAACCAGATTTCTCCCTCCTCCTGATTTAGTAAAATCAGTGCCTGAGCTTTAAGCTGCTCGATTCAGTACACGGATTTCCTCTGATTTCAGCACATTTTGTGCCTTTTGTATCCCAGGGGCAGTTAAGCCCCTGCAAGTCTAAACCCTCTTTTATCCAGTGCTAGATCAAAAATGCCTTCTAAAAATACCTCACATTTGAGCAGTTCTTAGGGGAATCACCTTTGCCTCATTTTGAGGAAGCCAGGCAAGAGAGCAGACATGAAGATGTCCTTCCCTAAACCGCGGAGCTGCCGAAGCTCAGGATAGAATCCCAGAATGGTTTGGGTTGGAAGGGGCCTTAAAAGTCATCCCATATGGGGGCTTGGGCCAAACATTTGAGCAGCTACAGCTGTTTGTTCCTAAAAGGTTGAATTTGGAGGTCCTTCCCAACCCTGATCCCCTGTGCTTGGTTCTAGCTGCTGCAGGAACCCGGGCGGCGCATCCCGACTGCCACTGCTGCTCTGCTGGGGGGGAAGTTTTCTTGCTGTTTATATTTTTAAAATGAAATAATTTATTGTTAAAATGAATGGGTGGGTTTAGGTTTTAATGGAACCAGAGTTTTCCCAGTGAAATCAGCCTTATTCCCATCATTGTGCTTAATAATTTTATCTCATATAGCAACTCTGTCCCCTGAAAACAGAGGTAAAACTTCCCTGCCCATCAGTGAGAGTGGCAGGAAAACGAGGGTGGAACTCTGGGTGGCTTCACAGAGCTCACATACCTCCAGCCTTGCTCAGATTTCTGAGTATGAGCTGGGAAGGTTCTGTGATTATAATTTTATTTATTGAGTATAACCATTGTGCTTCGAGCAGGAAAACAGACTGATCCTTGTCTTTTCTCTGTCCTGTCTAAATCTCATCTGTAATACCAGAACAGCCAAAGTTCCTTCCCTTGCTGGTGGAACAGACTGCTTAAGCACTAAGCCCTGGTAATCCAGTTTATGTTTTCCTACCAGTAACTGTACTATGAAGATATGCACAGCTTGTGCTTGATGTAAGCACTGAGATCATGACAGTGCTCCCAAATCCTTTTGTTTTAAGATTTATTTAGTTGATAAACTTTACATGTTTGTCCTTCTTTTGTCATTTCTAGCAGGGGATTTAGCCCCAAGGCAGCTTCCCTTTCCTTCCTCTCTCCTTCTGCCTGGAGATTTATTGGTACAGGAGCCCTGGAGGTGTCCCCTGCAGGCGGCAAAGTGAGAGGCTCTGAGGGATGTGACTTGTGGCCCTTTATGTGACCTTGGGCAGCCTAAGCAGATCTTTTCTCCTCCTCTCTCACCTAAAAGTGAGGAGTGATCCTTTCCTTCCCCTAATCCCAGTGTTTTCTCCTGCTCTTTGTCTAAGGGACTCTGCTCTTTGCACTGGCAGTGTCCACTCACTGTTTTCATAATCATTATTTACACTTAGATTAAGCATTCGTATTATTCGGTGCATGGCATTAATAATACCAAAATGCCATTTTATACAATATTTAAGATCAGAATTTCCTGTTGGAAATCAATGAGAACATCTTCCTAAAAAATCAGTGACCTGAACGTCCCTTCTTATATAAGAAGTGTCTATATTTATCAATGCTGATATCAGCTGCTGTGGTTACCTGGCTGTTCATGGCTTGCACAGAATCCTGAGATGTGTTTCTCACACAACCAGTTCCCTGTCAGGAGAGGGTGACTTTTAGTCTGCACCAAGATCTAAATGAATTCCTGTTTGGATTTAAAGCGGAAGCCTGTAGATTAAAGGCTCCAGCTCCCAGTAAGAGAATTATTTGGCAGCCCCTGCCCAGGACACTCTGGTACCCAGGAGGGGCTGCTCCTCCCCAGTCTCACATGGCTCAAGGTGACTGAGTAGTGCCCTGTTCAGAACATCATCTGTTAGCAGAGCTGGGTCAGGGAGAGAGCCTGGATTCTATTCCCAGTCCCACTGGAAATGACACCTCCGTGTACCCTGGACAAATTTAGAGTCAGAGCAAGGAGGTCAAGTGATCAATGCCACTGAAAGCAAGGCCCCTCTCTTCGGTCTGCAATAAATCTGTGTACATTGCATATGATACACAACACTTGCACTCTCAAATTGCAGAGGGATTAGGGCTCTGTTTGCTGAGCTCAACGTTTTGTGTTTATCCGGGAGTTTTTCCATACATATGTATATATCTATACATCTATCTCCTGTATCTGATTTAGTCTGGGGTGTAATCAGTAAAAAATTGCAGGGTAACCTCATCACCTGGAAGCATTCTAGTGGGAAAATGTGCAGCACCAGCAGGAATTCAGATTAAAGATGTTAAAAAAAATATGTATCTTTTCATCAGTGCTTTCTTCCTCATTAAACACGGAGTTTGCTCGTAAGTATTTGCCAAATAAAAAGAGAGAAATAGGTAAAAGCAAATAACTCTGCAATTAAGTTCCTTTGAATTTCCCCAGAAGGTTCACCTTAGCTTAATTTAATATCCCCTCATCCTCACAAGCCATCTGTTTGGCTGGGATGCAAACCAAACGTGTGTGGGTTTATCCTGCCAGCCCTGGGGCATCGGGAGCTCCATCAGCTGGGGGTGCCGGGGTCCCTGCAGGGCAGTGGGGTCTGCACCAGCCCCTCACGCCCGGCAGGAGCTGCCCTTGGTCCCCCCGCAGCCTCTGGGGATGAGGGCACAGCCAGTGCTGGGCGAGGAGCTTGGCCAGGGCCTGGGACTCGGGAGCCCCACAGAGACCGAGATTGCCCAGTGCCCACAGCTCCAAAGGAAACTCCCCTGGGATCACTGGAGTGCTCTGGGATTCAGGTGGAGCTCAGGCTCTGAGCCCTGGCTTGCAGCAGGGTCTTACCTGACTGAGCCCCACTGAAGGGCAGGGGTGGGGGGATGTTGGCTCAAGCTCAAATCTCTGTGAGACTTTTTGTTTTTTAATTTTTTTTGCATGCCAGTGTGACGTTCTCTGCCTTTGGACTTGCTGGTATTTCAGCATTAGGTGTGGCTTAATGAAGATCAGTTTTTTATCTAAGTAAAATGTCAACAAAATTAATTCCTTGGGGGCTGCTTTGGTGTTTCAATTCTCCAGTTTACACCAGGGGCAGAAGAGGTTGTTTGGGGAGTTCTTCAATATTCATTAGGTATTAGTTCACTGCTGTTTCAGAGGTAGATTCCTGTAAGGTCCTCTGGGCAAGTAAATGGATTAGTTTGACTTTCAGTGATTTTTCACACGTAACAAACTCTGTGGCTAAGTAAGGGCTGGCCTTCAGCTGGGCAATTTTCAAAGTGCATTTATATTCATGAGTTATCTGGCAGTCCCTATTTCACAGCCACAGGACGGTGTTCAGATTTACAAAAGGAGGGGACGTATCTGGAGCAGTGCTCACGTTTTTGGCCTTGGAGTTGCTGTAAGTCAATGCCATCTATTCTGTGTGGTTCCGTATTTCTGTGCAGTGCATGCTGAGGAGGGTTTGTTGTGTGTTGGGTGGTGCTGCCTGGCTCTGAACGCGCTGGAGCTCACCCAGCTGCAGTTTTGTCCTTGTGGCTCTCCAGCCCTGGGACCATGGATGTGAAGATGCCCCTCTGGGCAGTGTGTGCAGGGCAGGGTGGCAGGACAATCCCCAGAACCTGTAAAATCTGCTCCTTCAGCTGCTGTGCTGCAGATTTGTTGTATGGGAGGGAATCTTTGAATTCTGAAGTTGCAAAAAAAAAGCTTTAAAAAAAAGTTGCACCCAAGCCCTGGTGTTTTAAGTGATTGCACTGTAGCTCTTGTTTTAAAGAATTTGACTGCTCCTCAAGCCCATCTGTGCAGGGCTGTGCACTCCAAGGAGCCCTTTCTGAGGTGCAGCAGTAAAGGACTCAGAACCTCCCCAGGGAACTCGCAGAGTAACGCAAACATCGCTGAACGCTCTCGTTCTGCTATTTTGGAATCTTTGACTGACTTGAAAAGAACTTGATGCTTGTGTCATTTTATGTAAATCGGGCTCCGTCTGTCACTGCCTATTGTACGCAAAGGGGTTGGAAAATGCTTTTTTAGAAATGCACGAGGCTATTTCTGCAGAAATAACCACCGTGCGCACTTCCATGACACAATATTTTTTTCCATAATTGTGGCACAATTACCCATGGATAGAAAGCAGAGGATGATTCTTACAGCTGTCCTAGAGGTATAATGGAAAAGTTGATATTTTAGAGGCAGAG